>CM053583.1:255533798-255550609 GCA_028627135.1 Pseudochirops cupreus | reverse complement strand
AATATAACTTGGGCATGTGTCTCATTCCCAAATTTTACATAACATACATCCTATCTTTTAAGGATACTGAAGTTAATAGACCTCAGTGGAAAACTAAAAACCAAAACTACCTTATTTGAAATCAGAATATTGCAAAATCCCTGGACAGTTATGTCACATTAAATGAGTACTTTGGACTTGTGGCTATAGGAGAGCAAGAGACCTGGTCACAGATCCAGGGCCAGCAGGAACACTTATGCTTGTGGCTGCGAGGGAACAGGGACTCTTCCCAGGTAAAGACCAGAGTGTAGACCAGGAGAACAGTGACCATACCTCTCCCTGAATCACACTATCTTGGAAACACTGAAAACTTGCAGGTCCCCGGAACTAGTTCTGAAAACAGCAGCACACAAAAACCTGAAGCATGATATGATGCTGCCTCACGCCACCATGAGCACAGCCCAACTTTGACATAAAGGTCAAAGTCAAGAAATAGGCTGGGAAAATGAGCAAACAACAACAACAACAAAGAAGTTAACCATTAAAAGTTACTACGGTGGCAAAGAAGACCAAGACATAAGCTTAGGAGACAACAACGTGAAAAGAGCTACAACCAAAGCATCAAAGAAAAATGCTCATTGGATCCAAGAGCAGCAAAAATTCCTAAGCGAGTTAAAGAAAGAGATAAGAGTAGCAGAGGAAAAAATGGGAAAAGAAATGAGAGTGATGCAAAAAAAAAAACAACATTGTGAAAAGAGAATGAACAGTTTTGTAAAAGAGGCACAAAAATATCAAAGAAAATATATTAAAAAACCAGAATTGGCCTAATTGGAAAAGAAGCATAAAAAGATTACTGAAGAAAAGATCTTTAAAAGTAGAATAGGCCAAATAGAAAGAGAGATAAAAAGTTCACAGACAAAAAGAACTCCTTGTAAAGCTAAATGGAAGAAGAGATACAAAAGCTCCCTGAAGAAAATAATTCCTTAAAAATTAGGATTGGGTAAGTGGGAGCTAATGAGTCCATAAAACTTCAAAAAACAGTACAAATCAAAAGAACAAAAAAAAATAGAAGAAAATGTGAAATATCTTATTAAAAAAACAACTGATGTGGAAAATAGAAGAGAAATAATTTAAGTATTATTGGAATACCTGAAAGCCATGATCAACAAAAGAACCTAAAAATCATATTTTAAGAAATTATCAAGGAAAACTTCCCTGATATTTTAGATTCAGGGGAAAAATAGAAATTGAGAGAATCCACTGATCACCTCCTAAAAGAGATTCCGAAATCAAAACCTCTAGGAATGTTATCCAAATTCCAGAACTCTCAGGCCAAGGAGAAAAGATTGCAAGGAGTCAGAAAGAAACAATTAAAAAATCATAGAGCCTTAGTTAGGATTGCAAAAAATTTAGCAACTTCCATATTAAAGGAGCAGAAAGCTTGGAATACAATATGGAGCAAACGTACTTAACAAAACTTTAGTAGAACAATGAATATTTAATGAAATAGAAGGCTTCCAAGAATTCTTGATGAAAAGACCAGAGCTGAACAGAAAAAATCTGACTCAAATCTGATCAAAGACTCAAAAGAAGCATAAAAAGGCAGATATGAAAGAGTAATCATAAAGGACTCAATGATTTAAAGTGTTTACATTCCTGTGTGGGAAGATGATATATATAATTCCCAAGAACTTTATCCTTATTAGGGCAGTTAGAAGGTATCTGCATAGACAGAGGACAGAGATGTAAGTTGATTTTGGGCTGATCCAAAAAAAAAAGAATCTAGGGGTAAGTTTAATGACAAGCAAAATAAAATTTTTTGGTGTTTTTCTGGATTGAGTCTTAACTAACCAAGTGCCTTTGAGCCTTACCTTTGATTGAATCAACAGTTTTTGACTGGAAACAGTATACATTGTATTCCCCTTAATAGGCCTAAGGGAGTTTGGAGATCTTCCCTGCCCTTTATATGCCTAAGGGAATTTGAAGATCTTCCCTGCCCCTTAATAGGCTGAATATAGTCACATAGTCTTCCATGGCTGGAAGAGCTTGCAAAAAGAGTGGAAAAGGAAGGAGCAGATAAGAGTATGAGCAGAGCTGGGAGCAGGCAGAACTAAGAGAGAGAATGTTTATGATGTTGGTGCTCTGTCTATTGATCTGTATTATTTTCTCAGACAGAAGTCCCTTCTGTTGTTCTGTGCTGATTTCTCAGACAGAAAGTGAATTGAGATGATAGTGCTGGTAAATATTGTTGTAGCCCTGTTAAGCTTTGTTTTGTCAGAAACAGAAAATGCAAAGAGCTTGAAGCGGAGCAGTCCCTATGAATTTAGATATGCAACAGGAGCAGAGAGCTGCCTACATGTGAATTCAGGCAAGAGGTGGGAGCAGTCAATGGAGAAGGAGCTGTGGCATTTGGAAGCCAGATTCTAGTCAAAATGAAAGAGGACTTTCCTTGGACACTCTATATTGACAGAGGAGACTGTAACTTACTGTGACCTAGGGGTGGATGGTGTTTGTATTTTCTGCTACCCTTTAAAGATGACTATAAGATATACTGAATAAATATGTTTTGTTTAAAGCTATGTGGCCACCTTAGTAATGAGTTGTTATGTTACGTTGTGGTGAATGTTATGCTTTAGTTTATTGTTGAATAGAGAGTTCATTATACTATGTAATTAGACCCTTAAAGTTATTCAGAGCAGCAGTCCTCAGGAGAGCTGACTGACTTTACAGGAAGAAAAAGGTATTCAGCAGAAGAAGGTATAACTAGAATGTTGCAAATATTCTCACATAAAGAAGGTACACAAGGAAGAGTTTATAGTGGAAGTGAAAATGGGGTTGGTGGGTAATGCTTGCACCTCACTCTCATTGAAATTGGTTCAAAGAGGGAAGAATAATATATACATATGTGTATGTATATACACACACATGCACACACACACACTCAATTGGGTATAAAAATCTATCTTATCCAAATAGGGAGATAGGAAGAGAAGGGAATAAGAAATATGATATATGATATAAGATCAAGAAGAGGTAATAAGGGGAAGGGTGGAATGGGGGAGGCAGTGGTTAGCAGCAAGACAGACTTTGTGGAGGGGCAAAATAAAAAGAGAGAGAGAAGGATAAACAAGAAAAATGGGATGGAGGGAAATGCAGTTAGTGATCATAACTTTGAATGTGGATGCGATGAGCTAACCCATAGGACAGAATTGAATGGGTTGGAAATCAGAATCCAACAATATGTTGTGTGCAAGGGACACATTTGGGAGAGAAAGACATATACAGAACTGAAATGAATGGCTAGAGCAGAGTCTATTTTGCTTCTGTTGAAGTAAAAAGTCAGGGGTGGCAGTCTTGAACTCAGACAAAACAAAAGCAAAAATAGATTTAATTCTAAGAGATAAAGAAGGAAAATACATTTTTTCTAAAAGGCATCATAGACAATGAAATAATATAAAAATTTACAGCAAATTTCTCTGATAGAGGCCTCATTTATCAACTATGTAGGGAACTGAGTCAAATTTATTAAACTAGGAACCATTCCCCAATTGATAAATGGTTAAAGGACAGGAAATTTTCAGAAGAAGAAATCAAAACTCTCTCTAACCAATCTAATGAAATCTTTATTGATTAGAGAAATTAAATTAAAGTAATTGAAAGAACTCTGTGCTGCCACTTTACATCTATCAAAAACTACAAATGGTGGAGAGGATGAGGGAAAATAGGTACATTACTGAACTGTTGGTGGAGTAATGAACGAGTCCAACCATTCTGGAGAACAGTCTGGAACTAGGCCCAAAGCACTATAAATTATGCATGCCCTTTGGTCCAGCAATATCACTACTGAGTCTGTACCCCAAAGAGATCAAAGAAAAAGGAAATGGTCCTATATGTACAAACATATTTATACAGCAGTTCTCTTTGGGTGGGAAAGAATTGGAAATTGAGGGGATGCTCATTAATGGCTGAACAAATTGTGGCATATGATTGTGATGGAGGACTATTATGCTATAAGAAATGATGAAGGGGGTGGTTTCAGAAAAAAATTGTAAGATCTTTATAAACTGATACGTAATGAAGTGAGAAGAACCAGAAGATCATTGTGCATAGTTGTCAATTGTGAAAAACTTGGCTACTCTGATCAAAACTGTGAACCAAGACAATTCCAAAGGACTCATGATGAAAAAAATCTATCCACCTCCAGAAAGATAATTAATGAACTGAGTGAAAATTGACGTATAATTTTCTTTCTTTTTTTTTTGCTTTCTTTGAGATATGGATAATATGGAGATGTGTTTTACATGATTTCACATGTATAATTGATATCATATTGTTTGCCTTCTTAGTGGGTGGGTGGAGTGCTGGGAAGGAAGGAGAGAAAACGTAAGAAGAAAGGAATGTTAAAAATAAATATTTTAAAAAGTGAAAAAGAGGCGGCTAGGTGGTGCAGTGAATAGAGCACCGGTACTGGAGTCAGGAGGACCTGGGTTCAAATCCAACCTCAGACACTTGACACACTTACTAGCTGTGTGACTTCAGGCAAGTCACTTAACTCCAATTGCCCTCCAAAAAGCAAAAACAAACAAATAAATAAATAAAAAATAAAAAAAAGAATACTTTGACTTATTGAGTAAAATTAGCTTTTGATTAATGTTATTACTTGAGAGTAATAGGAAGCATCACGGATATGATTAGAAAATAAAAGACCTGATTTTTTCTCCTTGTTGTTGTATCAGGTAAATAATGAAAATACTGTATTGTGAATAAAAGAATGACGTTAAAGATAATTTTTGGTGATATTAGTGTAAGTAACTTTGTCAGTTCATTCTTGTGTAATTCTGCTTCAGTGTTCTGAGTAAGCAGTTAATGAATTATATCTGCCTCAGGATCCTGAGATAGCCAAAGCTCATTTGCATGTGACAGGCAAACTTGAAACCTTCTATGGGGGGCGGGGATATAATTAATCCCTATCCGTATTGTATTAAATTAAAAAAGAAACATGTCTTATAGGAACCTTACTGATCACACAGCAATTACAAGATTGATGTCAGATATTTTGTTAAATATGAACATTTTATGCAACCTAACAAGATTGGCTGATTAAAAATTTACAATGCTGTAAAAATACACTCATGAAAATTTAGCACTATGGACAGATACATGCAGAAGATGAACATAGACAAACAAGTTGTATACATTTATTAACTATAGTTCCAAGGTGCAGTAATATTACTTTTCTCTATTATAATAAATAACTTTCATTAACGGTTGTAGATATTTGACATACAACTAAATATAGGGTAATTTTAGCAGATCTGCTACATGCCTTTCAGTCCAGAGGTATACAAGTGTTCAGGGAAGACTAGTGTCTGTGTGGTGAGGGCTGCTGAGCCTTTTTCCAGGCTGCTTTCCACCTTTGGTGTCTATCTGCCACCCAGCTCTCACCTGTGTCTCCAAGAAGCTGCAGCACACACAGAAGGCACAGCCCAGTAAACCATTTCAGCTAAAGGGCTAAACCAGCTTGAGGGTAATCTTAGACCCATAGGTGAGTTAGGGGAGAGTCTACCCCAAGCATGTGAAGACTTCCCCTGGTTGAATGAGAACAGTTTGTTCCAGTGGCTATGAAGGTGGCTGAAGCAGGCATTGTGGATTAGAGCTTGGTTAGACATCAAAGTGCCAAGGTCATTCACTGCGTCCTGAGCCATAGTCAGTCATCTTAACTTTTGTCTTCTTGCTGGACTTTGAGGACTCTAGATGAGAGAATGAGGCTGACAACTTTTCAAAGCTCTTTCTCTCTTAAGTCTAGTTTATGTGCAAGACAAAATACATCATCCATACCATTCTACTATTTTTGCCTACCTCAGAGTCCTGTGTGGACGGGCAAGTGACAAAATAGCAGGTGTAGTTACACTGGGAGTTGTAGTTACAATCCTGCACAGAAGTAGCCTAGACCATAAGGTCATTTTCTCACTGAATTGAAGTGGCAGTGGGATTCAGCAGCCCCCTGGGTGTCTGAATAACCTTTTTTAAGGACCACACTACTCACCTACTGGAGTGAAGAAAGGTCTGGAAAAGGTGCCCTAAAAACTGTCTGCTTCACCTAAACTAATCCTGGCCTTCTTATTATGGCAGGTGGTTGAAATTAAAAAAACTGGACAAAAACTTTTATGAAGATGATTCCACTCACCACCAGTATATGAAATGTGCACACACATATGGACAACAAGAAATCCAGTAGACCTGAGAGGTGAACAGCTATCGTTGCAAAAGAACTCAGGAAGTATTGTATCCAAATAGAACCCCATAAGTGAAACAAGGCTGGCAAATGAAGGCCCACTTGTAGAAGTAGAAGCTGTATACACATTTTTCTAGAGTGGCCACAGTAGTAGGGATTGTTGTGAAGATGGCATAGGTTTGACAATCGGAACTAATCTAGTCAACAAGCTTGTATGACTCCCCAAAAGAGGGAAAAACAAAATCACGACAATGTGATTGTCACTTGCAGGAAAGCACCATACTACCATCATTAGTGCATATCTTCCCACCATGATGAACTTTGATGAAATCAAAGAAAAATTTTATGAAGACCTGGAGACCCTCATCATCAATGTGCCAAAGGAAGACAACCTTGTAATTCTGGGTGACCAAAGTAGGCACAGATTATCAGACATGGCAGGAAGTCCTTAGGAGTAATGGAGTCAGAAACAACAACAGCAACAATCACTCCTAAAGGATTTGTGTGTCTCATAACCAAGACTGCCTTCCATCTCCCTAAAGGCAATGACACTTCATGGATGCATCTTGCAGCAAACATTGGCATTTAATAGATGATGTCATTGTAAAGAGAAGAGAAAGAGAGGATGTGAGAGTGATGAAGGTGACTGGTCATAAACTTATCTTCTTCAAACTAAACATTCACATTCAACAAAAGTGGTGACTTCAAGGTGAGATGACTATCAAAAGAATTCATTTCAATAGAGTGCTTCTTCTTGTGGAAACAGTTTGTGGGTGATTTGGAGGAAAAGCTGAGCCAACACAAAGTCGGCAATGGCAGAGAAGAAAAGGAGTGGATAGCTTTCAGAGATTTAGTATACAGTACCACACTTACTCATTTGAAAAAGAAAACTCATAAATATTGAAATTGGTTTGACAAAAATGAAGGAGAAATTCAGAGGCTGCTAAACGGCAAATGAGAACTCCACAGGGTTTACCAGCAGGATAGTTCTTCAGTCTCTAATAAAAAGGCAGCATTTAAATTCATCAAAGGTAAAGTGCAAGGGGAGCTTAGTGAATGTGGGATTCTTGACTCAATAAGAAGGCAAATGAAATTCAGTTTTATGCTGATAGTAACAATCCAAAGTGTTTTTTTATGATACCCTGAAGGTTCTTTATAGGCCAAAGACCTATGGTACATCTCAACTACTCAGTGCTAATTGAATCACATTGATTAGTGCTAAAGACATGATCCTAGAGAGATGGGCTTGAACACTTCCATGGTGTTCTCAATAGACCATCATCAAACAGTGCTGCCATTTACTATGTAGCTCAGGTTGGAATCAATCACTCTGTAGCCAAACTTTCAACTGAAGAAGAGGTTTGAATTCCATCAGGCTCCTCTCCTGTGGTAAAGATCCTGGTGTTAATTTCATTTTAGCAGGGATTTACAAGGCAGGGAGTCCATTGCTCATACAAAAGTTGACTGAAATCTTCTGCATTCCATTGCAAGAGGAGGTTTTCCCCCAGGAGTTCAAGGATACCTCCATTGTCCATTTCTATAAAAGAAAAGGAAATAGGTTGTCCTGTGATAATTGTGGCTCTGTGTGTGTGTGTGTGTGTGTGTGTGTGTGTGTATCATATATCATTGCTGAAAAGATTCTTGACAGAATTGTCCTTAATAGGTTGATCTTTCACCTGGAAGATAGTCATCTATCTCAGAGCCAGTGTGGCTTCAGAAAGGGCCAACACATAGTCAATATGGTGTTTGTTGCCTGACAACTTTGGTAGAAATGCCAGGAGCAGAACAGAGGACTTCACACAATATTCATTGATCAGACCAAGGCCTTTGATACTGTTAGTCATGGGAGCTCGTGCAAGATCATGGCAAAATCTGGTTGCTCAGAGAAGTTCTTTGGTATTCTAGGTTAGTTTCATGATGGCATCTTGGCATGGATTCTGGATATTCTTGCACTTTCCCAATCACCAATGGAATGAAGCAGAGCTATGTGCTTGCCCTCATGCTTTTTAGCAGGATGTTTTCAGTGATGTGGTCTAACACCTTTGACAAAGATGAAAATGGCATCAAGGTCAGCTATCACACTGATGACAAATCGTTTAACTTGAAAAGGCTACAAGCCAAGACTAAAGTGGAGGGAGAGTTAGTGCATGATTCTTTCATTTGCAGATGATTGCGCACTCAATGCAGTGTCTGAGACTGAGATGCAACAGAGTATGGATTGATTCTCTACTGCTTGTGCTATTTTTAACCTGATAATTAACAACAAAAAGACAGAGGTTCTCCACCAGGCAGCAGCGTACCATCCATATGTGAAAACATCAGTAATGCTAGCAAATGGAGAAATTTTGAATGCTGTGAATAAGTTTACTTATATTGGCAGTATACTTTCCAGTTGATCCAAGAATTGCCAGAGCTAGCCCAGTGTTCTGCTTACCAAACTGAAGTTCTACAGAGCCATTGCGCTTACCTCATTGCATGCCTGTGAAACCTGGGCAATATACAGTGCCATGCCAGCAAACTGAATTGCTTTCATTTAAATTGTCTTAGGAAGATTCTGAAGATCATAGGGCAAGATAAGGTACTGGAGAATGTGGGTCTTTCTGAAATTGAACTGCCGAGAATTTGAACTTGAATGCAGAGAGTGTACCTCTGATGGTGTGGCCACATTATTTGAATGCCAAATGTACATTTGCCTAAAATAACTATTTTACAGAGAACTCACACAAAACAAGAGCTCACACAGAGGCTAGAAGAAGCAATACAAAGACATTCTTATAGTTTCTCTGATGAACTTTGAAATCAATTGAGACATGGGAAACACTGGTGCAGCACCGCTCAGTTTGGTGTTCCTGTATCAAAAAAAGTGCTGTGCTCTCTGAGCAAAACAGAATTGCAGTAGCTCAAAAGAAATTCAAGTTGCCCAAATTTAGAGACATCTCCACTTCTCCCAAATTACTTCACATTTATTTTTGTTATGTTTTGTATATGCTTTTCAAAATTTATATTGATTTGATAGTAAATTTTATTATTTCTATTTCACAGATGGGAAAATAGCAGCACCGAAAACAAATGATTTATTGATATTCACATAGGAAAGTGAAGAATTCCAAGGTTCTATTATTTATCCAATCTGAAAATGATTTTTTGAAAGTCTTTTGCAAATTAGTTTTCAGTTACTTTTACATTTGCACAAAATATGTAAATTGAGAGAATGAGAGTGTGGCGAAGTTTATAGAGTGATCAGGAAGTCAGGAAGCTCTTGAGTTCATGTCCTGCATTCGATACATACTAGTTATGTGGGATAGGCTTAGGATCTATCTGGACCTGTAATTTCATTGGTAATGGGAACTTCTGGTTGGGGAAGTTCCTTCTGTCTATTCAGATAAGCACCTTTTCCTGAGATTTAGAGTCTTAGAGAGTTGCCGTGAGCACTGAGAGTTAAGTGGCTTGCCCAGAGTCATGGAACTAGTCAAAGCAGAACTTGAACTCATATTTTCCTGGCTTCAAGACCAACTCTCTATATGCAACCTTGGTCAAGTTGTTTAATTTCTCAGTTCCCAAGAAACTCTCCAAGACTATAAATTATGGTATGATTCATCATACTCTGATACAGGGAGTTTCCTCACCAAGTATGGAAATAAAACAATTAATTAATCAATCAATTAATTAATTGGTACATTACAGGGCAGCTAGATGAAGCAGTAGATAGAGCCCTGGACCTGGAGTTGGGAAGATCTGAGTTTAAATCTGGTCTCAGATATTTACTAGCTCTGTAACCCTGGCCAAGTCACTTAATTTTTGGAGAAGGAAATAGCAAACCACTCCAGTTATCTTTGCAAAGAAAATCCCATGGACAGTGCTATGGTACATGTGGTCATGAAGAGTCAGACACAACAACAACTGAACAACAACAAAAATATACTATGTGCCAGGTACTAGCCTACATGTTGGGGGTACAAAGGCATAAATGAAATATTTACTGACATTAAATAGCTCGTGTTCTAGAGGGGGAGACAACATCCTATGGGGGAAATGAATAGATTTGGACCGTATAAATTAAGATGTCATGTTAAAATCCTTAAACTCTTTTAGGCTGGGTCCTATCTGAATTTCAAAATGCTTTTGTTCAAAAGTAAATAAACCCATTTATCCAAGTTGATACCAGAACACCAGAGAAGTAGCAAGAAATGGCAAGTCCATAGCAAGAAATCAAAGACAGTATATATATGAGAATATATACCCATATTGAAAGAACTCTCCTATTACAGTGAGGTATCACAGCTCCACCAAAACAGAAACTCCCAGATCTCACTCACGGGGAAATTCTACTTCCTTGGGACTTTATTTATTATAAATTATCATACATTTGAAGATATATCCACAATACGTCTGGTCACTATATAGTTAAATAAGGCTTGGTTTTGTGTGGGTGTGGTCTTCCTTTCTTGGTTGTGAGCTTACAAAAAAAAAAACCGCCCCCAAAATGATGACCCCAGGGGAATGTTTATGCTGTTTTATCAAGATACTTCAGAAGCAGAAAAAATTGTTCCACAGCATTTTAAAACTTAGCAAAAATTTGTATATTATTCAATTTTTTATAGTCCAATAGATGTCTGATCTTATTTATTGCTAGTTCAATGATTCATAAATTACTTCCCAAGGATGGATAGACAAACTAAGTTAGTTATGTCTGAAACTAATTTTCAAGGTGAAATTTTGGACTCTTAAAATAAAAAGTTAACTCCCTGCCCCTAAACATGTACAATTTGATTTTGTGAAAGACTTTTAGGGAAAATAAAATAAAGTGGGTCTTTTCTTTTGTTTCAAAATTTTTCTTAAGCAGCACACAGATTTTTGTAGTTATTTTAGAGTTTTAACATTATCTTTAACTCTCATTTACTCTTCATCCTATTCATCCTTCCAAGTAACAAGGAAAATTGGTGAAGACAAATGACAGATATTATTTCTGATAGCTTATATTGTAAAACCATACACTCCTACCAATCAATAAACATTCATTAGATGCCTACTATGCGCCAAGCAACATGCTAAGCACTCTCTATTGAGAGGAGGGAGACATCATTAATTCTCCAAGATCATGAATATTCATGATAACTTATCAAAACACAAAAATCAGCCAGAGTTTTAGAGATTTGTCATTAAAAAGAATTAGAGATGTGAAAGAAGACAATTTTCCTAATGCAAACTCCTGTCTTAAATATTATATTATCCTAGGGTTGAGATGGGATCAAGGAGTGTCAAGATGTGAGGAAAGAGAAGGAGTTGAGGAATATAAAAATAATCCCTTTTTCTTAAATCATTGATGAGAATTATAGGATGCATAAAATCCTACTACTGATAAAAAAAAACAAATTAAAGCGATTCTGAGAATCTATCTTACGTCCATCAGAAGAGTAAAGATGACAAAAAGGGAAAATGAAAAATGTTAGAAAGGCTATGGGGAAAGAGGCATGTTAATGTGGTGTGGATGTACCTGTGAATGTTTACTACCACTCCTGAAAGCAATTTGGAATTATACACAAACTGTTACTGCCCCATGGATATCCTTTAACCCAGCTATCCCACTGGTAGGCCTATACCCCAAAGAAAGTAAATAAAGAAGAAAAGATCTTATATTTAAATAGATATAACAGATCTTAAATTTAAATACAAAATATTTATAGCAGAGTTTTTTGTGGTGACATAACTCTCAAAACTAAGGGATTGTCTATCAAGGAATAAGTGAATAAATTGTGGTATATGAATGTGATGGAATACTATTGTGGTATAAGAAATGAGGAAATAGATGATTTCAAAAAGATAAGAAAAGACTTATATGAACTTATGCAAGATGAAGTAAGCAGAACTAGAAGAAAAATTTATAAATATACTTTAAATAATATATTATCAATATTGTGAAAATAAATAACTATGAAGACTTTTATAAACTAAGAAAGAAATGAACAGAATCAGAACTATTTATATAACATTTTAAAAACTGCCAAGTTAGAAAGCAATAAGAATGATGATCAGTATGACATAATTTGTGATTCTAGAGTCCAGTGATGAAATATATTCTTCATGGTAGAGAGATGATAAATTCAGAGTGCGAAAAAAAATCATACACATACACATGCACAATGAGGGGGAGGATTCTGGAAAGATGGTGGAGTAGGTCAGAAAATTCTAAACTCTCTAAATTTCCCACACTAAAAAGTCAGCTCATTTTCTCAAAGTGATTGTAGAATGGCAGAAATAAATACAATTCAGGTTAAAGCAACTTGAGAAGGCCTCAGGGAAGACCCTACTCCCAAGGATGGAGGTTCTGTACAAGTGAAGAGCAAACACTTCCAGGCAGACATCACTGAAACAAAAAGCAACAAGCCTTGGGGCAGTTGGCTCAGACCTCAGAAACTTTCACCTCACAGACTGTGTGGGGGTTGGACATCTGAGCAGCGGAAGATTGAAGGACCTTTCATAGTTGTAGGAAACCAGCCCCAGCTGTGCTGACCAGACATGATCCTGCACCGTTACTATGGGCAAGAAAGAATGAGTACACACTTGGTAGTAGAAGCGCAGGAACCTTGCTGGCTGTGGACACTTGCAGGAGAGTGGAGTCCCTGGTTTCAGTTCCAGGACAGAGGGGAGAGCTGAAGTTTGTAGTCTCTGGAGGAACTGCAGGGAGCAAGAGCAATTGTGGGACCATGTGGCTGGGGTCCCTAGCCATGACTTGGGGGTGGATAGTAGTACCTGAGGTTGGGCCCCTGTACAGAGTTCGGAAAACTACAGTAAGAAGGGCCTGAGGACTGGGGCACCATTCTTGACATCCAGGGTCTAAAGCTGATTACAATAATAAGCTGCTAAAAATAAAATAAAATAAAATAAAATAAGATAAAAGTGAGTAAGCAAAGGAGAAAGAATCTGACCATAGATAGCTGCTATGGGGATAGAGAAGATCTGGGTTCATATTCAGAGAAAGGTAGAAAAGTTTAAAAAGCCAATCCTAACTGAAAGAGAAACATCAAATGATCATAAGCCCAAAAAAATTTCTTGGAAGAACTTAAAAAGGACTTCAAAAATAAAATAAGAGAGTTTAAGGAAAAATTAGGAAAAAAACAAGAGCAATCCAAGAAAATTAAAAAAAAAAATGAGAAGAAAGTCAATCAATTGGAAAAAAAGGTCCAAAAACTCAAGGAAGAAAACAACTTCCTGAAAACTAGAATTGGGCAAAGGGAAGCTAATGACGTTATAAGACACCAAGAAATAATAAAACAAAACCAAAAGAATAAAAAAATAGAAGAGAATATGAAACATTTTATTAGAAAAACAACTGATTTGGAGAACAGATTAAGAAGAGACGATATGAGAATTGCTGAATTACCTGAAAGTTATGATAAAAACAGTCTTGATACAATATTACAAGAAATTATTAAAGAAAATTGCCCTGAAGTAAAGTGGAAATAGAAAAATAATCTACTGATCACCATCTGAAGGAGATCCCAGGATGAAAACTTATAGGAATATAACAGTCAAGTTTCAAAGCTCCAAGGTTAAGTAGAAAATACCACAAGCAATAAGGAAAAAAGCAATTTAAATATTGGGGAGCTACAATCAGAATCACATAAGTTTAGAACATGGAACATGTTGCCTAGCAGACTCATGAATAGGAGAACAATTTATGGACAAAAAAGAGAGTATTGTGAGTTGTAAAATGGACGATTTCAATTATATTAAATTAAAAAGTTCTTATACAAATATAAACAACATAGCCAAGATCAGAAGGAAAGTAGAAAATTGCGAAAATTTTTTTGGAGGCAGTCTTTTAGATAAAGAGCTCATTTATCAAATACATAAAGAACTTTGTCAAATTTATAAGAATATGAGTCATTCTTGAATTGATAAATGATCAAAGGATATAAACAAGCAGTTTTTTGATGAAGAAATCACAACTATGTATAGTTATATGAAAAATTCCTAAATTATTATTGATGAGAGAAATGCAAATTAATACAACTTTGAGACATCATCATATACCTATCAGATTAAAATGATAGATGTCTTTTAGTTGGGGACTGGTTAAAGAAATTGAAGTATATGATTGTGATGGAATGCCCCTATGCTATAAGAAATGAAGAGCTGGTTGAATTAGAAAAATAAAGGAAAACAAAAACTTAGACCTATGAAGGAAGGTGTTATACACCTTCAGAGAAAGAACTTATAGTCAGAAGTATGTACAATAGGCTTTTACATCTATGTACATAGGTGTGTCTATATGTGTGTATCTACATATATTGGGTATATGTGTATGTGTATATATATATATATAAATACATATACACACACACACACACACACACACACACACATATATATATATATATAGTGGTTTTATGCATATATACATTCATCTTTACTGTAGTCTTCTTTAGGGTGGTGTGGGGAGGGAGGGTGAAAAAATAAAAAGTTCACAGCAGAAAACAAAAGAAAACTTAGAAGGAAGCACTAGAAAAGCTGGGTGGCTTTGAATGAACAATATTTATTGCATAGTTTTAAAAAAAAGTAAACAGTCAAATTTATATTTTTATTCAACTCTCTTTTTATGTTCTATGTCCATGGAAATGTTTTTTTTTTGTTTTGTATTTAAGTTTAAAATGAATAAAATCTTTTTGAAAAGTGAGGTGGAAAGGTGCTACAGAGATTCAATGTTGCATATATTTTCAGGTCAGATGACTGTATTATTAGTTTTATTTAATTGTTTTACCTTGTTACAAGTAAACTTAATTGTTTTTACTTTTTACTCTTTTGGAGTGGGAGTAATCTGTAAATGTTTTGATGTATAAATGAAACTTTCAACTTATTTGTTTTAGTTTTAATGTAAAAATACTTCGATTTAAAAATTTTTTTAAAAAGAAATTCAGGATCATAAATTTAGTTGGAAAATAAAGGGAAGGACATTTGCTCTTACTCTCTTTGAAATGTGTGACTTGGGAAGGTCTCCCTTGGACTTCCCACGATGGAGGAAGTGAGATGCTTCTCTGTTCCCTTCTCCCCCTGCCTGCAGTTATGGTGACTGTACACACAAGTAGTAGTAAAAGTATGTACCCAATTAAGTGAGACTGAGACTAGATTTCAAAGTCTTAGTTGTCTTTTCTGTTTTGTGTTTCTTTTTCTGTTTACAGCAATCCTGTGGTGGATATTTCTAGCCTGCCTTGGCTGTTATCTTATGGATCTGAGAAGTATGAAACAATTGAGAGCTCTGGGTGACTAGTAGTTACTACAACACTTCTTGGAGAAGAAAATGACCAACACCAACAGATGAGTCTAAACCATGTTCCGATTTGCCAGAAGATACAGACCTTGAAAGGATTGTGCAGAGCCAAGGTAAAGGCAGAATGGCTGCTCAGCAGTCTACAAAATATTTCAAGTTATAATTTACACAAGCTTCTCTTCAGTAGTGTAGAGTAATGAGGGGTACTGTTGGTCAGAACTTGGAAGAAGAGACTTTGTTTTCTAGCTTCCAGCTTTTAGAGAGGGTGGACTTGGTTTCAGGACCTCTTCAGAGAGAGATCCTTAGAAAAGGAAAATAAAATTTCAGAAGCAAAAGAGACATGTGGAGGAACTGATGTTCTTGACTTCCAGTTTCCCACGTTAGATACTTGGAAGAATTTTTTCTTAGGTGAGATCAGAGAACATGTCCCTTTTCTTTTACTGCCAATAAGAGTGCTCATTCATTCTATGGAATATCGGATATATTCTAGTCCTTATAACTTCTTTGGTTTTTGTTTGATATCTAATTGTATTAATGTGTTTACTCCCAATTCCATTTTTGCAAGGTCTTTTTGTAACTGCCATTTAGTGGAAAGGGTGTCAAGTCTTCAAACATGAGCTTGGGACATTCTTTCCCTATCAAGAAATAGTTACCAGAACTGGCTTGAAACTAAATGAAATCCTTTCCACTTGACTTGCAATTTTTAAGAGGCAGACAAATATAATTATTGTCTGGTAACTCCTTTCTTTAAAGATTAGCTTCATGATTGCAATTTCCTTCTCCCTTCAGGCAGGTGTCAGTCTCCCTTGGAGATAGGTAGATGAGATTCCAGAGATTTCTATGCATAGCTCCTGAGAGTTGAATTAGACAAACTGAGGTAGATATACATACATAAAATCTACATGATCCACATGCATGCCTTATATAATGTTCAAATATTAACTTTCTGAGAAAACATGATTTAATGCTTTAAGCTTTAAACATGCATGCTTATGAGCCTTTTGTATTTTAGGTATTCTTTTGTGGTGGAGGAAATAAATACCTGTTCTGTACATTATCTATTTTTGCTAATATTTTATTTAAAATTTTACATCTATATTCATGAGGGAGATTGGTCTATAATTTTCTTTCTCTGTTTTGTGTCTCTCTGATTTAGGTATCAGTACCATATCTGTGTTATAAAAAGAATTTGGTAGGACTCCTTCCTCACCAATTTTCCCAAATAGTTTGTAGAGTATTGGGATCAATTGGTCTTTAAATGTTTGATAGGATTCACTAATAAATCCATCTGGCCCTGGGGATTTTTTCCTAGGGAGTTCTCTGATAGCT
>CM053583.1:255514166-255533298 GCA_028627135.1 Pseudochirops cupreus | reverse complement strand
ACAAAGGGCTTTAAATGCTAAATAGAGGAGTTTTTATTTGTTTCTAAAAGTAATTGAGGACTGCTGAAGTTTAATATTGAGTATCTTGATCAGACTTAGCTGTAGGAAAATCATTTTGGCAGCTGGGTGGAAGATGGATGCATCCTTACTGTCATAAGGAAAGATGAGATAGGGAGACCTGTTAGAGGCTATTATAATAATAATCTGAGTGAGAAATAATGATGGCCTGAATGAATGTGGTAGCTGTGTGAAATGAGAGAAGGGGATGGATGGGAGAGGTGTTGTGTAAGTAGAAAGAACACCCAAGGCAAGTGATTGATATGTGAAGAGCTGAAGAGTAAGGAGTTGGACATAAGGGCAAGATTGTGAATCTTTGTGACTGAAAGATGCGTTGGACAGAAATAGGGAAGTTCAGAAGAAGAGGGAAAGATAATGATATCTGATATGCAGGCTGCCTGTTCATCATGTATGACTCACTCTTATTCATTGAAAAGAAAATGGCAAGTCAAAGTTCCTCCCAAGCTCAAAGTCCACTGAAGTGTCCTGGAGTCAAGGCAGGAGAATGCTGGGGAAGGGAAAGAAAGGAAGAGATTTTCCATCTGCATTTTGGAGCTGCTGTAGGTGTATAGGTCTCTGTTTGGTTATAAGCATGCAAAAGGATTATGCCTGGCGCAGAAGGGGGAGACATTCTGAGTTTATACTGTATAGTAGGAATGGTCAGGTTATGCTGGGGACAAGCTTATGATTTTGCTACTACAGAGCGTAGAATGAGACATCTTCCCATTCTCTGATTGGTTGGTCCTGCACCACCGTGGGTCATTGCATTGCCTCTTAAAAGTTCTGCAATCACCGATTTGGAGACAACTACTCTAAAGATCAGATAATTGTGAAGCTGAGGAAAGAATAAACTGCATTTAGTTTTCCCAGGTAAAGAGCTGGAAGTTTCAATTATTTTTTATGGAAACCTGGCACCACCTAGTGGACACTGAGACTAACTTTTAATACTTTTCCTTTAACTGAACTATGAATCAGTGATTTGAAACCATGAGGTCAGTTTTTGCTTCGTTTCTTTTCTCACTTTAAAAAACACAATGTTGATTTTTTAAATTTAAAAATGAAAATAAATTAATTTGCTGATATTTCTTAAAGCATTTTGAGATACCTTAAAACGGAGGTTTATAATCTTTTTTTTTGCGTGTGTGTGTCATGGACCCCTTTGTCAGTCTGTTTAATCTCATGAATCACTTCACAGAATTTTAAAAAATATATAAAATAAAACTCATGTGATTACAAAGAAACCAATGAAACTGAAATATAGTTATTTTAATAACTATACTGTAGTATACTGTAAAAAACAAAACAAAACAAGTTTACCGACTTCAGTTTCATCCCTGCCTCAAAGAAATCACCTAATCAGTAGCTCCTAGTATTAAAAGAATTCTCATTATTTGACCAAGCAAATTTTTGACAGTTTATTTTGTGTCTCACTAACTTGCATGAACCCTCTTCTAAGTTTCCATCTCTCGTTCCCTATGATCTTTCTGTTATCTTTCATTATAGGTTGAAATTTTGCAATTTTCTTCAACTATTGGTTCCTTCTCGGTCTACAGTGTATCAGGCAAGCAACCAATGAATGAGCTAACGTTTATTAAGGCCTTGGTATTGGGGATACAAAGGCCAAACAAACAAACAAAAAAGGAAATATTTCCTGCCCTTAAGGAGTTTATATTCTCCTGGGAGAGAATACATATACACAAACACACACATATACATGATACATATTCATTTACCATACACAATATATTATATTATGTATGTATGTACATACAGACTAAATTTTTGCAGAATGAATTTAAAAGAAATATTTAGGTAGTCAAATCAATGTAATTATGGAGATTAGTAGAAGACAGAGTCTGTTGTTTGTCTCTGTCCTCTTCAGAATGCAGACAAGAAAGGATATGCATTCTTAGGGTTTGAGCTAAGGACAGTAAACAGGAAACAGTGTTTTGAGTAGGTAGAGGCCATTCATGCTATTCCTTAAAGGAAATTAGAGATTCTATAGAGTGGAGATGAAGAGGGAGTGCATTCCAGGTATGAGTTAACAACCAGTATGGAGTGTACGGGGTATTCAGGGAAGACTAGTACTTCTGTGAGGGATGATGAGCCTTTTTCAGGGCTGCTTATTTAATTTTGGTCTCCACCCAACTCACACACAACTCTTATCTGAGCTTCAAGAAGCTATAGCATGTCCTGCAGCCATACTCTAGTAAAACAATCTCTGCAGATGGAGTAAATGGGTTAAGGGTGACTGACAGGCCTGAAACCCATTGACAAGTTAGCAGAGTAGCTATTACAATCACGTAAAGACTTCCCCAAACAGACTGGTCAGAGAATAATTTGTTCCAGTGGCCATGAAGGCAGCTGAAGCAGGTACTGTGGAGCGCTTAGAGCTTGGTTAGATATCAAAGATATCTAAGTCATCCACTGCATTCCAAGCTGATAAGTCTCTAATTAACGTATTGAGAAAGTATTGTTGTTGTGGAGTCATTTTAGTTGTGTCTGACTCTTTGTGACCTGGTTTGGGGTTTTCTTGGCAAAGATACTGGAATGTTTGCCATTTCCTTCTCCAGCTTTGCAGATGAGGAAACTGAGGCAAACAGGGTTAAATGATTTGCTTCTGGTCACAAAGCTTGTAAGTCTCTGAGACCAGATTTGAACTCATGTCTTCCTGACTCCAGATGTGGTGCTCTATCCACTTTGTAATCTAACTGCCCATATAGGGTATGACCCTTTGTTTTGTGGTATCCAAGATGCCTTACTGATGGGTTTGGGGACTAAGGCTATTAGTTGACTGAGGCTCAATGGAATGACAGGCTCTTGTTGGGGAAAAAAACCAAACAAAACCAAAAAAACCAAAACACCACTTTTCCTGGTCTATAAAAGTGAGTTAACATAGCAGCCCTCTTTATCTCTGTTCCCATTTGAGTCTGTTATTTGTCTCTATCCTCTTCAGAATGCAGACAAGAAAGGATATGCATTCTTAGAGTTTGAGCTAAGGATAGAACTTTGTACCCATGTGAAATTCCCTGCTGTATTTATATCTGCCAATATGTTGCATACCCCCTACTGGAATGTTCCTTCAGAACAGGGATAGGGACTTGAAACAGAAATGCATGACAGATGTGGACAGATATATGTTTACTTGACAGGGTAGTTTATTGAAATGGTTTGTGAACCCCAACTCCCATGTGACTGAAGTGAGATGTTGCATTTCCTAGGTACTATCATCTCAGAATCTATAGATATAGAACATATTTATGAGTCTCTCTCCTTTACGCTTGTTTAACTCTTTTATGTATGTCTACTTTTTACTCTCTGAGATCATGATTGCTGCTCTGATTTTACTTGAAGGACAAATTCTGCTCAAATCTCTAATTTTAACTTTAACTCTTAACTTTTAAAGAGGATATGTGTTAGTGTGTGTGATTCTTGTAAATAACATTGTTGGATTCTGTTTTAGAATTTATTCTGCTAAACACTTCAATTTTATGGGTGTAGTCACCCCATTCATGTTCACTCTTAACCACCATGTCAGGAAGGTATGGAGGTAGTAGAAAGTTAAGATCAATATCTGTGATCTATAATCAAAGTAATATGCTTCTACTACACTACCTTCCTCTCTTTCTATTTTCATTTTGGAGCTTTTTCTCCCCTGGATGTTACTGATGGATTCTTTTTATTCTCCCCTAACTCTCTGTTTCTAGGAGATCTGTGTAGTTTTCATTTATGATTTCATGAAATATGTGCTTTTAAAAAATCCTGATTTTGGAAGGGGGAGAGGTTTATGATTTTTAATTTATACTTTCTTTTTTTTTTCATTAATTCCTTTGATATTCTTGACCTTTTGTTCTTCCAAATGAATTTTGGTATGATTTTTTTCTAGAGCTATAATTTTTTTGGTACTTTGATTGGTATGGAGTTGAATAAGTAACTTAACTTAGGTAGAATTGTAATCTTTATTATATTGACTTGGCCTACCCACAAGCAATTAATATTTTTCCAATTATTTAGATCTGACTTTACTTGTGTAAAAAATGTTTTGTAATTGTGTTCATGTAGTTCCTGGGTTTGTCTTGGCAGGTAGACTCCCAAGTATTTTATAATTGCCTACAGTTATTTTAAAAGGAATTTCTCTATCTCTTGCAATGATTTATATGGGCTTATTTTATACCCTGCAACTTTGCTAAAGTT
Source organism: Pseudochirops cupreus (assembly GCA_028627135.1). NCBI lineage: Eukaryota > Metazoa > Chordata > Mammalia > Diprotodontia > Pseudocheiridae > Pseudochirops > Pseudochirops cupreus. Next base: position 255,529,047 of record CM053583.1, on the reverse strand, counting down.
TTGAAATAGGTTTTTAATTGATTCTTTACAATTCTCTAAATATACCATCATATCATCTGTAAAGAAAATGATAGTTTTGTTTTCTCATTCTCTATCCTAATTCCTTGAATTTCTTTTTTCCCCCTCTTATTTCTGTAGCTAACCTTTCCAGTGCAACATTGAATAAGAGTGGTGGATAATGGACATCTTTACTTCACCCTGACCTTACTGGAAAGGTTTTTAGCTTATCCCCATAACAAATAATGTTTACTAATGGTTTTTAGATATATACTACTTATCATTTTAAGAAAAGGTCCATTTATTCCTATGCTCTCTAGTATTTTTTTATTATTGTAGGACATTTTTATTTCTCAGTTTTTCTTTTAATGAACATGACTTCCATTTGGACATGTTTAATTTAATATGTCTCTGAGACATCTAGCTTGAGATGTCTACTAGGCAGTTGGAAATGCCAGATTTAAGGGCAGGAGAGAATCTGCTCAGTAAGTAGAATTGAGAGTTATCTGCATAGAGATAATGATTGAAACTCTGCATGCTGATGATATTTTCCAAGTGAAAAAGAATAAGGAGAGAAGAAAAGAAAGTCTAAGAATGAGCACTGGGTAACTCCCATGGTTTGGAGCCATGCCATTAATAAAGATTCAACAAAAGAGAGAGAATGAGAGGTCAGACAGATAGGAGGAGAACCAGGAAGTTTTTGTTTGTTCTTTGTTCTGGAAGAGGACCATGACATCATGAAGATGATGACATGACTTGCAGTTGACTTTGATTTGAGTGAGGGAGGGCTGTGTAAGGTCACCAGCCTCACTTTCTCCTCCAGAGCCACTTGGGTCCAGTGACCAGATATTCATCAGGAAGACTGGAGATGGCCCAGGATGAAAAGGGAGACCCTGATCCTTTTAGGCTAAGGTCTTTTCAGATTCTCATTTTGAGTGAGATAATGACCATTCAGTGAATAGGCTTCTTTAAGAAGTGAGTCAAGGCGGGCAGGTAGGTAGTGCAATGAACAGAACGTAGGCCTTGGAGTCAGGAGGACCTGAGTTCAAATCTGGCCTCAGACACTTGACACTTACTAAATGTCTGATCTTGGGCAAATCACTTAATCCCATTGCCCTGACTTCCCCCTCAAAAAAAAATAATCAAGTCAGGGGATGGGCCGTTAATTGAAAAAAAAAACTCAGACTGGGAATGGAGGACCCTCAAGATTGTTGGCCAAAAGAGAAAGAGTTACTGTTTACATTCATTCTGAACCAGGAGAGCCCAAAATATAGCCATTAAGTACTGCTTGGACAGGGACCTATTATTGTCCAATCAATGAGCTCCAGAGTGGAATGGGTTTAAAGTTTGGTCTTTGAGAAAAATAAAGAAAGAAAGGAAGGAAGGTAGAAAGAAAGAAGGGAAGGAAGAAAGCCAGTAAACCCCAAGTTAACTGGGCAGCTTTTAGCCATCAAAATTTACCTTCCTTTGGAGAGGAGAAGAAGTGGGAAAGGGAGAGGATGAGCTGAGTTACCCAACTGGCTTGGTCCACATTTAGGTGTAAAGCCAAGCATGAGCAGCTTTCCAGAGGACTGCTGCTGTGAACAGCTTTAAGGTTCTGATTACATAGCATCGTGAACTCTCTATTTATTCAGGAGTAAATTAAAGCAAAACATTCACAGAAATCAAAATACAGTATTCACAATGTTATAACATAACAAGTTATTACTAAAGTGGCCACATAGTTTTCAACAAAGTGGCTACATAGTTTTGAGCAAAAGATATCATTCAGTAAGTCCTTAACTCAATCATCCTTAAGGAGCAACCTTCTTAAGGGACATAAAGTACATAGGTTAAACTTTTCCACCCCTATGTCACACTGTCTTAATCTCTCAGTCAAAAAATCTTCTTTCTTCTTGATTGGAGATTAGTTTCCAATCATCTTTAACTCAATCATCCTTATGAGGTACAGAATACAGAGTACAAAGTTCTCCCACCCCCTAGGCCACAGCAAATCACGTTCTTCTAGGTCAGCATTAAGTACCCAAGGAGTGGCCTTTTTATCTTGACTGAAGGCTGGCTCTCAGATTCCATGGTTCCTCTTCTATGGTCCCAACTCCTTCTTGAATCTATCCAACTGTCCCCTGGGTTCAAAGGCAGAAAGCTCTCAGCTCTTCATCCAGTTCCTCGTCCAGTTCCTCATCCAGTTCCATACTGAAGCTCACAGTGACCAGTCCACCTCAAGTCCTTCACAGTTTCTGTTTCTGCAAAGACAAAGCTTAACAGAGCCACAATAACATTCATTCACATTGCTGGCACCATCATCAATTTGCTTTCTGCCTGTGAAATCAACATGGACCCTCAAACAAAGTCTAAGAAATCAACACAAACCCACCAATAAGGTCTGAGAACTCAACACATATTGTCAGTGCAGTCCCAGGACCTCCGAATCCCTCCTCCAGGACTTTTGTAAACAGACAACAAGAAAATCTTTCAGGGCTTCCAGTATGGTCCCAGGGCTTCTGTACAAAGTATCAGAAATGGGGTGGCTAGGTGGTGCAGTGAATAGAATACTGGCCCTGGAGTCAGGAGGACCTGAGTTCAAATCCTGCCTCAGACACTTAACACAAAAAACTAGCCATGTGACCTTGGGCAAGTCGCTTAACCCAAATTGCTCTCCAAAAAAAGGAGACAAAAAAATCCCCCGAAAACCAAAGTATCACAAACAAAAATCAACACAACACAAACAGATCAGACAAACAGAGTGCCTGGCAACCACAAAGTTCTCCTTCTCAATTCTGCTACCACAAGTGCTCTCTTTTCAGTTTTGCTCTTTCCCGGCTTGGGTTTCTCCTTATATATGGTCATTAAGCTCCTCCCTGTTCCACCCCTTCCTGTTGCATCAGCAAGTTCCTCCCACTGTGGGGTTCACAAGTTCTGTTTCTTAACAAAGACTTGATATAATCAGGGCAAGGCTCAAAGACAGGGGAACTCAAACAAGGCACTAAATAATTAAATAGCTGAAAGAAGGCACTAAGTACTCCTTTGCTTGCCTTTACATCAGGCAGCTTGGACTACTCCCAGGTTGTGTTTCTCCTTTGTTTTTGAAGAGGATCATGGCGTTAGGGAGATGATGACGTGACTTGCAGTTAACATTGAATTGAGTGATAGAAGGCTGTGTACCAGCCTCACTTTCTCCTACAGAGTTCATAAAGACCTAGAAAGAAGAGAATATAAGGAGAAAAAAGTGATCTACCATGTCATAGGCTACAGAAAGGTCAAGAAGGATGAGGACAGAAAAAAGGATCAGGCAGTTAACAGATCATTAGAAAGGTTAGAGGGGGCAGTTTCATTTGAATGATGAAGTCAGAAGCCAGGCTGCAAAAAGTCTCTCTAGTATTTTTAATAGGAATGCATATTGTATTTTATTATTGTGTTTTATCAAAAGCTTTTTCTGCATCTATTGAGATAATCATATGATTTCTCTTGGTTTTGTTATTGATGTGGTCAATTATGCTGATAGTTCTCCTAATATTGAACCAGAGCTGCATTTCTGGTATAAAATCCCACCTGGTCATTGTATGTGATCCTTTTGACATACTGATGTAATTTCCTGGCCAACATTTTATTTAAAATTTTTGTACCAATATTCATTAGGGAAATTGGGCTATAGTTTTCTTTCTCTGTTTTTGCCCTTCCTGGTTTATGTATCATTGCAAAATTTGTGTTATAAAAGGAAATTTAGTGCAACTCCTTCTGTGCCTATTTTCCCAAATAGTTTATATAGTATTGAAATTTCGTTTAGCTATTGGGTAGAATTCATTTGTAAATTCATCTGCCCTAGGGATTTTTTATTAGGAAGCAGATATTTATTTCTTAATTGTTCTAAAATATGGAGCAGGGGCCCCGAGGGTGCTTGAACAGGCATCAACCAGGTATAAAATAAGAAAAGATATGGCTCATGAAAAGCTTTTCCCAGTGTAACAAATGAAATCCAGCATAGAGTTTAATTGGAAGGTCCACACATGTATACACACATATGTGTACATGGACACATATGTACACATGTATATATGTATACAAACAGAAGTATGATACAAAAGATGCACTGGTAAATTAGTAAGAATGAGAGATAATAGATGAATATCCAGAACTGTCTGTTGCTATCCTTGTTATGCCAGAAGAAAGTGAAAAAGATTTCAAAGTATTGCAATTACTCCCTGAGGCAAATTTATGGGAAAACATGGAGAAGAATTACACAAGATAGTCAAACACAGAGTTCTAGGCTGCATCACTATGGGGGAAGGGAAAGATGCAAGCATTTATTAAATGCCTACTAGTAGACAAGAAATATGCCAAGAGCTTTAAAAATATTCCTTTTTTTTTTAACCCCACAGCAACTATGTGAGGTAGGTTCTATTACTATTTTTGTGTTGCGATTGACAAAATTAAGGCAGGCAGAGGTTAAGTGATTGGCCTAGGTGTAAACAGCTAGTAAGAATCTGATGTCAAATTTGAACTCAGGTCTTCCTGATTCCATGATTCTAGCACCTAAGTGCTAGAAAATGTCCAAATCATTGAGATAGTAGATACTTTGGAATATTAGAATAGACTAGAATGTTTTATTACATCAGTTGTTTTCCCAATATCAAAACATCCCTGCATTGTGGACACAAACACAATCCAACCATAGTATATAATCTTTTTAAATGTTGCTGTAACATGTGCTAATGTTTGCTCAATATTTTTGCATCAATACTAATCAGATATATTGTTCTGTTTAATCTCTCCTTGGTATCAGTAATATATTTGTTTGACAATTTCCCTCTGTCTCTGTCTCTAAATCAAATTAGCTAATGATTTGGGTGTTTTTAAGATACCCTACAAAAAAAAAACTTCAGAGACAAATTTTATTTATCAATTAAATAATTGTATTTTCAATTTATTAATTTTTCTTTGGTTTTCTAAATTACTGTTTTTGTGTTCAGTCATTTTTTTTGTTTTTATAGTTTCTTTTAATTACACAACTGATTTATTAGTCTCTTCATTCTCTCTTTTGTTGATGAAAATGTTAGAAATATAAAATTTCTCTTATGGATTGCTTTGTTGCATTCCTCCTCCTTTCTCCCCCTTACTGAGACTTAGTGTTATCATTTTCTTTGATGAAATTATTCTTTGACACAGCAATTATTTAAAATTAAATTATTTACTCTTATTTTGAATAATTTCTTCATGTTTAAGATGTAGCTAATACTTTTATTTTTCTGTATTTTTAATGAGGTTTTTATGCTCAATCACATTGTCACTTTTTGTAAAAGTGTCATGAATAGTTGAAAAATACATATCCTCCTTTACATTCCAATTCAGTAATTGTCAGTGATCTCTCACATTTAGCTTTTCTACAAGGCCCATGTCCACATCCTTGTTCTTCTTTTTGTTAGATTTGTCCAAATTTAGAAGGTATATATTGAATTTTCTTGCAGTTTTGCTATCTCTTTTTTCTTATAATTCTATTAGATTTAAATACTTGGATTCTATGCTGTTTAGACAGTATATATTTAGTATTCTTATTATTTTATAATATAAAGTGCCTTCAAGTGTAATATAATTCCACTGTTTACCTCTTTTAACCATGTCCATTTTTTATTGTCTATTGTCTATTGTCTCATCTGAGATCATGATTGCAATTCCTGCTTCTTTTAGTTCATGTGAAACCTAATGATGTTTGCTCTATGCATAATTCTACCTCTGCATGAATATTTTTGCTCCAAATGTGTTTCTTAGAAAAAAACAAATTGTTGAGTTCTGTTTTCTAATCCAGTCTACTATCCTCCCTTTCACACTCAGTTATGACTATTAACTTTATATTTCTTTCTGACATATCTGCTTATCCTTTTCCTTTACTTCCACTCCCTCTCCCATCTCTTTCTTTACAAAGAAGGTGGTAAAAAGAGAATTAATGTTATTGACACTCATAATATATAATTGAAATGGTCTGCTTCTACTTCTCTGCCCATGCTCCCTTGAGCTATAATTTTCTCCCTAGTATATTCTTTTTTTTCTCTTTTTTCTTTCTTCTTTTAAAAACAACTAAGCAGAATAAAAATACACCAAGGTCCCATATTTATCTTTCTTAACTCCCTTTGAAACTCTTGAAAATAATGAGAATTCTATAGTCATTAATGTTTCTTTCCCTGTGTAGGTACTTCATCATCATTTAGTTATTTCCAATTGTTCTAATGTTCTTATCTGCCTCTTGACTTCTGTATTTGTATTTCCAAGTTCCTCTTCAGCTTTTGTCTTTTCATCAGGAATGCTTGAAAGCCCTCTATTCCATCAAAAGTGTATGGTTTCCATCTAATTTAACCAATTTTTTTTAGAGTCAGTTGTTCTTTGTTCTACAATTTTTCATTTTTGCCATTTGGAATAATGTATTTTGAAATTTTCTCCTTTATCGCTTTGGCTGCAAAGACAGGAATATGTGGGTCGAAGTTCTAATTTTGACACATAATATGTCTTTATGTCACTGGGAAAGTTCCTCAAACTTTCAGTGATCAAGGCAGTTCTCTAAGTTTCAGAGAGTTGATGGCCTGCCAGTGCAGAAGTTTCCTCTCTAGGGAGTACCCTATACCACTGAAATCTAAGATCCAGTTCATATCCCTATTTCTACAGTAGCTAAAGCATAATGTTGTGTTATCTTAACTGTATTTCCTTAGTATTTGATCTTTTTGTGTTTGTCTGGCCAATAACATTTTTCCCCCTCTGATCTGGACACTGGATCTTGGCAATGACCCTTCCAGTTGCTATCATATTGGTGTTTCAGGAGCGAATTGGTAGGTTCTCTCTGATTTCCCTTTGCATTCTGCTTCTAATAGAACTAGGGAATTTCACTTTATGATGTCTTGAAATATGCCATCCAAATTTTACATTTTGTTATGTACTATAGATTCTTAATGTTTTTTTTAGATCCTGTTCATTCCATTCTATTTTTCATGGTGGTCACTAGTTGGGTAATGTTTTCTACCTGACTGTAGATTAGTCTTAGTCTAGTTTGTTAGTTCAGGCGCAGTATTGGAATGAAAGACACTGGCAGACCATCTAAGAGTTAACAGAAGAAGTACACTTAGCCATAGCATGGAAAACATATTTCACAAAGATATAGTTTTGGCTCAGTTGTGTGCAAATCCCTTTCCTTTGTGTTGGGTACAACACTGTCTTATTTCAGTCAGAAGTATGAAATAAACCTGATGAAAGATCTGAGTCTTTATGGGATGGATTTTTGCATTTAGGTCACTAGGAAACTGCCTCAATGGTTTACCTTAGTAGGAAGGGTAGAAACTACCTTAGTTTCATAGGCCAATTAAGTGTTAAGGAAGCATGCAATACCTCCTAGGGAAAAACTAGCTCAGTCTAATATTATTTCTAATAATATATCTCCTTTTGGCAGAAAAGTCTTAAAGTTCTTCTAGAGCAGCAATGAAGGGGTTGCGAGTCGAAAAAGTTTAAGAAAGTTTCACCTTCCCACAGCTCTATCCTTGATTCTTTTTTTTTTTTTTGGAAGAGCAATTGGGGCTAAGTGACTTGTCTGAGGTCACACAGCTAGTAAATATTAAGTGTCTGAGGCTGAATTTGGACTCAGGTCCTCCTGACTCCAGGGCCAGTGCTCTATTCACTGCACCACCTAGCCACCCCTCTGCCTTTGATTCTTCATATCTTTTCTGAAGAAGTATCCATTGACCACTGGGTGATATATTGTCAAAAATGTGGAGGACTTTCAGGTTGTCTTAAACAAAAGGCTATAGTAAGCCTGATAGTGCTATTACCCTCAGTAAGATCCACTCCACTAGAGCCCACCACTACTTCTTTTTTTTGCTACAAAGATTCATGATACTGGCTACACTGCTGTCTTTGGGGCTCATGCAATTTCAATCTGCCACTGATGCAATACTTTCTACTGTGTTATGGTCAAACTCTGCCCTGTGATACTGGAGCCCTAGCATTGCCCTGGACCAACACCCTGATGTGCTAAGACCCAGTGCTTTCCTCTTTCTTTAACTAGAAATATCCCCGGGGAAGGGGTTCTGTCTATGGGTGTATGGATTCTGTAATTTACCACCTGTGCCAGGTTGGGGTGCTTTCTGGACCAATCCCTCTGTCTTTCACCCTGTGGGGCTTGTATATTGACACCAAAACTTTTACCTCCACCTCTGTAAGGCCAAGTGATTCCCCCTATGACAGGGTCTAAATATTGTTGTTGGTACTGCTGCTACCTCTCTGTGCCTGACTTCAGATTGTAATACTTGCTGCCAGTTTTCCACTCCGGGGAGTCACCACCCTGCCCTCACATTCATAAGGTCAGGAATGATTCGCCACATAGTATGTCTGAGGGAAATCTAATGGTCTTTGTCAAGCCAGAACAAGGCTTAAGCTATTCTTTTAAGAATTTTTTTTATTTTTGCAGGGGGAAGGCAGAGCTATTGGGGTTAAATGACTTGCCCAATGTCACTTGGCTAGTAAGTGTTAAGTTATCTGAGGCCAGATTTGAACTCAGATTCCCCTGACTTCAGGGCCAGTACTCTATTCACTGCACCACCTAGCCGCCTCTGCTTAAACTCTTCTTACCAGTAGTCATGTTCTTCAGTGCAGAAGATTCTTCCTATTCCCATCAACCCTGACTGAAGGATACAGGGATTCTTAATGCCTTGAGCTTACAAGGCTCTGCCCAAGGTAAGAATGTCTAACTCAGGATTTCTGTTTAGATACACACATGTGATTGAATTGTTGTGAGGCTATATATATCTATATCTATATCTATCTATCTATCTATCTATCTATCTATCTATATACATATATGTATGTATTTTTGGTTATGAATTTATTTCTCATTTAAATTTCCAAAGAATCAACATAGTCCTGGGCACAGGGACGTGGTATGGGTGGGCATCTTTAAGAGGCCTCTTTAGCACATTTCTCCTTCCTCGACTAAGTAGTGGATTCTAACACGGTATCTGGCTTAGATTTGGTTAATTTGCATTGAACTGAACTGGCTGTTCTGAGTTGTCTTCTCTAGAAGCGCCCTCCGCTTGTCCGGATCTTGCTTCCCAGCTCCTTACTGTCATACTGAGTTAGGTGGGTGTTCAGCCTTCCTCAGGCTAGTTCTCTGGGTGTCTCAGCCATCAATAGGGACCTGCTTCTGCCTCCTCTGCAGCTCTTCCAGCCTGTGCTTCTGGTACTGGCTCATGCACTCCCTGAAAGCCTTAACTTGGTCCTGGCACTTCTTCCAGTCTTGGTGCTCAGCCATACACTCCTGCACAGCGTGGTGAGAGGCCATGCAACCTGTGCGTGAGATCATCTGATCCACGGGGTGCTCACTATCTTCATCTGTGGCTGGCTGAGAACGTGTCCAGTTGTGACCTTGAGGGACAGTAGATGTCATCTTGCTGAGTAAAGCAAGTGACAACGGGAGAGAAGGGGAGCGGGCTCGCTCCTGCGTTTACGTCCTCCGTGCATGATCCCGTGCCTTCTCCTTACTCTCCGCCTTCCTAGTCCGGATTCCAAGTGCCCGCGAGCCCGCCGAGCTAGCGCCTGAGCTGCTCTACCATTGACTGATTGCCGGCTCTTGCCTCGCCCCTTTCCACCATTTCCCATCCCTTTCCACCATTTCCCACCCCTTTCCCTCCCTCCTTTTCTCCTTTCTCCCTTCCTTTCTTCCCTCTTCCTTTACGCTTCTCCTTTCCCCTCCTCTTCTTCCTTTTCCCCTCCTCCCCAAGGCCATATATTTTATGAAGGCCCTACAGGTAGCAAGGTGGTGTCATTGTGTGGTTCCAAAGGAGGGAGACTAGATATCTCTAGCCTCTTCTCCCCCCATCCTTTGTTAATTATGGAGAAAGAAGTTACAGTTGAATGATGAGGTTGGCAGCCGTGCTACAGAGAGTTAGGAAGAAAGTGAGAGGAACAAAGCATCAATGGCAAATAGACTTCTTAAGAAATTTAGTCATAAATAAGATGTATGGAAAAACAGCTAGCAGGGATCTATGGATTAAATAAGGGAGGGTTTTTTGAGGATGGGGAGACATAGACATCCTTGTGGGCAGTAGCAAAGCAGTCAGTGTACAGGGAGATTATTTTTTTTTTAATTTTATTTTAGTTTACACCATTCATTTCCATGAGATTTTGAGTTACAAATTTTCTCCCCATCTTTCCCCTACCCCCCCCTCAAAACAGCCATCCCCTTTTATGACCCCTCCCCCAATCTAATCTCTCCTATGTCCTCCCCCATCACTCCTCTAACTTTCCGATAGGGCAGGATGAATCTCCCTTCCCCAGTGCCGTACAGGGAGATTATTAAAGATAAATTGGAGGGTGGAGATGATGTGGGAGGGGCAATCTGTACATGTAGAGGGGTTTACCTTCACAAGAAGGGCTACCTTTTCATGTGAGATAGGGTGAAGGTGGAGGGAATAGCTGATGCAATCTAGCTAATGTGAGATGGGGAGGATGGGAGAAGAAGCAAGGCTCTTATCTGAGAAGATGGGAGTGGAGTGTTTGAGGAGGGATGAAACATTCTGGGAGATCTGCTGTGGTCTATAGAATAGTGAACTGATTAGAGAAACATAAAAAGATTACCTTGCTACAGTGAGGGTCCAATTGAGATTTTTTTAGCATTATTTGTACTGGATCCATTCAGAACATTTTTGCTATTGTTCCAGCTTCTGTCAATGAGAAATGAGTACGAGCAAAGGCAGCAGATGGTGGGAGTAATCCAGTGCTAAATCTTAGCAGCACAAGATGGGCAATAGCATATGGGGAAAAGGCATGTAAGAGAAGAGGACAGGGTAGAGTTGTACTGGTTTACCAAGGAGTCAACATGGGGAAGGGAGGAGAATGTAGCTGGTGCTGGGGTGATGACCTGGGAAAGAACTAAAGGATTAAGGGGCTGGAGGTCACAGTAAAAATGAACAGGATTTGGGATTGCAAAGCAGAGGTAAAGGTAGAGTGATAACTGATTGTCACTGGAAAGGAAATTTTGGAGTTAATAAACATAGAAATAGAGCATTTGTGGGTAGTAGCAATGATTGTCTCTATGTGAAGCTGAACTTGGGTGGAGGAGGAGGTCCTGAAAATGAGTAATTTGAAGAACTGTACAGTTAGAGTGTTTGAGAAAGTATCAATATATATATATATTGATATCTCCCCTAATGTGAGGGGATGAATTGAGGAGAGAAGGCCTGTGAGTCAAGTACTGAACTCATGGAGGAAAGAAGTATCCTGTGTGTTGGTAGATAATACCAGAATTTTGATCTGTTGGTAGATATGGATTCAGTGAACTTCAAAAGAGAAGAAATTATTGAATGATGGAGTGGGAGCTTAGAAGTAGCATTGGGGAGCAAAGAGTATTCCAACTTCCCCGCCTCTCAGCAAGTTGAATGAGTGAAAGTAAAATCAGTTTTAGAAAGGATAGTCAGGGAGGCAATGCTAGCAGAAGGGAACCGGTATGAGTGAGAAAATGAAAGACCTGGGAGAGGAACAGAATTAAGATGAAAGCAAGTTTGTTATCTAAGGACTAAGCATTCCAGAGAGTACAGAGGAAGAAGGCGATAATTTCAGATTCCTGGAGGAGGGGAGGGTTAAGGTGAGGAGGATTGGAATGTGAGTGAGAAGTGGCGAAGAACAGGTTCTGAACAATGTTAGCCAGGAGTTCAAAATTACTGGGATGGGGAGGATATAATTGGGTGGAAGTTAGTTTATCATTAGCAAATGAGTTCAAGTTGATTGAATCAGTCAATATTGGTAGATACCAGTGGAGGGTAACTGATAGTATGATGTTTCTCTCCTTTTTTTTTGTGGGCAGGCCAGGCCAGGGTAGGCCAGGCCAGGAGATAAATGGAGGGAACAGTAAGGTTCTGCAGGCAGGAAGGATTCCCTTCAAGTGGAAAGAAGCCAGCCTAGGAGACCAGGATGTAATGTAATGATATCTCTATAATCTGTTCAGAGCAAGAAGAGACCAGTCTAGAGAATAATACATGCTCTGTCCCTCTGTAAACCAACCTTGGAGACTAGCATGCAAAGCAAATAAACGGAATGTACTAACAATACAATGATAATAAAATAACAAAGCACCTACCAAGCAGCTTTGAGCTTTCTAGTTTACTATAAACCTGTGAAAGGTCTTTAGAGGATTGATAGTTTGAGTGCTTCCTGAGTGAGCACAGGAGTATAACAACACAGTACCATAAGAGGCACTATATCTCATACTTCCAAAAGGGCTGATCATCAGATGCTAGTGAAGAAACTCTGGAGGAACTCTGGGCCTGGAACTCAGGGTCCTGGGAATGGATTTGGGATCTGGGTGGATTCAGGACAAGACTTTTTCTTGATCTTGGCTGTACTGTCCTTGGCAAGTACTTCCTACATCCTCTGGTTAAAACATACTCATCGATGGTGTGGCAGAGAGGGCTGACTCAACAGCCAGTCGTGGCAAAGGGACATTAGATGTCATGTGCCCTAGTATCACTTATTTTGACCTTGAACCTGAAGAGGTATGAGTATGGGGGATTTCTATTGAAATCCTTTCTAGGTTCGCGTGCGTCTGAAAGAATTACCGGGCTCATTTTGGCAGATTCATAAAAGTTTATTGTTACACGAGGGCAAAAAGGATAGGAAACCTGCTAGAAAAAGCTCACAAGGTGGGCCAGTGAGGGTCAAAGAAAGCCTGAAAGTGTGACACTCTGCAGCAGGCAGATGGCCTGCTAGAAAAGGCCTACCTGCAAAGAGCAAGGGGTAGAGACACAGTTTTTAAAGACATAAAACTGTAAGTCATAGATTCATTAGGCTAATTAGATGTACAAAGGTGGAGTTAGGGAGGGACCAGGGAGTGGCTAATACTTAAAGGAACACGCACCCTTCACATCAACTGCACATGTGTTTTACCCATAATTCACTGGGAGAAACAGCAGGGTGTAAGGAGCAGGAGGTGTGGTTTTTGCCTTGAACTGTCATAAAGTCAACCAGCTGTCAGATTTGAGGTCAAATTTAAATGAGAAGTACCTCATCCAGTTTGCAAGTGGATGAGTCTTGTTTACTAGAACAAAAGGAGGTAGTGCCTTGAAAAGATTCTTGTTCTCATAGCTATAGAGTTAATGGTTTCAGAGGAAATACCTCTGGGCTGGGGGCAGGGGAGACACAGAGTTAGTGCTTTACAGCTGGGGGGAGGGAAGGGACAGAGTTAAACTGATTTCACAGACTGATGGTACATACACAAGACTGAAGTTACAACTATGCCACAAAAATCACCCCAAAATATATTACAAAGGCCATTCAGCACCGCTTCAAACCCAGGCCAAATTTGTGTTTCTCTCATTTCCTGCTGTCAAATTATCATTGTTGTCTGCTCTGATACTGGAGAGGGACAGACAGAGTGAGAGGATATGATACAATTAAGATCTAGAAACATAAAAAAGGTAAATTACCAAAACATAAAAGATCCAATTAATATTATAAAATATAGAAATAACTTATCTAGCTTATAAGTTTTTTTAAAGGAAGCAGTGATATTTGGGGATAAAAGAAAGAACAAAAGAAACATTGGATAATCAAGTAATGGAAAGGATCTAAAGAGCTAAGATTTTAGAAGAACTTAATAGTCAGGAGAAAGGAAGAGATCAATTAATACTCTGAGAACTAATTTGAGTTAGTTTATGTTCTAAGTCCATAAGTGCATCGATATCTTCTGTGGGAGGGAATGACAGAGTAAGTAGTTACACAAATGGGGAGAGGAAAAGTGAAGGTCACTAGTGAGAGTGATGCACCCTTACAAAGTTGGTAAGTCACCAACAAAGTGATAAGATTTCTTTTAGTCTCTCAACCAGATTGGGGGTTATGGGAAAATAAATTTTTAAAGGAAGAGTTCACTGATTTACAAAAAGACATAATAATATAGCAATTATGGAAGACTTTAATGGAGCTTTCTCAGAGCTATACAAACTCTCAGAACTATACAATATCTTTAAAAAAATCATCCTGGATTAAGAGATTTAGAGCTAGAAGGGACTTTCTGTTCAATAACTGGCTCTCAAAAAAAAACATGTTTGCATGTCACACTTTAAAGTTTAATCTGAATTATTAATATTTTTGGGGGCGGAGCCAAGATGGCGGCATAGCAGCAGCAACATATCGCAGCTCTCACATAGCCACCCCAAAATACCCATAAAATATGACTCTAAACTAATCCTAGAACTCCAAAACGCACACAAACATACCTTTCACTAAAGTCAGCTTGGCTACGAGGAACCATATCAGCACTGTGAACCCAAAACCAGCCTGGCCTAAAGTGGCAGCTGTGCCCCGGGGGCGGCTGCATGGGAGGAGCGGAGGAGCTTCTCTGGTGAGCAGATTAGTGGCAGCTGCAAGCGGCGTTCAGAACTAGGTCAGTGGGATTTGCGTAAACAGGAGAGAAAAGCCTCTGGCTGAAACGCCTCCAAGGCAGGAAAGCAAAAGGCAGAGGTTTTGCACACGCCTCTGCGTTGCAGCTTCCATTCCCATGGCCTGCAGACAGCAGGGGGACTAAGTGATTGTTCAGAGGCCAAGTGCTCTCTCATTGAGCGGCCTGGATCTGGATCACGGTCTTGGGCTTTCGGTTTTGGAGTCTTCATTATCCAGTGAGCCGGAAGTAAGTAGGAAGGGACCCAGCACCTCCTGAGAGCTACGGCAGCTGGGAGGAGCCCAGCAATTTGGGACAGAGCTTTCCCTTCTGGAAGCAGAGCCTCATAGAGATTAAAAAAAAATCACGGACTGACCAACCATGAGTAAGAATAAGCATAAGAAGCAAAGTAAGAACAGCACCCAAACCCTAGATTCCTTCTTTGGGGAAAAGAAGGATCATGGCAAAGAGAGGGAGGAGGAGAAT
>CM053583.1:255497646-255513666 GCA_028627135.1 Pseudochirops cupreus | reverse complement strand
TTGCTTGTCCTTCCAGTGGGGATGGGTGGTGAGGGAGGAGGAGAAAGAATCTGGAATCTGGAGTTCCATAATCAAATGTTATGAATGTGTTTCTATCTATCTATCTTTGTGTATATGTATATATATATATACATATATATATATGCAATTATTATTATTATTATTATTATTGACTACATCGAACTGGAACTTGAGATACACAGGCACTGCAGTTGGGAGATCCATTCTGCCCTACCAAAGTGACATAGGAGAGAATAGACTGGGGGAGGGGGGAAACACTGGGATGGCTGTTTTGGGGTGGTGGGCGGGGGAAAGACAGGGAGAAAATATGTAACTCAAAAAAAAATTTAATAAAATAAATGTTTACCAGTTAAAAAAAAAAAAAGGAAAAACAACTGACCTGGAAAATGGCCCAGGGATAATTTAAGAATTATTGGACTATCTGAAAGCCATGATCAAAAAAAGAGCCTAGACATCATCTTTCAAGAAATAATCAAGGAAAACTGCCTGGTATCCTAGAATCAGAAAGCAAAATAGAAATTGAAAGAATCAGTCTTTGACCTCTTGAAAGAGATCCCAAAATGAAATTTCTGGGAATGTTAGAGTTCAAATTCAGAGTTGCCAGGTCAAGAAGAAAATATTGCAAGTAGCCAAAAAGAAAAAATTCAAATATTGAGGAGCAATGGTCAGGATCCCACAAGATTTATTAGCTTCTATATTGAAGGATCATATGAAATACAGTATTCTTGAGGGTAAAAGAGTTAAGATTATAGTCAAGAATTAACTACCCAGCAAAACTTGATATAATTCTTCATGGGAAAAAAATGGACATTCAGTAAAACAGAGAACTTTCAACATCCATGATTATAAGATTAGATCTGCGTAGAAAATTTGACTTTCAAATACAAGACCAAAGAGAAGCCCAAAAAAGTAAACAAGAAAGAGAAATCATAAGGAATTCAATAAGGTTAAACTGCTTATATTCCTAGATGGGAAGATGATACTTGCAACTCCTAAAATATTTCTCATTATTAGGGCAGTTAGGAGGAATAAACATAGAAGGTATGGATGTGAGTTGACTATTTGGGGATGATATTCAAAAAAAAATTAAGGGATGAGAAAGAAGAATGCACTGGGGGAAGGGGAAAGGAGAGGTAGAATTAAATAAATTATCTCATAAAAGAGGTATGAAAGATTTTTTACAGTAGAAAAGAAGATGAAGGATATTGGGGGGGGGCAATTGAACCTTAGTCTCATTGGAATTCTCTCAAAGGGTGAATAACATACACATTCAGTTGGTGTAAAGCCAAGCACAAGCAACTCCCCTGAGGACTGCTGCTGTGAATAACTTTAAGGTTCTGATCATATAGTATAGTGAACTCTCTATTTAATCAGCTGCAAACTAAAGCAAAACATTCCAGAAACCCAAGCACAGCATTCACAACAATACAACATAACAACTTATTATTAAGGTGACCACATAGTCTTAAACAAAAGATATCATTCAGTAAGTCACAATCTCAATCAACCAATATAAAGTACTCAATTAAAAGTTTTCTTTCATCTTGATTGGAGACTGGCTTCCAATCATTCTTTATTCAATCATCCTTAAGCAGCAATCATCCTTAAAGGGTACAAAGTACAAAGGTGTCCCACCCCTAGGTCACATCTGTCTTAATTTTATTAGTCAGCACTAAGTACCCAAGTAAATATCCTTTCCTCTTGACTCAAGGCTGACTTCCAAACTCCATGACTCCTCTTCCACACTCCCAGTTCTTTCCAGAATTCACCCAACTGTCACCTGGATTCACAGTTAGGCAGCTCTCAGCTCCTGTTCCAGTTCCCATTCCATATTGAAGCTCACAGTGACTAGTTCACTTCAAGCCCTTCACAGCTCTCAGCTCCTGTTCCAGTTCCCATTCCATATTGAAGCTCACAGTGACTAGTTCACTTTAAGTCCTTCACAGTTTCTGTTCCTAGGAAGACAAAGCTTAACAGAGTCACAGTATTTACATACATTAGGCTTAGCAGAGTCACAACAATATTCACACATATTGCTGGCACTATCATCACTTCACTTTCTGCCTGTGAAATCAACATAGACCAACAGACAGAGCTTCTGTCTGAGAAACCAAGCACAAATCAGCAGTAAAGTCCCAGGACTTCTGAAAACAGCAGTACAATCTTCCTTCAGGAATTCTGTAAACAGACAGAAGGAATGTGTCCTCTTTCAGGGCTCCTGAACCAGCAGTAAGGTTCCAGGGCTTCTGTAACAGCAGCAACATCCTCTGTCAGCAGAGAGGTCTGACAAAGTAACATCAACACAGATCAGAGTGCCAACATCACAGGCATCCTTCCTCACAGATCTGCTCAGTCCCAGCTCATGCTCAAGCCTTTATATCCTCTGTCCCTTCCTGTTCTATCCTTCCTCTTACTTACTTCCTGCTCTGGTCTTTGGCAAGTTCCTCCCACCATGGGCTTTACAAGTTCTGTTTCTAACAAAGACTTGATATAATCACAGGAGAGGCTCAAAGGTACTTGAATAGCTGAAACAAGGAGCAAAGTACCATTTTGTTTGCCTTTACAGTTGGACATAGAAAACTATATTGCCCTACAGGAAAATAGGAGGGCAAGGTTGATTAGAGAAGGTGAGGACTTAAGGAAGAGAGATTTGGGGGAGGTGGTAGTCAGAAGCAAGATTCTTTTGATAATGGACAAGGTGAAAGGACAGAGAAAATAGGACAAATGGAGGGAAACAGGATGAAAGAAAATGCTTAGCAATCATAACTGTGAAAAAAATATTTTACAGAAAGTTTCTCTGACAAAGGGTTGAAATATATAGAGAACTAAACTAAAGTTATGAGAATACAAGTCATTCCCCAGTGGATAAATGGTCAAAGGCTATGAACAGGCAATGTTCAAATTGTTCAAATTAAGTAATGAAAGTTGTTTATAGTCTTAATAAAAAATGTTCTAAATAACTATTGATTAGAGAAATGACAATTAAAACAACTCTGAGGTACTAACCCACATCTGTTAGGTTGGATAACATGACAAAAAAGAAAAATAACAGATGTTGGAGGGGGTGTGGGAACATTGAGGCACTAAGGCATTGTTGGTGGAGTTGTGAACCAATTCAACCATTCTGGAGAGTAATTTGAAACTGTGCCTGATGGGCTATAAAATCATGCATATCCTTTGACTCAGCAATGCCACTAATAGATCTGTATCCCAAAGAGATTTTTTTAAAAAGGGAAAGGACTTACATATATATATATATTTATTTATTTATTTATTTGTTTGTTTGTTTGTTTGTTTGTTTATTTATTTATAATTTCTTTTAATGGTAGCAAAGAATTGGAAATTGAGGGGATGCCCATGAATTGGGGAATGATTGAACAAGTTGTGCTATGTGATTGTGATGGAATAATTTTGTGCTATAAGAAAAGACAAGCAGGCTGATTTCAGAAAACCTTGGGAAAGACTTATAGGAACAAATGCAAAGTAAAATGAGTAGTGTACACAGTAAGAGCAATATTGTATGATGATTAACTGTGAATGACTTAGCTATTCTTAGGAATACAAAGATCTAAAATAATTCTGATAAAAAAAAATATCACAAAAGAAAGAACTGATGGAGTCTGGGTACAAGTCTAAGGATACTTTTTTTTAACTTTATTTGAAGGGGTAGGGTCCTGTGTTTTCTTTCACAACACAAGTAATAAGGAAATGTTTTTTTTTTCATAACTGCACATGTATAACATATCAAATTGTTTGCTTTCTCAATGAGAAGGGAAGAGAGTAAGAGAGGGGGAGAATTTGGAACTCAAAATTTTAGAAAACAAATGTTAAAAATTGTTTTTACATGTAATTTGGGGGAAATAAAATTAAATATGTTGTATTTATTTTATTCTGAAGAGATAAAACAAGCATTTCCATAACACACACATACATATGTATGATATATGTATATGTAAAATTGTTCTATAAATACTTCTATTTATCAGCTTTCTGGATGCAGATAGTATCTTTCTATATAGTTGGATTTGGGTATTTATAGTTAATCTGAGTATTTTTAATAATCAACAGTTTTTATAAGATTACTGAACTTATCATTTCTTATAACTGAGTACTGTTCCATCACAATCATATGCCACAACTTGTTTATTCATTCTAAAAAAGAAAAAAAAATTGTCATATGTTCTGTCTTCAATCAGAAAAACAAAAGTGTGTGTCTATTGGGGGGAAATACTCAGTAACTAAAATTGAAAATATTTTATGAGAATTTTTCTAAGAATTTTGTAAGAATAGTAAGATGTATTGAATTTTCTTTTTTATAGTATCTGTTCTGTGCTGGGTTTGACTCAGGTCATTCCATTGGGAGTTTAGATTCATTGTTGAACAAAACAAGACACTTACAATTTATTCAACAGTTAAATTAAAGAGATTTACTTAAGCATATCAGGGAAGAATGGAAGTCAAAAAAGAAAGATGCTCATTTGATTCAGCTGAGTGAAGCTCCCTCACCAGAGTTACCCACAATGATCCACCAACCAATGCTTCTCATAGTTGCTATGTATTCAGGCTGAGCTTTTAGTCCCCTGAGCCAACCAAGTCTCAAGGAATGTCTCAATATCTTTTAAGGAAAAACTAAGCCAATGTGCATGGGAGGAGTTGAGATATTGCTTCTACCACAGTATCAAAAGCATCTTTGCAGTACTTTCAATACGAGTGGTTTTATTGCCGTCTCTTTTTATATATTTCTATGTCTACTTCAAAATTCTCCTAAGCCCTTCAAATTTCTCCCATATCTGGGAACCTTCTGAATACATGCATGTGCACAAGTTATTAAAAATAGTTTCCACTATCCTTTTAGGTGAATATTTATGAAGTCTCATAGAATTAACCTGAAATATAAAATAATCAGTAGATAGTATTGTCTCATACGATCAGAAAAGCACTATATTGCATAAGTCTATAACTTAGCCATGACATCAATTGTCTCTTCAGTAGGTAACAGTCTACAGTGACTGTATACTCTTCTAACTAAGTGAAGCCCAGAAGTAGATACTAAATAGATAAATCCCAAACAAATTAATCAAAGTTAATTCTCAAATGACACTTGTCTAAAAAGCATTAGACCTGTTTGACAAAAGAGTTGTTTTAAAATAATTGTCTGCATTTTCTATTTTTTAACATTATCTCAATCTGGATAATTCTTTCTCTATATTTTTTCTAATGTCAGATTAACAGTAATTTTAAAATGTCAAATAGGAAAAATCTGTGTAGTTATGGAGAGCATTCTTCCATGATGATAACGATAATCATTTTTTAAAATCAGATGCTTATTTTAATTTAAAATTCTAGCTGGTATGTTTTATTCATAATGTTCATTCTATGTGATATGGAACATTTTTATTTTTATTTTTTTTGCAAATTTGACTTAGAAATGGAATAAACAGTGAATCTATATACTGTTTTCAAAGCGCCCTGATCCATTATGCTTTGGAAGACAGGATCATTATGAATAAATGCTTAATCAGCTGCTGTGAAATGAGTTTCTAATTATTCTACTGCCCCTGCAATATACAGTAGGTCACCAGAGCAGTGAATGTGTTTTTATACTCCCTTCTCTCTAAATGTGTAACATTTCTTGGAAGCACTGGACATTTAAAAACAAAGTATTCACCTTTTCCATGAAAATTCTAATCAGATCTAATTTTTTTACACTAACTTTTGGTTAGTCTTTTACTAGAAATGGAAAGTGTCACATTTTTTTCTGCTGAAATATACTATTTGTCTAACGAGAATAATGACTTCTAAAGCAGATCACTAACTTCCCTTCTACTCTAACATAGACCTCTGAAGAACTTTGATACTTTATTAAAAGAAAGCTTTTTAAAATGCCAGGTTTTAGGTCTTACAAATTCTCCATCAGAATTTCAGTAATTATCAATTCCAAAACCAAAGATCTGGGTTCCACATAGGAGTAAAATTCCCTAGGGCTTAGTAGTTAGATAACACTCTTCATTAGTGTTCTACTCCCTGTAGTCTGTTTTTATAACAATAACATTATCCAGGTGGGCAAATAAAGGTTTCATCAAAAATTGATTCTCAAAGATTTGGATTGGGGAGTATACTTTATGAAAAATGTTTTCAATGACGCTCCTAATTTCAGGTAATAAAGTCAAGAGAATAAAATTTAGTTTGGTGACAAGCTCCTAATATCTGCAAAAGGACATTTTTATTACACATTCAATGTAACAAATTACCGTGCTATAAACAAGGGACATTCTAAGTAGCCCCTTCAATTTCTTTGGACAAATTTCAATCAGAACCATAACTAACAATTCTTACACCAAGGACACTCTTCACAAGATGGACATAGGACATCCAGTTTGGGGTGAAGGGAAATCAGTGGAACCTCAGACCTCAGGCCACAAAGCTATACAAGGAAAGAAAATGGGCACCGCCTCATAAAGGAGAAAGAGATCACAAGGCACATTAAAATCATTGCTAGGGAAGCCATTAGGACAGAAAAAAAGGCAGAGCTAGACCAGGAAGGAGTTTACCTGGAGCTGCAGTGTAAATATTTATTCTTGCTATCTAGACATTAAGCCAACTTGTTTTTATTTTATACTTTATCAATATTAGGTTCCTCACACAAAATTCTGGTCACCCTGACCTTGTATTTCAACTAACTTTACCCATTTTTCTGCAGATGCTCAAATATGAGGTTAACAAAATCCAGAAGTTTCTTCAAAACCACTAACATAATAATTCAATTAAACAAACTTATTAATTAATCTTTTGTCATATGCAAAGCTTAGAATGCAAAGATTTTTTTAACAAAATGTATCCTTCTCCTAGGAATGTTAACATTCAACTTGGAGAATACAACTTGTACACAAATAAGTGAATACATAATCATTTTAGGAGGAATGAATCATTAATATTTGTTTAATTTTATTCTTAATTTAAGAGTTAAACAAGTATTACCATAACATAATAAGATTTTTTTTAAAAAGATAATTGCACATGAAAGTACAAATTTACTATGCACAACTTGGAATTCCTTTCAAATATACAATAAAATTATCATGTCAATTTTTCCCTCTCCACCACCCTAGAGATGGCTACCATTAGACACAAATAGATAGCTATATGAAAAATTGTCCTGTATATACTTCTGTTTATCAGTTTCTCTGGATTCAGAGAACATCTTTCTTCACATGTCCTTTATAGCTAATCTGAGAATTAATTATAGTCAAAATAACTTATTTGCTTATAGTTGTTCTTAAAACAATAATGCTCTACAGCTAAATTTCAGAACTATCAGGTCAAGGAAAAAATATTACAAGTGGCCAAAAAGAAACAATTCAAATATCAGGGAGTCACAATGAGGATTACACAGGACTTGGCAGCTGCAACATTAAAGAATCAGAGGTCATGGAATATGATGGTACAGAAGGCAAAAGAGTTCGGACTACAACCAAGAATCACTTTCCTGGCAAAATTAAGCATAATATAGCTAGAAAAAAAATGATCATTCACACGTCTTACTGATAAGATTGGCTAACATGACAAAACAGGAAAATGATCAATGCTGGAGATGGGGGAAAATTGGAACACCAATGCATTGTTGGTATAGTAGTGACCTGATTCAACCATTCTGGAGAGCAATCTGGAACTATGCCCAAAGGCAAAGCCAGCAAATGCCAGCAAAGCCAGCAAATGCCAGCAAAGCCACTTCTAGCACTGTATCCCAAAGAGATCATAAAAGTGGGAAAAGGATCCATTTGTACAAAAATATTTATAGCAGCTCTTTTTGTGGTGGCAAAGAATTGGAAATCAAGGGATGCCCATCAATTGGGAAAAGGTTAAACAAGTTGTGGTATATGAACATAATGGAATACTATTGTGCTATAAGAAATAAGGAGCAAACGGACTTCATAATAACCTGGAGAGACTTATATAAACTGATGCTGAATGAGAGGAGCAGAACCAGGAGAACATTGTACACAATTACAGACACATCATATCTGTGATGACTAACTTTGATAAACTGGGCTCCTCTCAGCAATGCAAGGTTAAAGACAACTCCAAGGGACTCATGATGGAGAGGGCTATCCACATCCAGAGAAAGATTTACAGAGTCTGAATGCAGATTGAAGCAAACTACTTGCTCACACTCTTTTTTGTTTTGTTTTGTTCCTTCTTTCCCATTCCGATGGTTATAATCCTTCTTTACAACTTGACTAATGTTTAACGTGAAGGTATTTGTAGAACCTATATCATATTGTATGCTGTCATGGGGGGGAGAAAAGGAAGGGGAGAAAATTTGGAACTCAAAAGCTTGTGGAACTGAATGTTGTAAGCTAAAAGTAAATTAATTAATTAATTTAAAAATGGTTATTCAATGAAAGAAGGATTTCAAGATTTCATAAGGAGATCAGAGTTAAACCAAAAATTTGACCTCTAATATCATAAACAGGTAAAAAGGGAAAAGAAAACAAGGGATTCAATAGAGCTAAACTGTTTACATCCCCAGACAGGAAGATGATACTTGTAATTCTTTAAAATTGTATCACTAGAAGTACAGTTAGAAGGAATATACATAGACAGAGGGTATGGGTATAAGGTGAATTTTAGGAAATGATAAAAAAATTAAGGGATGAGAAAGAAGAGTACAATGGGTGCAGAAGGGAGAGGTAGAATTGGGTAAATTATTTCACATGAAGAGGTGCAAAAAACTGTTATAATGGAGGGGAAGATGGAAGGGTGGGTGACAAGTATCTTTCAAACCTTACTTTCATTAGACTAACCCAAAGAGGGAATCATATACGCAATCAGTTGAATATAGAAATCTGTCTTACTCAACAGGGAAGTAGGAGAGAAGATCAAGTAAAGGGAGCAAATGGGGACTGACAGAAGGGAGGGTGGATCAGGGGAGGTGGTAGACAGAAGCAAAACACCGGTGAGGAGGAAAGGAGTGAAAGGCAAGAGAGGACAGATAGGAGAAAGAATAGTATGGAGGGAAATACACAGGTAGCAATCATAACTGTAATGTGAATGGGATGAACTCTCCCATAAAACAGAAGTGGATAGCAGCATGGATCAAAAACCAGAATCCAACAATATGTTGTTTAAAAGAAATACATATGAAGCACAGAGACACACAGACTAAAGGTAAGGGAATTTATTATGCTTCAGCTGATATAAAAAAAAGCAGGGGTAGCAATCCTGATCTTAGACAAAGTATAAGCAAAAAGAAATAAGGAAGAAAACTACGTCTTGCTGAAAGATACCCTAGACAACTAAGCAATATCAGTACTAAAGATATAAGCACCAAGTGACGTAGCATCCAGATTCTTAAAGAAGTTCAGTGAGTTACAGAAAGCTATAGAGAGCAAAATGATACTAATGAGGTACCTCAACTGTTCCCTCTCAGAACTCAATAAATTCAACCAAATTAAACAAGAAAGAAACTAAGGAAGTAAATAGAATATTAGAAAAGTTAGCTATGACAGACCTTTGGCATGATTTAGAAATAAATGCTGACACCATAAGCAAATTAGAAGAGCAAGGAATAAGCTACCTGTCAGATCTTTAGGGAAAGGATGAATTCATGACCAAACAAGAAATAGAGAGTATTATCAAATGTAAAACAGATACTTTTGATTATATTAAATTTAAAAAATTTTTGTACAAACAAAACCAATGCAACAAAGATTAGAAGGAAAGTAGAAAGTTGGGAAACAATTTTTATAGCAAGTGTCTCTGATAAAGGCTTCATTTCTCAAATATATAAAGAACTGAGTCAAATTTACAAGAATTTAAGTCATTCTCCAACTGATAAATGGTCAAAGGATGTGAAGAGACAGTTTTCAGATGAAGAAATCAAATCTATCTATAGGAATATTAAGTTTCTAAATCACTTTTGATTAGAAAAATACAAATTTTCAAAAACTCTGAGGTACCACCTCACACCTATCCGATTGGTTAATATGACAGAAAAGGAAAATGATAACTGCTGGAGAAGATATGGGGAAATTGTGACACTAATTCACTGTTGGTGTTATGAACTGATTCAACCATGCAGGAGAGCAAATTGGAACTATGCCCAAGTGGCAACCAAATTTTGCATACCCTTTGATCCAGCAAAACCACTCTAGGTCTGTATCACAAAGAGATCATAAAAAGGGAAATAGTCCTATATGTGTAAAAGCATTTCTAGCAGTCCTTTTTGTGATAGCACAATATTAGAAATTGAGACAACATCCATCAATTGGGGAATGGCTAAGCAAACTGTGACATTTAAATGGAATGGAATACTATTGTGCAATAAGAAATGATAAGAAAAAAGGAACAGGCAAATTTCAGAAAAACCTAGAAAGACTTGTATGAACTGATACAAAGTAAAATAAACAGATCCAGGAAAACATTGTACACAGTATCAGCAACATTGTGTGATGATCCACTATGAATGACTCAGCTCTTCTCAGCAATAATCCAAGACAAGTACAAAGGACTAACAAAAGAAAATGCTATCCATATTCAGATAAAGAACTGATGGACTCTGAATGCAGATCAAAGCATATTTTTTAAATTTACTTTATTCTTTCTCATGTCCCTCTTTATCCCCCTTTAATCTGTTTCTTCTTTCACAGTTGTGACAAATATTGAAATATTTTTACATGATAGCACATGTATAAACTATATCAAACTGCCTATCATTTTCACAAAAATGGAGGAAAAGGAGGCAGGGAGAAAAAAACAGAACTCAAAATCTTGTGAAAATGAACGCTAAAATTTTTCTTCATATGTAAATGGGGAAAAATATAAAATACTATTTTAAAAAACAGTGCTGTTAGGATATGCAATATTCTCTTGATTCTGCTTATTTCACTCTTCATTATTTCATGCAAGAATTTCCATATTTTTCTAAAAGTCATTGAGTTCATCATTTCTTATAGCACAGTAGTATTCTATCACAATCATATACAACTTGTTCAGCCATTCCCCAATTGATGGGCCTCCTTGCAGTTTCCAGTTTTTTGCTACCACAAAGAGAGCAGCTATAAACATTTTAGAACATTTAGATGCTTTGCCTTTTTCCCTAATTATCTTCAGAGATGGACCAAATAGTGGTATTGTTGCATCAATGGGTACAGGCAATTTAATAATTTTTTGGATGCAATTCCAGATTGCTCTCTAGAATGGTTGGATCAGTTCACAATTTCACCAACAATGAATTAGTGCCCCAATTTTTCCACATGCCCTCCAAGATTTGTCACTTTTTCTTTCTATCATTTTAGCTTATCTCGTAGGTGAAAAATGATATCTCAAGATTGTTTTAATTTGAACCCCCTAATTGATAATGATTATAAATTAGCTATACTAAAGTTTTAGTGGAATTTTTTTATTGGACCATATGATTTCTGTGGTATAATGAGCTGCTTGTTAGAAACCTCCTCTACCAACGCAGACCAACACCTCCTCTGCAAATTATTGTACTATGGAGTTGCTTGGGGCACTGAGACTTCTGTGACTTGCTAGGTATTAATAACCAATTGATATCGGATGCAGGATTTGGACCCAGGTCTTTCTAATTCTGAGGTCAACTCTCCATCCATTACATTATACTGCCTCTGCACTATAGTTACAATGCATTTTTGGGAAGTATTTTATCCATAATAACTGAAACCATAAATTACTGTGTTTGCTTTTAAAATCAATATAATGCTAGAAACAAAGGTTATCATTGCTGCGTTAGCATTTTCATTAACAGCATTATTTTTTAAGTAACAAAAATCTTGGGTTCCTTTGAAGAGACCAAATTAGATTTAGAAATGCTTTACTTGCTAATGCTCCAATTTCCATCAGCAGCTTTACTTGGTTTGAATCCATGGAACATGATGTCCCACTCAGAATAAACTGATCACCTGAAATTTCATTATTATCCTGATTAGCTCAGCTTTGGATAATTAATGCCTTCTCAACTTTTTTAACCCTCCTCCTCTCTGATCAGAGGTCTGAAGGGTCAATCACTAAATACCTAAAATTTTCATTTACAGAGGACTGGGATCTGAACTCTCCACTTTCCATTAATAGACCTGCTTGTTTTCAACATGATGTTTTCACAATGCTGGGTGCCACTTGATGGGCCTGCTCCCCAATTTTACTTTCCAGGTTACTCTTATGTGTAATCTCCTCACACTAGATTATAACTTCCTTAAGGACAAGAATTATCTTTGTTTTTCTTATTTGTGGCCCCCACACTTAGCACTGTACCTGGCACATAGTTGGTGCCTAATAAGTGTTTGTTGAATTGAATTGGAAGGAAAGTGAGTTGTTTTCATTTGTCATCAAAATCCTATAACAGCCATTTTCTTTGTATGAGATCTGATTATATTTAATCACCATCAGTTTATATGTACTGAATTAGTGCCATTTGACCAACATATAATAATTATTCTTCCTACTTAGTATCAGGAGGCATCTGAATTCTGCTAAGGAAAAAGAGAGTATCCAACATCTCTCATCCTCACTACACAGACACATACACACAGAGAGGCCACTCATTCTTTTCAATCTAGTAGCTAGCTGAATCTTAGCTGCAGTATCAGTAGTATCCAGTCTTGATCATAGAATTTTAACCCTTAGGTACCATCTAGTACAGTATCCTCATTTTACAGAATCAAATAGTAATTCCAAGGGGTACTTATCCCACATACTTTACCTCTTGGAAATGTAAAGGAAGAGGAGGGGCCCTTATATCATTTTGACTGGTAATCGATATAAGGGAGGGTATAAGTAGAAAGCAGTGACTGGGAGCTAAAGGCTTCACCAAAAAATAGATCAAAGCCCACCTTTCAAAACCATTCCAAATATAGGAAATGCTATTGAAGAGTATTAACTCTTGAGCAAGCTTGGTCCCTAGTTTAGATCATATTTGATGATATATGAAATAGGAACATAAGCCTCTATTATATCAGGGTTGCAAGCAATATGATACACCCTTCTCCGACTATGTTGAAATCCCCAGAGTACTCAAGAACTTTTTTAGGCTGCTCACAGCTTCTATGATGTGGCTCAGAAGGCTGTGAGGAAGCATCAAGTTAGAGAGCCCGGAAAAGCCAGGGCTAGGTCTTCTGCATGACTGGCAGTAGTCTCCATACTATTCCCCACTTTTGAAATGCATGAGGCTCAGGGTCCGCTTGTCCCACTCATTTCTCCTTCCCTTCCCTTTTCCCAACCAACTCCTTACATTAGGTAGTGTATGCGTTCCTGATTTACCATTATATACACTAACTAATGCAACAGAAATACTAATTATACTTCTCAATTGGATATATTTTATAAAGTAAATGAACTATGTCTATATAATTTTAAAGTAAGTATACATACATTGATGGTGCTTGCTCAATTTTTTTTTAATTGATGCAGGCCAAGATAAAAAAAATTTTGAGATGAATGCTCAAGCAAAATAAATGTCTTAGCAGGAAGACAGTCATGAGTTATATGTTGAGTAAATTCAGACTCAGAGTTCATTGGACCTGGAGTAACCTTATGTTAGGGACCATTTTGTGAGTTGGAATTTCCCCCAGTTGCTACTCAAAAACAAAAACTTTCACTTTAATAGCACCCTAAAAATCAAAAGATAAAATAAACAAGGCCTTTGGAAAGAATGTGAGGAAAATATCTCTTTTTTTGTTGTTAGTTTACTTTAACACTTCAGTAAATTGGTGGTTCCACTGATATGGGTATTACCTCCATCAGTCCAGATCACAGCTCAGTCATGCCTGTATGACTCTTTTCCATGTCTTCCCATGAATTCTCTGAAGGGAACTAATCCAATGTGTTGAGGACCTTACCCTAGAGCTCTTAAAATTGCATAGCTGAATCCCTACATGATTAGAACACTTCTATTTCAGGACATACATTTATCTGACAATTTCCCCTATTCTACTTTTCCTGTCTAGTTCTTCACTGGTAATATGTTACAATCTACTTATGCCCACCATTGACTTCTGGGTAACTGTAATGGCAAGCAAAGTAATACTTTGCTGTTTGTTTCAGCTATTCAAGAGCCTTTGAGTCTCACCTTTGATTGTATCAAGTCTTTGTTGGAAACAGTATACATTGTGTTGCCCTTAATAGGCCCAAGGGAGTTTGGAGACTTTCCCTGCCCTTAATAGGCCTAATGTCATCACATGGAGCCCATATTGGGAGGAGCTTACTGAAAGAGCAGAACAGGAAGAGTGGAACAGAAAGAAGCAGAGCAGAGAAAAGCTCAAGCACAAACTAGTACCAAGCAGAACTGAGATGGAGAATGTTTGTGATTTTGACACTCTGTTCTGTCTGTGTTGATGTTACTTTGTCAGAATGAAACATTTGGTCTGTTGAAAAAAGACTTTACTACTGATACAGAAGTCCTAAAAGAGGACTCTACTGTTGTTTATAGAAGTCCTGAAAGACAACTTTACTGCTGTTTATAGAAGTCCTGGTTAATTTGTGTTTTATTTCTTAAACAGAAGCTTTGTCTGTTGGTTTGTGTTACTTTGTCAGACAGAAAGTGAATTGAGATGATAGTACCAGCAATGTGTGTAAATATTGTTGTATCTCTGTTAACTCTAATGCATGTAAATACTGTTGTAGCTCTGTTAAGCTTTGTCTTCCTAGAAACAGAAACTGCAAAAGGCTTGGAGTGGAGTAGTCCCTGTGGGCTGAGATATAGAACCAGAGCAGAAAGTTGCCTGCATGTGAATCCAGGCAAGAGCTGGGAGTGTGGAAGAGAAGACACGGGGTTTGGAAGTCAGTCTTCAGAGTTAAGATGAAAGAAGACTTTACTTGGGTACTCTATATTGATTGAGGAGATTGTGACTTACTGAATGATGTTTTGTTTAAGACTATGTGGCCACCTTAGTAATGTTGTGATGTTATATTGTTGTGAATGTTGTGCTTTAGTTTCTTGAATGTTTTTCTTTAGTTTATTACTCAATAAATAGAGAGCTCACTATACTATGCAATTAGATTCTTTAAGTTATTCAGAGCAGCAGTCCTCAGGAGAGTTGCTCCTGATTGACTTTACAGTAACCCACAAATTTGATTCTTAAAACACTCTAGGATTTCATGATTAATAGAAATGTAGCATCATCAGAAAAATACGGATGTTAGTAAGATAGACATTTGTTTCCAAAACAATCTAAGGGTCATAAAAATCTGTGCAATTTTCCAAATGCATTCCAACCTATTTTCTTCTTCCTATTCATTTCTGGGCCCATCCACAGTATCTATTGAAAATGGTCTTGGAGAGTCCTAGCCCTGGCCTCAGTCTATACACTCAGAGGCTACAGCTCATGAAGCTAACAACCAAACCCCTACCTCCTACCCTGAGAAGCTCAGTACTCCTGCACCCCAGAAGCAGATATCCACTCTAAAAATCCAGGACGTAGGCAACCACGATGGGGAAGAAGGAAACTGCAAAGGCTAGAATCATCAAATCCTTTTATAGTGAGCAAGAACAACCAAACTCAGAAGGCAACACAGACTCAATACACACACTGGAGACCACAGAAGGAAATGTGAATTGGTCTCAAGTCCAAAAAGCATTCTTGGAGAATCTTAAGAGAGATTTTAAAAATGAAATTTGAGAGATAGGAGATAAATTTAAATCTACAGTGACCAAATTGGAAAATAATTTCACTGAAGAAAACAAAGCTTTAAAAAGTAAAATTGGAGAATTAGGACAGGAGGTCCAAAATCTAACCGGAGAAAATACCTCCCTAAAAATGAAAACTGAACGTATGGAAAAGGAGCTCCAAAAACTAATTGAGGAAAATAATTCACTAAAAATTAGAATCAGTCAAATTGAAGCCAAGGACTCTATGATGCAACAAGAGTCAGTCAAACAAAACATAAAGATTGAAAAATTAGAAGAAAGTGCAAAATATCTCACTGGAAAAACAATTGACCTGGAAAACAGATCCAGGAGAGATAACCTAAGAATTATCGGCC
>CM053583.1:255471226-255497146 GCA_028627135.1 Pseudochirops cupreus | reverse complement strand
CGCCGAGGCGGGTGCAAAACCTCTGCCTTTCGCTTTTCTGCTCTGGAGGCCTTCTGGCCGGACTGCTTATCTCCCCCTTTCACAATTCCCATTCACAGCTGCCGCTAATTTGCTCACCTGAGAGGCTCCTGAGCTCCTCCCGTCCAGCTGCCCCTGGGGAACAGCCGCGGCTTCAGGCCAGGCTGGTTTCAGTTCGCAGTGCTGATATGGTTTCTCGTAGCCGAGCTGACTTTAATGGGAAGTATCTTTGTGTGCGTTTTGGAGTTCTAGGATTGGTTTAGAGTCCTATTTTATGGGTATTTTGGGGTGGCTATGTGAGAGCTGCGATGTGTTGCTGCTGCTATGCCGCCATCTTGGCTCTGCCCCCCTCAGTTGTTTTTCCAAAGAGAAATTTCACATTTTCTTCTATTTTTTCATTCTTTTGATTTTGTTTTATTGCTTCTTGGTGTGTCATGGAGTCATTAATTTCCACTTGTTCAATTCTAGTTTTTAAAAAATTATGTTTTTTTTAGTGAGATTCTGTATCCCCTTTTTCATTTGACCAATTCTTTTCAACAAATTTTTTTCTTCAGTGGATTCTTGTGCATCTTTTTCCACCTGGCCAATTTTGCTTTTAAAGGCATTCTTCTCTTCATTGGATTTTTGTGCCTCTTTTCCCATTTGGCCTATTCTGTTTTTTAAGTTCTTATTTTCTTTGGTATTTTTTTGTGCCTTCTTTACTAAGCTGTTGACTTTTCCTATGATTTTCTTGAATCATTGTCATTTATTTTCCCAATTTTTCTTGTACCTCTTTTATTTTATATTTAAAACCTTTTTGAGTTCTTCCAGGAATTTTTTTGGGCCTGAGACAAATTTAACATTCTTCTTTGAGGCCTTGAGTTACAAATTTTCTCCCCATCTTCCAAAACAGTCATCCCATTGTATACCTCCTCCTCCAATCTGCTCTCTCCTATGTCCTCCCCTCTCCCCTCTCTGACTTTCCAGTAGGGCAGGATGGATCTCCCTTCCACAATGCCTGTGTGTCTCAAGTTCCAGTTGGATGTAGTTAATAATAATAATAATAATAATAATAATAATAATAATTGTATATATATATATACATATATATTTTTAACATTTGATTATAGAACTTTAAATTCTAGATTCTTTCTCTTCCTCCCTCATCACCCACCCCCACTGGGAGGACAAGGAATCAAATACATGCTGAACATGTGTAATTATGCAGAACCTCTCCACAGTAGGCATATTGTGAGAGTCTGATTACGTGTCCCTTCTTCCTATCCCACCCCCACCCCTGATCCACTCTCTACCCTGTCCCTGTCCCTGTCCCTCCATACTTCCAGCATGGTATTATCTAAGGAGAGATATGGTTACTGCTCTCCTGGCCTGCTTTCTGGTATGTGAGTAGTGGATTTTTTTCACTTTCTCTTATACCGTCTGTTTCTAGGATATCAGGATATTTTTCCTTTATAATTTCTTGCAATATGATGTCTAGGCTCTTTCTTTTGTCATGGCTTTTAGGTAGTCCAATAATTCTAAAATTATCTTTCCTCAATCTATTTTCCAGTTAAGTGTTTTTCTGATGAGGTATTTCACATTTTATACTTTTTTTTTCGTTCTTTTGACTCATTTAATTTTTCTTCATATTCTTCAGTGTTTTTTTGTACCTCTTTTACCAAGCTGTTAATTGTCTTTTCACAGTTGCTTTGTTCTCATTTCCATCCCCACCTCAATTTTTCTTTTGCCTCTCTTATTTGATTCTTTAAATATTTTTAAGTCTTCTAGAAATTCTTATTAGACTCACATCCATCACACATTTTTTGTCAACGCTTTCCTTATAGCTGTTTTAGCATAATTTCCTTTTGAGTTTGTGTCTTGATTTTCCCTGTCACCATAATGCCTTTTAATGGTCAAGTTCTTCTTTTGTTGTTTGCTCATTTTTCTAGCCTGTTTCTTGACTTTGAGTTTTATGTATTAAAGTTGGGCATTGTTCCCAGGGTATGATGGGAATGAATCATTCTCTCAAGCTATAGGCTTTTTTGTACTACTGTTTTCAGAACTAGGCATGTGGAAATTTTCAGTGTTTTCAAGGTAGTGTGATCTGGGGAGAGGTATGGTCATTGCTCTCCTGGTCTGGTCTGTGCTCTGGTCCTATCCTAGGAAGGGTACCTGATTCCTTGTAGCCACATGTGATATAACTCCTAAGGGGCCTTCTCCCTTGTGAGTAAAAGCATTCTTCTCTATGCTGGACCTGTGAACCAGAAGTGGGTACAGGCAATGGAGCTGCCAAATCGTGTCAGCTCCCATGTCCAGTGGTAGCACAGGGGTCCCCTATAGTCTCTTTCTGACTGGTTGTCCAATTCCCTTACCATCTCTGACTTGAAAACTCCCTAAATTGCTGCTGCTGTCACTGCCATGTGGGCTCTAGGCTGACCTTGCCCAATTTCATAGATCGGTTCTGAATTCCTGAGTTTTCTTGGGCTGAAAAAATGTCTCACTCTGTCCTTTTGTTTATCCTGCCACTCTATAATTCTATTTGGGATCTAATTTTAAAGTTCTTTGGTGAAGGGAATGCTGAGAGAGATTAACTGTAGTGCTTCCTCTACTGTGCTATCTTGGTTCACCATTATTCTACTTAAAAGAATTATATTTTCCATTAAATACTTTGTAGCTTGGAATTCATACGAGTAATATTGATACTTTTAAAATGCACATGCAGTTCAAGCACATGATCCATACTATGTAATATCAGTTATGCTAGATACTAGAAATTAACAACATGTGCTACTAGTGGTTTATTTTTATAATTACAGTGAAGCAAAAATATACAGAAATGAGCCATTGGTGAATTATGTTGCCAGGAAAATATCAATAATCAATCAACAAACATTTATTAAGCATCTATTATGTGCCAGCCACTGAGTCTATTTTAAAAAACATAGAGGAAAGATTTTGGTATTGCTTAAACTTAGAGTTAAAAGAAACTGGTGAAAAAGAAAGTGAGATTGCTTAATATTCTTCTGTTATTTCCTTGGAGTTAAACCCCAGGTAAGCATATATGTTAGTAGTCAATTTCTGGTTAAAGTGCAATTTGGGCATAAAAAAATCACACAAATGAGATGAAAATTATTTTCTAAGCAGACTAGCTAATTAGCTCTTTCTTTTCTTAAAAGAGACATTTAACTTCAAAATAAGTCATATTTTCAGATCTATGATGATGAGAAAATTAAAATTTCACAGCAGTTTACTCATAGTATGCTGTTGTCTTTTTCTTTTGTTTCATGAAGATAGAAGAATGTTATTTTCTTCTAGCAATTTGCAGATATACGTACATACATGCATGCATACATACTTATATAGTTGATTTTTTAAATGTCCAATTAAAAACCAATTTCCTTGAAGATGTTAAGATTAAAATCTTAGAATTATTTCTTTTTAAAGGTATATTTATATACTAGAGTGTAATGGTAATGGTAATTTGAAGATCTTCCCTGCCCCTTAATAAGCATAAGGGAATTTGAAGACCTTCTCTGCTTTGAAAATATACCCTGCCCCCTAATTGGCATGAAGCCTGTGGTGGGAGGAATTTGCTGAAGGGTAGAAGAGAGCCCACAGGAAGCAGGGAGTCAGAACAGCTAGATTCTAGACTGGAAGGAGGACAGGATGCGTCCGAGGGAGACAGTTAGGCTTGTGAGTACGTTGGTTTCTTGGAAGACTAAAGGATTCTGTGACTCTCTGTGCTGTTGTGGCTTATTAACTTCTTTGCTACTATGATGGAATTGGCTTGCTGGTTTTGGGATTCAGTTTTCTGGTGTCTGAATAAATGTTTTGCTTCTGTCTTCTATAGGTAGAATCTGTTATATTTTGTGATCAAATTCTATACTGGTATATTTATAGTGACTGTTGGTACTGTAAATATTGTATTGGTGCTACATAGAGATAAATAGAAAAGCTTCCCTTCTCTTTAGGGCCCTAGACCTCTTCGCTGACTTTTATTTTTTGGAGGGGGGAAGGCAGAGCAATTCAGGTTAAGTGACTTCCCCAAGGTCACACAGCTAGTAAATGTTAAGTGTCTGAGCCTAGATTTGAACTCAGGTGCTCCTGACTCCAGGGCTGATGCTCTATTCACTGTGCCCCTTTGATGACATTTTAAAGTATTTTTTTCAATGTTAATTGCCTGTGCTACTGAGTTAGATACTCAATTTGGATTGCCTTTATAGTGGCAAAGATTCATTAAGGAAACTTGGAGTGCTTTTTGGTATAGTAGCCCAGAGGAAATTTGTCTGTATGTTGAAGGAGATAGCCTATGGTACACAGATCCTATGGGGGAAAATATGTCTGTTATAGAGACACTTAGGAAGTTTGCTCAGTTAGATGACTTCATGTGCAGTAGGTTGCTTTCTCTTTTGAATGAGGTGAGTGTGTCTTCCAGTAGCCCTCAGACCACATGATCTGGAGTTTCTGTAGGACTAAGCATTCCTTACTATCTACAAGCTTGATTAGCTCTTTAAGTTATTCTGGGACTAATCTCAAGTGTGAGGATCCACTGTAAAGGGGCCCTTTATTTGTAAAGGATGATGAAAAGCATACTCCCACCTGTACTATTGGCTTGTAGCACAATTAAACCCCTTGTAGAAGAGCCCCTCAGAGAGAGAGAAAGAAGACAAAGGTCCAAGACATCTCTCCCCTACTCCCCTTAAACTCCTGGAACCAGTGGCCCAGTTTGTTGCTGCATAAATATGGAGACAACTTGGTTTTCTTTCTTAACTGAAGGTAGAGGGAGTGACTTCTGGTCAAGGTCCCTAATCCCTGGAGGGCTCTCTACATAAAGAAAATCCCTTATAAGGGATCAGAATTTCTTTCCAAGAAGCAAGATTTGATTTTCTTTTCTTTTAAAAAAATTTATTGTGTTTGGTTTATGGAAGGCTTTTGCAAGTAATAATACAGGGACTAACCTGTTAGAACTGTGTAAAATGATATTTGATTATTAAGCAAATATCATCATATATTTAGAAGTATGAAGGTGATATTTGGTTGATGTCTCCATATCATTAGAAGCATGAAATAGTGTTAATTTGCTGATTTTATTATGAACTACGCTAAATAGGCTGTTTATGAAATTTTTATTATGTACAAAACATTAAAAAAGGATAATGCAGAAGCTTTCCAAGTAACTAGAGATCTACCCAGGATTTGAAAGGATCTGTTTTACCAAACACGCTTGCTGGGGGAGTTGTCATAGTTAGGGTTGATTGAGTCAACTGGTCACTTTACCCCACTAAAAGTAAGAAAATACTCTAGTTCTGATACCTTTGTTAAAAATACCACATTATTAAATATCTATTTTTAAAGGTTAATTAAGTTTGGCTTTCTAATTGGTATCAACTGGCAATCAGCAGGTAAAGTATATCAATCAGGGCATACTAGGAGAAGAAATTCTCCATCCTCTCAAGTTTTATGAATAAATCCATGAGTGGGGATGTAGTAGCTACTCTCTGAGGATCCAGGCAGCCAGTACAAGTAAGGCCTGGGAGAGGGAGGCTCAGAGCACGTGATACATATGTTAAAGGCTGGTACATTAGTTAATTATTCCTTTTTCTTCTCGCTTCCTCCCTACTTTGGTCTGTTATTAACTGGGATGTACTAGTAGTGTTTTTCCTCTTTCCTGAAATGTTTGACCTTTTGTTAGAGACCAAATCTTACAGTAAGAAAATCATTACTCTTTTATGTCCTACTCTAAGTCTAGGTACAGATTTGAACATTTTATTTATTATCTGCTTTTAGTCTTTAAAATAAAGCAGTTATTACTAGAGGCGACAGCTGGATAGATCCAGCTAGCCTTTAAGGACTCAAGGCAATGAATATCTAATTCAAGGATATCAGATAATGGCATGTGGCATGATTTACATGTAGAGATTTCAGAATTCATCATGAATCTATTCATAACTAAAGAATAATCAAGAAAGATGATTTAATAGATGCCATAAGGGTTTTCTGACAAGGTACATTAATATTGAAAACTTTTTTTTTTGCCTTGTGCTACAAACAGTGGTGAGCTCAGTTTTTTTCACTTTAAGATTTTCAAAATTACAATTTCTTATTTAATTAATCTAATGGACATTATCAAATATTAATACTTCATTATATAAAGAAAATTAAAATAAGGATTTAGAACTTCTATTATGTACATTTTCCAATATACATCTTGTTTTGTTGTTTTTTAAATAAGCAAACCTTATTTTATGAAAATATTGAAAATATTCTTATTTTCATCAGTACTGCATACTAAGCAAATGTATATACTACATATATTATTTAATTCCAATGGATACTTTTGTTTCAAAGCTATGTATAACATATTTGATGAAGATATCATGTTAGTCATCATTTCAAATATTGCTCCCAACTAATTATGTTTTTTTTTTTTTGTCTTTTTGGAAGGTGGAAGGCGGGGCAATTGGGGTTAAGTGACTTGCCCAAGGTCACACAGCTAGTAAGTGTTAAGTATCTGAGGCTGGATTTGAACTCAGGTCTTCCTGACTCCAGGGCCAGTGCCCTATTCACTGCACCACCTAGCTGCCCCAATTATGGTTTTTATATGATTAAAAAAGCACTAAATATCCATGCAGTTGCATTTTTGGGACTTAATACTATTTGTAGGTATAAGTAGATCCTTCATTTATGTTGGCTATTGTCCATTTGTGTTTTAGAGCAATAAATGATATAAAATATATTTTAATACAGAATTACAAACCAATATTGTTTCAAATATTTTAATTCCAGCAACAAAACTTTTGCAGTTGTGCAAAACCAACTTAGATTTACAAAATAAAAACATGTTATATAAAAGATGAAATAACACTTTGCAGTTGTTTAGTAGTTTCAGTTTTATCTGATGCTTTGACATCACATTTGGAGTTTTCTTGGCGAAGAAACTAGAGTAGTTTGCACTTTTCTTTTCCAGCTTATTTTCTGGATGAGAAAATGGAGGCAAATAAGGTTAAGTGACTCAATTAAGTGCTCAGGGTAACACAGCTACTAAATGTCTGAACCTGAATTTGAACTCGGAAGATGAGCCTTCCTGATTACAGGCCTGGCACTCTATCCACTGCAGCACCTACCTGCCTTAAGAATACCACTTTAGTTATGCACAACTTAAAAATAAAAACATAGCAAATCCCTGATAATACCTCTTTTTTTCTCCTTCCTTACTATCTTTTAAAATAAAGCAGGCAATGTAGTAAGCCTCTGAACTGCTCTCTGTCTCTGTCTCTCTCCCTCCCCCTCCCTTCATTTTTCCTTCTCTTTCTCTCCCTCTGTCTCTCAAATTTAATTTTCTATTTATGATGCTATACTGTTTCCTTGTGTCCCTTCTGGTTATTTTTCATTGGTAATTTTGTGTTCATTAGCACTTACATTCCTCGGTTGGGAAACCCACAGTTTTAACTGCAATTTGGATGTAATGAGCATATGCAGTGCAAGAAATTCCTAAGCTTCATTAACTAAGCTACAAAAGGGGTATCTTATCTCTTCTAAATTTAACCATTCCTCTTTCTGGAGTTAATATTTGGAAAAGATCATGTTCTGTAGAGAGGGCCAAGGTGGATACTAAAGATACTATAATTTAAAAATGAATAATAAAAAAACCCCACTGATGTCTTAGCAAATATCTCTCTTTTCTCCTGCCCCTCCCAATTTAATCATTTTTCTGATTAAAAAACATTTATTTTTCCTCTTAATCCTTTCCTATATGAAATAATAAAAAAATTCATAATGAATAAACAGCAAACAAAACAAAATTTCCACATTAACTACATACAATTATCTGTCTCAATCTGCATTTTAATTCCACATTTCTGGCAGAAGGTGGGTAGTATATATCATCTTGTCCTCTAAAAATCATGGTTTGTCATTTCAGAGTCCTGACTTGAATGTTTTTTTAAATAATATTGTTATCATTATACAGAATTGTTTACATAATTCCTTACTTTACTCTGAATCAGTTCATAAAGGTCTTCCCAATTTCCTTTGAAACTTTCCATTTTGTCATTATTGTTATTCCATTCTTATTATCATTCCATTATGTTCACATACTATCATTAGCCATTTCCCGATAGGTAGCCTTCTCTTTGTCTTTCAGGTTTTTGCTAATATAAAAATAGTTGTTCTAAACATTTCTCTTCATGAGGATCTTTTCTCTCTTTTTCTGATCTCTTTGGAGTATGGGGGGAAAAGTAACAATCAGAAATATGTTATCTGTTGAAGAAAGAAAATAAAACTAACCAGTAGATTCTGATGTCTCTGTTGCATCCTGAAGTTGAGTTATGGTAGAACATACAGCATTGCCTCTCCTCAAAATCCTACTTTTTATTACTATAATTATATGTTATTGCCCTCCACAACCTACCTAACAGCTATCTCTCCAGTTATTTTACATAATGATTCTTCATACATTCTCTATTTCAGTCAAACTGGCATGCCCCATACACGTTTTCCCATTCAAGATACTCTTCCTTGTGCCTCCGTATGTTTTCACAAGTGATCCTTCATATCTAGAATGTACTCCATCCCTACTTCTGCCTAGTAGAATCACTAGCTTCCTTCAGATCTGTAGTTGGGTTCCATATTCTGCACAAAGTATTTCTGAAATCCTTGATTTAATGACAATCCTTCCAAAAATTATTCTGAATACACTTTATTACTTACAAAGATGTACACTTTACTTGAGGCAAACAAAATGATTGCATTTAATGTCTTATCAGCTTTATAGCTTTTTATATCTTTAAAAATTTAATAAACAGTGTTTACCTTTTGTTGCAATGTTAGTTTTATATGAATTAGTATTGATTTAACAAGATTTTGACACATGCTCTTTAATTTTTCATCATAACCCTTCTTATCACATTGGTTATTAAACATACCCTTGACAAACAGTTGATTTCCTTGAGTATAGCCTTGATCATAATCCATAGGTTTTCTTTTTTTTTTTGCTTATACTAAGCTGGTTTATTTCCTCTTTTTTATTCTTTGCTATAAGACATACCTTCTGGGAAGGGAAGGGGTAAAGGAGGCTTTGGGAAATACAGGTGATGTGAAAACAAAAGATAATAAAAATAATTTTAAAAATATTTTTGTTTCATCCTTCTCAATTGTAGCCTCAATCCAGCAATGGCAAGCAGAGGGCATCCGGCTGCATGTCCCCATCTTCCAAAGCCAATTTATAAGCCCAGCAGCTTCCTTGTAACCCATAGGTTTTCAGTGCACCTATAGCTTCTCAAATCAGATAAGTTCTCAGACAATTAAAGCATGTTTACATCCAGCTAAGGAGTATGGGTGTTCAGGGAAGACTAGTACCTCTCATGTGAGGGCTGCTCACTTCTTTTCAGGGTCACTTTTTTGTGATGTGATGTGGTTGTCTTGGTTGTCTTGGTTGTCTAACCAGTCATTCAGCTCTCACTAGTAACTCCAAGGAGCATGTGCAGGGATTACACCCCAGTAAACTATTTTGGCAGATAGGCTAAACCAGGTTGAGAGTAATTGAGGAGCTTCAAACTCATTAGTTTGAGGATATCTACCCTGAGCATGTGAACACTTTCCCCAGAGCTATGGATGGATGAGAATAATTTGTTCCTATGAGCATGAAAACAGTTGAAGCAGGTGCTTCGGAGTTCTTAGATTTTGGTTAGACATTGAAGATGTCAGTCATCCACTGCATTCCAAGCCATCACTAGCCATCTTGACTTTTATCTTACCACTGAAATTTGATGATTCTGGAAGAGAAAGGCTGATGACTTCTTGCAAGTCTGCCTCACTTAAAAAACCAGTCTATGCATACCACATTACCATTTTCACCTACCTCTAAGTCTGTGGTGATGGGCAAGTGATGAAGCATGATGAAGCAGTAGGTGTGGATAAACTGAGAGCTGTATTCAAAACCCTGCACACAGGTAACCCAGGCTACAGGGTTGTCTTCTCACTGGACTGAAGCACTGGTAGGATTTGGCAGCCCTTTGGTGTCTGAGTAGCCTTTTTTGAGGACCACACTGCTCACCTTCTAGTGTGTGGAAATAACTAGAAAAGATGCCCTAAAAATTGTTTGCTTCACCCAATCCAATCCTGGCCTGCTTTCTGTGGCAGGTGGGGATCCTATCCTATCGTTGACACACACACACACACACACACACACACTCTCAAAAGTTTTTGTAAAGATGATTCCATTCACCTTTGTTACATGGAATGTGTGCATATCTATGGACAACATGGAATCCAGTAGACCTGAAAGAAAAACAGCTTGTTGTGAGAGAACTCAGCAAGTGTATCATCCAAATAGTAGCCCTGAATGAAACAAGCCTGGAAAATGAAGAACAGCTTATTGAAGTTGAAGTGGCCACAGTGATGGGGAGTGCTGTGAAGCTGGCATGGGTTTCACAATCCAAATCAATCTAATCAACAAGCTTGTATGCTTCACAAAAGGAGTGAAAAACAGGTTCATGGCAATGTGATTGCCACTTGAAGGGGAGTGCCACACCACCATCATCTGTTTGTATGCTCCCACCATGATGAACCCTGATGAAGTCAAAGAAAAAATTTATGACTCATCATCATCAATGTGCCAAAAGATGAGCTTGTAATTCTGGGTGACTTTGATGTCAGAGTAGACACATTATTAGACATTACAGGGAGTCCTTCAGAGAAATGGAGTCAGAGACAGCAGTGACAATGGTCACTTACTACTAAAGAACTTGTGTGTCTTACGACCTTCTCATCACCAACACTGACTTCTGTTTGCCTAAAAGCGATATAACTTTGTGGATGAGACTTCACAGCAAACACTGGCATTTAATAGACTATGTCATTGGAAGGAGAAGGGACAGACAGGATGTGAGAGTGATGAAGGCAATGTGTGGTGCAGAGTGCTAGATTGATCATAGATTTTTCTTCTCTAACCTCAACTTTCCCATTCAACAAAAGTGGTGGCCCTGAGGCCAGATTCCTACTAGAAGCCTTAATGTCAAAAGATGAGAGCACTTCTCTCCATGTGAAAAGTTTGTTGTTAACTTGGAGGGAAAGCTGAGCCAATATATGGTTGGTAACAATGGAAGAGAAAAGGAGTGGGCAGCTTCCAGACATTTGGTTTACATTTCTGCATTTACTCATCTGGGCCAGAATACTCGCAAACATCAAGATTGGTTTGACAGAAATGATGGGGTAATTCAGAAATTAATAACCAAAAAAACAAGAACTCCACGGGGCTAAACAACAGGATAGTTCATCTATTTCTATGAAGACAGCAATTAAATTCAAGTGCAATTAAATCCAATTAAAGGGCAAGCAAAACTTAGGTAGATGCAGAATTTTTGGCTTTCAAGAAGGCAGATAAAATTCAGTTTTATAAGAATAACAACAATCCAAAGCACTTTTATGATGCCCTTAAGGCATCATAAAATTTATGGTTTAAGGACTTCTGGTACATCTCAACTACTCAGAGATGATAGAGCCACATTGATTAGTGATAAGAATATGATCCTGGAGAAATGGACTGAACACTTCCATAGTGTTCTCAGAAGATTATCATCAACCAATGCTGAAGGATTGACCATATATCGCAGGTTGAAATCAATCCCTCTCTAACCAAACTTCCAATTGAAGAAGAGGTTTTGAATGACATTAAGCTCTTTTTGTGTGGCCAATTCTATTCCAGCTGAGACTTGCAAGACAAGGGATCTGCTCTTCATGTAAAAGCTCACTCATATCTTCCAGATACTATTTCAAGAGGAAGTTATTTCCCTAGGAGTTGAAAGATGATTCCACTGTCCATCTCTA
This sequence comes from Pseudochirops cupreus, assembly GCA_028627135.1. Classification (NCBI taxonomy): domain Eukaryota; kingdom Metazoa; phylum Chordata; class Mammalia; order Diprotodontia; family Pseudocheiridae; genus Pseudochirops; species Pseudochirops cupreus. The sequence continues at coordinate 255,485,323 of CM053583.1, read as the reverse complement.
CAAAGGAAAAGGAAATGAGGTGTCCTGGGACAATCACAAAGAGATCTCTTTTTGTCACTGCAGGCAAGATTCTTGTCAGAGTCCCCTTTATCTAGACTGATCCTTATCTAGAAGATGGTCATCTACCTGAGAGCTAGTGTGCCTTCAGAAAGGACTGAGGAACAATTGATATGGTGTTTGTTGCTCAACAACTCCTTGAGAAATGCTGGGAGCAGAACAGAGATCTTCACACAATGTTTGTCAATCTGACTAAGGTCTTTAATACTATCAGTCATGAGGGCTTATTGAAGATCATGGTGAAATTTGGTTGCCTGGAGAAGTTCATCAGTATCATACACCAGTTTCACCACAGCATGCTTACATGGGTTCTGAATGATAAATGATGCTCTTGAGCTTTCCAGGTTACCAATGAAATAAAACAGACCTTTGTGCTTGCTCACATATTTTTAGCATAATGTTTCCAGTGATGTTGTTAGATGCCTACAACAAGGACAAAAAACAGCATCAAGGTCAACTACTGCACTGACAAGAAATTATTTAACTTGAAAAGGCTACAAGCCAAGACTAAAGTGGGGGGAGAATTGGTGTGCCACTTATTGTTCACAGATGACTGTGTTCTCAGTGCAGCCTCTGAGGCCAAGACGAAACAGAATATGAATTGATTCTCAGCTGTTTGTACTGATTTTGTCCTAATGAAGAAAACAGAGGTTCTCCATCAGCCAGTACCACACTGTCAATATGTGGAACCATTGGTTACAACAAATGGAGAAATTTTGAATGCTGTGGATAAGTTCACTTACCTTGGACTGTATACTTTCCAGGGATGTACACATAGATGATGAAGTTGATGTACACATTTCCAGAGCTAGCTCAATTGTTGGAGGGTTCTGAAGGAAGTGTGGGAAGTATTAGGCTGCCTACCAAACTAAGAGTCTATAGAACTGTTGTGCTGACCTTATTGTATGTCTGTGAAAGTGAGACTGTATACCAGTCCTATGCCAGGACATTCAATCACTTCCATTTGAATTGTCTTAAGAAGATTCTAAAGATCACTTGGCAAGATAAGGTACTGAACATTGTGGTCCTCTCTGAAGCTGAATTGCCAAGCATTCAAACTCTAGTGCAGGGAGCACAAGCCTGATGTGCTGGTCATGTTGTTTGAATGTCAAATGTACTTTTGACTAAAAGATTATTTTACAGAGAACTCACACAAAGCAAACATTTACACAGAGATCAGAGAAGTGATACAGAGACATTCTCATGGTTTCTCTGAAGAACTTTGGAATCATTTGGGAGAAATAGGAAACACTGTCACGCGACTCTTAGCATGGTGTACCTGCATCAAAGAAGGCACTGTCCCTAATGAGCTAAGTAGAATAGCAGTAGCTCAAAAGAAATGTGAGATGTGTACATTTAGAGACATAGACACTTCAAGTGTTCATATGGATTATTTGCATCTGATCTATGATAATGCCTTCAGAACTCTTACTGGGTTTGGTCAGCCACAGTTGGACACACTGTACTTTGACCTCCACATATTGATGTAATTTTGGTCCTCTTTGAGCATGAAGGACAATAACCAACCAACTATGCCAGTCACAGGACATTAAACCATTTACATTTACACATTTCTACTGAAAGAAGATGGCTGTTTGGGTTTCAACAAACCTGAAGGATAGAAATGGCAAAAGACATAGACATTTACACAAAAAAGAGAAGCTCTTTTGCATGTAAAGGAAACATTCCACATCTTAGGAAGCGTCTATAGCTTGGAAAGTTCAGCTTCATATTAAAAGGCCAGCAGAGACAATGAACTTGCCCCCTTGGCATAGAATGTTTCCATGTGCTTGTTCCCAAGATCTGCATAGGACTCCCACAGGAATCTGGGAGATGTAAATGGTTGATTATCATAAGTAATGGTAGGGTTCCTCACTGAGAGAGCCTACTTTGAGCCATGAAGAATTGTTGAACAGGAAAAACTAGACTTTTCCCGCCTACTAGCTGGAGATGACAAAACTTAGAGCATAAGAAGGAAGAGGGAGCCCTGGAGGTCTGTAGATAACAGCTACCAGAATATTGATTGGATGGTAGATATGGATTATGTATACCTCAAAGAATGAGAGAATATGAGTGATGATTGAAGAGGGAGAACTTGGAAGCAGAAAAGGGGAGCAAGGAGTAATTATCTCCCATTCCGCAATCAGGGGGATGAGTAAAAGTCCAAATAATACTGGAAAGAGTAGCCAGGTAAGCTGTGTTATAAGGAGAGAGAGGTCTCACTGAGTAGAAGAAAATGAAAGAGAAAAAGGAAAAGGTTTAAGAGGAAATCTAGTTTCTGGTCCAATATGAATCAAGTTATAGAGCACAGTGCAAGTGTAGGATAGCTTTTGAGTATGAGATTGAGAGTAGGTGCATCAAGGGAGCTGTAAATGGGGATAGATAATGGGATTTGAACATTGCCAATCAGGAATTCAGATTTCCTGAGTTGGGTTGGAAATGCTAACACTTGAGGACTGAATTCAGACAGATTATCATTTCTACAGGGGATGGTCTTTGAGTGGAGGTGTCCAGGGCCAAGTGGTAGCTTGGTGTTTTTGGAAAAGGGGAGGAGCATCAGGACATTGTGCTCTGTCTTGAAAGTGTGTGGAGGGCAGGAGAAAGGAAAACCTTGTGTATTCCATATATCAAAAAATCATAAGAGAAAACAACCCAGATCATGTGAAATTAGGAAGAATCTTAAAAAAAAAATCCAAATTGAAAAAAAAATAGCAATTTCATAGCTAAGATACACAACTTCCACATCAAAGAAAAAGTACTACAACTTGCCAGAAAGAAGAAATTTAAACATCAAGGAATCACAATTAGGATCATGTAAGATTGTGCTGCAACTACAAAAAAAAAAATCGAATGTTCCAAAAGACAGCAGAAAAAGGATGCAAGACAGTATAATCCTCCTACTGGGGCAAATGAATATTTCAATGAAGTAAAGAACTTTCAAGCTATAATGATGAAAAAGACCAGAGCTGGATAGATACTTGAAATAAAAACACAACGGCAATGAAATAAGTTAAATAAATACAAGTAATCAATTGAAGTGATGATGAATGTTTATGTGCCAATAGAGGGAGAAGGGACAAGTGTCCTTTCAGAACTTTGAAGGCCACAGAGACAACCCATAAATATAAAGACAGAAAAATAGGCTGGGTGTTTCATTGGATTTTGTTGGTTTTCAAAAAAGGAAAAAAGAAATATGTTAGGCAAAAACAGTAAATAAGGGGGAGGAAATAATCGTTTTCTATAATTGGAGTGCGTGGTGAGAGGAGTATACAGACAGGCAGGAAGGGATGTGGAGGAGGAGAAGGCATCTCATGAACTTTTTTCTGAATTTGACAAAGGAGCATTGAACACACTCTGAGTTTGGTGTTAAGAAATGTTACCTTTGACAGGGAAACAGGAAGGACCAGAGAGGGTGTTTTGAGAGGGAAGGTAAAGTGGAAGAAGGTGAAGTAACAAAACAAATTTTAATTTCAAAAGGTCCTCAGGGGAGGGAAAGTTAAAGTAAAGTACCCTGGATTAGTGTCTGGGCTAAGGAAAAAGAGGTAGAGGAATTGGAATAGACAACTTCAATTACATAGATTACTAGTGTTAATTGCCTTCCTTCTCTTTCACTGCTTTTGTATAATTGGGACTGTAGGGGGAGGCAAAGAAAGGAAAATGGTATAAGAGGATAGATATAGTGGAGGTAAAAACACAATTAACCATCTTAACTATGAATGTGGGTGGGATGAACTCCCTAATAAAAGAGAGGAGGATACTAGAATGAATTAGAAAGAAGAATCCCATGATATATTGTTTATAGGAAGTACACTTGAAAAAAAGATTCAAACAGAATTGAAACCAGAGGTTGGAATAGAAATTATTCTTCCTCAAGCTAATTTTAAAAATCCAGAGCAGAATTATTGTATCAGGTACGGTAAAAGTGCAAACAGAGGTGATTAAAAAGTAAGCAATTGTAAACTATTTTTTTTCTGCTTTTAAGTCCCTTTTCATATGTGCACTTTAGTGATTAAAAAGACAGAAAATATTTTGTGTAAATTAAAATTTATATTGACAAAGGATTTAAAATAATACCACCAACACAAATAAACTTTTGATCCTAATAAAGAGGAAAATAACTTTGTTTTTTTAAATAAAATCCTGATATATGAATATAAAGAAGCAAATTTCAATCAAGATTCAAGCATTTTTGATCAGAAATTGGACTGACTCAATTATCCTTGTGAACAATGTAGAATAATTCCCCTACTTAGTTGCAATTTGCTATTTTGAAAAGGCAAAGAGATTTTTAAATTTTTTTTTGAAAACTGGATGTGAGTGTAAAAACAATTCAAAGCCACCAGAAAAAGGGAAGATCATGTTAAAGGTTTAGTCACATAACTCATTTGCATCTAACTGTTTTAGGATTAAAATAACAACCCAAAAAGAGAAGTCATAATTAATTTTGGAAACTATAATCTTAAAAGGACGATAAATTTGATAGGGGAAATTTGGGTGCTGAATCTCTAAATGAAAGGTGAGAAACAGAATCGCGGGGCTCTTATTTAAACCACTGTAGTATAAAGGAACGAAGTAGAGGAGCTAGGAGTGGGAACCCAAGGAGAGGAATCGAAGACAAAGCAGAGGGCTGAAAAGCTGCTCTGGTAGAGCTGTGACAGTTAGAAATTGTCAGCTGACAGAAGGCTGCAGCTAAGTGATTTCTGATTGTTGAAAGAGGGAATTTACTTCATTAGCCAAGAACTTCAGTGACAGCCATTGTCCTTCAGCTCCACCTAGAGTTGGAGAAAAGCGAAGGTTTTCATAAGGGCTTTTTCATATTTTTTGCTTCTACACTTGGATTGTGAAGGAAAAGCAGGGGGCATTGAAGCTATTTTTGTATTCTGGTGCTAGCTAGGATTGTTTGTTTGGATTAAAGAATCACCCAAAGCTCTATTTGTGTGTACTCTGTTCTAGGTGGAAAATACAGCATTTGAGTGAATGAATAACTGTCTGCTTTACAGCCCAGAGAGAGCCAGTTTGATCAACTTTTTAAGTTCTCTAGCATAAAGAGGACTACTCTTCACATTTTGGACCTTCATTGCCTGTCTTCTCTGTTTTTAACCAAAAAAATGACTATTTTTTAAGTGAAATGTTTGCTTTCCCCTTTAATTTATTGTCTATTTTCCAACACTGCATCTCCTATCCAACATCATCTGACTCACTCTTTCTCTTTCATTTTATAGAATCACCTAATTGCAAAATAATTGAAGGAAAACTTAGCCAATTCCTCAACTGAGGAATATTCGATTCACTTTTAGAAAGAAATATAAAGCTTTGTATATGTTAAGGGCTTTAATATAGCCTGTATAGACTTCCTAGGAAATCCATGAACATTTTTAGCAGGCTAAAACTAAAACAACAACTAATTAGGTATTGACACTGTTCTGTAAGAGGAAAAAAGCAAAAAAAACCAAAAACTAAACAAAACCAACCCAAACCCACCACAAACCTAAGCAACTTTTATTGGCTAAACATTTCTAAAGTGTATCATATTTTAATAGTTCTCTTAGTTTATCATTTTTCAGATATTATACATATGCTCAGTTGAATGGAATTATATATAAACATATACATATATATAGAGAGAGAGAGACAGACAGAGACAGAGAGAGACAGAGAGAAAGAGAGAAAGGGAGAGAGATAGAGCGAGAGAGAACTCAACTCTTTTTGTGGTGGCAAAGAATTGAAAACCAAAGGCATACCAATTAATTGGGGAATGGTTGAGTAATTATATTGTATCCTTTTGGTGGATGGCTATGCCACATCACCATAGCATGATCCCCATTACATCACTGACAATACCACATCTGCCATTACACAAGGAAATTATGCTTAAAGACACTATAGAGATAGTGATAAAATCTGTGATTTCATTAGTATGGAGAACGCCTAGGTTAATAAATTCCCTCTACTAATGCCAGTGGGCATCAACTCTGCAAATTGTAGTTATCTAGAGTTGCCTGGGGGCAGTTAATTGACCATGTATAAACATGGTTACATGGGCAGTATGTGTTAGAGATTGGACTTGAACCCAAGGTTATACTGGGTTTGAGGCAGCTCTCTATCCACTGTACCACACTGCCTTTCAAAGTTACTATAGATAATGAAATAATACAATACAATACAATATATATATATATATATATACACACACACACACACATATATATATATATTTATACCAAATTGCATAGCATGAGCATTTTTTCGATGATCCACTCCTCTACTAGAAAAAGAGAAAACAAAATCCTTGTAACAAACAAGTCAAACAAATTCCCATATTTGTCATTCCCAAAACACATCTCATTATGCATATCATCTCTGTTTAAGGAAGTGAGTAGCATTTCTCATCATCTGTCATTTGCAACCATGATTGATCAGCGTGTTTTTCTGAGCTCCTAAGTTTTTGAAAATAATTCTTTTTGTAGCCTTGATGTTATAAGATAAAATTATTCTGCTGGTTTGGCTCGCTTTAGTCTGCATCTTTTTATACAAGTTTCCCCACGTTTCTCTAAAACTATCTATTCATTTCTTACAGCACAGTAATATATACCACGCATTGTTTACATTCATAAACTGTAATTTATTCAGCCATTTTCTAATGTACTCCTCTCTCTGCTGCCTCCCAAAGCATCATTCCTTGTTACAAGGAAGAAAAAAGGGAAAAAAGCAATTAAGCAAATCCAGCCAATAGATGAAAAATATTTTGACAATGTAGTATTCTACTCTCATGATCATCTACTTTTGCAGAAAAATGAAGAAAGTATTTACTTCTTTGGGACCAAGCTTAGTCTTCATAATTTCATAATATCCAATTTTCTTTGTTGTGTTACTTTCAATTTTTGTGTTATTTTATTACATTGTGATAGTTATTGTACATGTTGTTTGTTCTGCTTGTTCTAGATGTCATATTCACTATTTCTTATAGCATAGTAATCTTCCACTACACTTATGTATCACAACTTGATTAGTTCTTTTCTAATTGACTTACGTGTGTTTTCCTTCTAGTTTCTTAATTTTAGAAAAAGTATAGATTCTGGGAAAATGGTAGAACAAGGCAGGAAATGACCTAGCTCTTCTAAACTTGCACACACATAACATAAAACAATACTTCCAAATGAACTTTAGAATAGTGGAAATAAATAAAAGTTGGGGTATATCAGTTGTCTAGTCTAAGACAACTTGTGAGGACATTAGGAAGGACCTGACCTCCTGGGATGGTGGTCTGGCCTGATTGAAGTGCACATTGAAATGCAGATACTTGGGGGCAGATACCATTGAATCAACAAAGAAAAAGCCCTGAGAGCAGCTGTGTCAGGGAGTCTTAGTTTTAGGAGTGGTCACTCTCAGACGTGGGGCCCCTGCTGGCTGTGATCATTCATAGGAGAGCAGTGTCTCTGGTTTCAGTTCCAGGGCAGAGAGCTGAGCTGCAGTTTACAGCCACAGGAAGGACCATAGGAAATAAGAGTGTTTGTAGTGACAGTGTTGCTGGGGGCCCTGGTTGTGGCTCATGAGTGGAGGGGGTACCTAATATCAGGCCACTAGATAGGCCTTAGAAAGCGACAACATGAAAAGCCTCATGCTTGAGACATCATTCCCCCACATTTCAGGATTAGAATTCAATTCAAGTTAACAGCCAAGAAATAGGCTATTAAAAAGAAGGAGCAAGCAAAAAAGAAAGAACTCAACCACAGATAGACAAGATACGGGTTCAAACTCAGAAGAGGACAGGGAAGTGAAAACAGTTACTTCAACTTTAAAGAAAAATGTAATTTGGTCACAAGCCTAAAAAGAGTTCTTGGAAGAGGTTAAAAATCAAATAAAAGATGTTGAGGAAAAATTAAGAAAAAAAAATAGGAGTTATGAAAGAAAATCAAGTAATATAGGAAAATTATGAAAAGAGTCAACCAGTTGAAAAAAGACAACTAAGGCTTATGGAAAAAATAACTCCTTAAAAATTAGAATTGGGCAAGGTGAAGCTAATTACTTCACAAGACATGGAGAAATGATAAAACAAAATTAAAAGAAAGAAAAAATAGAAGAGAAACTAAAACATCTCATTAGCAAAATAACTGATCTAGAGAACAGATCAAGGAAAGAAAATATTAGAATTGTTGAACTACCCAAAAGTTATGATAAAAAGGAATTAAAATACAATATTACAAGAAACCATAAAGGAAAATTGGCCTGAAGTTCTAGAATGAGAGGGTGGGTAGTTCTAGAACTGTATTTCTCATCAGAACTGGGTTAAAGAAGGAATAACATATGTATCTAGAAAGGCATAAAAGTTTTCTTAACTTACAGAGAAATAGAAGGGTGAAGGGATAGAAAGACTGTTAGAAGAGCAGGTAAACTGAGGAATATGAGGACAACAGGAGAAGATAAGGGAGGGATTCTTAAAATGAGTATAGATTAGGTAGGCAGTGGCCCGAAGTAAATTAGATGCCTGAGGAGGGATATGCTAAAAAGAGATGGAGAGAAGGATAAACAGTGGAGAAAAACATCATGGGAAGAAATATACAATTAATAATTATAACTTTGAATGTGAATGGGATAAAGTCACCTATAAAATAGAAATGGATAGCAGAATGGATTAACCAACCAACAAGAGTTGTTTGTCTTTTAGATCTACTGGATTTCATGTTGTCCATAAGCGTGCACATCTACCATGTACCCATGGTAAGTGGAATCATCTTTGCAGAAAGTTTTGTTTCTTTCTTTGTGTTTTGACCACAGGGTAGAATCCCTACTTGCCACAGAAAGCAGGCCAGGGTTGGGTAAAGTACATAATTTTTAGGGCACTTTTTCCAGTCGTTTTCTCATACCAGAAGGTGAGCAGTGTTGTCATCGAAAGACTGCTTGGATGATTAAGGAGTGGTCAAATCCTACTGCTGTTTCCAGTGAGAAGATGACCCTATGGCCTGGGTTTCCTGTGTGCAGGTTTGTGACTACAGTTCCTAGTGTATCCACACCTGCTTCTTCATCACTTGTCTGTCGCTACTGGACTTTGAGATAGGTAAAAATGGTAAAATGGCATGGGTGATGTCTTTTGCTTTGTGCATAAATTGGATTTAAGTGAGACAGAGTTGCACAAAGTAGTCAGAATCACTCTTGCTTCCAGAGTCATCAAAGTCCAATGGCAAGACAAAGTCAAGATGACTAGTGATGGCTTGGGATGAAGTGGATGACTGTAATGACTGTAATCTCTTTGATGTTTAACAAAGGTCTAAGTGCTCCACAATGCCTGCTTCGGCTACCTTCATGGCTGTTGGAACAAATTGTTTTTATCTGCCCATTGCTCTGGGGAAAGTCTTCACATGCCAAAAGAAGCACTGCCCCTTCCCCAGCTTCCTGAAGGGTTTGAATGCCCTCAGCTACCCTCAACCAGGTTTAGCCCATCTATTGAAATGGTTTACCAGAGTGTGGCTGCTGCACCTGTCTAAAGCCACACACAAGCAGCTTTCCAGCGGACTGCTGCTGTGAACAGCTTTTAAGATTCTGATTACATAGTATAGCAAACTCTCTTATTTACTCAATAACAAATCAGAGCAAAACATTCACATGAAATCAGAAGAAAAAACTCAAAAGAAGCTTGAACTGAAACAAGGTGTTAATTCAAAAGCTGAAACAAGGTGTGAACTACTTCTGTGCTTGCCATTACAACCTGCTACAGCTTCTTGAAGCCATAGGTGATAACTGGGTTAAGTTTGAATCCCAAATATCTTGGAGGAGAGGGAAGAAGAAAGGGGGCAAGAAGAGGAAGTGAAGATAGATTAGAAGGTTTTTGAGGGTTGCCACTACAATCTATTTAATGTCCTAGAATGGTTCCACTTGCAATTGTGGCATTAGAAACCCTGGTCAAAGCCAGTGAAAATTCTCTTGTCCCTCACATGTGGGCATCCTGTCAGTACAATCACTTCTGCTCCCACATCTAGGAGACTCAGAAAAGATGTCTAGTCCACCATAAGGACATTTGATACTGACCTTCAAATCTTATATCTTGTGATCCCCTGAAGGAAAACTTAGACTAGGCAGCACATCCTACCCCTAATTTTTGCTTCTCTGACCTGAAAGGCATGAGGTCAATCTATAAGGCTGTCTATTTCTCCTTTTGCCTTCAATTTTCTCCAACATCAGGGTCTTTTCCACTGAGTCCTGTCTTCTTATTATGTGGTCAAAGTACTTGAGCTTCATCTTTCATATTTGACCTTTCTGTGAATAGACTGAATTAATTTCTTCAAGTATTGACTGATTTAACCTCCTTGCTGTCCAAGGGACTCTCAAAAGCCTTCTCCAGCACCACAATTAAAAAATGTTCATTCTGTGGTTCTCAGCTTTTCTCTTGGTCCAACTCTCATCGCCTTACATTGCTACTGGAGAAGCAATAGCTTTGACTTCACAGAATTTTGTTAGCAAGCTGATGTTTTTGCTTTTTGGTATACTATCCATATTTGTGCTACCTTTTTTTTTCCCAAAGAGGAAGTATCTTTTAATTTCATGGCTATACTAACTGTCTAAAATGATATTTGAGCCCAATAATATAAAATCTGACACTGCTTCCATTTCTTTTCCTTCTATTTGCCAAGATCTTAGTTTTTTGGATGTTAAGCTTTAAACCAACTTTTATACTCTCAATCTAATCAAGAGGCTTCTTAATTCCCCTTCACTTTTTGTCATCAGAGAGGTATTGTCTGTATATTTGAGATTGTTGATATTCTTCTCAGCAACCTTAATATTAACTTTCGATTCATTAAGGTATTTTGCACGAAGTACTCTGCACATGTTAAATAAATAAGGAAACAATTTATAGCTTGGTTGTATTCCTTTTCCAATCTTAAACCAATCAGTTGTTAAATGTTCAGTTCTAACTATTGCTTCTTGGCCCACATACAGATTCCTTAGGAGACAAGTAAGATGATCTGGTACTCCCATCTCTTTAAGGACTTGTCACACTTTGTTGTGATCCACACAGTCGAAGACTTTAGTCTAGTCATTGAAGCAGAAGTAGATGTTTTTCTGGAACTCCTTCGCTTTTTCTCCATAATCCAGACTATTGGCAGTTTGGTATCTAGTTCCTTTGCCTTTCTGAAAACCAGCCTGTAGTAATTCTCAGTTTACATATGGCTGAAAGGTAGCTTACATAATCTTAAGTATAACCTTGCTGGCTTGTGAACTGAGTACAATTATTTGGTAATTTGAACATTCCTTGTCATTGCCCTTCTTTAGGATTGGGACATAAACTTTCCTTTTCCAATCCATTGGCTACTGCTGCATTTTCCAAATTCATTGACACATTAACTGCAGCATTTTAACAGCATCATCCTGTAGAGTTTTAAATATCTGAGCTGGAATTCCATCACCTCCATTAGCCTTATTGTTAGCAATACTTCCTAAGACCCACTTGACTTCATTCTCCAGGATGTCTGACTCGAGATCAGTAATCACATCACCATGGTTATTGGTGATATTAATACCTTATATAGGTTTTTTGGTGTATTTTTGCCTCCTCTTCTTAATGTCTTCCATTTCTGTTAAATCTCTAAGATTTTTGTCTTTTATCATGTCCCTTTTTGCAAGAATCTTTCCTTTGATATTTCTAATTTTCTTGAGGAGATCTCATCTTTCTATTTTATTGTTTTGTTTTATTTTTTTTTCACCTTGTTCATGTAAGAAAACCTTATCTCTCCTTGCTGTTATTTTGAATTCTGTGTTCAATTGTATATATCATTCCCTTTCTCCTTTAACTGCCATTTTCCTTCTTTCCTTAGCTATTTGTAAAGCCATATCAGACAGTCATTTAGCTTTTTCCTCTCATTTTTCCTTGGAATGATTTTTGTTGCTGCCTCCTGAACAGTGTTGTGAACCTCTGTCCATAGTTCTTTGGGTACTGTATATACCAGTTCTAATCCTTTAAATGTATTTATTATCCCAACTTCATGTTCATAAGACATATTATTTAGGACATACCTTTATCAATTTAACTCTGAATTTTGTAATAAAAAGAGGCTCATGATCTAATCCACAGTCAGCTCTGGGTCTTGTTTTAACTAACTGTATAGAGCTTTTCCATCTTTGTGTGCAAAGTATATAAATAATCTGATTTCTGTACTAACATCTGATAATGTCTATGTATAGAAGGACACTCAGTGTTTAGCCCAATGTCTGTATTATGCTGCACATTGAGTAGGGGTGGGAAAGCCTTGCATTACTTCACCAAAGAACCAGTAAAATCCCAATGGGAGATTTCCATGATATTTTCCAAATTACCCAGTGAGTGATGAGTACAAAACAGAGAAGTAGAAATGGGGAACAAGAAAGTAGGAAAATTGAACCTTATGCTACCATATAGGTAAGAGATTGAAGAGGGTTACTATTCAGTCTCTGGGTTTGTCATATTTACATTCTGTGGAGGTGGAGCTATACCAATCAAAACATTATTATTATTGTTACTTTTACTATTCTAAAATGTTGATTAGAAAGGGACAACTCACAGTTTCTAGTTGCTGGGAAGCCTTTTCTGCAGTATTAGGGAGCTCAGTAATTTCTTTTAAAAACATCATAGCTTCTTTCCTGTCTTTGGCTCTCAATTAGACAACTATAGATAGATAGTAGGGAGAATTATTATCTTTGTTAATATCACTAGCTATCTACTATAAATCCCTACTTAATGGAAAATCAAAGAATCCTTGGAAATTTTTCGGAGTGTTGGTTCAGTAAGGGAGGGGGTGCACACTGGAATCTTTTTTGATACCTTTTAAAAATGGAAATATATGATAAATGAATGAAAATGAGATAAATAAATGGGGCAAAACAGCAACAACAATAACCCACTTTAATAATGCAATCATGAGAAGAAGAGTTTTAACTATATATGGGAAGAAATGTACATTTCAAAGATCACAAAATATAATTTAAAGACAGAAGTGTTTTATGCTGATACTATTTCTCTCCTCCTTATACCCTTCTAAGTTTTCATGACACTCTTCTCTTATGTTCCTCCTCCTTCCTGTCTGAACATTCTTCAGTTTCCTTTGCTGACTCTTTATCCAGGTCTCTCTGAAAACTGTGTGTGTCTCACAAGGCTCTGTCCTGGATTCTCATTTCTTTTGCCTGTATATTATTTTGTTTAGTAATTACATCAACTCCGATGGATTCAATTATCACTTCTATGCAGATGTTTTTCAGGCATGTTTGTCTAACCCTACCCTCCCTCTTTGCTTCCAGTCTCACATCTCTAATTATCTGTTAGATATCTTGAACTTGATGTGGACTTCTTAAACTTAACATGTCCAAATTGGAATTCATTATTTTTTCTTCCAAATTCTCTCATTTTCATAACTTCTAAGTAATGTTGAAAGTACTACTATTTTCCCACTTATATAGGCTTCCAATCTAAGTATCATCCTTAACTCCTCACTTTTTCCCTCCCCCCAACCATATAATCTACTGCCAAGTCCTGAAATTTATACCTTTGTAACATCTCTCATATATACCCTTTTTTTCTTTTTCTTTTTTTTGAATTTATTTTATTTACTTTTAGTTTACAAGATTCAGTTCCACAATCCCTTGAGTTTCAGATTTTCTCCCCTCCCTTCCTCCCCCCCCCCCTTCCCATGGTGGCGTGCAATCATGTATAGGATCTGCAAATACTTTCACATTGTACAACAGTCTGATTGTATAGAAGGGTTGTAATCAATGAGTGATCACTGGGAAAAAAGAAGCAAAACCAAACATGAAAGAGAACGAAAGCGTGTTTTGCTTCAGTCTCCATTTAAACTCTAGTCTTTTTAGATCTTCCTCTGAGTTTAGATGTCTCCTTCCATCCTGAGGCTTGTAGAGTTGTCTTTAGCTGTGTGTTGTTGAGGATAGTCCAGTTTATCAAGGTTGGTCTTCACACATATGATGTGTCTGTGATTGTGTACAAATTTTTCCTGGTTCTGCTCTTCTCACTCAGCATCAATTTGTATAAGCCTCTCCAGGTAATTATGAAGTCCATCTCTT
>CM053583.1:255439191-255470726 GCA_028627135.1 Pseudochirops cupreus | reverse complement strand
TAATCTATGCAGCCCATACCATTAATCTTTACTCTTTCTTTTAATCTCTCAAATGCCAAGTTATCAATGAATTTTTTACTGGAAAGTGAGGGAAATTTGGGAGTAAAGTATGTAATTTTTTTAAAAATATTTTAATTTTCTTTTACATTTATGAAATACCATGAGCATTTCCATAATGTAGTAGAATAAAAAATATGATTGCACATGAAATCTATTCTGCATGATTTGCTATTGCTTTAAAATATACAATGAAGTTATCATGTAACTTTCTTTTTTTCCCTTTTTTCTTCTCTCTACCGCCTAGAGATGACTACCATTATACATAATGTGTTTATACATATACATATATATACATATGTATACATATACATATATATGTATATACACATATACATATGTATATACATATACATATATAATCATTCTATACATTTTGTAATTTATATTTAAAACTTTATATCCCTTTAAAATCTTTTATATCCAGATAATTAACACTGACACAGTTAGTGTGTGAATGTGCTTATAAACTAATTTTTAGACACCCTAATGCAAAAATCATTCATTCTGTGGTTTTACACATAAGCTGAATGCACAATATTTCACTTAAAATTTTAAAAAATAGCTACTATGAGTTTGAACATCTTTAAGGTCTTGCATATCAACTCCTAGGGCAAAAAAAGAAATACCCTACAAATTGGGGCCTGTTGGCACTAAGTTGGTTCAAAGATGTAACTATGATATATCCTACTCCAGGTGAAATTTATACAGTTTGTTTTCATGTATTTCATGATTAGTCATTTAAATAATTTATATACTATACTCAAGCTCTTAAAGCATTCTCCCTTTGGCTGTACATATTTTTTGCAGGTTAGTAGGGAATGTGAGTGAGAAGAGAACTTAGTTTATAAACCATGTTAACTACTTTAGAATTTTATAAGGCCCTCATTATTCACATTATTTTTCAGTTTCTTTCATAGAACCACTAAAATTTAATAACCTTGCCAAGGTCAAAAATTCAGAGGACTTGGTAAATGCTCACAGAATTTCATAGCTAATGAACCTTCCCAAGGATTTTTGGACATTTTGGAAACATCAAGTAATCATTTTTTTTACAAGCCAAAAGACAGTTATTTGGTCTTTAACTATAAAGACATTCAATTGCCCCTCCTTTCTTATTGGAGACGCAAAGGGAAAAATAGTAAACTCCACTCTTCATAGACGTCTCAAAATTTTCCACTTAAATATTTAACCTAGTTAACTCTCAATTTCCCATCACCTGCTTTGTTTGGTTTCAATGACAGAAAAATCATGCCCTACCCCAAGTTGTCTTCCCTCCTTTTCCCTTTTTCAGATTCCTTTTTTGTATTGTCTTCCCCAATTAGATTGTAAACTCTTTAAGGGTAGAAATTGTCTTTGCTTTTCTTATTTTGTATCCCCAGTGCTTAGGACAGTGCCCAGCAGGCACATAGTAGGCAATTAATGTTACTGACTTTTAACTACTTGTCTGACAGCTACTTTTTAGTCTCATTTGCTAGTTCTTCAACCAGGTAAAGTCCACTAAATCTGGATATTCCTCAAAGGTCTGTTCTGGGATTTCTCTCCCATTTTGTATTATCTCATATCAACCTTTGGGACATTTGCCTTTGGGACTTCTCACATTGAGTGTCCATAGACATCTCAAACTCAACCATATCCAAAACAGAACTCATTCATTATCTTCAGACACCCATGGGTATATACATACATATATACACACAGATACATATATAAATATATATTAAGCATCTATATTTTAGAGATATATATCTATATTTGTCTATATATCTGGTTTCTGTACTGAAATAGCTTTTCTATTAACTTCTACTACTCCTAACAGGGACAAATATACTTTTTTTGTGGGGGCAGGGGGGAGAGGACTCCTGACATTTGTTCAATTAAACAAAAATAAAATCAATTGAATAGAAACAATTTTAAGGTCCAAAAAGACACCAACATTGTTTTAAGGTTTCTGGTAGATGAAACGGCATGTCCTCTCTACCATTTCTGTGAACCACAATGATACGTTCAGAAGCTTCTATCTTCAAACAAGATTTTTAATATCTGTCTGCTCTTCCTTTGTCTATTGCTTCTCTTGCCTGGCTACCTATGGGGCCTGGGGTTCACTAGTCAAAACTATTTAGAGAATTGAAAAGTATCCTCTTTTCCCCTTCAG
This sequence comes from Pseudochirops cupreus, assembly GCA_028627135.1. NCBI lineage: Eukaryota > Metazoa > Chordata > Mammalia > Diprotodontia > Pseudocheiridae > Pseudochirops > Pseudochirops cupreus. The sequence continues at coordinate 255,468,514 of CM053583.1, read as the reverse complement.
GTGAGGTCGTCTGAGTTTGACAAATTAAGATCAATTAGTGCCTACTAAGTATTTTGAGGACAGAGTAGTAAGTTTTGATCTAGGGAAAACATCAACATTCTAGCCCTGCAACAGGGAAATAGCCAAAGGGAAAACTGCCCAGCTCTTTAGGAATAAGGAAATTTTACTCTGAGTTGATGGTCATTACAGATTAAATATAACCTCAGAAACTCAAAAGTAAAGGTTTTGGTCTGTCACAGGGACTCCAGGATTCTTCTTCCCATCCTAGTTCCTGATTTAGCCTTGAACAAACCCTCCCCACAAAAAAAATTTTATCAGTCCAATGTTCTATATTTGGAGTGATGTGTCTCTGTGAAGGCTGGGCACAACAGCCCATAGATAAAGTAAGCCAGGTTCTTAGAAACTATGCTAATAGCATATATCTCATATAAACTAAATATCCTTATCAATTATAAAGCCACATGGTCTCTATTATCTGTACTTCAAACGTCAATTTTAAAATGATTTCTAACTATAGTAGCATTATATTAGCATACATTATCAAACCAAACGTCACAAATAGCGTTTATCTCTTATGCATTACAATGAAAAAATGACCTTATCCTACACTTGTCCTTATCAATAAAATTTGCTGTGTGAGGAGAAAGGGAGGGACATAGCAATATTAACACTGTTCATTAGTTTTGTTTGATTTCAGGTATGAGTCATAGGCAGCCAATTATATGACAGAATGTCACAATTTGATTCAGAATTAGCCAGGTGTGAAAATGTCTTGCATAGGAAACTAAGTCACCTCCCCCAACTATTCCAGATGCCAGTCCCACTGAATTGTTTACATTTTTCTTGTATGATATGCTAGTGGATTGATGAGAGGGTCAGACACATATACCTGAAATAAAGACTTGAAGTATATCAAATTAAAGTCCCTCAACATTGCACCTTCAAATAGCACATTTAATCATGTTAGGGCCATATATAATCATGTTAATTTGACAATAATTATAAACAGTGTTGGTTCAAATTCATACAGTATTCATTAACAAATAAAGTTTCCACATATTCAATATAGTTGTTGGAGGCAAAATTCATCATGTGTTTATATGTTCTAAAACATATCTAAATAAATATATGATAGATTTAAAACTCCACCCCCCCTTGTTCTGTTCTATAAGTAGGGTAAAGAAAGTGATGTCCAGCCACTTTTGATGGGCTTCAGAGCACAGCTTGCCAACAGTTCTTAGAAGTTTAGAAACAATTTCTCCCACAGAGTGAGTTGAAGGGAGACTTTGTAGAGACCAGAATTAGGCAGACATATGAAATCAGTGTGTAGATGTTAAGGACTACTACCATAGGAAATGATGGAGAGACAAGCTCTTTGAATATTGCATTAGTTGATCAAACTGGAGTTTTAAATTAATACTGTGAATACTAGTTTATACACAGTGAAAAGTTAGTTCAAAAATGTAACTTTACCACACACTAATTATTTAATTTATTGAGTTTAAAACAAAATATACCTCATTAAATATCAACTTTTTAAAAAATTTTGTCATATTCTATAATCAACACATTGATATTCTAACAACCTCCAGGTCAAATGGGGAAGTAACCTGCCTTAACACCTTTTTTTAGATTTTATACTACAATTATAATTATAATAGTAATAAGATTTTATTCTGCTTAAGTGGCAGCACTCCTCATTCGGCCTCTTCCCCTAGCATGATGATCAACTCCAGAAAAGACTTAAAGAACCAAAGGCTGGTATTGTTGAGAGATGCCTTGTTTTTTAATGATATAGGAAAGTTGAAAGTATCTCTTCATAACTGCAATGAATATGCATTTACCCGAGAGAAAAAGAATGCTTTAGGTACCTTTATGGTAATTCTGAGTTCCTGGATGAAGGTGAAATGAAGGTTCTTATGAATCAATCAATCGCCAAATATTTATTAAGCACCTACTCTATAATAGTTGCTGACAATCCTAATACAATTAAAATGAAAAAAAAAATCCCTACCCCGAAAAAAGCTTACATTCTATTGGTTGAGATAAGTAACTAATTATATGCAGCATAAAAATAAAGTGAATAAATATAAACAATTACAAAGTAGGTATATATTAAGAGAGAATGCACTGACATTTTGAGCATTCGGGAAAGGCATTACTAAAAAGATTGAGATGCATCTTGAAGAGTAGGAATTACTCTTTGTAAAACAGAGTTAAGGAAAAAGAAGCATGTGTGACTGCCACGAGGAAGGTTTGAGGATGGGAGATGATGAGAGATGGAGTGCCATGTCAAGGAAGGGAAAGAAATCCAGTTTATCTGTGTTACAGAGAGCAGGATGGGCCATAGTGACCTAGAAGACTGGAGGGTGTCTTAGGGAGATACTATTGACTATTTTTGAAGGAATTGTTGGATGAGTAGGGGAGTCACATAGTCAAATCTGTATTTAAGGAACATTACTGTGGTAACAGTGTAAGGTTGTTCTATTGTTTCTAGGGAACTTTAAACAAGTAGACTTAGAAGGTTATTTCAAATTCTAAGCAGGAGGTGATGAGAGCATAAACTAAGGTGACTACTGTGTGAGTAAGAGAAAGGGGAGAGAAGAAAATACAAAATTCAGTATTAGTAGAGTTGAAAGAGTCCTAGGTGATCTCCTCACCTACCTCCCTTATTTTTAGATGAGGAAATCAGAGAGAGGAAGGGACTTGCCCAAGTTTCCTTTGGTATCCGAATGAAAATTCAAACAGTTTTTCGAAATCCAAGCTTTTAACTTTGTTCCACTAGACTATCTGTGTATTTAAACTCAAATACTGGAAGTGAGGGAAGACTGGATCCAAGAGTTCAATAGCAAAATCCAAAAGTGTAATGGGCTGTCTTGAGTGCTATTGAATACTCATTCACTAGAGATCTTCTGGAAGATCTTGAAGAGGTATTTCTATTGAGGGGAAAGTTGGACCAGGTGATCTTTAAACCCCTTCCAATTCTATGGTTCCATGGTCCTTTAATTTAAAGCCCAGAGAGACTAAGTGAGTTTTCCAAGGTCATAAAGTTACTTGGTTATAGAGCTAATACCCAGTCCTTCTCAATCTCAGTTCAATGAGGTTTCCACTCAACTCCATTTCATTGCCTCATTACTATGAGTCTATTTTATGGACTGTTGTAGGTTTTTTAAGAGGTGGAATTATTTTCTTCTCTTTCTTTTCATAGGCTGCCTAGAAAACAGAGACTTTCTGGGAGTCATCTATTTCTAAGGATATTATTTCTTCTGGCAACATGTCCCAGAAATTTTATTTTCTTCCAAAAGTTTTGAGATAAGTTAAAAGATTAACATAGAAAATATTTTATATTCTTTCTTGAAATTCTTTCTTTCTTGAAGATATTAAGCTTATATTAGAGTCAATTTTTAGAACTTGTCTTAGTCTCTCTTTAAAATATTATCCTTTCCAAATTTGATTTATGGAGACATTATGGACAGATGAATGAGATCTTTCAATTAATTGCAAAAAGAGCAAAATATCCAAGTGACAAATTTTTTTACATTTTTCCCATGTATTCTAAAATAACTCTTTAATACTTATGAAAAAAATCAAACACTGGTAATCTTTCTGTTCATTTCTCTCTTCAAAAATCTAATGACATGCATACATGCTGTGTATACCTTTCATTCCATTCAAAGTTTTTAATCCTTTTTTAAATAAAATGCCATAAATAGAGTATAGTATGTTCAGACTGATTGACAAGTGCATATAATTATGGTTGCATTTGCAGAGTATGTTTTGTAGGTGAAAAAATTCTCAACTTTGAAAATAAATAAGTTGTGCCCTTTTGCTAGGATGAAAGGATCATATTACACTGCTTCATTTCTTTGCTGGAATGAAATAACGGATTTTCTGTAACAAAGAAAAATATCTAAAAAACTGCTGAAGGATGTCTTTATGACTAGATAATGCATCACCAATGAGAAAATCAAACAAGATAAAATGAGACTTTTAGACAATGTCTCATTTTTACTTCATTTTCCATTGAAAGTTCATAGATAATAAAGGGTAAAAGGGAAGCACGGTAAGTGGACAGAATATTTCAGAAAAAATAAAAAGCTAGAATGAAATACAAAGAAGGAAATTTATGAATCAAAAAGAGGTTAAAACATGCTAAACAGGAATCTCATCATTTGCTTATTAACTGTTAGATTCAGGCATAATAAAATGGTATTACAAAACTTTGGTTATGTACATATTTTCATTCATCAATAAAGTATTAGAGATTAATTAGTCAGTTTTTCTTTCTAAATATCTAGGATCCATATGTAAGTGTCCTTCAAAATGATCAGGGAATGGACAGCAAACACGTCCACTGATCCCTAATCTGATTCTGAGTTAAATTTAAAGAGTTCCAGTTGCAATGCTAGCAACTATCTGTAACTCGTAGTGCTTAAGTAGAAGTCGGAAAAAGGAATCTTACCACTGAGGTAAAGAAGGTAAAATCACTACTTGATAAGGTATGGAAGACACCAAAAGGCTTGCTTATCTTTAAAAGACTTCAGAAATGGTCATGGCACAGTAATGAAAACTGGTAGAACCAAATAACTAGAGGCAACTATAACTGCCAGCTACTCACCTTCTCATTCAATGAAAAAAAAAATCTCTATTAAACATTTTTACATGTGATTGTTATCTGATCTCTGCTCAAATACTTACCTTATAAGAGTTATAAACTCACTAAGTCAATGTGCAGCATTACATTTGAGGGAATGAGGGGACGAATCATTTTTAGAAAATTACTTACTATTTGGGAACAAATACTACTTCTCAAGAACTTTTCTATTGATCCTAATGCTCTTTTATTCTTCTTTGGGTTATTTTAAATTTTAGTTCTTCCAAGCAACTGTGGTGTTCTATGGCATATGACATCAACCAAATGATATTATCAAAAAGATACACTATGTATTTCAGTTGAGGAATGACCAAACAAGGAGTGACACATTAACTTAAAGAGTAGTATTGTATTATAAGAAATGAAGAAATTTTTTTTTAAATGGAACTCATATAAATTGGTAGAATAAAGTACGCAAAACTAGAAAATAATACATAAAAATGGATTAGGGCAGCCATACAGCTCAATTCTTCCAACATTCCCCTCCAAACGACTTTAAAATAATACTTCAAATCAAATTTTGGAGTGGCAGAGCAAACAAAAAGTCAGAGCGAGATATTTTTTTGGCCTAAAAAACCCTAAGAGGTCAGCAGGAGTGGTCTATGGCACTGTCTAAAGCCAACATCTGAAACAGCAACTACAGTAGCAACACTTTTGGGAGCTCTTAGCCCAGAAACAATAAGGGATTGGAAAACTGGCCAGAAAGAGATTACAGGGAACTATTTGTTGGCACGAGGTACAACTGGAACAGATTGATCCCTGTTTCTGTGTTGCAGTTCCAGAGTATAGAGGAGCACTAGTGATCAGTCACAAGACAGCAGGGGCCCTGGTCACAGTATCAAAGCTAGCACTTTTAGCTACAAGAAACCAGGGATCATTCTTGGGTAAAGACCAGGTTAGCAGACAAGAAGAGCAAGGACCACACCTTTCCCAGGATCAAACCACCTCGGAAACATCCAAAACCTGAAGATGCCCAGAACTAAATCTGAAAATAGCAGCAAGAAAAAGTCTGAAGCTTGGGATAATGCCCTCCCACCCCTAGGTGAGATGAACCCAACTTTACCTTAAAGTTCAAAATAAAAAGAAAGGTTGGAAAAAATGAGCAAGGAACAACAACAAAAAAATTATCTGACCATAAAAAGCATAACAGGGAAGATCAACATATATATACATATATATATATATATATATATATGTATATAAATTTTCTTTCCTTCCTTTCCCTCTCCCTTCCCCAAGATGGCATGCAATCTGATATAAGCTACACATATATAATCATATTAAATATATTTCCACATTAATCATATTGTAAAGAAGAGTTAGAACCAAAGGAGAAAATCACAATAAATTTTTTAACAGAGAGAAAACAGTGTTTCCATCTACTTTCAGACTCCAAAGTTCTTTCTCTGGATGGGAATAGCATTTTTCATCACAAGTCCTTTGGAAATGTCTTTCATCCTTACATTGCTGAGAAGAGTTAAGTCTGTTAAATTCAGTCATCACACAATGTTGTCACTGTTGCCAGCTCACATTTCTTATGGAAAAATAGTATTCTATTACATTCATATAGCATAACTTGTTCAGCCATTCCTTAATTGATGGGTATCTCCTCTATTTCCAATTCTTGGCCACCACAAAAAAAAAAGCTGCTGTTAACCTTTTTGTGCATGTGGGTCCGTTTCCTGTTTTTATGATCTCCTTGAGATATAGAGACCTAGAAGTGGTATTGCTTAGTCAAAGGGTACACCCAGTTTTATAAGCCCTTGGACATAGTTTCAAATTGCTCTCCAGAATAGTTGGATCAATTCATAACTCTACCAACAACACATTATTGTTCCAATTTTCCCACATCTTCTCCAGCATTTGTCATTTTCCTGTTTTGTCATGTTAGTCCATCTGATAGGTGTGACGTGGTACTTCAGAGTAGTTTTAAATTAAATTTCTCTAATCAATAGTGATTTAGAGCATTGTTTCATATGATCATAAATAGCTGAAAACTTCCTGTTCACATCCTTTGATTATCAACTGGGGAGTGACTTTTATTCATATGAAGTTGACTTGATTCTCTATATATTTTACAAATGAGGCCTTTATCAGAGACACTAGCTGTAAAAACTGTTTCCCAGCTTTCTGCTTCCATTCTAATCTTGGTTGCATTGATTTTGTTTGTGGAAAACCTTTTTAATTTAATGTAATCAATATTATTCATTTTGCATTTCATGTCTTATATCTCTTTTTGGTCATAAATTCTTCTGTTCTCCATAGATCTGACCAGTAAACTATTCCTTGATCTCCAAATTTGCTTGTAGGATCACCCTTTGTGTCTAAATCATGTACACATTTCACAGTGTAAGAAGATATTGGTCTATGACTGGTTTCTGCCATGCTATTTTCCAGTTTTCCCAGCAAGTTTTGGGATTTCATATTAGATACCCAGTAACAGAGTAAAAATGATGTGATAACTAGAGACTGGGCTAACCTCATATTCCACACCTACCTCCAGAACCTCAGCACAAGATGGTAAGTGATGAAGTACAGCAATCAAATATCCTTCACATGGTGCAAGCACTCAGCTTCTAAAGTCTGCATCCCCTGAATCAAAGGAATAGGATCTATGTATAAAACTGATTTTTGTGAAAAGGGGAGGAAGAATATGTATGTTCTCCTTCCCACTGCATCTTGACTCCTTAAAGAATCAAGTCAATTCTACACCTTCTTCTCTTGATTCCTTTACCCCAACTATCATATCTATTCTCCTATTTATTTTTAATTTAATTTTTTTCAACTTTTATCACTGACAAAGAAAACCTTATAACAAATATTAAAAAAAAAACAAATACACACATTGGTAACATTTTTTTTTTAAAGTCTCAATCCGTGTTCTGAGTATATCACTTCTATCTCAGGAAGTAAATAGCATGCTTCTTCATTAGTCCTCAGTAATGCTGATTGTCATTGTCAGAATTCTTAAGTATTTCAGAGTTTTTTGTCTTTCCAATGTTGTTATTTATAAATTGTTCACCTTATTTCACTTTGTACCAATTTACACAAGTCTTCCCAGGTTTTTCTCAAATCATCCATTTCATTAGCAAAGCACAATAGTATCTCATTACAGTCATATATCAATTATATCATATATCATTCCACAATTGCTGGCCACATCTTTCTTTAGATATCTTTGATACTATGAGAAAGAGTTACTATAACATTTTAATACATGTGGGTCATTTTTCCTTTCTTTTATCTCTTTGAGATATCCCAGCAGTAGGAATAAAGGCTAGGCACAGTTTAGTAACTTTTAGGATTAAGCTCCAAATTGTTCTCAGAATAACTGGCCCACTTCTCATTTCCTCTAATAGTGGGTTGCTATACCTGTTATTTCACAATCTTAACCATTGTCATTTTTCTCTTTTGTTAATTTTGTCAGTCCAATGGCTATGAGGAGGAGTCTCAGAGTTGCTTTAATTTGCATTTATTATTGGTCATTTGCAACATTTTTTTATATGGGTATTGATAGCCTGAATTTCTTCCTCTGAAAACTGACTATTCATCTCCTTGACAATTTGTCAATTGGGGAAAGATCTTTATTTACAAAATTTTAAAACAAGCCCCTATACTTTTGATATGATGATTTCTTTTACCAAAGAAACTTAAAGCAAAGGTCTTTTTCTTCAGTTACCTGCTTCCCTTCTAATTTTAGATGCATTGGTTTTGTTTGTGGGAAAAAAATTTAATTGTATGTAATCAAATGGTGCCCATTTTATTTTCTGTAAATCTCTATCTTTTCTTTCATATAGATCCTCTTTTTTAGTTAGTTTTTCTTAAGATTTTTTTTAGTTGGATGCTCACTAAAGTATTTATATATATAAATTTCCTCTAAAGACTGTTTTAGTTCCATCTCAAAAATGTTGATATATTGTCTCTTTATAATTGTCTTTAATGAAATTATTGTTTTTATGATTTCATAGTTTATTTTAAACTTTCTTATAGGGTATATCTCCATTACAAATGATGCTTGATTTTGGTTTTATGTAGATGATTTTTATGACATTAAAAATTGTCCGTCTATGCCTACACTTTACAGTTCTTAGCATAAATCAGTGTTATAATTTGTCAAAGACTTTTCTGTATTTTTGATAAAAATCATGTGGCTTTGGATTTTTTATTATAATTATGTTGTTTTCTTTCCCAATGTTGAATCATCCTGGCATCTCTGATATAAATTCAACTTGATCATAATGCAAAATTTCTTGAGAATGCACCTGATATTTTGTTGAGACATAATAAATGTTGATTGACAAACAAATCATTGTAGTTTGACAGGATTTTACTTAAATTTTTAAAAAATTTTATTCATTAAGTATAGCAATTTATAATTCTATTATATTTTATCTTTTCCTGCTTTGGGTATTAGAATTATATTTGTCTTATAAAAGTTTCTGGTAGGATATATGTGCAATTTTTTAAAATAATTTTTGTAGTATGAGCCCTAATGAGTGCTGAAACTTTGACAGAATTCCCCTAGAAATCCATCACAAGGATCTTCCTTTTCCATTAATTGTTCATTTTTCCATGGTATGATTAACATAATATTTAGCATAGTTTTGCTCTTCATGTCTTGATCAAGTATAATTTTTGCTGTTGTTTTATCTGACATCATGATAGGTCACTTTGTATTTCTTACTTCAAATAAACAATGTACTTCAACCCCTTATTTTAAAATGTATGAATCTCTGTTTCATGTGTGCTCCTTGCAAACAAGGATCAGATATTATCTAATTTTTTCTGCTATCCTTTTCCATTTTTGTTTTTAGATTCTTCCTCTTCACAATTGGGGTTACAATTATTTGTTTTTATATTTCCATTCACCCTATTCTCTAGCATTCTCCCTCTATTTACTACTCTCTCTTTATAAAGGGGGGTGAATGAGAAGTGTTCTGAGCATCGGTGTTATAGAACCAAATCAATCAACTTCTGCTCCCCTATTCCACTTTCCTTCGCCAAGTCCAATAAGACATTCTACCCTTTCTCCTTTTAAACTTCTTTTCATGGTTGAACTTCATTGTTTAGAGTTGATTTTATTTGTGATTAATCCCTCCTTGAGTTGACCTTCCATCCTGCTCTTCTCTCTTTCCTCCCATATTTCCCACATCTTTCTCTTTTGTGCAAAATGTATTTTTATTTTTACTGGATGTGTATTCTTCTGTCCATTGATAAATTCAAATGAAAGCTAAGCTGAACTGTTTCCTGATTCTCCCTTCCTCCTTTATGGCAATTTTCTACATTCACACCACAATGTACCACCTGTCTTTCCTACTGTACCTCAACTAGTATATCCACTTCCCCTTCCATTTCTTTTCTTCTTTTAAGATCATCAAAATATTTTTCTCTTGCTTTTTTGGAGGGGGAAGGCAGGGAAATTGGAGTTAAGTGACTTGCTCAAGGTTACACAGCTAGCAAGTGTTAAGTGTCTGAGGCCGAATTTGAACTCAGATCCTCCTGACACCAGGGTCAGTCCTCTATTCACTCTGCCACCTAGCTATCCACATCAAAATATTTTTTAAAAAACTTTCCTAGGACTTTTGCTTTATTTTACTCTCATGACTTGTTGTGATATTAGGAATCGAATTCTCCCTTCCTCCTTTGTGGCAATTTTCTACATTCACACCATAATATGCCACCTGTCTTTCCTATTGTACACCTCAACTAGTATATCCACTTCTTGTATCTTGTATCTTGAGTCTTGTATTATCTTTTGCTAAAACATAAGCTCTAAGAAGAGAAAACATAAAAATAATCAGACTACCTCGTAGCTATGATTAAAAAAAAAGAATCTTGATACAATAATACAAGAAAAATACTTAAAGAAAATTGTCCTGAAGCATTAGAACAAGAGGGGAAAGTATAAATAGGAAAAATTCACTATCACCTGAAAGAGATCTTACAAAGAAAACTCACGGTAATGTCATAGTCAAATTCCAAAACTCACAGCTCAAGGATAAAATATTACAAGCGAGAAGAAAAAAACAAGTTTAAATGTAATGGTGCCACAAGTAGGATCACACAAGACCTAGCAACAGTGACACTAAAAGACCACACATCTTGAAACACTATAGGTTGAAGAGCAAAAGAACTGGCGTTGCTGCCAAAAATATTATACCCAGCAAAACTAAGCATAATCCTGGATGAAAAGAAAATGGTCATTTAATAAATTTTTAGGCATTTAGGATTTTTTTTTTCAAATGAACTTAATGAAAGATTTGACATACAAGAGCCAAGAGAAAAATGTGGTACATACTAAAGACTAATTACAAGGGACTCAACAAGAACAGACTGTTTACCTTTTAAATAAGAAAATGTAAAATGTATGTCTAAGATTGTTATTAGTAATTGGGTAGTTCACAAAAGAGTTTGGGGTAGACCTGAGTATGATATATTTCAAAAAGTAAAACTGTTTAGGAGAAGCTGAAAAGAATAATTATCTTATATAAATGAGGTGTGAGAGGAAGAACTGACACAGAGGAATTAGATGAGGGAGGAGGGCTGCTAGTTCTGGAAATCTAGTTTCATCAGAAATGGGTGTAAGAGGGAGCAATACATTTATATCTAGAGGAATATAAAAGTCTTCTAAATTCAGAAAGAAACAAAATGCTAAAAGGATAAAGGTGGGGAGAGATTAAGGGAGGGGTCTTTAGAGGGGAGAATGATGGAATAGGTTAAAAGGGAAGTACAGAATGGTGTTTAGATTAATGGGAATGAGAGGATGAAAGAGTCCTTGAGGAATGGGTAGGTTAAGTAATAGAAGGTCAAGGTAGCAGGTAGAAATAAAGTAGAGGAGTCAGGAGGGATAGGAAATAAGAGATATGCACAAACATAAACTAAGGATCAGGAAGCTAGAGTAAAAGGAGCAGGGGTGGCAATCATGATCTTGGACTAAAATTGATTTAATCAAGAGCTAAAAATAGGGAAACTACACTATGTATCAACCATATTCATCAATGCTGTTTTGGACTCTTTAAAAGAACTAGACAGTCTAAGGTGGGAATATTGTTGTGGTGTAGGAAATGATGAGGTGGTGAACTTGGAAAAATATGGAAAGATTTGGAGTTAGGAAGGGAGAGGTTATCCACCCTCAGAGAAAAAGAGGACAAATAAGTATAGTACAATCTTACAAAGATGCATAGGATTGTATATGTCTATGAGTATGATTATAGATATTTATGGATATGTATGTATAAGTAAGTGTATGTATTGAAGGATATGTGTGTATACATATATATTTGTGTATATATGTCTATATATGCATGTATGTGTGTGAGCATGTGTGTCTCTGTGTCTGTGTATGTGTGTGGTATCCATGCTTAATTGTAACCTTTGGTAGGAGAAAAGAACAAAGCAAAAAGTGCACAGCAGGGAACAAAATAAAAGTTACAAGGAAGCAAAGAAAAGATGGACAGCTCTCAACAAAATGTCTAGTAGTTATTTATAGGCTTTCTTGCTGTATATTTTGAATCTTCTCTTACATTCTGCTGTGCACATGCCAATGCTTTTCCCACTTTATTTTGTATTTAAGTTCAATATTTAAGTTTACAACTTAAAAAAAAGCATAAGCTCTGAATCCTTACTTACTCCCTTATCATTACTAATTTGTAGTTAACTTTTTATTTTTCTCTTGATTCCTGTGTTTGTTTTCAGTGTTTCTGTTGGACTTTGGTCTTTTCATTAGAAAATATTTGGAAGTCCTCTATTTCCTTAAAGATCTAATTTTTCCCGGTGCTGAGTTTTTCTGGGTAAGTCATTCTGGAATGTAAACCTATATATATTTGCCTTTGTAATATCACATTATAAGCTCTCCACTCCTTTTACAAGTTGGTTACTTAATCTTATATGATTATTAATGTGGCTTCCCAGTTTTGGAACTCTTTCTTTCCGAGTACTTGCACTACTTTTTTTTCACCTGAAACCTCTGGATCTTGGCTAGTTTCTGGGACTTTTCATTTTAAGGATTCTTTGAAGACTTACTAATATTTGCCCTTTGTCCTTCAGTTCTAAGTGACGACACCTTTTTTGTTGTATTGTTGTAAAAAAAATTCCTTAAAACATGATGTTTATGCTGGGGTTTTTTGTTATGAATTTTAGATAAAGAACTCTTAAATTATCTTTCTTTTACCTTTTTCAAGTGTCTAAATTGCTCTTTCTGCATACTACTCATCATTTCACACTTCTTATGGTTCTCTGAAATTATCAATTCTCTCCTCTGTTTGTAGAAACTGTCTCAATACACTTTAAAGACATTAAGGCTTTGAAGGGACCTTTGCTTCTTCAATTTTAATTCAATTAATAAACATTTACTAAGTGCCTACTGTATGCATACCTTTGATTCAGCAATATCCAAGGAGATCAAAGAAAAATGAAAAGAGCCTATTTGTATATAAATATTTATAGCAGTTCTTCAAAGAATTGGAAACTGAAGGGTGCCTATCCATTGGCTAGTGGTTGAACAGCTTATACTATAGGAATATGATAGAATACTAATGTCTATGAAAAACAATGAAAGAAGGTTTCAGACAATCCTGAGAATGTTTATATGCAAAGTAAAGTAAACAAAACCAAGTGAACAAAATACAAAGAAACAGGAATATTGTAAAGATGATCAATTTTTAAAGACTTAATAACTCTGAATAATAATATAATTCTGCAGAATTCCAAAGGGTTCATGTTGTAAAATGCTATCCACCTCCAGATACAGAATTGATGGACTCATAATGCAGATTGAAACATATTTTCTCTTTATTTTTCTTGCTTTTTGGGCAGGGTGGAATATGGCTAATACAGAAATGAGTACTTATATTTCTTGCTTTTTAAAGGGTGGGGGAGGAAAAGAATTTGGAAGTAAAAATAAAAATATCGGGTTTTTTAAATTTAAAAATGTACAATAAAAACCTAACCTTTTTTGGTCAATTTCTCTAGGATCCTACAAACTAGTTTCCAGATCTGACAGTCTGAGATAGAAAATATATCCTAGGGTCCCCGTAAATGTGACTGACCCAGTTTATGCTGAATGAACACCCATATATGATTCATATGCTGTGGATCCACTTGGGGTTGAGGGTTGGCCTTTGGACCAGGTCTGCTATATCATTAGGGTTCCAAGATACTCAGAGGTTTGTAGCTATCTCTCTGCAGCCATTGGCTCAAGCAGCCACCAGTGTGGGTGTTTATCCCTTTTCTTGAAGCCAGTCATTACCATCTTCAGTTGCATTTAACCATTTAAAATTAAAAAGATCTTTGCAAAAGGTTGTTTTCTTAAAAATATTACAAGAACAAAATACAAACCTTTCCAGCTATGTCCCCTAATTCCTCACACAGATTCTTCCCATGCCACTTCACTCTCTTGGGAGGGGAAGTTCAATGTAACTGAATTCCTGTGTAGTATCTGTCCCCAGTGAGTCCGTAAGTAGCAGTGCCACCACAAGAAGCTATGTGTCAGATACTACTGAACAGTCAATATTATTCCCAAATGCTACTCCTTGCTCTAGGCATCAATGGTACATTGAATACAAACCTGAACTCAGGAGACTAATCAAAAAAGCTGGCTCATTGATACCATTAAGACATCAATTCTATGCTACCTGCAAATCTGGATTCTGATATGCTGAAATGTTGAGGAGCTCTCTGGTCCACTCACTCACTAGGTCATAGGCTCAACTCCCTTCAGCTGTCACTAGGCTTCCTTAAAGCTCTTCCCTTATACTTAATGATGATCTTTTCAGAAGATGGATCACTAGCTTCTCCACATGGACAGACACTATCCCAGGCTCTCCTTTCACCCATGTTACAACTTCAAAGCCTGCATTTTAGATTTATGGGCTATCCTGAGCATGTAGTATTTGTTTCTTCAATTTTTTCTCTGCCGATTTTCCATAAATACAATTCTGTTCTTCCTCATATAAATTAAGTGAATTGAACCATCTGGTATTAGTTGGAGAACAGAGAATTATATCAATGGAATGGACTAGACAAGGAAGATTCAGAAACAATGAATTCTAACCTAATGTCTGATAAAGTAGAAAACAAATTACTTAGGAAGCACTCATTATTTAAAAACTAGGAAACAGTTTAGTAGAAATTAGACATAGACTGATCCTTTCCACCACATTCTACAATATAGTCTAAATAAATACATGACCTTAAAATTGAAGATTATACTGTTAAAAAAAAACTAGAAAAAAAAATCAGATTATATGCCTCCCACAGTTATAGGCAGTCGATGTATTCTTAACCATAGAGGCAATTACAAAAGAAAAAATAAATAACTCTGATCCCCTAAAGGAGAAAAGCTTTTGCACAAACAACAAAGAAAAGTGGTCAAATGGGAAAACTTCTCTGTATCAAATTTCTCCAATAAAGGTTTGGTATCTAAGATATAATTAACAAAATATTAATTGACAATTAACAAATGTGTGTGTATACACATACACACATATGACTAAAAGGTGAAAGGTGATATGAACAAACAATTCTCAAAATAACTATGAAGTATTTGCAACCAAAAGACAAAATCCTCCAAATCATGAATAATAAGAGAAACATAAATTAAAACAACCTCTACAAACTACAAAGTGGCAAAAATGGCCAAAAATATGGCAACAGTCCTTGTTGGAGGGGATAGAAAAATTAATACATTGTTGGTGGATCTGTGAAAATGGCACAATAATTTTGGAAAGCATTTGCAATTATTGAAATAAATTGACTAATATGTCCATGTGCTTTGAATCAGAGACTCCATTACTGAATTTATAACCCTAGGAAGCCATTGATTTTTTTTAAAAAGTCCTTATATGTTCCAAAATATTTATAGCACAATGATAGCTAGGAATTAGAAGCAAAATACATACCCATCATTGGGGAGTGGCTAAACTAATTGTGGTACATGAATATGGAATGTTAATGTGCTTTAATAAATCAATAAATTATTTGTGATAAATATAGAGAACCATGGAAAGAGCTGTATGAACTGATGCAGAGTAAAACAAACAGAGCCAAGAAAATAATGTATACAGTAACTACAACAACATAAATGGGGGGAAAATGACATCAAAAAATTCAGAAATACATATAGCCAAAATGTAAAGATCAAGTAGGACACAAATTAAGAGATATGCTACCCCAGACTTACCCCTTCATGGAGATGGGAGATTCACAGGTGTTATACAATGCATGTATTTCCAGATTTTTTCAATGTGTCTTTAAAATCTTTAAAAAATACTATTTGGGGGCTGCTAGGTGGCATAGTGAATAGAGCACCAGCCCTGGATTCAGGAGGACCTGAGTTCAAATCTGGCCTTAGACACTTAATACTTACTAGCTGTGTGACCTTGGGCAAGTCACTTAACCCCAATTGCCCTGCCTTTCCCCTAGCAAAAAAAAAAATACTATTTGTAAGATGGGATGCTCTCTTGGAAGCATTGGTCGGAGGAGATACTACATGGGATATCATGGTGATGTAAGAAATAAAACCAAATAAAAACTTGTCTAAAATGAAATTGAGGGAATTTTTGAGAGTAGAACTCAGATTTCTTTGTAGATTGTGATGCAATTCATAATATACTTCAGTGGATCACTTGTATTATCAACATTATTAATGTTTCATTATTGCTTATAAAAAGATTATATTTAAAATCTTAAAGTGTTATTATTATTAATAGCCAATGTATGTAAATTCAAGCTTATTATTTTGGACTCCAAGAGCTAGAGTGGTGAGTAGAAGGAATGTCCATTCAACAGACTTATTCCTTCAATCCTGAGAGCATTTGAGTCTAATTGTATTGTGGTACTTTATTGTCAGTTTGAAAGCAGATTGGAGTGAACAAGTCCAGAATGACAAATTACATATGCAGCTTTATAGTTTGCAAAGTGCTTTTGCTCCTCACAACAACCCATGAATATCGTTCAGTATGGTCCACACACTCATGCTACCACAGAGAAAAGGTATTAAAGTCACCCATCTTTCCAGGTATCAAAGGGGAATCTGACAAAAGCCAGCAAAGCCCACCAATCCAGAGTGTAAATATTCTGCTAAGAGCCCAAAGAACTAAGTTTTAAAATATAGAGGAAGACCTGCTATGTTTTATTTAAATATCCAGGGAAGGACAATAAAATTCTAAAATATTTTCTTAAGAAGAAATACATTTCTTTTCATTCTTCACCTAAGTTTAGCAGAATTGGCAGGTTGTTTTTTATTTGCGGTACTAACATCATCACTGTCTTCAATGTCATCATCATTGTCATTGGGTTTGGGATAGTAAAAACTAAAATATCCTGATTGTTAAAGTCTCCAAGCCACATTTAGCTAGAGTTATAAAGTTGGTTCCTATTCAGTAACTTAGGAAATTAAAAACACTAAATCTAAGATTTTTGTCCACTGGAACCTAATCCAGTCCAATTTAGAAGTTTAGAATTTATAAAGGCTTTTCTGAGAGAAATGCGAAATTGTCAATGACAATTTCTTGCTAGACTTGCACTGAATCTATTAACCTCGCCCAGAAAATGTAATGTTACATATATCTTATTTACAATGTTATTGTATATTATTTTTGGTAACAATATTAAACTTCAAGCTAAGCTTTATAGTTTTAACCTAAATTAACATGTGTATAATACAAATCAGTATATTTCAGGTTCAGATAAATAAAATACATTAAAAAGTAATTTATATTATAATATAGTCTAACAGATCACTGAAGGGAATAAATGCTAGTTAGATAAATATTATGATGCCTACTTCCTTTACATTTTTCCATTAATTCCTTAGGTATTCTTGGCCTTTTTCCTTCCAAATGAATTCTACTATTATTTTTTCTAGCTCAACAAAATAATTTTTGGTAATTTGATCAGGATGGTGCTAAATAGATTACTTTAAGTAGAATTGTGTCTTACTATCTCTTTTTGTTTAACTAATTTTAAGTTGCATCTCTAGAATTTTCCAAGTAGATGCTTCTTATCATTTTAATGAAAAGTGAAGTTATACCTATGCTTTCAAATGCGTTCAATAGGAATGTGTTCTATTTTGTCAAAAGCTTTTTCTACATCTATTAATATAATTAAGGAATTTTTGTTGATTTTGTTACTGATATGTTAATATTTCACTATGTTAATAGTTTTCCTCATATTGAATCATCTCTACATTCCTGGCATAAATCCCACTTAGTCATAATGTATTTTCTCTGTGAAATATTGCTGTGCTCACCTCCCTAGTATTTTATTTAGAATTGCTATATACATATTCCTTAATGAAATTGGTCTATAATTTTCTTTCTCTCTTTTTGCCCTTCCTGGTTTAGGTATCAGTACCATATATGTTTCATAAAAGGATTTTAGTAGATTCCTTCTTTGCCTATTATTCCTAATAATTTATTTAATTTTGGATTTAGTTGATCTTTAAAGATTAGGTAGAATTCATTTGTAAATTCATCTGGTCCTCTTTTATTCCTTAATAAGTTCACTTATGGCCTGTTCAATTTCTTTTTCTAAAATAGATTTAGATATTCTATTTAGAGATTTGTTCTGTTAATACAAGAAGTTTCTATTTTTATAAGTATTCTTCTGTTTCAGTTTAACTGTTAAATTTATTGGCATCTAATTGGAAAAAATAATTCCTAATAATTGCATTAATTTTATCTTCATTGGTGATATACTCACCCTGTTCTTCTTTGACACTAGTGATTTGGTTTTCTTCTCTTTTTTGATCATATTAACCAATAGCATATCAATTTTTTTAAATAAAATTTTATTTTTCCTCAGTTACATGTAAAAATAATTTTTTAATCATTTTAATTTTTTTTGTTGTAAATCCTGTTTTTCCCTCCCTCATCTCCACCTTCCCTGAGAGAGTAAGCAATTTGATATAGGTTACATATATTCAACCATGCAAAACATATCATCACATAAGACACTTTGTGAAAGAAGACACAGATCCAAGGGGATAAATGTTGGAGATGTGAGAAAATTAGAAGACTTTCACACTGTTGATGGAGTTGTTAAATGATCCAACCATTCCGGAGAGCAATTTTCAGCTATACCCAAAGGTCAACCAAACTATACCAACTCTTTGATCCAGCAATACCACTACTAGGTCTTTATCCCAAAGAGATCATAAAAAATGTATAAGGATCTACATTTACAAAAATATTTATAGTAGTCCTTTTCATGGTGGCAAAATATTGGAAATGGAGAGGAAGCCCATCAATCAAGGAATGGGAACAACCTGTAGCATGTGAACATAATGGAATACTTTTGTGCAATAAGAAATAACGAACAGGCAGAGATTTCAGAAAATCCTAGAAGGACTTGCACAAACTGATGCGAAGTGAAATGAGCAGAACCAGGAAAACATTGTACACAGTATCAGTCACATTGTGAAATGACAAACTATGAATGATTCCACTCTTCTAAGCAACACAATGATCCAAGACAAGTACAAAGGACTCATGAAGGAAAATATTCTTCTTATCCAGATAAAGAACTGATGATCTCTGAATGCAGATCAAAGGATGTTTTTCCTTCTTTTACAACTGTGACACATTTGCAAATATTTTTACATGCTAGCACACATATAAGCTATATCAAACTGCCTACCATGTTCAGAAGAGGGGAGGGGAAGGAGGCAGAAAGAAAAATTTGGAACTCAAAATCTTGTTAAAAAAAAAGAATGCTAAAAACTTTATTGACATGCAACTGGGGGAAAAAATCAAATACTATTTTAAAAAAAGAAAAAGAAAAATGGGCTTGATGATTTTAGAGAAACATAGATAGACTTTCCCAAAATAATGAAGAGAGAAATGAGCAGAACCAAGAGAACATTGTATGCAATAGCAATAATAATGTTTGAAAAACAACTTTAAGTGATTAAGTCATTTTGACTATTATAAATGCCCAAATTTAGTAGAAAGGACACATAAAGGAAGGTGCCATCTGCATCCAGAGAAAGAACTGATAAATATAAGTATGTATAGATTGGTGTTTGTGTGTGTATGTGTGTGTGTGCACATGTGTGCTTATACTTAATGGTAGCCATGTCTAGGGTGGGCAGAAGGAAGAAAAAAGGGGACAAAAGTAAGTTACATGATAACTAAAAGGAAGAATGAGTGTTAATAATAGATTTGCTGTTTCATTTATAATAATCTGTTTCTATATTCTACTATGCTATGGAAATGCATGTTTTATTTCTTAAATTCAAATAAATTTTTTTTAAATGTTTTTATGGAAACAGAAAAGGAGCCATGTATACAAAAATATTTATATCAACTTTTTGTGGTGACAAAGGATTGGGAAATTGAGGGGATGAATGTCCACCAAGTTAGGGTATATAATTATGAAGGAATACCATTGTACCATAAGAAATGACAAGTAGGATGCTTTCAAAAAAAAAAAAACAGAAAGACTTATGTGAACTGATGAGTAGAACCTGAAGAGGTTGTACACAGTAACAGTAATTATTGTAAGATGATTAACTGTGAATGATTTAGCCATTGTCAACAATATGATCCTATCCATGGTATCCAATACAATACTATCTGTTTTCAGAGAAAAATCTAATAAAGTCTTCATGCATATTGAAGCACAATTTTTTTTAATTTTCTCTTTCTTGGGGATTTTTTGAGGGGTCTATGTTTTCTTTTACAACATGAGTGATATGGAAATATGTTTTGCAAGACTTCATATGTATAACCTATATAAAATTGCTTGCCATCTCAGGGAGGGAGCAGGGCGGGACAGAGGAGGAGAGTTTGGAACTTAAATTTTTTTCTAAGTCAAAGTAAAAAATCATTTTTACATGAAATTTTTTAAAATAAAATATTTTAAAATAGTTTATATAATACTAGAATAAATTGTTTGTAAATATTGTAAATATTCACTCATTTTGCTTAGATTTTCAGATTTCCTGGCATATAATTGGGCAAAATAGCTTATAATCATAGTTTAAGAAGTCCTATAATATAAACAACATATTTTAGGATTCTAGTTTTTAATCCACCTATTTTCCCCCCGTTTGTATACTTTTCTCTCTCTCTCCTTTCACCCCGTCCCTCCTCACCAATGTTCTGACCACTGCTCCCTTAATCTGCACATCACCTTCTAAAAGCCCTCCATTTTCTTGTCCTCCTCTCCTCCTACTTCCCTACTGGGTCAGATAGATTTCTATATCCAACTGAATGTGTATGTTAGTCTCCCTTTCAGCTAATTCCTTTGAGAGTAAGGTTCAAGCATTGCCACCCATCACCTCCTTCTTCCCCTTCACTCTAATATATCTTTTGCTCCTCTTCATCTGATATAATTTATCCTATTCTACCTCTCTCTTCCATCTTCTCCCAGCACAATCCTTTTTCTCACCTCTTCATCCCACTGAAGTCAATATAGAGCTGTACTTTCTGTCAATATATACTCCTTCTAACTACTCTAATAGAGATACAGTTCTTAAGAGTTACAAATATCATCTTCCTATGTATATAAAGAGTCTAACCTTATAGAATAACTTATGGGGTTTTTGTCGTGTTTACTTTTTTGTGCTCAAGTCTTATATTCAAAAGTTTAAAAAAATGTTTATTCAGCTCTGGTCTTTCAATTAGGAATGCTTGAAAGTTCTGTGTTTCCTTAAATATCCCATTTCCCCCCAAAAGATTATACTGAGTTTTGTTTGGCATGTGAATTCTTGGTTGTAATTCTAGCTCCTTTGCCTCACAGAATATTATATTCCAAGACTCCTATCCTTTATGCAGAAGCTGCTAAAGACTGTGTAACCCTGACTGTGGCTCCTCAGTTTTTTTTAAATTGTTTCTTTCTGGTTGCTTGCAGTATTTTCTTATTAACCTGAGAGTTTTCATTTGGGGATCTCTTTCAAGAGGTGATTGGTGGCATTTTTTTCAATTTCTACTTTGCCCCTTGATCACAGAATATTAGGGTAGTTTTCCTTAATAATTTCTTGAAAGATACTATGCAGGCCCCATTTTTTTTTATTATGACTTTCAGGTAGTCCAATAATTCTTAAATTATCTCTCCTACATCCATTTTCCAAGTCAGTTATTTTTCAAGGAGACGCTTCAAATTTTCTTCTATTCTTTCATTATTATTTTGTTTTACTGCTTGTTGATGTCTCATGGAGTCATTAGCCTTCAGTTTT
This sequence comes from Pseudochirops cupreus, assembly GCA_028627135.1. NCBI lineage: Eukaryota > Metazoa > Chordata > Mammalia > Diprotodontia > Pseudocheiridae > Pseudochirops > Pseudochirops cupreus. Next base: position 255,446,681 of record CM053583.1, on the reverse strand, counting down.
CTAATTCTAATTTTTAAGGATTTATTTTCTTCAGTTAGCTTTTGTATCTCATTTTCTATTTGGCCAATACTACTTTTTAGGGAGTTGTTTTCCTCAGTGGATTTTTGTACTCCCTTTTCCATTTGGTCAATTCTACATTTTAAGGAATTGGTTTTTTCAGTGAATTTCTGTACATTTCTTTCCAATTTTTGTGCTTCTTTTACCAAGCTATTGACATTTTTTTCATGATGCTTTTGTGTAATTTTCATTTCTTTCCCAAGTTTTATTCTACCTCTTTAATTTTATTTCTCAAAGGCTTTTTGAGTTCTTCTAGAAGTTCTTTTTGGGCTTGAAACCAATTCATACTTCTTTTTGAGGCTTCACATGGAAGTGTTTTGACATTGTTGTTCTCATCTGAGCCTGTGTTTTGATCTTCTTTGTCACCAGGTAGCTTTCTATGGTCAAAGCTCTTTTTTTCTCAAGAACCTATTTTGTCACTTTTAAAGCTGAATTCTGCTGCTGGAGTGCAAGGGATGCTCTCCCAAGCTTCTTGCACCAGAACCCAAGCATCTGGCCACTGACTTGCTGCACCAGGGCCTCAAAAGCTGGCAGCTCACCTGCTGCACTGACGCCGTAGGGATGGTTTCTTCTCGGCTTTTTAGGGCCTCTATGCCTGTTGGGGTTGGAGGCCTCACAGCTGCCCTTCTATGCTACTGATCTGCTGATCTAGGGCCACAAGGTCTCAGCTGCCAATCTGTGCTGTGGTGGGGAGCCTCTTGTTGACTTGCCTACACATCACCTACACTAGGCCCATTTAATCAAGTGAGACAGACCTTTCCTTCAGTCCTTCTAAGTTCTCTTGGGCTAGAAAATTGGTTTACCCTGTCTTTTTGGAGGGTTCTGTCATCCAGAATTCATTTTGAAGCATAATTTAAAGTTCTTTTTAACTGGAATTGAGGAGAGGTCCAGCAGTTTCCTATCTTTTCCCCACCATTTTGGCTCTGCCTGATAGTTTGTCAATTTTATTGCTTGTTTGCTTGTTTTCATAAAACCAGCTTATAGTTTTATTTATTATTTCAATTGTTTTCTTACACTTAATTTTATTAATCTCACCTTTAATTTTCATAATTTGAAAATTGGTATTTAATTAGGGAATTTTAACTTGTTCCTTTTCTAGTTTTTATGACTGCATACTCAATTCATTGATCTGGGCTTTCTCTGTTTTACTCATGTAAGTACTTAAAAGATACATTTTAAAATTAAAAGGTAAGAGAGGAATGTATTGGGAGGAGGAGAAAGGGAGAGATAAAATAGGGTAAATTATCTCACATAAAAGAGGCAAGAGAAAACTATTACAATGGAGGGGAAGAGCAAGAAGCTGAAAGCGAAAAAAATAAAAATATTTAAAAAGTGGTTACCACTTTTGCTTTATCCCATAAGTTTTAATATGTTGTCTCATTGATGTCATTCTCTTTAATGAAATTATTAACTGTTCCTTTGATTTGTTCTTTGATTTGCTTATTTCTTTTTATGGAGTTTTTGCTTTTGTTATTTTTTTACTTTTACATTTTGGTTTATTTTATTTTTATTTAATTTTTTTTTCCTTAATGACATGTAAGAACAATTTTTAGCATTCACTTTTTAAAATTTTGTGTTCCACTAATGCATTGTTGATGGAGTTGTGAACTGATCCAACCATTTTGAAGAGCCCAAAGGGCTATAAAAATGTGCATACCCTTTGACCCAGCAATACCACTTCTAAGGCTGTATGCCAAAGAGATCAAACAAATGAGAAATGGACCCACGTGTACAACAATATTTATAGCAGCTCTTTTAGTGGTGACAAAGAATTGGAAATTTAGGGGATGCCCATCAATTGAGGAATGGCTGAACAAGTTTACATGAATGTAATGGAATACTATAAGAAATAGCCCTTTGTGCTATAAGAAATTATGAGCAGGAAGACTTCAGAGAAACCTGGAAAGACTTGCTTGAACCAATGCTGACTGAGGGAAACAGAACCAGCAGAACATTGTATTTAGTTACAGCCACATTGTATGATGACTTTGAGAGACTTGTCTCTTCTCAGCAATGCAAGGTTCTAGGACAACTCCAAGAGGCTCATGATGGAAAGTGTTATCTACATCCAGAAAAAGACTACAGAGTCTGAATGCAGATCAAAGCATACTATTTGCTCTTTCTCTTTTTTGCTTTGTTTTGTTTCATTTTGTTTCTTCTTTCACATGATACATTCCATTGGCTATAATTCTTCTGTACAACATGACTAATGTGAAAATATGTTTAATTTGAATGTATATATGGAGCCTATATTAGATTGCATGATGTCATGGGGAGAGAGAAGAGAAGATGAAGGGGAAGAAAATTTAAAACTCAAAAGTTTGTGGAACTTAATGTTGGAAACTAAAAATAAATAAATTTTTAAAAAAATAAAAATTTTGTGTTCCAATTCCCTCTTCTCCTCTTTCATTGAGAAAGCAAGCATTTGATATAGGTTACACATGGGCAGCCATGCAAAACATATTTTCATGTTAGTCCTGTTGTAAAAGAAAACATAGACAAAAAACAACAAAAATAAAGAAAATAAAAAATATGCTTTAATCCATATTTGGACTCCATCAATTCTTTCGCTGGAGATAGATAGCCTTTTCTTTGTAAGTCCTTTGGAATTATCTTGGATCTTTGTATTACTAAGAATAGTTAAGTCATTCACAGTCGATCCTTGTACTAGATTGTTATTACTGTGTACAATGTTCTCCTGGTTCTGCTCATAAAACTTTGCAAATCTTTCCAGATTTTTCTGAGACCCTTTTGCTCATCATTTCTTATAACAGAATACCATTACAATCATATATCACAACTTGTTCAGCCATTCCCCAACTGACAGGCGTCTCCTCAATGTCCAATTCTAAAAGAGGTGCTATAGATATACTTGGACATACAGGTCTTTTTCCTTTTTGCTTTTTTCTCTTTGAGATACAGACCTAGTAGTGGTATTGCTGGATCAAAGAGTATACATAGTTTTATAGCCCTTTAAGCATAGATTGCTTAAATTGCTCCCTACAATGGTTGAATCAGTCCCCAACTACACCAACAATGTTTTAGTGTCTCAACCCTTTGAACATTTTTTAAGTAATCATTGAGGCAAGAATATAAAAGAGCCACATAGTAAAAGTGGGTTTTTGTGTGTCTAAAGTTCCTCTGTTTTATTGATTTTTCTCTGATAGACCACTGTGCTGATAAATGTGCTCATGGCTGCCATATTGCTCCAATCACCTGTCAGTGTGAGCCTTGCTGGGGTGGAACCAACTGCTCCAGTATTAAGCTTCCACCTGCTGCTTTTTGTCTTGGGCATTTTTTACAATATGGACTTTCTTGTTTGGGGATTAGTGGAACTTTTTTCTTTTTAAGCTGGCTCATTTTTGTATTCATTTTATTTCAAAGACAGCATGGGATCCATCTCTCAAATAATGACACCTTAAATCTTGTAGTTCCCTCTGCAGAGAACTGTTGCTTTAATGCAAAAGTCTATATACGTAATCTTTTTATTATAGAATTTATGCCAAACTGTAGTATCCTTTTCTTGTCTCAGTAAAGTAATTGAGGTGACTTCTCCATTCTGTTTTGAATCCTCATTTCTTTGGCTAATTCTTTTTTTTTTTTTAGATTTTGCTTTTTGCTTTTTGGAAGGAGAAAGGTAGGACAATTGGAGTTAAGTGACTTGACTTGCCCATGGCCACATGGCTAGTTTTGTGTTAAGTGTCTGAGGCTGGACTTGAACTCAGGTCCTTCTGACTCCAGGGCCTATTCACTGTACCATCTAGCCACCCCTGGTTTATTCTTTTTTTGAGATAATATTTTTTTTCCAAAATTACATGTAAAAATATTTTAACATTCTTTTTTTTAAGTTTTGAGTTCTAAATTCTATTCCTCTCTCCCTCTCCTCCCTCCTCCCTGAAAGGGTAAGTAATTTGATATAAGTTATACATATTCAATCATATAAAACATTTCCAATTAATTATTTTGTGGGGGAAAACAATAAAGTAGAAAAGAAAGAAAGAGAGAGAGAGAAAAAAAGGAAAAAAGGAAGGAAGGAAGAAAAGAAGGAAGGAAGGAAGGATGGAAAGAAGGAAGGATGGAATGATGCGAGGAAGGAAGGATGGAACAAAGGAAAGAAGGAAGGAAGGAAGGAAGAAAGGAAGGAAGGAAGATGGAAGGAAGAATGGAAGGAAGGAAAGAAGGAAGGATGGAAGGAAGGAATGAAGGAAGGAAGGGAGGATGGAAAGAAGGAAAGATGGAATGATGGAAGGATGGAAGGAAGGAAAAAGGAAGGAAGGATGGAAAGAAGGAAAGATGGAATGATGGAAGGAAGGAAGGATGGAATGAAGGAAAGAAGGAAGGAAGGAAGGAAGGAAGGAAGGAAGGAAGGAAGGAAGGAAGGATGGAATGATGGAAGGAAGGAAGACGGGAAGAAAATTATTCAGTCTGTATTCAGATGCCATCATTTCTTTCTCTGGAGGCAGATAGAATTATTCATCATGAGTACTTTGAGATTTTCTTGGATCATTGTATTGCTAAGAATATCTAAGTCGCACAGATGTTCATTGTACAGTACTGCTGCTACTATGCACAACATTCTCCTAATTCTGCTCACTTCACATTGTATGTCGATGTAAGTCTTTCCAGGTGTTTCTGAAATCATCCTGCCCTCTTCTTAAAGCATCCCCTCAAATTCCAATTCCAAATTGTTCTCCAGAATGGTTGGATCAACTCACAACTCCACCAACAATGCATTAGTGTTCCAGTTTTCCCACATCTTCTCCAACATTTATCATTTTCCTCTCTTGTCGTGTTAACCAGTCTGATGGGTGTGATATGGTACCTCAGAGTTGCTTTAATTTGCAGTTCTGTAATCAATTGTGTTTTAGAGCATTTTATATGACTATAGAAAGCTTTCAATTCTTCCTCTGAAAACTACCTGTTCACATACTTTGACCATTAATCAATCTGGGAATAACTCATATTCCTATATGTTTTACTCATTTCTACATATATTTTAGATATGAGTACTTTATCAGAGACACTAGCTGTGAAAATTTTTTCCCAGCTTTCTACTTTCCTTCTAATCTTGGTTGCATTGGCTTTGCTTGTGAAAAACTTTTTTTTAATTGAATGTAAACAAAATTACCCATATTGCATTTCATAATGTTCTCTTATCTCCCATTTGGTCATAAATTCCCTTCTCCATAGATCTGAGAGGTAAACCTTAATAATTTCTTGAAGTATAATGTCTAAACTCATTTATTAATCATTACTTACAGGCCAGTTTTTTTAATGAGATATTACATGTTCTGTTCTATTTTTTAACTTTTGATTTTTTTTTATTGTTTCTTGCTGCTTTATGAAATCATTAGCTTCCCCTTGCTCAATTCTAATTTTAGGGAGATTCTTTTTCCAGCAAGTTTTTGTACCTCTTTTTCCAATTGTTCATTTTTCCTTGCATTACTCTTTATTTTTTTTCTAATTTTTCCTCAGTAACTTATTTGATTTTTTTAAATAGTTTTAGCATCTTCCAAGAAATTTTTGAAGGGAGCATATGATGATTTTACCTTTTTCTTGCAAACTTTACAAGTTGAAGTTGTGACTTCATTGTTTTCCTCTGAATTTCACTTCTGACTGACTGAACGCTAAGTTTGACATAACTGAATGACTGAACAACAGAAAAAGGTTTTAAAAATATACTATTCTTTTCATTACCAGGAGCACAGGCATCTAGCCTTACAACCTATTTCTTCATAGATTTATGTTGATTCTTTGCTTATAAATTAATCACCATTTTTAAAAACCAAAGACTTACACCCATAACAGAAACGATTAATGGGAATCAGGCTGAACCCCTGGAGAAGGAGAGATTTATTTTTCCTGCTAAAGCAACTAGAGAAATTTCTTTTTCGGTGGAGACTAGGATGGAGGCATATGATCTAGAACAAAAATGACAGTATGCATGGATCTGGATTATACCTTTGACCCAAAGACATAGTAATATTTTTTTTCATTCCATTCTAGCATCTCTTTGGAATTTTATGCATTCTGCTGTCTTTAAAAAAAATCATTTTGTTAATATCTTTTGTTTTTACATCACTTACATTTCCCAGTGTAGCCCTTTTTCCCCAACCCCTCTAGTCCTTTCTTTTAATAATGAATGGAAAAGAAAGAGGAAATTTGACAAAACCAGCTAACACATTAAAAAATTATTCATTGTTCCATATTCATAATCAGACAACTCTGCAAAAGAATCAGGGATTCTTCATATCTCTTCTTTGGGGAAAAATTGGTTATAATAATTTTTCAGCATTTATTTTCTATTGCTTTGTTGTTTTTCTTCCATTAATGTTGTTGGAAACATTTTTATACTTATACTTACATCTGTATATCTGTCTCCTTATCCTCTCTGTTCTAGGTAATTGTTAAAGAATATAAATTGCAGAGAACATGCATGTTTTCATTAATAAAAAAAATTTCCTCCTTATAACTAATGAAAATATTCCTATATTTCTGTTAATTGTCTGTATATCCTTAATATCAGACCTGCATGAGATACTTGATATAAAAGATCCCCCTCACAACATCCTTCCCATCAGTGGCATACTTTCTAATCCTTTTTGCACTAATATTGTTCAAGTAAAAGCTTTTCATTTTTATGTGATTAAAGTTAACTATTTTATCTCATAATCGCCACTGTGCCTTGTTTTGCTAATAAATTACAAATAAGTCATAAGCTGTGAAAGGTATATGAAATGATTCTCTTGTTTATTTTATTATGGTAGGAACTTACTATGTATTATGGTATGTTATGTATCTGTTTGGAGTATATTGTGACATATGGCATGCTATAAAATGCTGGTCTACATGTAATCTCAGCCAGACTGCTTTGCACTTCTCCTAGTAATGCTTGTCAAACAGAAAAGTCTTTCTTAGGGAATTCATGTTTTCAGGTTTATAAAGTACAAGATTATTGAGTTGAATCATTTCTGCTTCATTGTCTATTTTATATTTTTAAATGTGGACCAGATCAATTTTAATATTTATTTTCTTGTGAACTCAATCAACAACAACAAAATTCTATGTTCCCAACAGAACAGACACACAAAAAAAGACCAAATATGAAGGTATAGATATCTCATTCTTACAACTTACTTTATTTTTTTCTCTTTATTGTATATATTTTTTAACATTTTGAGTCCCTAATTTTTTACCTCTGCTCTTCTCCTCCTTCATGTCCTAAGAAGGCAAGCAATATTATATCACATTATATGTGAAGTCATGCAATAGATTTCCATATAAGCATGTTACAAAAAAGGAAAGAAATTAACAAAAAGCAAAAAAAAAAAACCATGAAGGGTTTAAAATATTGTTGAGGTATTTTATTTTGAGTTACATATTTTCTCCCCATCTTTCCCCTACCCACCACCCCAAAACAGCCATCCCAGTGT
>CM053583.1:255357185-255438691 GCA_028627135.1 Pseudochirops cupreus | reverse complement strand
TCTGTGCCCTCTGTCTATGTACATATATGTATGCACACACTCACATATGTATTCATATGCATATATATCTGTGCCCTCTGTCTATGTACATATATGTATGCACACACTCACATATGTATTCATATGCATATATATCTGTGCCCTCCTATGTAGACATATGTGTATGCACACACTCACATATGTATTCAAATGCATATATATCTGTGCCCTCTGTCTATGTACATATATGTATACACACACTCACATATGTATTCATATGCATATATATCTGTGCCCTCCTATGTAGACATATGTGTACGCACACATATTTATATGCATTTATATTTATATTTATATTCCCTTCACCTATCCTCGTACTAAGAAAAGTTTCATAAGTTACAATTATCACTTTTCCATGTTGGCATGTAAATAGTTCAACTTTGATAAGTTCCTTATGATTTCTTTTTCCTGTTTACCTTCTCATGCTTCTTGTATTTGAATGTCAAATTTCCTTTTCAGTTCTGTTTTTTTTTCAGCGAGAATGCTTGAAAGTCCTCCACCTCATTGAATGACCATATTTTCTCCTGAAACATTGTACTCAATTTTGCTGGGTGGGTGATTCTTGGTTTTAATCTTAGCTCCCTTGATCTCTGGAATATCACAGTCCAGGCCCTTCGATCCCTCAATGTAGAAGCTGCCAGATCCTATGTTATCCTGATTGTGTTTCCACAGTATTCAAATTGTTTCTTCTTGGCAGCTTGTAATATTTTCTTCTTGATCTGGGGGCTCCATAACCTGGCTATAACATTCCTAGGAGTTTTCTTTTTTGGATCTTTTTCAAGAAGTGATTGGTGAATTCTTTCAAGTTCTATTTTACCCTCGGGCTCTAAAATATCAGGGCAATTTTCCTTGAGAATTTCTTGAAGGATGATTTCTAGGTTCTTTTTCTGATCATGGCTTTCAGGTAGTCCAATAATTTTTAAATGGTCTCTCCTGGATCTATTTTCCAAGTCAGTGGTTTTTTTCAATGAGATATTTCACATTGCCTTCTATTTTTTCATTGTTTTGGATCTGTTTACTAATAGCTTGACTTCTCATAAAGTCATTTACTTCCATTTGCTCCACTGTAATTCTGAAAGAATTGTTCTCTTCAGTGAGCTTTTGAGATTCTTTTTCCAACTGGCAAATACGACTTTTTAAGGCATTCTTCTCCTCATTGGATTTTTGGGCCTCTTTTGCCATTTGAGTTAATCTATTATTTAAGGTGCTATTTTCTTCAGTCAGGTTGTTGACTCTCTTTTCACTATTTTCTTGCATCATTCTCATTTCTCTTCCCAATTTTTCCTACATTTCTCTTGTTTGGTTTTCAAAATCTTTCTTAAGTTCCTCCATGGCCTGTTATAAATTTACATTTTTCTTGGAAGCTTTTGATGCAGGAGTTCTGACTGTGTTGTCTTCCTCTTGATCCACGCTTTGATGCTTTTTGTCCCCCCAAAAAGAATCTAATGTTGGGTTGCTGCGTTTACTTTGCTTCCTTCCCCTACTCATGTTGCCAGTCAATTACTTGACTTTTAGGTTTTGTAGAACTCTGCTTTCAGAGGGGCGAGCTCTGTCCCAAATCACTGAGGTTTTCACAGCTGTGAGAGCTATTAGGAGGCCTCTGTCTCTGCAGCCCCCACCAGCTTTGGCTCACTGGTCACGCACCTCAAGATGACCACTCAAGACCATGATCCTGATCCAGGCAGATTAAGGCAAGAGCACTTAGCCTGTGAATGATTGCTTGGCCCCCCTGCAATATGCATGCTGAGAGAGCTCTGAAGCAGCCATGTGGAGGTGGCTGCATGGCCACCACTTCTGCTGCTTTCTTGCCCTGGGGGCAGATGGCCAGATCTACTGTTCTCCCCCAAATTTAGCCAAATTTCACTGACCTTTCACTTTGTCCTTCGTTCTTATGGGTTGATAATTCTGGAAGCTGCCACAGCTGCTGGTGATTCACTCTCCTGAATGCTCCAGCCATGGCTTGTACTGGCTGCCCTGTGGCTGATGGGTCTTGGCTCCCAGCTCTCTGCAATGAGCCCTTTCTCTCTGTCTGCTGGGTTGCCTTCAGTGGGAACTTTGTTTCTCTGTACTTTTGTGGGTTATGGAGCTCTAAAATTTGTTTAGAGTCATTTTATAGGTATCTGAAGTGGTTATGAGGGGAGCTTATGGGGTTTTTCTGCTTCTATGCCACCATCTTCCAAGCATCCAGATTCTTAAAGGAAAACTTAAATGAATTATAGGAGGGAATAGCAAAACTATACTAGTGGGGGACCTCAACTTGCCTCTTTTAGAGCTAGATAAATTTAATCAAAAGAAAAAAAAAGAAAGAAGTTAAGGAGGTGAATGGAATTTTAGGAAAATTAGATATGATAGCTTCTGGAGAAAATTTTCATCAGTATATGGCATATACATTAAAACTGATGATGTATTGGGCCATAAAACCTCACAACCAAATGCAGAAAAACAGAAATATTAAATGCATCCTTTTCATATCACAATGCAGTCAAAATTACATTCAGTAAAGTTATAAAAATAGACACAAAATTAATTGGAAATTAAATAATTTATTCCTTAAGAATTAAGGAATCAAAAAACAAATCAGAGACAATCAACAAGTTCCTGAAAGAGAATGACAACAATGAGACAACATACTAAATTTATGGGATGTAGTCAAAGCAGGATTTAGGGGAAAATTTGTATCTCTAAATGCTCACATCAAAAAGATAAAGAAAAAGCAGATAAATGAATTGGACATGCATCTACAAAAAAAACCAACTAGGAAGAGAACAAATTAAAAACCCCAGTTAAATATCAAACTGAAAATCCTGAAATTAAAAGGATAAATTAATAAAATTGAAAGTAAGAAAACCATTGAACTAATACATAAAACTAGGAGTGAGTTTTATTTAAAAAAAAGATAAATCATTGGTTGATTTTATTTTAAAAAGAAAGACTATCAAATTATCAATATCAAAAAATTTTAAATTAAATCACCACAAATGAAGATGAAATTAAAGTCATTATTAGGAGCTATTATGCCCAATTATATGCCAACAAATCTGATAATCCAAGCAAAATGGGTGATTATTTACAAAAATATAAATTGCTCAGATTCACAGAAGCAGAAGTAGGTTCTTAAATAACCCCTTCTTAGAAAAAAAGAAATTAAGCCATCAATGAGTTCCCTTAGAGAACTCTCCAGGGTCAAATAGATTCACAGATGAATTCTACAAAGCTTTTAAAGAACAATTAATTCCAATATAATATAAACTACTTGGGAAGATAAGCAAAAATGGAATCCTCCCAAATTCCTTTGATTAAACAAAAGTGGTGCTGATACCTAAACCAGAAAGAACAAAAAACAGAAAAAGAAAACCACAGGCAAATTCCCTGATGAATATTGATGAGAAATTTTAAAATAAAATACTAGCAAGAAAATTACAGCACTGTATCACAAATATAATACACTATGACTAGATGAAATTTAGACCAGGAATGTAGATCTGGTTTAGCATTAGGTAATCTATTAATATAATTGACCATATCATTGACAAAACCAACAGAAATCAAATGCTTATCTCAATAGATGCAGAAAAAACTTTTGACAAAATAAAAAAACCATGAGAGAAAATTGGAATAAATGGAGCTTTCCTTGAAATCATAAGTAATATTTATCTAAAGGCATCAGCAAGCATTTTTTTGTGACAGAGATAATCTAAAAGTCTTCCCAGTAAAATCAGAGGTGAAACAAGGACATCCATTATCACTGTTATTATTTAATATGATTCTAGAAATGTTAGTAATAATAGAAGAAAAAGAAATTGAAGAAATTAAAATAGAAATTGAGCAAATAAAGCTATCACTTTTTACAGGTGACAAAATGCTATACTTAGAGAATCTTGGAGAATAAACTAATAAATTAGTTGAAACAATTAACAGTTTAACCAAAGTTGCAGTATTTAAAATAATCCCACATAAATTATCAGCATTTCTACACATTATCAACCACACCCAGAATCAAGTGATAGAAAGAGAAATTCTATTTAAAATAACTATAAACAATAGAAAATATTAGGTAGACTTCTTGCCAAGATAAATGTAAGAACTATATGGATACCATTGCAAAGCACTTCTCACACAAATAAAATCAGATTTAAACAAATGGAAAAATATTAATGGCTGAGCCAATAGAATAAAAATGACAATTCTACCTAAATTAGTTGATATATTCAATGCAATATCAAATAACAAAAAAATTATTTTATAGAACTAGAAAAAATAACAAATCCATGTAGAAGAATGAAGGGTCAAGAATGTCAAGTGAATTAATGAAAATTGTGAAAAAGGTGGTCTATCCATTATAGGAAGATGCAGTATAAAGGGGTAACATCAAAGCAATCTGCCACTAAGAAATAGAATGGTAGATCAATGGAATAGTTTAGATGTACAATAAACTGTGTTAAATAGCAATTTAGTGTTTGATAAACCCAACATCCAAACTTTGGGGACAAGAACTCACTATTTGACAAAAACTGCTTGAAAAACTAGAACCAATATTTCACATAGTTTACTAAGAAGTGTTAAAATGGGTACATGATTTAGACATAAAGGATCATACCATAAACTAATTACTACAGCATGGAATAGTTTATCTCTCAGATCTATGGATAAGGAAGAAATTATGACCTAAGAAGAGATAGAGGTCACTAGGAGATGTAAAATGTATAATTTTGCTTGTATTAAATTTAAACCATTTTGCACAAATAAAACCAATGCTACCTCAATTAGAAAAAAAACCCCAGAAAACTTGGAAGTGGAGGGACAAATTTTACAGCAAATTGTTCTAATAAATACCCCATTTCTTAAATATATGGAGAACTGAGTCTAATTTATAAGAATACAAGTCATTCTCTAATTGATTAATGGCCAAAGGATATGAACAGGCAGTTTTCAGAAGAAATAAAAGCTCTCTATTGTCATATAAAATGCTCTAAATTCCTATTGATTAGAGAAATAAAAATTAAAACAACTCTTAGGTACCATTTCATACTTATCAGATTGCCTATTATGGCAGAAAATTATGGAGGTGAGGTGGTAAAACTAGTACATTAATGCAGAGTTGGTGGAATTGTGAACTGATCTAACCATTCTGTAGAGCAATTTGGAACTATGCCTATAGTGCAATTAAACAATGCATCCTCTTTGATATAGTAATATTAATACTAGGTCTGTATCACAGAGAGATAATTAAAAGGTGAAAATATTTTATTTATTAAATAATATTTATAGTAATTCTTTTTGTCATAGCTAACAATTGGAAATTGAAGGCAAGCCTATCAAGCGGAGAATGCTCAAACAAGTCATGGTATATCATTTTAGTGGAACATTGTTGTGCTATAAGAAAAGATTAGCAGGATGAGTTCAGAAAAACCTGGAAAGACTTACATAAACTGATGCAAAGTGATGTAAGAAAAACCTGGAGAACACTGTAGAATATCAACAGCAATATTGTATTCTCAGCAATACAATGATTCAAGACAATTACAAAGAACTAATGTAAAATGCAATCCCTCTTCTGATAAAATCTGAATGTAATTCAAAGGATACAATTCACCTTTTTTGATAACTTTCTTTTAGTTTGTGATTTATTCCTCAATATAACTAATATGAAAATATGTTTTGCATGATTGCACATATATAATCTATATCAAATTGTTTACTCTCTCAGGTAGTGAGTGGGAAGGGATGGAAAGAATTTGGAACTCAACATTTTAAAAAATGAATGTTAAATCTTTTTACATGTAATAAGGAAAAATAAAATAGTTTTTTTTAAAAAAGAATGTAGTATGAGGTCTGGAAGTGCCAATACCCTTTCATTGATACTTCTTTTCATCATTTTCCTTAATTTTCTAGAGCATTTGTTTTTCTTAATGAATTTTTAAAAATTATTTTAACAAGTTCTACAAAGCATCTCCTCAGTAACTTGATTGTATACAAAGGGTAAATAATGTAATGTATAAACTAACTTTGAAAGTATCATCACTTTTATTATATATGATGATATAACTTTGTTATAAGCATTACATATTTGCAGCTATTTAAGTTCTTTATTTTTTAGGAGCATTGTGTACATTAATCTATCCTTTCATTGTTGTTGTTTTCCTCTGCTACTTTGAAACTCAGATATTTTGTGCATTTACTTATTTATAGTGGGATTTAGCTTTGTATTATTGCTTTTATGTTTTATTATAACATAAAATTCTGTTGATTTTTGAGGATTTATTAATATTCTACAACTTTGATGTAGCTTGGCACTGTCTCAACTTGATGATTCCATAGGATTTTCCAAGTATATCATCATATCATCAGCACTGCTGCAGAACAATATGTGTGCTGCTTTTTAGGCAAAGTATACTTCTTGCCACAGGATGGTGGAGTGAGAAAAGGACAGGGGGCTCTTCTAGATTCCATGAGTCTCACTGTGTAATCCTACATAATGGGGGTTGGTAGAAGAAATTCTTAGGGTTTAAGAACTGGCCTTCTCATCAAGATTTTAGCTCATTAATGTTCTTTGTGTCTTAGTCTATGTAAAAAGGTATAATTAGTTGATCTCTTCCATATCGTTATTTTGAGGAGGTTTAAGAAGTCATGTGGACTGGAGAAATGTCTAGTCATCTATCTCAGGGATCATGAAATATCTGGTCCAGCAACTGTTTTTGAATTGGCTTGTGATCTAAGAACCTGGATGTAAAAAAAAAAATAGGCAATGAGACAAATTTGACCCATGAATCACAATTTGCTTACCCTTGAACTCTCTCATCATTTACAAAGCCTAGAGACAACCTTTAACTTGTTTTGAGGGTTAAGCATTAGCCCAACACAAAAAACAGGTTTTTATATGAATGGAAAAAAAAGAAATAACCCTAGGCTTCTTTGTTTCAGACATTCATATTGGATTAAGCAAAAAAGTAAAAATATTAAGCAAAGAAAAAAGAAAAAGATTATATAAAAAGATTGATAATCTTTTTCAAAATCAAAGGAAGAATCTTTGATTTGCCATTGTTGGAGGTGTATTAAGAAGCTAATGAGACTTTCCCTTTGTTCCCTAAGTAAGAAGCTCTTTATGGGATTTGTTTATTTTATTCTATGATGAATGGTTTTCATATGTTTGAAATTATGATCTATACATGTGTATCTATACATAAATGCATATATTTATTGTAGATATATGTGTGTATGTATGTGTATATATATATATACACATACATACACACATGCATACATACATATATGCATATATTTGACTTCCTGAAGCACTAGCAAGAGTAGTCAAGGAGATTTAATTAGGTGCCATCTTAGAAATTTAATCACGTTAGATGCTAAAGCAATACATTTTTTTTAAGGTATATATTCAGGTAGTGAAAAATAGGTTAAAACAGACTGGAATTATTATGAGATTTTATGGGTGCCTATTTTTTCCTAGGCAGCAAACAACTGGCTGTGTTGTAACTGTTTTCTCCCAAAGCAATTTTCATTTTTAGAATATCTAGCCATATAGAATTATCCTGCCTCATTTAAATTCAAGGCAGGTAAATAGACAAAGAGGGAATGGGCAGGTAGGAATAGACCTTATCTTTTCTAATTTTCCTTTTTTTATTTCCAGGCCACAATATGAATCAAGTTCTTTTGAAGGACAATAATGTGCAACTATACATCTTTTAATAGAAGAGAACTGATGTGAAAAACAGGAGTATGCATGCTTTTACTGGTCTCCCTTCTGCTTAATAGAGTGTGATGAGTTCCACATTAATTGTATGGCATTTGTAATGGGGATGACTGGCTTCACATGTAAATGAGTTCTTATTTCTCTACATTGTATAAAGTGAGTTATATTATTGCAATAATTCCTAGTATCAAATTATAATAAAACAGCATCTTTAGAAATGGTAAATGTGAGGTTTTATTTTACCTCTTTGTTTATATGCAGATTAAAGTCTGATCCCCACTGATTGCAGTCCATAATTGAATTAAATGTTCTATGCATATGACAGAGCACAGGAGTAATATTTGAGTGATTTATGAACAGGAGTAACACCAGAGGAATTTTCTTTTCTAAATCTTCAAGTTCTGGTCATTTTTTGTAGAAAAAACCAATAAAAAATGGCATGTACTTATCGAAAAAAATGAACAAAAAGAAATAATTCAGAAAGTAGGTATTATACTATTTGCCATAAGCAGTAAGCAGATTTCTCAAAAATTACATAGTGACTTTTGTTGGTGACAGTTTTCATGTAATTAATTTCATTTTCAGTTAATTTGCAATCGTAACAAATGTGTCTAAAAAAAAATCTCAGCACAATTGAGATACGGTAAAAGCAAATCTTTTGTACTTTGTGTGTAAGTCATGGTTTTCTTATTGGGTTTGAAAGTATTCCTTCTCTCCTTCAGTATACATTTGCCACTACATGTGTTGCTGCCAAAGACTTAAACTTGCTGAAATAATCATTTCAGGAGTTTTTGATAAAGCTATGTTTAAACACTGTTTGTCATAGCGCATTTCTTCAGGGAATTTTAATTCATTTTATAAAATGGCAGAGACAACAAATTCTGTTTTATTTCCCTTGGGCAATATTAAATATTATGAAATATCTCAAATTTCGTTATAAAAATAGTAAACAGCAGATATAACTATAACAATTTACCAGATATACCTAAAACATTAGGTGATATTTATATAAGCTTCTTATACAATATCTTACTTTTACACCACTGAATTTGAGGTAAATACACACATGTATACCCCATATATATATAATGTGTGTGTGTATATGTATATGAAATATAAGTATGTATGTATATGTCATACATATAAAATAACTTTACTCAGTGGGATGTAAAATGTGTATATATGTGTGTGTGTATATGTGTGTATAAGATATTGGATTTAAAGCCTATCTATATATGCCAGATATGCAAATGATACCATTCTGAAAGCAGAAAATGAAGAAGAATCAAGAAGTCTCTTGATTAGGGTGAAAGAAGAGAGTTTAAAGTCTGGCTTACAACTTAAAATTAAAAAAAACAACAACAAACCAAAGATTTCAGCAACTGGTCCCATCACTTCCTGGTAAATAGAAAAAGAAGAAATGGAAGCAGTGTCAGATTTTTATATTCTTAGGCCCAATAATCACTGCCGATAGTGACTGAAGCCATGAAATTAAAAGATGCTTACTCCTTGGTAGGAAAGCAATGGCAAATCTGGACAACATACTAAAAAGCAGAGACATCACCTTGTTGACAAAGATCTATATAGTCAAAGCTATGGTTTTTCCAGTAGCAATGTATGGCTGTAAAGTTAAGGAACGCTGAACACTGCAGAATCAACACAATCATTCTGTGCTGTTGAAGAAGATTTATAAGAGTGCCTTTAACAGAAAGAAGATCAAGTCAGTCACTACTTAAAGAAATCAGTTCAACCCAGAACATCTAATGCTCAGACTGAAGCTGAATTATTTTGGCCACATAATGACAGGGCAGGACTCATTGGAAAAGACCCTGATGCTGGGAAAGATTGCAGGCAAAGGAAAAGGGGATGGCAGAGGGCAAGAGGGATTGATAGGGTCAGGAAAAGAATGAACATGAGCTAGGACACACTTTGTGAGATACTGGAGGATAGAAGGATCTGACATGCTATGGGGATTGTGAAGACTCAGAAATGACTAAATGACTATTCTTCTACTTAAAAAAAAAACTTTACTATCTCTGTTGTGGAACCACCTTTGTATTTTCATCGGTTTTATGGGTTGCCATGGACAAATGGCTTAATTATCTAGTATCCAAACTTCTGGTAGTGAGTCTTCCTGTACTGCAGATGCAGATTTTTTTGGGGGGGAGGGGGAACGGAGGATGATGGTGGTGGTAAAGTACAGGGGTCAAGATAGTATTTAAAACTTTTCTAAGAGTTTCTTTTCCAATTGTATAACCTTTAAGTGTGTTATATTTAGCTTCTAAATGTTAAAACGATATGAAATAAAAAATTATTTAAAATAAAAAAGAAACAGAAGTACGGAACATTTATGATTTAATTTGCAAAGCTAACATTTGCATATCAAATCATCTGACTATTCAGAAATCAAAGACAAAGAGTGATTTACAGAGTGGATTATAACAGAAAAGAAGTATAAACAATTTATACAAATTTGTTTTGAATATAATTCTACTGGACAAATCAGGTCATCTGACTAGTTAGCTCCTCCCAGGCTTTGTTAATCTCACCCTAGAAGTCCTTGCTTTACAGGTGATGCCATTTTAAAGCAGAAATGCTACTTTAAGGGGTCCCACAGATTATCTAGAAAGGGGAATTTGTGTCAGGGAGTTCAGGAGAAAAAGAAACTATGACTTGGAAAGAGGAACTTGTGGTTGGTGCTTGATAAGCTAACAGTCAGTCCCTATCCTCCCAGCTACCAGATAAGGAAGCAATCATTAATTAACCCCTCTTTCTTCAATCAGCCAGAAGGGGAAACAGCCTCTGCTCAGCAGCTCCCTCACCCCCAAATCCTTTTCTCCAACTACTAGAAAGAGGAACTTTGACTTTAAAAAAACTTTCTAATCCTGTGATTATTGTATTCTTTTGACTTATTTGCTACTCTTATCAATCTATATATTCACTAAATCTATAGCTAACTTAGACTTAAGAGACTATGTTAGTCTGGTTTAGCTGTCAGGGCTAGCTTTTCTTAAAGGAGTTCAATACTCTAATTAAACTAAAAATAAATTCCTTTTCACATGGACCATTGAAATGCATATGTACATATATGCATATATTTCATGGATGGATTTGACTATATAAAAATACTTTAATGCTTTGAAAGGATTTTTGACTCAGAAATATGATTGCTAACTATTATGTTATGAAAATCTCATCAGACACTTTTGCTCAATAAGGTTTAAAAAGTTAAGGTAATCAGTTTATCTCCATTCCATGACAACATTATAATGGATAAAGGAAGAAAAGCATTTATTAAATGATCACTATTGTTGTACCCAAACCCAAATCCCAGGTCGCTACACATCACCTGATTTGTGGCCCACCATTAAGCCCCTTTATATTTTACTCTAGTATAGCTTGAAATTGCTTAAGGCCTGTCTGGGCATGTTGCTCAAGGCATTCCCTGACTCTGTCTCCCCTAATCAGCATTTCATATTTTCTCCTTGAATCATTATAGCATACCAGACTCATTATGATGCAAGGATCTTATCTGGGTACCATTCTGTCCTGTCCCACTGACCATGCAGGGCCCTCATCTCCTTTGCCCCAAACATGGTCCTGACCAGTCCTGGGGGAATTCCAGCCCCCTCTGACTACAACCTGGGGAATTCCAGTTCCCCTCATCCCATAACCCTCCACCCTGTGCCCTCCACCTAGTTCTAGGAAAGACCCCTTGTACCCTTTTACCATACTCCCCTGAGTCATATAGATTGAACGAATGGCTGTTCTCGGCTTCCATATGTCATGGCTTCTGCTAGCTCCCCTCCCTGTTACAATTTTGTGGTTTTTAACCTATATAATCAAGATCTGAATTCCAGAAGTCACTGCCAGTTTGAGTGAGAACTCTGGCAGTCTCGTGCTTGATCAATAAATCCACATTTAAATTTATCTTGGTCTCGGCTCGCTCTTATTTCTCTGCACAACACCATATGCAGAACATTATGCTAAATACTAGAAATACAAACAGAAAATTTCTGTCCTCAAGGAGTTCACATTCTAATTGAGGAAGACAACACATAAAGAGAATTTCAGTTGTAAGTCAGATGGAAAAGACCTCATTCATAGTCCTTAGGGTTCAGCAACAGGGAGAATTGCAAGATATTTTAGCCCAGATAGCAAATAATCCAGTTTAGTTTAGACTGGTATGCCTCTATGCTTTCTTTATTGTCATTTATTTTGTCATTCATCTCTGACTTTGAATCATTTCTATGTGGAGACATCACTTTGCTGATACTTTATAAAACTTTTCTATATACTTTGTTATGTAAATGTTATGGTTAAAAAAAGCAAGACTTCTGTGTGCGTAAAAAAAAATGGAAAAGTATGTGGCAGAAATATCAGTTTGTGAAAGTCAGAAGCCTTGAGGGCATCAATACTATGAAGAATAAGTATTTTCCAGGGAACTAGGAAGGAAGACTGCAAAAAAAATTGATATATTCATTTCTTCTTTATCTATGCTTATTCACTGTTTATTTTTTCTTCTTGTCCAATGGCTAAGCAAGATTTTTCTAGAAATATATTAAATAGTAAGGTTGATAACTGGTAACATTTCTTTACCTCTATTATTTAGAAAAATATCTAGCATTTCTCCATTACATATAATATTGCCTTATGGATTTAGATAGATACTATTTATGAAGTAAAGGAAAAATCAATTTTTACTATACTTTTAAAACTTTATTAAAAAAAATCTTTACAAATACCAAATAAAGTGGGCATAATGATATATGTGTGCATATACATAGATACAAATGTATATATATATATATATGTATATATATATATACACTAACAGAAAAATAGATATGTACATAAAAATTGATGAAATTGCAGATCTCTCATAAGTATGTTTGCTTTTCTTTATATATGTATGCATATTGTGTATATGTATGTGGGTAGCTTGATAGAGTGCCAGATCTGACATCAGGAAATCTCATCTTCCTGAGTTCAAATCTGTCTTCAGATACTTACTAGTTGTGTAACCCTGGAGGAGTCACTTAACCCTATTTGCCTCAGTTTCTTCATCTGGGAAATGAGCTGGAGAAGGAAATGGTAAACCTCTCCATTATTTTGACAAAAAAACCCCAAATGGGGTCATAATCAAACATAAATGAAAACAACTGAACAACAATATATATGAAATAAATGAATGTCATACTGTCATATTAATAACTAATTATTAGTTTGTGAGCCATCCTTTCCTTCCTATTTCTGTTAAGACCCCACTCCTGAAAAGTCATTCAATAATATTAAGATTTGAAACTCTCTTGACTTGTAAATTTCAGATTCTGAAAAGTAAAGGGTAAGTAATCAGAAAAAAGAAGAGTAAGATCTAATTTGGAGAAATGCTTTGAGTTGATCTTTGTAGACAAAATAATAGACCCCGATTATTAATTGGGCAGTCAAGCCTTTTGTAAGCTGTAAACAGGGGCTAGAAAAACACAGTACCCTATTCCCAGGCTTTAATAGGGGCATAAGCCACTGCAGGCCTCCTGAAAGTTTTTGTAATTTCTAAGAACATCTTAAAGAATTTTTGGAGGAGTTAGTCCCACAGATTTCTTCAGTATATTGGAACTAGGAACGAGCAGTGTGACTTTCTATTCCCCTTGGGTAGAATGGGAGAGATTAGAGGTGCTTTAATCTCCTAGCTAGAGACTACCTGAATACTAACCAAGCAATAATTCTACAGAGTTTAGTGTTATAGGTAAATAAGGAAATTTTTTTTAAAGATTTGAAGTTTCTTTGAAATAAGAAGGGGAAAGGAAGAAGTGGAAGGGAATTCCAAGCTTCCCTATGCTCCTGGTGGTGCCAAGAACCAGGCCAGGCTGTTCGGATGTTTTGAAAGGAAATAAAAAAAAACAGTTAGAGACAATTTGGAATGCCTCAAGTGTCTTTAAAAATGAGTTTATTGATAATAATGGGCTCTTCTTTTTGAAGCTCTAACAGCAAGTGATGCTTTATCTAATAGGTTTAAATATTATAGCAGAGATTATAAACCTATACATGATTTGACTCAAAATATGTCCTGAACCTAAATCAGAATGTCATCTTCAGTGTGCTCTGCTATTAGGATAACTATGGTAGATTAGAACCTAAAAGGAGGGATTGCCAGTTTAAATTTTTGGCTGTGGATTAGTGTAATGATAGTGGGAATTTGAAGATCTTCTCTGTCCCTTGATAGGTTTAAGTGAATTTGAGGACCTTCCCTGATTTGAAAATATACTCTGCCCCCTAATAGGCTGAATGTGGTCACAGGGGACCTGTGGTGGGAGTCTTGTTTTTCAGAAAGGCCACCCCTTGTTACTTTGTGATTGGGCAGTGGGTCACCAGGGTTGTGACATTCTTGGACCCAGAGAAGGCTATATATACCCTGATGTGAGGTTTTCCTTTGGGGCTCACTTATGGAAAGAATTGTGTCATTTGGCCAGATCAGACTCTGGGCAGCTGTTGAGCCCCCTGGCTTTGAAAACCCAGATGTTGGTGCTTCTCTCTCTAGTAACTAATTAGTATGGATGCAATGGTCAAAGAGCTGGAAGCTCTGTCTGTTGAACTGTATTATTTTCTCTGCCTGTATTTTTTTGTCTGCTTGTAACTTCTGTTTGTATTCTCTGAAGTTTGGGGTACTGACTTTTCCTTCTGAACTCAGTAAATGATATGTGTTTGATTAAAATAAGATTGTTAACCCCTTTTTGAATTGCTTTTCTTTAGATAAGCAGATTAAAGAACTTGTGCTAGCAGCTGTCCTGGATATGCTATGATGTTTGCTGCTACACTTAGCTGAAAATTGTAGTCTCAAGGAAGTGCTTGAAATAAATAAGATTTCTACAGAATAATGCTAAATAATTGAAATGATTACTTAAGTATTTTATATGATATCATTTGGGAATATAGATTCTGGTGTAATTGAATTAATTCTGGTGGGAAAATCATGACCAGAGAGACTCATTTTGCTTTTATGCCATTAATGCAAAGTGTTGGGGAAAAATTCATGAATCGGGACATTTGTTAAATGTGTAATTTTAAAAACAAGTTACTTCAGTTTTTTGATTTGTAGTATGTATGAAGATAATGCCTAACATTAATTTCATAATTCATTTTAGAAAAATTGTTTAAAAGTGAACTCCGATTCTCTTGTGTTACAGATTTAATTGTTAAAAAACTGATTCCATATCTTTGAAAACACTAGAAATGTAAGAGATAATGATAATGGTTTTGTGTAAAGTTGGCCTAACAAGTTCCCCTTAAAATGTCCTAATTAGTGAAAGACAGACTCCTAAAATCTTGCCAATCCTGCTAGAAGTTTAAAGTAATTAAATGTGGGAAATTGTGCTGAGTTCTGGCCTTTTGTGGAAGACTGACAAATTGTTGGGATATTAATATTTTAAGATTACAAGATCTAGCCCAGACCTGCACAACCTGTAAACTTCTTCAGGCAGCAGATAGGTTAGACAAGAGAGAGAGAGACTAACGATGGCTGGTTGACACAGGGTCACGTGACAAACAGGAGAGAGTGTCCAGTGGTAACCCTACATTTTTCTCAGGTCTCTGGAAATCTTTTGGTCACTCTCAGCTGCCTGTGGGCTGTATGTTGTGCAGGCCTGGTCTAGCCCCATGTTCAGGTTAAAGTACAGTTAGCCCTTCCATATTGTGGGAGCTAGGGGCCTGCACTCCTTCCCTGTGAGCTGGAAAATCTGTATAAAATTTTTGGCCCTTCCTTCTTACCAGAAAAGTCTCAATTTTTCTTTTTTTTCTTCTATGGGGCGTTTACAGTACCTTATTGTAAGATTTGGGTAAAGTATTTGGTTATCGGCTCTGTGTCATCTGCTGGCCTTTGTGTGTCATCTGTAACTTCTGCAAAACTCCCCCCCAAATTCCCATTTAATTTCTTATGCTGACCCATGATATATCAAAACCATAACAGGGGAAGTTCTGATGTGGAAAGGAAAACAGTACAATTATCTGATTAGTTGAGACCAAGTAATTACAAAGAAGAGAGAGTCAACTTCAATCCCCACCCATTATACTACACTGCAGTTAGAATTTTCTAAAACTTTGACTTAGTCTGCTACTGGTAAGGTTAGATAAACATCTGGTAGTCTGTGTCCACCTGTTGAGTTTTGGGGGTCTTAAGGGTTCTCAAGACCCTAAAATACCAACACTCTGGGTCTTGCTGAATGAATTTGACTCAAGCCTTCTCTCAGCCAAAGTAAAACAAAGTTTATTAAAGATTTGCCACAATGGGTAGACTCTTAAGGAGCCTTAGTATTTGTGATGCTTCTATAGGAAAAGCAGGACAAAATAATCTGACACAGAGTCAGTCTGTGCTAGATTCTAGCACCTTCATGGAGGCAAGATGGATCTCATATAACACAAAGATTGTGGGAGGATTTAAGGGTGGTCCAGAGGAGGAGTTTGGGGAAGGTCTTGAGGAGGAGTCTAAGGAGGATCTTTGACGGAACTGAGGTCAGACTCCAGGAATGGGATTAAGGGTGGGAAATAGTTGAAGGCTACCTGGAGATGACAGACAGTGGAGGGCTAGGCTAGGTTAAGAGTAACAGATTTGGGCCTAGAAATACTGAAAGGCTTATGGCCTCAGACAAATGCTTCATCAAGTGGGAAGATTCAATCAGAGTTCAAGGGGGTTCCCAGAGCCTGTACACCATCACACCCACCTTTCAGAATGATTTTTTTTAAAGCTCTTATTTATAGAGTACTGAATGTTGGACTTGCTCAAATTATACGTCAAGAAATACGTAGATGTTAGCTATTGTGATTTTCAGGGCTCCATTCTGTTTTGGTCGTAACTACTATTTAGTACCTTAAGTATTTCGTAATATGGTACAAATTGAGTCTGTGTTTTAACCCTCTTTGCTTTCTTAGAAAACTCAAGGACTATGGGCCATACACTGCCAACATCAGATGAAACTCCTTAGGACTTTTTGTCTAGGCCAAAAACCAGTCCTCCACCTAGAATCTTAGATTGAGGAATTTTTAACAGCAATAGTTTATAATATTGTTTATTTGTTATTTGTTTTTGTGAATTTTTTTTCATTTTAAACTTAAATATAAAATGAGAAAAGAAAAAAAAATTGCCATGTACACAGCAGAACATTAAGAGAGGATTCAATACAAAACAATAAATTTCCATTTCAAGAAGCCCTGTATGCTTTTCTTTCTTTCCTTGTAGGTTTTGTTTTGTTTTCTGTTGTGCACTTTTTACTTTATTTTTTTACCTCCCTCTCTCCCAGCCAACCTCCTGGACCTAAAGGTTACAATAAAATGCAGTTACATACGCGCGCGCGCGCGCACACACACACACACACACACACACACAATATGGTTTAGGGGTGCAGGGACCTCAAAATACTAAGGTACAGGGTAGATTGATCTGGAAAAAAAATTTGTGGACCCAAGCAGTCTTTAAGTGGCACAAATTTGTTGTAACGCTAATAAAGCAGGTGGAGCTCTTTAGGGAACTCACAACTTAATGGGAGTGATGCTAAAGTTTATATATAAAAAGTTCAGTGAGTGGTTTGCCAAGTATGTTAATTAGGTGGTGCCAGGTGGGATCAAGGAACGATCATTTCCTAAAGGAACATACAGTTTCTGTACCTTGGGTATAGGAATCATTCACTACTGGAAACCAGAGTCAGGAAGGGGAGGGGGGAAAGGACTTGTAAGGGGTGTGCTTTTGGTATGTAAAAATCACTAACAAGATAACCTTAGGAGTTGATATCTATAGCTTGGCCTCTGGATTGTATATGGTAACTGTGGGAATCAGTACATGATAGTTCTCCTAGTATAAGATAGTCCTGTTCATACAGGAGAAATTCTACAGATCTCAGTTTGTTCTTTTAACATGAAGAGGGAGTTTACCTCAGAGGGGCCCACTCATGAGTTTTGTCAGAGATAGGGTCTTTGGGCTGGGGAGAGATATGGTCCTAGGGCTAGGAACCGAGAACCCCATTGTATGCGTGCACACACATACATACACACACACACACATACACAGATATCTATAAACGTATATATAATATATACATGTGTATACATACATGCACACATATATACTATATACATATAGGTAAGACTGTACTATGCATATTTCCACTTATCTCTTTCTCTGAGGGTGGATAGCGTCTTTTTTCATAAATCCAAGTCTTTCCATGTTTTTCTAAATCCACCATCTCATTATTTCCTACACCATATTCCAACCAATGGCATTCCATCTAAGAGATTGTCTATGAAAGTTTTCCCCAATTTTTTTCATTTCTTCTATTCTTGGCTTTATTGGTTTTATTTATACAAAAATATTTTAATTTAAAATAATTGAAATCAATCCATTTTATACTTCAGCAATGCTCTCACCTTGTTTCAGAAGCCCTGGAACTTTACTGCTGGTTCAGAAGCCCTGAAAGAAGAATTTGCTGCTGTCTGTTTGCTGAAGTCCTGAAAGAGGGCTTTATTGCTATTTTTAGAAATCCTGGGACTTTACTGCTGATTTGGGTTTGGTTTCCCAGACAGAAGACCTGTCCATACCTAACCTCTCTCCTCACTTCCAGTCTCAAATCTATAACTGACAATTAGACATCTAGAAGTGGAAATTCCAAAGACAAGTTAAACTCAATATGTCTAAAATAGATTTGCTATCTTTTCCCCCAAATACTCTCCTCTCCTTAACTTTCCTAGTATTGTAGGGGTTACCACCATCTTCCCTGTCAACCAGGCTCAAAATCTAGGTATCATCTTTGATACCTTATTCTCTCATTCCTCTAAATCCAATCATTTATCAAATCCTGTCATTACTACTACCATAATATCTCTTATATAGATCTCTCTCACTACTTTGACACTGCCACCATATTGATGTAAGCCTTTATCACTTCACAACTGGCCTATTACAAACCTTTCTGTTTGGTCTTCTAGATTCCAGTCTCTCTTCAATGTCATGTATCCCCTACTCCGTCGACAAATTGACCTTCCCAAAACATGGACCCGACTGTATCTCATTTAATAAATGCCAGTGGTTCCCTACTACCTCCATCTAGGATGAAACAGAAAATCTGTTTGGATTTTAAAGTCCTTTATAATGTGACCGTCTCCTATCTTTCCAGTTTTCCATTTTACTCTATTCTACTCAAACTACTATTCAGTGACAACGACTTCCTTTACTGTTCTTCATATAATACACATTCACTGTCAATTCCAAGCATTTTTAATGGCTGTCTGCCATGCCCAGCATACTTTCCCTCCTTGTTTCTGCCTCCAAGCCTTTCTCATTATCTTTGGGTCTCAGCTAAAGTCTCACCTTCTGCAAGGAGCCTTTCTCAATCTTCCCTAATCTTAATGCCTTCCTTCAGAGACTACCTCAGATTTATCCTGAATATATCTTGCTTGTACATAGCTGTTGCAAGTTATCTCCCTTAGTAGGCTGTGAACTTTTTGGGAGCAGAGACAATTTATTTGTCTTTCTTCATATCCTCAGTACTTTTCACAGTGTCTGAACATGTCAAGTGTTTAATAAATGCTTGTTAACTGACCGACCTGAAGACTAGGTATATATTTTTCTGTCATCAACCTCCAATATTTGTGGAATATTTTTACAAATTTTTTTTTTTAGCAAATAGATTACAGGGAATATGAAACTAGAATACAGATTTTATGTATGACATTTTCATCTTGAATTAATCACAGCTATCGTTCACCAGTAAAAGGTTATTTATATTTAGCATGCTTAATTTTTTTTCCAAAGGAGCAATATGACTTTACTTCATCTTCCACTTACCTTCCATAGCAAATAGCACACACCTTAGAATTCAGCCTTTAATTATGCCTTTTTCTAGTTTAAATTAGCTTTAGTTTGCATTTCAGAAGGATTATGAAATAATTCTCTGTGACTGACCCTGTGTAGTGGTGAATTTCTATATCAAGTGAGTATTGATGAGCAGAAAAGTTCAGTGAACAGGAAAATTCTTCTGCTTTTATTGCCAGTGTGACAGGTTACTTTATTACCATGTCTTTCACAGCAATTTAGCAGTTACCCTAGTAACAGATTCTATGAGGTAACGTGATCTGAGGCCTAAAAAGAGGAGGAAGGCTACAGAACTGGAAAAGAAAGCCATCTGCTGGTTAATGGTCTCTATGCTATTTGTTCACAAAGAACTCCTGAGAATCACCAAGCTTGTATGTAAATGAAGCAGGTTAAACCACTGGCTTGTCCATTTAGCTGTACTCTGGTGATTTGTCTTTCTAATTCCATTGTAATAATGATCAGAATTTGTTTCTGATTAATTAACTAACCTTTTGGGAAAAAAAAGATTAGATAACACAATTGCTGGCTGCTTAGAGACAACAGGATTTTAAAAATCCCTTTGTTAGAAAAAGTACATTTAAAAAATGGTAGGATTCTGTAAAGGGGAATGATTTTAAAAAGCCCACAATTTTTGTCAGCCTTAAGGGTGTTTTTAATTCCTCTGGAATTACCCAGTCTTGTTTGAAGTCCTTAAGAGCTTTTAAAAGAGCAAATAAAAGTAATATAATAAAACTTAGTGGGAAGGATATTAGTTTGTTTTAACATATCTTTTAAAGGAGGAATGCTAGGAAATGACTGAAAAATAAAGTGACATTTTCACATTGGTGAATGGCAGTTAATGGAACTGGGTCCAATGTAAAACCTGAAAGACAGAATTTCTGGGTAATAAATAATCAATTTATGAGTTAGTCTAGCTAATAATCAATAAATTGATGGTCAGTGGTTTTTCTCAATAACCAAAACCCTCAATGGAGACAATGAACGCCTTAAATACCTTTGTAAAAGAGAATACCCTTGACAAGTGAAAGTCAACTCTTATTGGTGGTTTAATGAGGACGTTGGCTAGAAGTTTTCAGATCCTTCTGCTGATCCTCCTGGCCTGATCGGGAGACTCAGTAGCCTTCAGCAATTTGGACTGGGGAATTCACGTCCATCCAGATGACTGGTTGGTTTTCTCCTTCATGAGCTGGATCACCCAAAATTCTATTGGAGGGGTGCAAGGACAGTGCTATTCTCCTTGGGGTAAGAACTCAGACTAGATTCAGTGTACACTTCAAACAAAAGTAAGGTCTCCTAGTCCCCTGGGGTCTAGTTCAAGATCAAAGTGCATATTCCCTGGTGGTTAGGAGTAATTTTAATCAGCTTTGTCTTTCAGGAGCTTGGCCTTAATGAAAAAACAGAGAAGAAAAAGTCTGATTCCAAATTAATAATTGGTATAGTAAAATAATAATCTCTCTCAGAACAAAGCAACTCTGTTTCACTGAAAACTTCAAGTGTGCTTAATGAATTTCCACATGATGACAATACCATTTTAATGAATCAAATCTGAGGTGGAAACATGCTTAAATTCCTCTTTCTATAAAGCCCATAAAGCAGGCCATAGAATAGCCAAATGTATCTATAGAGACACCTACATTTCTGATGAAATCTCGTGGGCTCTCTTGTTTCAGTGTAAATGTATGAATGAGAAGAGAATTCTCTGAACAAAAAATGGATTTCTATGTCATGTTTCATGTGGCTTGTAATCAAAATGGAATTCAGATCGGTCATTTACAAGATCAGATATTGGTGTTTGGCAACCTACTGATTTTTCTTTGGGTTCCCTTTTTTTATCTCTCTGTTCCTCACATTCTTCATTATTAGCCATCAGACTCCCTTCAAAACAGATCCCTAACAAAGAGGCATGGAAACATTAAAAAGGCTGCTAAAGGGGAAGGAAATTGGAGTGGTAGATTTCATACTTAGCTCTTAAAGGCTGGCTTGTTCCCAACTGAGAAAAAAGAAAGAGGAGTAGATGGAAGAAAAATATTTGTCTGGACATACCCTTCCTCTTCCAACGAAATACAGGGTTAATGTAAGCATTTATTAGTAAAGTTAATCAAGTGTTATTAAAAGATCTTTGTTAAAAAAGTATAGTTTTCTCTTTTTCAGACGACATCTACAACTCGACATTTTCATGAGATGATTATACTTAACAAAAACATTACTTCATTTTCATGGTTTTCTTTTGTGCCTAGGAGCAACTCTGTAATTGTTCACTTCAATTACAACATTACTATTTTAAACTGAAACCAATTTTATCTGCATGGCAGTTTTTAAAAAAAATTTGTTTTTACCAACTATATCTATTTCCATTACTGCAAGGCTGATGGTTTGTCTCAAGAGTAAATCAAATCCATTAATTCAGAAATTTCAAGCCTGACTGACTCTGCCACAAGCAACATTTCTTATGCTAATAGAAACTGTGTTAGACCTAAAAGGCCTGATAGAGCCCTGCTTTTTGTTTGTTTTTATTGTATCTTAAGCATTTATGTAAAAAGGCAAACCTAATAGTAATAGGAAACAGCAAGTGTTATTAGGTATAATTCACATTAATAAGATCTGTACAGGGTTCTAAGCTATGTAGTTATGATTTTAAATAGGCTGCCAAGGGGATTTAGCTTATCTACTTTTTCTATTAGACAATACAACAGACCCATGAAACCAGTAGATTTTCAAACAAAAATTTTGGCTTTCTCTTCTCTCCTACCTTTACTCTTTTTTTTTTTCCAATGGAATAGTACCCTTTGTATCTGTCATTTTGTGTATGTGTGTGAATGTTTGTGTTTGTGTATATTTTGAACCACACTTTAGGTAGCTAATGTGCAGTAAAGATCAAATCCCTTTAGCAACATCACTCAGAGAGAAACCTGCCTCCATTCTGCTTCCTATTTAATGCACTTAGCTTAGACCCTATCACATGGCTGATGTTCAGTTAGGTAGCATAATAAGATAAACTTCCAGGACTGACCCAGAAAAAATTAAACCCGATTGCTTCTGACTTTCACATAAGCTTTTCCAGATATTGTGACCTATTTATGCCAATGCTAAAGTGAAAGAGATTACTATCATGAGGTCTGTGTCAGCTTTGGGGGTTTAAAAAGTACCAAAAGTATTCTACTTTTCCTTTTCTATATTTTTACGTATAGAACCATTCAGTTTCTATAAAATATATTTATTTGGAGAGATCCAAATCATTACCCTCCAACAAGCTTTTGAGAAACAAACTAGATTTTTAGGAATTGTTGAACCATGATCTGCTTAGGACTTTGTTGTAAATTGTTAAACTTGTGGTTGATGTTTTAAAGGATAATTTTGATTTTTCCTTTTCTTTCCTTGATTGAACAACAGTTTCTCTACCACATCAAGCTTTTTTTTTTGCTAATTTAAGAAGGAAAAAAAAGTAGAGTGATGAAACCTTCTGTTTTAAAATACTGCCCTTGTCTATAAGCTTAATGAGAATGGCTTATGCTGATATAGTTAATAAGCTTAAGCAATTTGACATTAGTTTTGCAAGTAAGAAAAAAATTTACTAATTTATCTAACCTACTTTGTGTTTGTTGGCAAGGGGATTGAGATCTATCTTTCCAAAAACAATTTCTAAGCCTTTTGTAAATATGCACTATATGATTAGAATATTGTAAATAGATCCAATTGTGTGATTCAGGCTCTCTTTAGTATTATATTAAAAAAACTCATGGAAAGACTGAAAATGAATATATTTTCAACTGTAAATGAATATATTTCCATTAAATTGCTA
This sequence comes from Pseudochirops cupreus, assembly GCA_028627135.1. Lineage (NCBI taxonomy): Eukaryota > Metazoa > Chordata > Mammalia > Diprotodontia > Pseudocheiridae > Pseudochirops > Pseudochirops cupreus. The sequence continues at coordinate 255,415,294 of CM053583.1, read as the reverse complement.
CTTTAAAGCATACCCACAGAATTAATTCAGACATTTTATTTTTGTACTAGTAAATTAGAATTGTGCTGATTATCTGTATCAAATATTCAGACTGAGAAAAAATTAAAACGTGCTGTTTTAATTTTCTTGTGTTTGAGTGCTAGCAAGAGCACAAATAACAACTTTTTAATTGGGACTTTGGAGCTTGAGAAGTTACTCCTTGAGTAACTTCATTCATATATTTTGAGAAGTTTACTGTTCCTGAAACTCATGGCAAGATTAATTAAGGTCAACTGACAAAAAAGTTGGACCCTCAATAAATTTCAATCAGTTGTAGTATATTGAGTATCGCACTGCAGAGTGCTGTTATTGTCCAATTTTTGCAAAATCCTGTGAGGTAGATGCTATTATTAGTCCCATTTTAAAATCAAGGAAGTTGAGGAAAGCAAGTTAAATGGATTGATCAAGGTTGCATAGCTAATAAGAATAGAGACTAGATGTAGACTCAGGCCAAATGAGTCATCTAGCTGCTGTTAGAAGCATTTATTAAGCTTCCACTATGTGCCAAAGACTACTAAGTGCTTTACAAATATTTTCTCATTGTATTCTCACCACAAATTTGTGAAGTTGATGTTTTTATTATGCTTATTTGATAATTGAGGAAACCAAGGTAGACAGAGGTTAAGTGACTTACTTAGCTAGTAAGTATTTGAAGTTAGATTGGTTAACTCAGGCCTTCCTGACTCCAGGACCAGTTCTCTATCTATTAAGTCATCTAGCTGCTGCAGAATGATGTAGTGGAAAGAATTTAAATACTACTTTTGGAATCATAGGACTTAGGTTCAAAATTGACCCTGTCACTTTCTACCTCTGTGATGTTGTGCTAATCATTTAATTTCTTTGAAACTCAGATAATGAAGGTCATCAGCATGATGATGTCAGAAATTTCTTCCTGTTTAGTGTCAATTCCCTTTCTGTAATCTTGATTTACAAATCAGGAAAATGAAAGAATTGGTCTAGGTCAATTGTTCCCAAAATTTCTGATTGTGTATACTTAATATTCTAAAAAAATTGAACCCCCTTCCAATTTACATTATTAATAAACAAATTATATACATATAACCCCAAATTAATCATATATTTCATAGATCTTACAAAACTGGAAAATTAATAGGATGATAAAGATATAATCTTTTTTTCTCTTTTAAAAATAATTTATTTTTTCCTAATTACATGTAAAAACATTTTTCACATTCATTTAAAAAAATTTGAGTTCTAAATTCTCTCCCTCCTTGTCTCTGTTAGGGCAATCAATTTGAAATAGATTATATATATGTAGTCATGAAAAACATGTTTTCATATTAGCCATGTTGTGAAAGAAAACACAGAAAAAAAGAACAACCCAAGAAAAATAAACAAAAGAAAGAAAAGTGTGTCTTGATCTTCATTTATACTACATCAGTTCTTTCTCTGGAAATGGATAGAATTTTTCATCATGAGTCCTTTGGGATTGCTTTGGATCTTATATTCCTGAGAATAGCTGTCATTCACAGTTGATTATCATACAATATTGCTGTTACTGTATACAATGCTCTCCTGGTTCTGCTCACTTCACTTTGTATTAGTAAGTACAGACTTTTCTGAAATCTTACCACTTGTCATTTCTTATGGCACAGTATTAATCTGCTGTAATCATATACTACAACTTGTTCAGCCATTTCCCAATTGATGAATGTTCCATCATTTTCCAATTCTTAGCTACTACAAAAAAGCTGTTATAAATATTTTTGTGCAAATAAGTCCTTTACCCTTAAAAAAAAATCTTTTTGGGATATAGACCTACTATTGGTATTTCTGGGTCAAAGAGCATTCATAGTTTGATAGATCTTTGGTCATAGTTCCAAATTGCCCTCCAGAATGGTTGGATCCATTCACAATTCTACCAACAGTGCATTAGTTTCTCAGTTTTCCCACATCCTTTCCAATATTTATTCTTTTCCTTTTCTGTCATATTAGCTAATGTGACAGGTATGATTTTTGTACCTTGAAGTTGTTTTAATTTGCATTCTTCTAATCATTAGAGATTTAGAGCATTTTTAAAAATTTGACTATAGATAGCTTTGTTTTCTTTGTCTGAAAACTATCCTTGACAATTTATCAATTGGGGAATAACTTGCATTCTTTTAATTTTATTCAGTTCTCTGTATATTTGAGAAATTAGACCTTTATCAGAAACAGGTGTAAAATATTTTCCTAATGTTTTCTGCTTTCCAATTTTGCTGCATTGGTTTTGTTTGTGCCCAAAATTTTAATCCTATTTAACAAAAATGATCTTTTTTACATTTTTGTAATGCTCTCTGTATCTTACTTGCTTTTAAATTCTTCCATTACTCATTTATCTAACAATTATTCCACACTCTCCTAATTTGCTAAGGGTATCACCCTTTTTGCCTAAATTGTGTAGCCATTTTGACCTTATCTTGGTATATAGTGTAAGATGTTGGTCAGTACCTAGTTTCTGCCATATTTTTTTCCAGTATTGCCAGAAATTTTTGTCAGATAAGGAGTTTTTCTCTCAAAAGTTTGGATCTTTGTATTTATCAAATACTAAATTTCTATGATCACTTTCTACAGTGTATTGTGTACCTAATGAATTTCATTGATCCACTACTTTATTTACCAATACCACATTGTTTTTGACTGTTACTGCTTTAAAATACAGTTTGAGTTCTGATATGGCTAGACCACCTTCCTTCACACTTTTTTTTTCATTAATCCCCTTGACATTATAGATCTTTCATTCTTCCAGATGAATTTTGTTATTATTTTTTTTCTAGTTTATAAAATATCTTTTTGGTAGTTTGATTGGTATGACATTGAATAAGTAGATTAATTTAGGCAAAATTGTCACTTTTATTATATTGGTGTGAGCAGTTAATTTTTTCTCAATTGTTTAGATCTGACTTTATTTGTGTGAAAAGTATTTTGTAATTATATGTATATAATTACCAGATTTGTTTTGACAGGGAAGCTGCAAACTATTTTTTATTGTATATAGTTATTTTAAAACAAATTTCTTTTCCTGTCTCTTGCTGCTGGAGTTTCTTGGAAATATATAGAAATGCTGATGATTTATGTCAGTTTATCTTATATCCTACAGCTTTGTTAAATTGTTAATTATTTCAAGTAGTTTTTGAGTTTATTCTTTAGGATTCTCTAAGTAGGACATTATATGATCTGCAAGGTTTGGTTTCCTCATTATCTAATCTAATTTCTTCAGTTTCTTCTTCTACTCTTATTGCTATCGCTAACATTTCCAGTACAATATCGAATAATATTTGTGATAATGGACATCCTTGTTTTACCTCTGGGAAGACTTTACTGGGAAGGCTGCTAGCTCATTCCCACTGCAGATAATGCTTGCTGGTGATTTTTGGTAGATATTATTTATCATTTTTGGGAAAGCACTATTTATTCCTGTGCTACCTAATATTTTTAATAGGGCTGGGTGCTGTATTTTGTCAAAGGCTTTTTTCTGCATCGAATGAAATAATCATGATTTCTGTTGGTTTTATTATTGATAGAGTAAATTACGTTCATAGGTTTCCTAATACTGAACCAATCTTGTATTCCTTGTATAAATCTCACCTGGCCATAGTGTATGATCCTTGTGTATATCTCTTTTATGTGAGAAAACTTTTCTCATTCTTCCACCTTCCTTTCCCCTTCTCCTAGTGCATCCCCTTTCTTTTTTGAGACTATTATTATAGTAATTATTATTATTTTGAGATTATTTTGGCATACTAACATAATCACTTTTCCCCCTTTTATTGAATCAGCACTGTAGTCTTGGTCACAATGCATAATCTTCTATAATATTTTGCTTCAACCAATTTGTTATTATTTTGAATAAGTGTTCATTGTTATTAATAGAAAATGTTAAATCTTTTTGAAAATTTTAATTTTGTGTTCTATTTTTCACTAGTTATATGTAAAAACAATTTTTGACATTCTTTTTTTTAAACTTTGAGTTCCAAATTCTCTCCCTTCCTCTCCACTCTCCCCCACTAAGGCAAGAAATTTAATATGGCTTATACATGTGTAGTTAGACAAAACATTTCCATAATAGTCATGTAAGTGAGAGGAAACAGATAAAAAAAATGCTAAATCTTGTGAGATCCTGATTCCTTGATATTTGAATTATTTCTTTCTGACTGCTTACAATATTTTCTCCTTGACCTTGGAGCTCTGGAATTTAGTTATAATATTCCTGGGAGTTTTCCTTTTGATATCTCTTATAGGAAATGATTGGTGGTGTTTTTTAATTTCTATGAGAAACGATTACTAGACTATTACTATTAGATTCATTCAATTAAAGATATTTCAGTATTTTTCCCTTATAATTTCTTAAATATGATGTCTAGGCTCATTTTTTTTATCACAGTTTTCACGATTCCCTTATTTAAGTGTCATAACAATATGTGTGTCATATGAAGAGGTTAGAAGAATCATTTCTCGCCTATTTTGACAGCAGTTTATGTAATATTAGAATCAATTTTTAAAATATTTGATCTGCTTCGTTTCTAAATCCACGTGCTTCTGGCTTTCCCTTTTCAGTTAATTCGTTTATGACTTGCTCAATTTATTTTTTTGGTATTGTATTATTGAAATAATTCTATTTGTTTTTCAATTAACCTGGCAAATTTTATATCTTTTTGAATATTACTCTGTTTCTTCTAAGTAAATGGTTTTGTTGAGAAATAATCAGAAACAATTTAGATTCTGATATTTTTCATTGATTCTTCAGTTAGGAATTATTTTTCATTTTCAATATTAACAATTTGCTTTTTCTCTTATGAAAAACAAAACTATTTATTCTTATCTATTTTATTATGTCCCTAATAAGATCTAGCTCTAGTTTCATTTTTCAATTTACTGCATTTTTTTGACTTAAATTTTGATTTCATTTGGGTTACCATCTGGTTTTTATAATTTCTATTTGGACATTTAGTTAGAATTTTTTGCTGGTTTTGTTGAAGGAAAATAGTAATAGTATGCTGCACATTTTAGGTACAAGTCCATCAGATACAATTGTATTTATTTTATATTAATATACAATGTAGAGAAATATTCAAAGCTCTGATAATTCTCTCATGCCTTCTGACATTTCTATTGTAAGACCATTGAGAAAAAATGTATTGGAATCTTATAGAAGAACAATCATAATATGTAACAAATACAGTAATATCCGTATCTATGTCAATTAAAGAATTTATTGGAGATGAATTAATATTATACTATTTTATTAATAACTTATTATTAATTGTGAATTGCTTTTTTATTTCTATTTTCTGTAAAGGTTCAATTCTTGTTAAGGTTAATCAAACTCTGAAAGTCATAGCTTCTTGATGAGATTGCTCTCAGCCCTCAAAGAATATTCTTATCAAATTTGCACCCAACTAGAAGATCTAATTTCTATTTAGAGTATAGACAAAATCCAATTTGGGCAAACCCTTTTCCTGAGGGAAGAAATCTCTGTCTTTGGTACCCTTCATTAGAATTTAAGGTGATCCAGCTCATGAAGGAGAAATCTAGCCAGAGAGGTCCAGATAGAGATGGCTTCTCCCTCCCCAGATTGCTAGAGTCTGCTAAGTCTCATGATCAAGCCACCTTCTTAGCAGGAGGAGATGAAGACATTTAGCCCACCTCCTTATCAAATGTCCACCAATTCAAGTTGATTTTTCATTTGTAAATGGCATTTCTTTTTTTAGAAAGGTATTTATGGCAATTCAAGGTCTCCCTTGGGGTCTATGGTTATTGAGAGAAACCACTGACCATAAATTTGTCAATTGATGGTTAGCCTAATTAATAAATTGATTATTAATTACCAAGAAACTGTCGCTTGGGATTTTAATTTGTATCAATTAACAGCTCATAAACTACCATTGGAACACACATAAAAAATAGAAAAAAGATTAAAAGAGACATGATTCTAGCTTAGAATCTAAGTCTTGTTCTCCTTTGGGAAAATGAAACTATACATGTGAGAACAGCTCAGAAAATGACTTTATTCAAAACCACATATAAATTTGGAGTGCTGCAGTGGAAGTTAAGATACATGAAATATTTATACAAAGGTAAATAAAGTAGAACTAGAATCTTTTATAAATGCAGCATCTTAAAGAGAACCTCAGGTTCTTTGGATGTACTAATAAGTTAGGTAAGGACAAAAACAAGTGTTGGTATACCTGTTTTGGCTTTCTGGACTGAAATATGAATTAAGTAATCTTCCTATTTCTATCCACTGTATCCCATTCTTTTCTCCTCGAAGAAGTGAAATCAAAACACTTGTGTTCAAATTCCTTTTCTGATATTTACTACTTAATTTGTCTGGGCCTCAGTTTCTACACATGTAAATTGAAAGGATTAGACTAGATGACCTTTGCAGTCTATTCCAGTTTTAACAACTGTGAGTCAATGACCTCCACATAGATGCCTCCCAAATTTATATTAACAGTCCTCTCAAATTGTAGAATTGTACCTCCAGTTGACCAATGTGTTGTGGTCTAGTGGTGCTGTGAACCCTGAAATTCAAGGGCAAAAGGTGTAGGGTCTGCCTCAAAAGAATTTGACTCAAACCTTCTTTCAGTCAGAGACAAGGTTTATCAAAACACTGGTTGAGGTGGGCGAGACTTTAAGAATCTCTGCTATTGTCCAGATTATAAGAATCTGAGCAATGTAATGAGAGAAATATGGACCTTTCATATAGAAAGACTGTGGGAAGACCTAGATGTGATTTAGGAGTGGTCAATAGGCTGAAGTGACCTTGAGGTAACACAGAAGGGGTCTAAATGGAATTAAGGAGTGGCAAAATAGCCTGGGGTGGGGCCAGGTGTAGACCATGAGCACCACAATGAAAGGGTAGTTAAAAGGATTATATCAGGGTACCTTGGACATTCCTTCTTCTTTTCTTTCCCATCATCTAATCCCTTCCTCATACCAACCCCTTTAATTTTCCTGCTGCATAAATTTGGTCATGTCACCCCTCTGATAAGGAAAAAAAATAATGGCTCCTTACTACTCAGCAAATAATGTTCAGATTCTTTTGCCACCAACTCAAGACATCAGCAATTCATGATATGGTGTTGCCTCACCTTTCTAAAATGACTACATATTGCTTTCCTTTATATTCTCTATACTCCAGCCAAACTGGAAAAGCAAAGTAGTCTCGTATATTTCTCATATATGGAAAGAGTGCTAATTTTACAGTTACAAGATGTGAGTTCATAAGCCTCCCTTTGCTTCTTACTATGCATTTTAGGTATTCAATTCACACTTTGGTCCTTAGTTTTCTCACCCACAAAATGAAGGTGTTAGATGAGATAAGCTGTGGTATGCTTTCTAGTACTCAGTCTCCCAAACACTCCTTGTTCTTTTCTGCCTCTCTGTCTTTACTTATTCCTAAGCCTGGAATGACCCTCTTCATCATCTTATTTGTTGATTTCCTAAATATCATTTAAAGTCCAACTCAATGGTTCCCTCTCCTTGAAGTTTTCCTTAATCTTTGTGTTGTAGTGTTTTATAAATTTATATTTTGTAATATTGTTATATGTGTATTTGTCACAAATTTCACAAGAGCATATTGAAACTTATGTAAATGTTACATCTATGCCCTTTCATTGTTATTCTTAAATTTTCATGAGAAAAGTAATTGATTTAGAGTCAGAAGAGGCTTTAGAGATAATTTAATCTAACCCTTTTAGTTTACAGAGGGAAAGTGATAGAGAATGAACTTGTGATTTTGTTGTTATAGGAAACTCCTTCTATCAGTGCAGGTCAGCACCTTCTCAGAGATGTGTAATCTTAAAAAATTGCCTAAGCATTATTACTTGCTAAGGTAAAAAAGCTGGTATGCATCAGAGGCAAGACTTTAACTTGGTTATTCCTCGCTCTGTCCATTATTTACCATTGCCTATCATTTTATAGAAGCAAAAAAATTGATTTGAAGTAGATTGAATTGAATTTTGTGGTTTATTGGTTTTTAACTGTAGTAGAGGTTCCTAGATGAGTGAAGAGTAATTTTTGGTAACTAATGAAAACCCTACATAGTGAAGTATTGGTGGAATAGATCACAATACCATCCCATTCAAGTGAATTTTCACTGTTATATATGGCCTTGTATTTAGATTTTAATAGTCAGATCTCAAACTTGTACCTCAGGAATATGATGGTACAAGTCCCACAAAATTAACATAAAAACATATGTAAATGAGGTTTGCTGCCACATTCAAGCACAAGTAACCTTTATAGCAAAGGAACAAACTGCCTTCATCATTATTTCAGGTCTTCAAAATGTAACCCAAACTAGTCTACAACTTCTCATTCAGTCCTCATTTAGGTACAAATGATGTTTTTCATTTGAGATGTCCATAGCATAATTCTTTGATAAAAGTGACTCTGTTTAAGTTTATCATTCAGGTAGCAGCATAATAGAGAAGACAATCATCATGGACTTGGTAAATGCAAAAGTAGAAATGGTTTACCATGTGCTTTATTAAAATCATTATTTTCATCAAAAATTTTATTCAGGAAACCACATTTTTTTTCTCCTTACATCTTTCCATTTTATTATGGGCTGTTGATTTCACAAATTGGATAGGCTAAGCAGCAAACTCAGTAAGAGTAAATTTTATATACATAAAATTTATAACACAATAATATTTATAACATCATAATTTCATATCAGACCAATTAATCTGAGGAACAAAAAAATAAAAGAGATGGAAATGGTGTATGTATGTATGGGGGGGAGGAAGAACTATTCAGGTTAAATGTTTTTGAGGCATTAATATAGCTATTTTGGGAGTAATTAAAATTTGATTTTAGTGGTATTTCCAAGGATTAAGGTTATACTTTTCTGAAGCACTGGAGTTAATTAATATTCATTTCACTGCCATAGCTATCCTCCATTACATTAAAAAGGACAGGAAAAGAAACAGCATAGGGTAGAGTAATGAGATAGCTATTCATTCATTTGAATGAGCTCCACACCATACAACCTTTAAAAAATGAATCTAATCTGCATTTCACATAAGTGGGCACTGAAAATGCTTTAATTCAATATAATAAAGGGAACTCTCAGCATTAATGCATCTTTAATTCTTACATTTAACCACTACGCAATTTATTTTTAAAAAATCATATGATTCCACTGTATTGGCTCTCTAAATTCATTAGCTCTTCAAGAGTCCACAAGGCTTGTAAAACAATTCCTACTAAACCATTATTTGTCTTCAGCATGTAAATGAACCTTTCACATCTGTGGACAGAGATGGTGACTGAGTCCCCCAGTGAAGGTTTTACTCAAAGAATTACTCTTTTGAGGAATTGTGTGTGTTTGTGTGTGTGACTACAAATTGTGAATTCATGAAGTACAGCATGCATTGTAGTAAAGAGGGGTCTTGAAACTTACTCCATGAAATATTTAATATTCATCAACTCTTAGGAATACCTTAGAGTTTACTCTTATGGGAGGGAAAGTATAATTTGCATCTTAGGTCTTTTTATCTTAAAATATTGCTCTCTTATTGGACTGGAAACTCAATCTGAATGATTAAATTGTTTCAGAGCATATTAGCATTTATTATAGTCTGACAGAATTTAGCGGATCTTTTTGGTGTGCAGGGTACTGGACTAGGTATGAGCTTCTTCTTCCCCATCTCCCCCACTTGACTCTGTACCCTAGATAAGTAAAATGAGGCCAAGAAGCATTTATTAAGTACCTACTATGATAGGCACTATGCTAAGCAGAAAGGGAAAAACAGTACTCTCACTTTTTTTTCTTTTCTGGAGGAGAAAAGGCAGGGCAATTGGGGTTAAGTGACTTGCCCAAAGTCACAGGGCCAGTAAGTGTTAAGTGTCTGAGGCTGGATTTGAACTCAGGTTCTCCTGACTCCAGGGTCAGTGCTCTATTCACTGTGCCACCTAGCTGCCCCTGCTCTCACTTTTTAATGAGGTAAATATCAAGCAAACAACCTATGTATAAAAATGGACAAATGTTACTATAAATGAGTAGTTGTCTACCAAAACTCAATCACACAAAATCCAACAGACTCAAACAGGATCAGGCCACATCCCTAGATCATACCAATTTTGAAGCGCCAAAATTAGAGGCCCCACACCAATTTGTGAAAGCAACATAAGGATATAAAAGACAGTCCTGTTCAGGCCCGAAATCCTCCCCAAAAGAAGTACACAGAGAACAAAACAAAAATAAAGTAAAAAGTCAAGAAGTAGACTGGAGAAATAATAAAACAAAAAATGATCTTGACCATAATTAGAAAGGGAAATTGAAGATAAAACCTCAGAAGACAATGACTTGAAGATTATTTCAAAGAAAAGTCTTTAAAAAATGACAATTGGACACAAACCCAACAAGAATTAAAGAAAAGGCAAAGAAATATAAATGAACAAAAATGATTTTAAAGATCAAGTAAGAGTGTTAGAGGTTAAATTGAGAAAAAGTCATGGATGCGATCTCAGAACACTTCACCTACAGGATAATCAATGGTTACCAAGAGATGATGGGTCAAATAAAAAGTTAACCATGAGGAGGTGATCCCTAACATCTCCAGGAAGAGCTAGCCTACAGTGGATTGAAAGAGGGGAAGGTAGGATAGAAAAGGATTGGAAAGAGAGTTCCCTTGTTTTGCTGGATGGAGTGGGTTTCATTCATGGGTGAATGAAGAGAAATGTTCTGTCAATGGAGATGAAGACCATGTGTTGAGCGTTGTCTGCAAAATTATGATGTTTAAAATGATCACTTTGCTACCTAGATGATAGAACTTAGAACTTCTGGGACAACTGATGAATGGGCATAGTGGAAGGGAATGTATATAGGGAGATTTTGAGGCAAATGGTGAAGAAAGGTGACCAGAGAAAGTACAAACTAGAGATGAGCTGCATGATTAGGGAAATTGAGGCATAGTTTTCCTATGGAACAGTGTCCTCTCTGTTACCTAAAGGAATTTATTTTTTTGGGAGTCAAGCACAATGGAAAAGAGGAATCTGTGGGACAAACAGGAACTGCTTACAAGGGAGAGCCCAGAGTAGCCCAGAAGTCTGGGCAAATAGAGATAAGTTCAAGCACTAAATGCACCACTGACTGACCACAATACAATTAAAAATATGTTAAAAAAAAAGTAGAGTTGAAGGAAGAATTATAATTATTTAGAGGCATTCAATCCAAAGGAATTGGTATGTAAAATATAGAAACCAAAAAAATTGATCAAACTAATGAAAAAACTAAGACAAAGTATAAGAATTGTTTGGATATCACCAAAGCACTCCAGAGGGTTAAATTTATGTCTCATAACACTTTTATCAACAAAAACAAAAAAGAGAAAGAAGAGACCAATGGGTTGGATGTTCAACTAAAAAATTATGTTTGTCTATGTTGGAGAGTAATACACTGAGATTTCTTTCTATTAGAGCTTTTGACTTATTTGTACTTGTAAATTAATAAATTTTTCATATAAGTATTTTGATGCTATCTTCTTTAGTACTTATTTGGTAAGTATTGATATAAATTAAATGTTCCTTGAAGAATAATATACTTTCATGCTTCATTTCTTTTACTAAAATCTACTTTGTCTAAGATCATGATTGCTGTTCCTAATTTTTTGAGATCAGCTGAAACTTATTTTTAAGAGTATTTCTTCTAAACATCATATTGAGATTCTACTTTCTGTTCTATTCTGCTACTTTCCTCTTTTTGGGGGGGGGGTTATTGCATTTAATTTTATAGGTAAGAGTGTTAACTATGTAATTCCATCTATTCTATCTTTTTATACTTCTACATTTCTTTGTCCAAGCCCCATTCTTCACAAAAATGAAGTGTGTTGAGAGAAAGGGAATGTGTAGTGACCTGTACTAATGACCTATATTTGAGAAATTCTGCTATCTTTTCCACCATCTTCCAATATTTGTCTCCTTGACCACTCTACAGTTACAAATTCTCACTCTCTCTTTTTTATTCTGCATTCATTCTCCACCACTGAAAATGAAGTTTATTTTGCTTATAACTAAATTGTCCTTTAACCTATTTTCCTTTTAATTCTGGTCTCCTCTCTCTCTGCCAAATTCTGTGCCTAATTTCATGCTGAATTTAGCGCATTTCTACACCAAATATTTCTATGTGTGCATATTCAACACTCTTTCTTTAATTCCTCCCATTTTTGTATAATTTCTTCTAGTATATCCTATTTATATTGGCATATAGGGAACAATATTTCCTAATGCTGTATTTCTTTATTTGTTGTGACTTTTCCCTTTCCCTTTTTGATGTTGGCAATCTGGTTTTCCTCCACAGTAAAAAAAAAAAGTAGACTAAATAATGTTTTATTTTATTTATTGTTTTTTAAAAACAATTTTATCCTTATTTTTATGAATTCAATTTTTAAAAGTTTTGTTCTCTTTAATTTTCAGAATTCATTCTCTTTTTCCTATTTTTTGTACTTCTCTTTTATTTTTTTCTTATTATAATAAAAATAAATCTTTTTCTAGGTACTCTGTATTATTTACTGACTCTATGATACATGAACACATTAAGATTCTTGGGGGAGATTTGTTTTTCCTCCATTATTAAAATATAAACACATCACCATCATATAGTACCTCCCAACTGCTCAACTGTATGTAACTTTCTATGTTTCTATTTACCCCTAGGTTTGAATTTTGAATTTTCTACTTAGCTCTAACCTCTTCATCTCAAGAACATATTTACAAGATCCCTCTTTTATTTTAGTTCCCTTTCCACTCTGTAAGATTATATTAAGCTTGGTCAGATAAGCTATTCTAAGCATTTGGGTGGTATAGGGGAGCCAGAAGGATCTGAGTTTAAATCTAGTCTCAGACACTTACTAGCTGTGTGATTCTATACAAGTCATTTAAACTTTGCCTCAATTTCCTGAGCTATAAAACAGGGGTGATAATAGTATTTGCCTCCACAGGCTTGTTATGAGGATCAAATTAGAAAATACTTACAAAGTGCTTGGCACATAGATATTTAATAAGTGCTTTCTTTCCTCCCACTCCTCCCTTTCTTGAGTCTAAGACTATTTATTTTTGCCCCTGGAATATTGTATTCTCTGTTATCTTCTCCTTTATAATGGAAGCTGTCAAGTCTTGTGTGATCCTGAATCTGGTTCTTTTGTATTTCAACTCTTTCTTTTTATCTATTTATATATTTTTTTCTTAGACCTCAGTATTGTATTTATACCATTCCTAGAAGCTGAGGTTTGTGTTAATTGTTGGATGGGGAGGGGTGTCCCCCTTTCAGGAGGCAACGAATCTTTTTATTATCACTTTGAACTCTGGTTCTAATTAATCTTGGCATTATGTCATGATTCCTTGAAACATAAAATCTAGATTTTTTCCTTTTTTTTTTCTTTTTTGTCAAGATATGGAGGAATGAATTATCTCTTTTAAATGATCTCTCCTCAAAGTATTTTCCAGGAGAATTGTTTTTAATAGGAAATAGCTTGAATTTTCTGATTTGTTTTAGTTTTTTCAACTTCATTCTAGTGTTTCTTGTCTCATGGGTCCAATATAATTTTTGTGGCATCTTTTATTTAAGCAAAGTTTTGGACTCCTTATACTAAATGTTTTATTTTTCCAACACTCTCCCCAGAGTTTTTCTTATTTTCTTTTACTTTTAAAAGAGTTTTTATTTCATCTTCATTATAATAACTAACATCTATATGGCACTTACTATGTGCCAGGCACTGTCCTAAGTACTTTATAATTATCATTTCATTTTGATCCTTACAATAACCTTGAGAGGCAGGTGCTATTGGTATCTCAATTTTACAGATGAGAAAGGTGAGACAGAAGTTAAGTAACTTGCCCAAGGTCTAGTCTGCAGCTAGATTTTATTTCAAATCTTCCTAACTGTAGGCCTGGTGCTCTATCCATTGTGCTATCTCCAAGATTTTAAAACTTTCGCTTTTTCTTTAAAGAATCCTTATAGTCTTTTCCCACAATTTGTGATTTTCTTTGAGACTTTTCTTACAGATAATATGGTGAAACATGTCTGTTTCTGATCCAGCATACTGGGGAGCAATTTGGTTCTGTGCCCAAAGGGCAATCAAACTGTACATACTGTTTGATCCAGGAATACCAATGCTAGGTCTGTATCCAAAAGAGATCATAAAAAAGAGTAAAGGAACTATATGAACAAAAGTATTTATAGCAGTTCCTTTTGTGGTAGCTAAGAATTGGAAACTGAGGTGATGACCATCAACTGGGGAATGGCTGAACAATTTGTAGTATGGAATTCTATTCTGCTTTTAGAAATGGCAGATATCAAAAAAGTCTGGGAAGACTTATATGAAGTGATGCAAAATGAAGTGAGCAGAACCAGGAGAACATTGGACACAGTGAAAGCAACATTGTATGATGATTGACTATGAAAGATTTAGCTCTTCTCAGCTATATAACGATCCAAGACAATTCTGAAGGACTCATGATGGAAAATTTTATTCATGTCTAGAGAAAGAACTGAAGGAATCTGAATGCAAATTGAAGCATACTATTTTCACATTATTTTTTTCATGGTTTTTAACTTTTGTTCTGTTTCTTCTTTCACAATTTGACTAAGAAGGAAATAGTTTTATATCATTTCACATATATAAACTACATTTAATTGTTTACCACCTTAGTGAGAAGATGAAAGGGAAGGAGGGTGAAAATTTGGAATTCTAAATTTTATAAAAATGAATATAAAAATTATCATTGAATGTAATTGGACAACATAAAATACTATTAAAAATAAAAGATTAGAACCAAAATAATTTCTTATCTCAGTTTTCTCATCTGTTATAGGAGGAGGTTGAATGAAATGCTATCCCAGTCTGCTTTTAACCTAAAATTTTTTATGCAAAGGTAAAACAGTTATTCTAAAAGCACCAGCCTTTTATGAGTAAAAATTTGTGATACAAAACATACCCAGGGATATGTAAGGGAAAGGTGAGGGAAAGTGGCAATAAATTACCAACATCAGAGAAATGAGGGTACAACAGAATCTCCAAAAGGGCAATATAGTTCCCCCAGTCAATGGATCTTCCCCTTGTTTATAATGGGCTTTAGGTCAAGGAAGAGGAAGAAGAGAACTGATGACTAAGCAAGTGGAACCCTTTTGATTAGTGAACCAAGTTATGCCTGTCATGGTATATTGGAAGTAATTCTTTAATGACTAAGCTCTAAATCCCATTCATTACCTATATCATTTTAGGCAAGTTATTTAACCTTCCTGGGCCTCAATTTTATCATTTGTTAAATGAAAACTTTGAACTGCACGGTCTTTGAGGTACCTTTCAATTCTAGAACTATGATCCTATGGTGATGATAATGTCACTTGGAGCCACAGAAGAGGACTAGGAGTTTTGTAGAGAAGGGTAAATCCTGTCTTAGGCTCTTCTGTTTGGTTTCCCACCTATAGCATCATGGGTAAAGAAATGTTAATTAGTGAGTATGGATTGGATACACCAAGGTTTCATACATGTTAAAAAAAAAGCGGGAGGGGGGAGCTAGTAAAATGAGTACCAAGAAGACTGAATGTTTAGAAGAAAAATAGTCTAATGAAAGAAAGAATAAGTGCAGAGAGCAGCAAGATTTCTTGGATTACCACAAATAGTATCAGTTTTAAATCCTATGTCCTAGTCAGACCATGTTGCTTTTTTATGATATATTTTCCTTTTATTTTAACTACCAAGTGTTACTAATAGCTTCTGATGGGGAGTTACATATTTACCCCAAATATCTGTACATACACCACTGTGGCAGAAGTGTTGAACAAGTACCATGCTCTCTATAGTTAAAAAAAATCTGAGACCTTCTCCCCCTCAACTCTAAGGATAAAACACTTATCTTCTAGAGGTGTCAGCTTGTGCATTTGTCACATCAGAACTTAATTATAAAGCTTCAACCACTGGCTAACTCTATCCACTTTTGAACTTTCCATATCTCAGTGAGCTCTAGTCATGTGACCCTGTTATAATAGAGTTAATTCTCTAAGGAAGTGGATGTACATATTGGAATGTTAAATATGGTATTTTTTCCTCAGCATGAAATCAATAAGTAAATAATACATAACAAAAAGGAGACAATACATAATAGTTGTAATTAAAAATAAACATCTCCAAAGCAGTTGCAACTCTGCCATTCTATTAGATCCCAGAAGTCTTCCCCTATGCCCTACCCAGAAGATCGATCTAAACCTAGGAATTCAAGGCACCTCACATTTTGAGTCAATTTTCAAGGAGAGAAAAGAATGTATCAGCACAATTCTCATGGGATGTTCAACTCACACATTTTCTTCTTGCCTTCATTTCTTATCATTGTACTTACTGATACTCTAAGCTCCCTCTGAGGGTTTAGCAGGAAGAGGGATATGATATTTCAAATTGTTAAAAATTGTTCTTTATCTGTCTTTGCCTTTTACTTCCCTGTGTATCCTGCACAATCTATTTCATATCCTTTGTGTGATACAGAGCTCCTAACTAATGCTTTCTTCCTCCAAAAATGAAATAAAACACAAAAATTATATCTTTGAGTTACATCAGTGCCCAACACAGTCATGGTGATCTTGATTCATCATCATGAACTCAATTCACCATTAATATTTAAATTTTTTGTTTTCAAGCTCCCTGTTTGCTGTGTAAATATTAATATTGAAACATATTGTCTATCCATCCCAGAATATATAGGAAACTTATGAATGGATGAGTCACTTAAGAATAGATCAAACCATGATCCCTCAGAAAAAGAAGACTGAACTACTAAAAAAAAACAACAAAGCAACAAACCTTTAACACTCATAAACCCATTTAATCATGTCAATGACTTTGATATTAAAAAATACCTTAGTAGTCAGTTACTGACTAATGAATACTGCAGCAATAACAACTTAATTGGAAAAATTCTGACAACTGGTTGCTTTGATGAGAGCTGCTACCAAGGAATCCTAGTCTCATGCTGAGAACATCTCCAGCATGCTGATTTATAGCATCAGGGTAGAATTATTTAATGTCACCACCTCTCATTTTAAAGTAATAATAACCAGAAATGCTATGCTGTATTTTTCTGTATGAATTGTTCAAGCTCTGTATGGTAAGTACCCAATCAGTAGGAGATAATAACTGACATCCCCCTGGGAATTTTAACAGATGTTAAACTGTGTGTGTGTGTGTGTGTGTGTGTGTGTGTGTGTGTATTTGTGGTGTGCATCAGCAAGATTTGTATGTCATAATAACTGTAAAAGTGATTGGTTTGGGGATAGATTTCTTTTCTCTTCAAACAATAGCCTATATTTGTCCTATTCTATTCAGCAAATATAATAATTATTGCTGAGAAAAATGAAGTATATTACTCTGAACTGTTAATCCCAAATGATTTTTTTATATTTCATATTAAACAGCAAATTTGAGAAGTAAGCAGACTTAATCTATACAGATATAGACAACTGTCCACCAAAAGATTCATTGGTTCTTTCAAAGTATGATTTTTTTTTTATGAATGTGAGAGATCTCAAAATTTTAGGAAATACAACGGAAAAAGTGATAGCATTATTTTAGAAAACTGGATTCACAAGGCAGTGCAGAGAAATATTCAAAAACAAAAATTGTTTTGTTACTTTCAATATTGAAGCTCTGGAATTAATTTTAAATGTTTTTTATCTTGCACCTAGTCGGACCTATAACAACTAAATTTGATATGATTGTAGTGGATGAGAAGGGGAAGCATATGCTATGAAGTTGGGTTATATTAGATGCAGGAAAAATTGTGACTGTAGAGAACCTAGGAAATAAATGATAGTGATAGAGGTAATGTTTAAGAATTTCAAAATAATAATAATAGTTCTTAATCACATAGTTCTATATAGTTTACATGTCTACTTTATAACTTTAAAAAAAATGAAAGAGGTTAAATAACTTGGTCACTGTTACAATGGTAATAAATATCAAAGCAAGGAGCAGAAAATAGTTTTTCTGATTCAAGTCCAAAGTTCTTTTAACTATACTTTGCTGCCTTTCAATGAAAAAAAAAACCAAAAGGTATGAAATAAAACGGGATGGGAGAAAATTAGAAGATATAATAGGAAGAAATGGAAATGGCCAGTATCCTTAACAACTCTGGTCACCAGCTAGAAGGCTCAATGGATAGACAACTGTGCCTGAATACAAGAAGACCTGAGATCAAATCTTACCTCAGATACTATTTGTGTGACTCTGGGCAAGTTTCCCTATCATTGGCAAAGAAAGAAATGAAAATCTCCATTCTTTCCATATTGGAATAAAAAAAAATTTCAATAGCATGAGAAGGGAACCAGTCAGCTGCAAATAAAATACATAGAGAATTAAGAGACATATATGATCACAAGCCTTTGTGGTTAAGAATTGGTCCCAGGATATTTACATTACTCAAAAGAATATCACAATATTAATAACCCTTTTAAAATTACTCCTAATCACCCATAAGAGAAATTGCACTCAAAGCTACACTGAGATTTTCCCTTACAACCAGCAAACAAGTAAAGATGTCAAAAGATGGGAATGATCAATGTTAGAGCATTTTTAGAGAGATAAAGTTATATTACTATATTGTTTGTAGAATTGCAAACTGATCCAATCATTCTGGAAAGTAATTTGGAATTTTACAAATACAATGACTAAAATTTTCATATCTTTTGATCCAGAGGTTTTGCTATTAGAATTGTACACCAAGGATGTCATTGCCCAGGAAAAAAAAGGCTATCTATACACCAAAATCTTACAACATATTTTGTGATAGTAAAAACACACACACATAAAAAGAAAAACAACAACCTGGAAACAAAGTCGATGCCCATAGATTGTGGAGTGATTAAATAAAACTGCAGACAGGGATGCATTGGAATATTATTGTGGTATAAGAAATAATACAATGGAACTAAAAATCTTGTGGAAATGAATGTTGAAAACTCAAAATAAATAAATAAATTCTGGGGGGAAAAAAGTCATCTAGTTCAATTCATCCCTAAAAAGAAGACCCCTATATGACATCCCTTAAAAATAGTTATCTAGCTTCTTTATGTCTGACCATAAGGCAATTAAACAATTCTAACCTTAGTGAGTCTTCCCTGAAACAATGACATTGCTAACCACTATTTTAGTCCCATTTGATGAGAAGAATCATTTCCTAGATATCCGACCTCAGTTTCTAATCAATTAGTAAGTTTACTAATTAATAATCATTTAAGAATAGCTTACTTTGACAGCAATATTGTGTGAAGATCAGCTGAAAATGAATAGCCCGTCTCAGCAAAGCAATGATCTAAGACAATTCCAAAGAACTTATGATAAAAAATGCTATCCACCTCCAAAGAAAGAACTGATAAAGTCTGAATAAAGATCAAAGCATATTATTTTTCTCTTAAAAAAAAAAGAAAATAATACAATGAATAAAAAGAATCACAGAAAGACTTCCTGTAACTAAAGCAAAATGAAGTAAGTAGAGCCTACACAGTGATTTAATCAATATAAATTGAAAGAATATCTACCACTAAAATGTAAAAAAAAATTAATATTGAGAATTTAAGACCAAGCTTGGAAAAGAGCAGTAACTTTTTCTTCTCTTTTGCAGTGATTCTATGGATTTAGAGGCCAACATATAAGGTCAATTTTTTTGATGTGTAAATAAGATTATTTTTTCTATTTTCTTTCCTTTTTTTTTACCCCCTAAAATCTGAACTAATCGAGACTCAATTCTGGACACCAATTCTTGGGTCTCTTGGATTTTCTATTAACTCAAAGTTCACAGGATCTTGATCTGTTTCCAATTCTCATGTATCTAAGATTGTGAAAGAAGAGCACAATGACAGAAGAAGCATCAGTGCAACTATTGATAACAACAGGATATGCCTCATAGGGAGATAAGTGGCTATAAACAATGAGTTGCCACTACCATTACTACTATTTCTCTCCATATCTAGAGGCTTATAGTTGTTTTTTCTCACTTGAAGGCTACCAGGGAAAACAGAGAGCTTTATCTTGTTGATCTGTTCCAAATACAAACTCAGTTCTGACTCAGCAGCTGCTTAAAATTTTTTTTAAATTACTGAGCAGTAACCTGATAGGAACTAGTTATAGAATATTTGTTAATGCTCTGAATTAGAAGCGAGACTTATAAATTATGAACCATCACAAGTTTATAGAATCAGGATCACCCCAAACTTCTAGTTAGGTTGCTAAAGGTTGCAACTACTGTACAATGCTTGAGGACAAGGAACCTGTTTGCTAATCCTCTTTTTAGATAAGTTTTCATGTTCATATGTCTTGTCTGAACACAATTTCAAGGTTTTTTTTTTAATGTTGAGATGAGGATTGTATATTTCTTTATATTTGACTCAGTGACTAGCAGAATGTCATTTCTCTGATTATAATGTAGCTAGAAAATGCTATAATCCAGAATCCATGCAGGCATGCCATCATGAAACTGGTGTATAATACTGATGAACTTCTCCAGCAACCAATTTTCACCATAATCTTCCACAGACCCTCCCAAATGGCAGTATCCAAGGCCTTGGTCAGCTTGATGATGTTATATATAGACCTCTGTTCTGCTCCTGGCATTTCTCCTGGAGTTGTTAGGCAGCAAACACCATGCTGACTGTTCTATAGCCCTTCCTGAAGCTATATTGACTGTTAGGCAGGTCACCATTTTTCTGGTGAAGGATCAGCCTATTATGGAGAACTCTGATAAGGATTTTGCCAGTAATGGCTAAGAGAAAGGACCAACTGCACCAGTGATTGTCATAGGACAACCAATTTCATTTTCCTTTATAGAGATGGACAACAGAGGCATCCTTAACTTCCTGGGGGAAGTCTTGCTCTTGCTATATAATCCAGAAGATTTCAATCACCTTCTATATGATCAATAAACCCCCTGTCTTGTAGACCTCTGCTGGGATGGAATCAGTGCCAGGCATTTTGCCATTCAAGAGGAACTTGATGGCATTAAGTACCTCTTCTTCAGTGGAGGTTTGGCTAGAGAGAAACTAATTAGAACCTGAATCAATGGCTTCTGCATTGGTTGATGATGATCTGTTTTTTAAAAAATTAAATTAATTGATTAATTAAAGTTAATTAATTTTTTTTAGTTTTCAACATTCACTCTCATAAGATTTTTAGTTCTAAATTTCCCCCCTCCCTCATTTCCTCCTTCACTTGGAGAAATGCTCTACCCTTGTTGACTTTGAGTCTCCTGACAGTCAACTTTCCTTGGGCTTGCCATTTTGGCTAAAAGTGAGTGCTTAAATCACTCCAGCACTCTGCACCACACAGTGCCACTCTCATAGCCTGTTGGTCTCTTCTGACAATGACACATTCTAATAAATGCCAGTGCTTGCTATGAGGGTGCACCCATGATGTTTTATTGAGGTTAGATAAGTGGAAGACAATGCTGGGATGAGAAGATCATGAGATGCCCAAATCTATTGCTGTTGCTGTTTCTGACTCCATTCTTTTGAAGGACTGCGTGCCATATCTGATTGGTATGAGCCTACTCTTGCATTAAAGTCACCGAGAAATATAAGCTTGTCCTATTTTAGTACATTGATGTTAATGGTCTCCAGATCTTCGCAGAACTTTTTGATCTCATCAGGGTTCAGCATGGTGCAAGCATGTACTGATGATGTTGGCATGGCACTTTCCTGCCAGTGGCAGTGTAAAGGCAAGAAAAGTGATACTTTGCTGCTTGTTTCAGTTATTCAAGTTCCTTTGAGCCTTGCCTTTGATTATATCAAGTCTTTGTTGGAAACAGTATACATTGTGTTGCCCTTAGTAGGCCTAACGGCATCACACGGAGCCCATGGTGGGTGGAGCTTGACAAAAGAGTGGAATGGGAAGGGTGGAACAGGATGGAGCAGAATAAAGGAAAACTCAAACACAAGCTGGGACCAAGAAGAACTGAGAGGGAGAATGTTTGTGACATCCAGCTCTCTGTCTGTTCTGTCTGTGTTGATATTAGTTTGTCAGAAAGAAGCATTCTGTCTATTGGAAGAGGACTTTACTACTGATACAGAAGCCCTGCAAGAGGGCTTTACTGCTGTTTACAGAAGTCCTGTGACTGATTTGTGTTTGATTTCTCAGACAGAAACTTTGTCTTTTGGTTTGTCTTATTTTGTCAGACAGAAAGTGAATTGAAATGATAATACCAGCAATGTGTGTAAATATTGTTGTGGCTCTGTTGAGCTTAATGTGTGTAAATATTGTTGTAGCTCTGTTAAGCTTTGTCTTCCTAGAAACAGAAACTGTGAAGGGCTTGGAGTGGAGCAGTCCCTGTGGGCTCAGATATAGAACTGGAGTAGAGAGCTGCCTATGTGTGAATCCAAGCAAGAGTTGGGAGCATGGAAGAGGAGTCACGGGGTTTGGAAGTCAGCCTTGAGTGAAGATGAAGAAGGATTGTTTTTGGGTAGTCTGCATTGACTGATGAGATTGTGACTTGTGGATGGTGTTTGTACTTTCTGCTATGACTTAAGGATGATTGGCTTAAGGATGATTACCCCTTAAGGATGATTGGAAACCATCCTAGCATCAAGATGAAAGATTTGACTTGGGTATGTTATGTTGATTGAGGAGATTTTTACTTAATGGATGATGTATTTTGTTTAAGATTATGTGGCCACCTTAGTTATGTTGTGTTTATGTTATGTTGTTGTGAATGTTGTGCTTTAGTTTCTTGAATGTTTTGCTTTAGTTTATTGCTGAATAGAGAATTCAGTATACTATGTGATTAGATCCTTAAAGTCATTTATAGCAGCAGTCCTCAGGAGAGTTGCTAGTGATTGACTTTACAGGCAGTCACATTGACACTTACTCCTTTTGGGAGCCATACAATCTTGCTAACTAGATTAAATCTGATTGAGAAAATTATATTTGCTTTATGGCACTGTTCATCATGGTGGCTATGCCAGAAAAACATGTATCTATCTACAGAAAAAGAATTGCTGGAGTCTGAACACAGATTGAAGCATACTTCCCCCCTGATACTTTATTATTTTTTGTTTTTGTTTTTGTTGGTCTGTGTTTTCTTTCACAACAATTTTTTTTGGTCTATGTGCTCTTTCACAGCATTTCTTTTTACACAGTTAGTCACACTAATTAATATAAAAATATGTTTTGCATGACTGCATATGAATAACATATATCAAATTGATGGCCTTCTCAATGAAGGGGGAAGGAGAGACAGAGGAAGAGAATTTGGAACTCACAATTAAAAACACCTGTTGTTCAAAATTGTTTTACATTGTAATTGGAAAAAAATGAAATTTTAAATAAATACAAAATTAAATGAGATATTATCTACTATACAGACTTTCAGGCAAAAAAAATTGTATCAGATCATTGTATTGCTGAGAATAGCTGTTAACAGTTGATCATTATAAAATATTACTGTTACTATGTACAATGTTCTCCTGATTCTGCTCACTTCACTTTGCATCAGTTCATATAAGTCTTTCAAGTTTTTCTGAAAGTATCTTACTTATCATTTCTTATAGCACAATACTATTTCATTATATTCATGTACCACAACTAGTTCAGCCATTCCTCAGTTGATGAGTATCCCCTCAATTTCTGATTCTTTGCCACTACGAAAAGAGCTGCTATAAATATTTTTGTACATATAGGTCCTTTTCCTTTTTTTATTTCTTTGGGATATAGACCCAATAAGTAGTATTGTTGGGTCAGAGAATATGCATGGTTTTGTAGTCATTTGGGCATAGAATAGTTACAATCTCTAGAATGATTGGATCAGTTAAAAACTCCACCAACAGTTTATTAGTGTCCCAATTATTCCAAACCCTTGAAACATTGTCATTTTCCTTTTCTTATCATATCAGTCAATATGATTGGTGTGAAGTGGTACCTTAGACTTGTTTTAATTGCATTTCTCTGATCTATAGTGATTTAGAACTTTTTTTGTAAGATTATAGATGGCTTTGATTTCCTCATTTGAAAGCTGCCTGTTCATATCCTTTGATGATTTATCAATTGGGGAATAACGTGTATTTTAGAAAAATGACTCCATTCTTCATATACTTAAAAAATGAGGCCTTTTTAGACAATCTTGCTGTGAAGTTTTTTCACAGATGACTTTCAGAGTTCCTGCTTGCTGAAATCTGTGACACTCTATAGTGAGGAATTAGGGGCAACTTTAAACTTGGACTATCACTTATAGAAACTAGGGGAGGGTGAGCAATTCTAATGATATGTGATAGAATTCTGGAGACAATTGAATGGGAATAGAAAGGAATACAATTTTTTCTCACTGGTTCCTGCTACAATGAAAAATTGACCTTATATCACGGCATAAAACTTTACAGCTAAATGCAAAAAATTAGAATTATTAAATGCTTCCTTTTCACATCAAACTGCAATAAAAATTATTTTCAATAAGGGGTCATGAAAATGCAGATTAAAAATAAATTGGAGACTAACACAACATCAAAGAATGAGTGAGCTAAAGAACAAATTGTAGAAATAATCAAGAATGACAACAATGAGACAACATATCAAAACCTATGGGATATAGCAAAAGCAGTAATTAGATGAAAATTGATATCTGTAAATGCTTATATCAGTAAAACAGAGAAAGAACAGACCAATGAATAGGAGATGCAATTTTTAAAAAATCAGAAAAAGAACAAATTAAAACCCCACAAATTAACACCCAATTGGAAATTCTAAAAATAAAATGTGAGATTAAAAATAGATTGTAAGAAAAACATTGAATTAATAAATAAAACTAATAGTTATTTTTTATGAAAAAAATAGACAAAACATTATTCAATATGATTATAAAGAGGAAAAAAACCAAATTATTAGTATCAAAAATGAAAAGGTTACGTATATTACCAATGAAGATGAAATCAAAGCAATTATAAGGAGTTATCTTACACAATTATATGCCAATAAATCAAACAATTTAAATTGCCTACATTTAACAGAAGAGCAAATAGAATATCTAAATAAGGATATTTTAGAAAAAGTTTATTTGCATTGCCTATACATGTTTGTAAAGGGTTTTTATTTTACTTGTGTTCATAATTGGGGGAGAATTTGGGGTGAGAATGTAGTATTGGCTGATTAAAACAAATAAAACATTTGTATATTGTTATAATGAGAGTTTAATAAATCAATAAACAATGATTAAGTGTCTACTATGTACCAGTCACTGTGCAAAGTGCCAGGGGTACAAAAAGAGGCAAAAGACCTCCTTGTTCTCAAGGAGCTTATAATGTAAACATGAAAACAACTGTATATAAATTAAACCATATATGGGATAAATAAGAGATAGTTAACAGTGGGAAGGGATTGCTATTTAGAGGGTTTGGGAAAGGCTTCATTTAGAAGGTAGAATTTTAATTGGGACTTAAAGGAAGCCAGGGAGATGAGTTGGAGAGAATACACAGAGCTGAGAAACAGAGTTTCTTTGTGAAACAGCCAAGAGGTCAGTGACTCTAGGTCAAAGAGTCTCTGTTGTGGAATAAGGTGTAATAAGACTGGAAAGGTAAAGGGGCTAGATTATGAAGGGCTTCGAAAGACAGACCACTCTGTGTTTGATCCTAGAGGCCTTTGAAGTTGAGAGAGAGACTGAGAGGGGGAGAGAAAGAGAAAGAAAAAGAGAGAGAGACAGAGACAGAGACAGAGACAGAGAAAATGATTGAATCTGAGATTTAGGAAAATTGCTTTACTGGCTGAATGGAGAATGTTTTATGGTAGGTAGACACTTGAGGCAGGCAGACACTCTCCTCATAGCGGGTTTTTTGCAATCATCCAGTTGTGAAATGATGAAGGCCTGTTTTAGAAAGTTTAGGAAAGATGGCATATTCAAGGTATTTTGCAAAGTTGAAATTTAGAGGTCTTAGCAACACTAGCAATCAAGGAATGTGAGAAATAGTGAAGAATCCAAGATGATCCCTATGTTGCAAATCTGAAGGACTGAGAAGATTGTGTTGCCCTCTGTAGAAACAGGAAGGTAGGAGGTGGAGATGGTTTAGGGAGAAGGATAATAAATTCCAATTTAGATACATTAGTTTGATACATACTGTCTACTAGACATCTCAAAGGGCACCTTGATGTTGCAGCAAATAGATTGCGAGGCCAGGATTCAGAAAGATCTGAGTTCAAATCTGGCTTCAGACTTAAAGTGACCCTGGGAGAGTCACTTAACCCTATTTTCCACTTTTATCCTCATCTGTAAAATGAATTAGAAATGGAAATGGCAAACTACTCTGGTATCTTTGCCATGAAAATCCCAAATGACGTCATGAAGAGTCAGACACAACTGAAAAAAGTCTGAATAACAGCAACATATTACTATTATTGTATAAATTGTTCTTGTATTTTTGCTCATTTCACTTTGTACCAAACACAAGAACAAAATTTGAAATTTTATTTTGCTGTTTTATTCAGGAGGTAACTAGTGGGTTCACTATATTTTACTTGTCCTCCAGTTGTAGCAGGTGTAGGTAGTTTTCTTTCAAAATTTATTGAAAAAGGATAGATAGGCTCTTTTTCTGGTTATGATTTTTAGTTAATCTACTGATTCTTAAATTATGTGCACTTGCTATGTTTTATAGACTAACTGCTTTTGCTATGATGTACCCTACTGTTTCTTTTTTTTTTTTAAAACTGTTTGTTTTATTTTTGGTTGCTTTTTTCTTTCAAATATCTAATTAATTAATTAAATCTTAATTAATTACAATTAAACTAATGCCTGTTTGTTCAATTATAATTTTCAATAAATCTTTTACTTGGGCTAAATTTTGTACTTTTTATATTTAACTACTTAATACTCTTTCCAAATCTTACCCCTATATCTCTAATTTCTTTTAAAATTATTTTCTTTACAACTATTTCATTCATACTATAATTTTAAATAGTTTCTTTTTTTCTTACAGTAATTCTAGTCAACCTTGGAGTTAAGACTTTATTTTTAATTTGAGGCTTTCTTTCTTTCTTTCTTTCTTTTTTTTTTTTGGCCAACATGGTGGATCAATTCTCTTCCTTTAGGTTTGTGCCTTGTGTGTTTCTGGTTCCATTTTTATTGTCAATTAAAAAAGCTATTATCACAACCTTACTTCCTTAAATAGCATTTGCGTTAGGTCCAGGCTCTGTGCATATCTAGAAGCAATATTGGGGTGTTATATGATCCCAATTTTTATTATTTGTAATTCTGCCAGCATTTTTCTCTGAGTTTCGTGCACTGCATTCTTTAAGGATTTCAGATGTGATTCAAGGGTTGAGAGATACAACTCTTTAGCTGTCCCTAAGTGGGTTGAACTAGGACAGTGTGATTGTTGCCTTCCTAATCTGAGTTTCACATGGCCTAGACCACAGTTTGTCTATGGGCAACAACTGTAGATTTGTCCCTCATTGGAGATACAATAGAGTTGCTAAACCTAGTGCTTGGCATCTAGCTAAAAGACACTGCAATGTAAGAGTGACATATGGCCCCAGACTATGTTTATGGGTTAAAGCAACAATTCAGCTCCACAGTCTCTACCTTAGTTATTCAGGTATAAGTTTCAAAAAGATTTCTGTGGGATTAATCCATAATCTTGCTTTACGGTCAATTATAAATTCACCCTTGGTCTGAAGTTCTTGACCTGCCATGAAGTTCATGCTGCTCCAGGAGTAGAACAATACAATTCTGTTTCACTCATCATTCTATTCTTTGATCACACATAAAGGTAGGAGACTGTCCAGTACCCACCTTGGAAGATTCTCATTGAAACACACCTTATTTCCAATGCCTACATGCTTCTGACTGGTCACCTTTGTTTATCTGAACTGGAAAAACATGGTTTGTCCTTGGGTTTCACAATCACTACTCTGTTTGATGATCTTGTTTAGAGTGGTTGGGAGTGAGATTGGGCTTCTGGGCTTCTTTTACTTTGCCATTTTTGCCAATATCCCTGGATTTTTTCTGAAAAAATTTAATATACCCTTGAATGAAAAAAGTGAGTTTCAGCAATCTAAATTATCATTTCCCATTCTTCAGTACATCAGCTTTCATATTCTATTTTCTATAACATTTTTCTTCTCAGAAAGTTAGAAGACTCTGTTTTACTGGTCTTCTTATTCCTCAAATTATCAAGAAGTCAATGTTGCATTTTAGTGGCATCCATGGTAACTCATTCAGATATCAGGTCCCTTTAAGTCTTTTGGTTGTTTTCTAAAAATCAAATTTTGATAATTTTCTGAATCTTATTTTTTTTTGCAGCAAGAATATGTCAGTTTATGATATTGGTTTTGATTTTCAACTGCCCTTTTTGGCATAGCTCCAGGTGAGTGGGCATCCTCCAGCTGCTGGACATCCATGTGTTTCAGTGTAATCCCAGGCAAACAGGCCTCCTCCAGTGGCTAGAAATCCACATGCTTCAGTGGAGCCCTGGGGAAACTCAGAAACACTCCACTAGGCTTTAGCACATGCCAGACACCACCGGTAGGATACCAACTCAGCACCAGGTAAGCTGCCAGTCCCCTACAGCCTCTAGTGGTGTCAGCTAGTCCCTCAGCACAGCACCAGGGTCCCCGGAGGGCCTCAGGACAATATCAGCACAGGACCAGGCAAATAGCCAGTGCTTGCAGTCACTGGCACAAGAAACCTGAAACAATGCCTATTCCACTCCAGAAGAAGAGATCAAGTTTAAAAGAAAGGAATCCACCCCCCTGCAAAGATGATCAAACAACAACAAAAAGAATCTGACTGTAGAAAGTTATTATGGTGACAGGGAAGACAAAGACACAAACTCAGAAGAAGACAAAATGTCAAAACACCTATGGGGAAAACCCCAGAGAAAAATGAGAAGTGGTCTTGAGCCCAGAAAAAACTCATAGAAGAGCTAAAAACAAAACAAAACAAAACCCCCAAAACAGCAAACAACAAAACCCAACCTTAAAAACATATCAGAGTAGAAGAAAGAATGGGAAAAGAAATAAGAGTGATGTAAGACAATTATGAAAAACGAGTCAATAGCTTGGAAAACTGCTTTAAAAGTGGAAGTAGTCAAATGGAAAAGGAGATACAAAAATCCACTGAAGAAAAAAATCTCCTTTAAAAGTACAATAGACCAAATGAAAAATGAAGTACAAAAGCAAGTTGAGGAAAACAACATCTTGAAAGTGAGAATTGAGCAAGTGGAAATTAATGAATCTATGAGACATGCAGAATCAATCAAATAAATTATAAAGAATGAAAAAAATGGAAGAAAATGTAAAATGCCTCACGGGAAAAACAATTGACACAGGAAATAGAGCCAGCAGAGACAATATCAGGATCATTATACTACCTGAAAGTCATAATCAAAAGGAAAACCTGAACAGCATTTTCAAGAATTTATCAAGGAAAACTGCCCTGATGTCCTAGAACTAGAGGGCAAAAGAGGCATTGAAAGAATCCACTGATCACCTCAGAAAGGAGATTTCAAAATAAAAACTCCAAGGAACAGTATAGCCAAAATTCAGAACTATCAGGTCAAAGAAAAATGACTACAAGGGGCCAGAAAGATACAAGTCAAATATCAGGGAGTCACACTCAGGATTAAACAAGATTTGGCAGCTGCAACATTAAAGGATCAGAGGTCTTGTAACATGATATTCCAGGAGGTAAAGGAGTTAGGACTACAACCAAGAATCACTCACCCAGCAAAATTAAGCATAATACATTAAGGGGGAAAATGGTCATTCAATGAATTAGAAGAATTTCAAGCTTTCATAAGGAGAAGACCAGAACTAAACCAAAAATCTGGCCTTCAATATCAAGACCCAAGAGAACCATAAACAGATAAAAAGGGAAAAGAAAACAAGGGACTCAATAGAGCTAACCTATTTATATTTCTGAACAGGAAGATGATACTTGTAATTCTTTAAAATTGTATCACTAATGGTACAGGAATATATGTAGACAGAGGGTATGGGTATAAGGTGAATATGAGGAAATGATATAAAAAATTAAGGGATAAGAAATAGGAGTACAATGGGTACAAAAGAAAAGGAGAAATAGAATGGGGTAAATTATTTCACATGAAGAGGAGCCAAAGACCTATTACAGTAGAGGGGAAGATGGGAGACAAGCATCTCTTGAACCTTACTCTCATCAGTATTGGCTCAAAGAGGGAATCGTGTACACAATCAGTTGAATATAGAAATCTTTTTTACCTGACAGGGAAGTAGGAGGTGGGGATTGAGAGAAGAAAGGGCAGATCAGGGGAGGTGGTAGACAGAAGCAAAACACTGGTGAAGTGGGAAAGGGTGAAAGAAGAGAGAGGAAAGACAGGAGGAAGAATAAGGTGGAGGGAAACAACACAGGTGGTAATTATAACTGTGAATGTGAATGGGATGAATTCTTCCATAAAACAGAAGCAAATAGCAAAGAGGATCAAAAACAGAATCCTACAATACGTTATTTACAAGAAACACCTTTAAAGCAGGCACACACAGACACATAGACACACACGCGCACACACACACACACAGAGTAAAGGTAAGGGACTAGAGCAGAATATATTATGCTTTAGCTAAAGTAAAGAAAGATAAAAGCAGGAGTAGCAATCCTGATCTCAGACAAAGTAAAAGCTAAAATATATCTAATTAAAAGAGGAAGGAAAATACATCTTGCTAAAAGGTACCATAGACAATGAGGCAATATCAATACTAAACATATATAGACCAAATGCTATAGCATTCAAATTCTTAATGGAAAAGTTTACAGAAAGAAATAGCAAAACAATACTAGTAGGGGACCTCAACTGTCCCCTCTCAGAACTCAATAAACCCTACCAAAAATAAAAAAGAAACTAAGGAGGTAAATAGAATATTAGAAAATTTGAATATGACAAACCCTTGGTATGATTTAGACATAAAGGGTGACATCAGAAGGAATTTAGAAAAGCAAGAAAGACTACCTGTTAGATCTATGGGGAAGGGAAGACCAACCAAGCAATATAGAGCATTACAAAATGTAATACAGGTGATTTTGATTATGTTAAATTAAAAAGCTTTTGTACAAACAAAACCAATGCAACCAAGATTGGAAGAAAAGCCGAAAGCTGGGAAATAATTTTTATAGCAAATATTTGTAGCAAAAATTTCTGAAATATATAAAGAACTCAGTCAAATTTATAAGAATACAAGTTATTTTCCACATGACAAATGGTCAAAAGATATGAGCAGGCTGTTTTCAGATGAAGAAATCAAAGCTATCTATAGGTATGTGAAGAAGTATTCTAAATCACTTTTGAGTAGAGAAATGTAAATTAAAATAACTCTGAGGTACCACTTCACACCTATCATATTGGCTAATATAATAAAAAAGGAAAACAATAAATGTTGGAGAGGATGTGGGAAAATTGGGACACTAATACACTGTTGATGGAATTGTGAGAGGATCTAACCATTCTGGAGGGCAAATTGGAACTATGTACAAAGAGCAACCAAATTGTGCAGACCCTTTTATCCAGTAACACCACTACCAGGTCCATATCCCATAGAGATAATAAAAAAGAGATAAAGACCAAGATGTGTAAAAATATTTATAGCAGCTTTTTTCATGGTGAAAAAACATTGGAAACTGAGGGGATGCCTATCTATTGGAAAATGGTTGAACAAACTGTGTTATATGAATGTAATGGAATACTATTGTGCAGTAAGAAATGATGAACAGGAAAATTTCAGAAAAACAGGGAAAGATTTGTACAAATTGATGCACAGTGAAATGAGCAGATCCAGGAAAACATTGTACACAATATTAGCAATATTGTGTGATGATCAACTATTAATGACTCAGCTCTTCTCAGCAATTCAATGATCCTAGACAAGTACAAAGGACTCAACAGAAAATGCTATCAATATCCAGATAAAAAACTGGCAGACTCTGAATGTAGATTGAAGGATATTTTTTTCACTTATTTTGTTACTTCTTGTATTTCTTTTTTCCTTTTGATCTGTTTCTTCTTTTGCAACTGTGACTAATACGGAAATATTTTTACATTGTAGCACATGTGTAAACTATATCAAACTACCTTCCATTTTTAGAAGAAAGGAGGGAAGGGGACAAAAGCAGGGAGAGAGGGAGAAGAATTTGGAACTCAATAGCCTATAAAAATGAATGTGAAATTTTTAATGTCATGTAACTGGGGAAAAATAAAAAAAAATACTATCAAAAAGTCAATTGTACCATCTTTTTTTCTTTTTATTGGTATCGACTTTTGCTGACCTGTGTACTTAAATGATACTTGAATCACTTGATTTTTCTGAATCAAAAGTCATTCCTGTCCTAACTAATTTATTATTTATTTTTTAAGAATTTAGCTCTTGTACTATTTGTTGCATATATGTCAAACTTAAATGTTAGTTGTCCATGGTATAGCATTATATGATTTCCCTTTTCATCTCTTTCATTAAATTTAATTTTTCTGTTTATTTGTCTGAGAATGATTGCCACCTATTTTTTAAGTTAAAGTTAAATGTAACACTTTGCTCCCAACTGCTATTTGAATGCTTTATGAATCTTTATTTTTCCAGTGTGTCTCTTATAAGCAATAGTTTGATTATGATTTCTAATAAATTCTGAAATCCTCTTTCATTTTATGGCAGAATTAATCTCATTCACATTTATAGCTATTATGATTACTCCTTATATACTTCATTCCATCCTATTATCTGATTTTTTTTTCTCTTATTGCCTATGCTTGATGTAATTTCCTAATACTCTTTGATTTTGGAGTAGAAAACTTTTCATTCTCTTTGAATTCTCTCTGTGTTATAAAAACAATTTCTTTCTACCTCTCACTATCATTCTTCACTATCAGTCTGTTTTTCTCCTATATAAAATCTAGTAACAGTAGTATGAGAATCACTGTCTTGTCAAGGGTTACCCTTAATGTTTCATTACAAACAAGAAAGTTCCTTGTCCTTTCATTACAGCATGATCCTTTCATCAAAAAAGCTTGTTGATTACCTTATATCAAAGCAGATTGTATCCCTGATATCCTGGCTTTTGTGAATAAAAGAAAGAATTCCCCTGAAGCCCTCATACTCATATTTCCATTAACTTGTTCCTGTGAAACACATATGAAGCATATGCTCATTAGTACAGGAAATAATTTAAATGAAAATGTTTTCAAGTGGCCAACACAAAATAAACTTAGGGAATAAACATCATTACAGTTGTAAACAAGTTATGGTGTGCAGCTGAGTATGAAGATGATTATCAAGAGACATATCTTGTGTATTTAGGGCAAAGTAAACCAATCTACTATGAGATAATAACACAATTTTTTTCATGTAGCAAGCAAAGTAATTTCTTCCTTAGCTTCAGATATTGTTAATTTCAACCTCAGTAATGTCAACCATTTAGTAAACACAATTTCTGTGCCTTTTCTATTTCTAACAATGTCTGTCAAAAGTGTATGGCATTTCTAGGTCATATGACCAATAAGATAGAGAAATAGACTGATGTTTTCTCAGATCCTTATGCTCTCTTAAATCTCTTCAAAACAGAAAAGATTCAAGAAGGATAAAAGAACTTTATCGGTATCTATGGTCTAGGAAAGCAATAACCAAAAAGAAAGTTTATAAAATGAACGCTTACCTTGAGCTCTCTTAGCATCCACTTGCCCATGCACCACTCCTCCATCTTTTGTAATAAAATCCATCTCCATACCTGGGTTCTTCCTCCTCTTCTAAGAGCCTTGGAAACATGAACTGGAGGTTGTGTAAGTTTGCTGGAGTTTTGGTGACCACAGCAATGTTTTGTGCTGCAAATGGCCTCTGCAGGAGAATAGAGGGAATGGGGGCAGAATTCTTGTCTAGGTTTGAAAAATAGCTCAATCCCACATCCTTATCTCTACCCACAGTTCCTCCTGAGTCTGAAATCCAAACTTCAAATTATAGAAATCATCTTAGTCTGCAATAGCAACAGTATGGCAGTGCTTTGAACTCCTGGGATAACAGATCTGAGAATTAAAGGAGTATGCAGGAACAGGTCTTGATGTGTGAGGGTAGAAGTGGGTTGTATAGCACCCTACTTAGTTGGAGTGAAAGAGCCCAGCATCCAGCTATGGAAACTACCTTAATTTTCTATGAGATAATAACAGTTTTCTAAGGCAGCAAAGTTATTTCTTCCTAAGTTCAGATGTTGTTGATTTCAACCTCAATAATATCAACTAGCATACACAGTTCTTGATTCTTTCCTAGTACTGTCAACGTCCAACAAGAGTGACAAAAGTAAACCACCTTTTGCAGGAGAGAGCTGAGACACTTTGACTTACAGCCTCCAGGGAAACCATCATCAGAGAGGTATAAGTCAGAAAATGAGCAATATGGGAAAATAAGATGGAAATAGATGGAAATAAAATCTCAAGACTCAGGAGGAAGAAAATTAAAAGACCTTGAGAATATACAGATAAATCAACAGGGAGAACATTAACAACAGAAGGAAATGTAGTCACTATATCTAGTAAACAAGTTCATGTCTCTCTCTGGAAAAAAAAAGATTGTTAAAAAAAGGAAAAAATAACTCAACATTTGATGAGACAGAAGACACTACAAAATTTGAGAACATGGAGTCAAAATCTATTTTTCTACAGTGGATTAATAAAGAAATGATAATTTTGAGAGCAGCATTTGTGACCTGCAAAATAGCAATAATTGGTAGAATAGAAAAAATTGAATCTGCAATGACAAGCATCACCAAAGAAACAAAAGGAGGAAAACTGAGTGAAACACAGAACTGAAGGACAATTCAGAAGAAGAAAACAAAAAACTAATAACATTAAAAGAAAACATGCAAATCCAGGCAAATCATATTGATCATGAAGACAGTGTGCAGAGAGAAAATCCAAGGGTTATAGATCTTCCAGAAGAACATGACAAGTCAAAAATCCTAAAAATTATGAGACAAGAAAAAAATATGAGAAAACTGACCAGAACTTCTAAAAGAATGCATAGTTTGACTCCATGGAAGACTCAACATTAAAAACTCCAAGACATGCAATAATTTAATAATTTAATTCAGAAACAAGTTCTGCAAACAAACAGGAGAGAGACTTTCCAAAACAAAGGAAAGGAAATTAAATAACATGAGACTATTCTACATCCACCAGAAAGGAATGGAATAATGTTTTCTGGAAAGCAACAGAGCTCAGTATACCACTAAGGGTGATTACCTGGCAAATCTGAACTTAATCATAAATTTTAAAAATAAACATTCAATAATAAAGAGGTATTTGAAACATTCATAGAAAAAAAACTGGACCTAAAGAGATTATTTGCTCCTTGAATACCCAACGTAGCAGAAATATAGATAGTGTAAATGAATGCAGCATTCAAGTACAGAAATAGCAACAGAGTGAAAGTAGAAGGAAAGTAAGAGATTTATTTCTAACTGTACACAGAGATAAGGGGAAAGGGGGAAGTCAGTTTGGAGAAACAGTAGGCATGGAATATTATGCACAAAACCTTATCATACCTTGACTTCAAGAGAATGTCTTTTGTGGAACCACATTACAAAATGGGAGAGCACAAACTTAGGGAAGAGATTTTGAGACAAATGGGGAAGGAATATGTCCAGGAAGAAGGCACAGGTCAGAGGTGGTCTATGTAATCAAGGAGACTTATGGGAGCTTTCTGCCATGAGGAAGAATCTACTCTGTTGCCTGTAAGAATGAGTACTTTTTTGGGAATAAGACAATGGAATGAAACAATGGAAAAGGGGAATCTATGTGGAAAGGTGTATAAAGCAGTGGAGAAACTCATGAGAGGGAATCCCAGATTGGATATCTTAGAAGTTTTGACTCCATGAAGAATTTTGAGAATAGGGGTACTAGAAAAATATAGAGATCATGAATCAGAAATGGAGAGTCTAGAGTAGACAAAGAGGATGTGTGATGAAGAGAATAAGTGAGAGAAAGCATATCTAGAAAGGATCACAACAAAAATAATTTTTAAAAAACTAATGAATAGGATTATGAGAAGGGGAGGACAGGAAGGAGAAACCTATTTGACTAGAATAGAGGGGGAAAAGAGGGAAAGAAATAAATACACACAAGCAGGAAAAAACAGGGAGCACATCTTCAAACAGAAAGGAGCAACAAAACAGAGTTGAGGATTAAGGGCTAGGGGAAGAGAATTTTAGTGGGAATAGGATCACCTTTAAAAAAAGTTTAATCTAAAGCAACCAAAGAGATACAGAAGTCTTTGGTCTTTACATTTGTTCTTTTAAGTTCCATGTGTAGGGAGTGGAGATTCCAATCTAGCCTGGGGTCATGAGCCATGGGAATCCTAGAGTCCAAAAGTCCAGGATGAATATTGTAACCAGTCCAGCAGTGACTCAAACAAATACTATGCATCTGGCAATGCTAGCCAAGGAGAAGTTCACACTGTCAGCTTTGGATTTGAATTTCGTAGGATTAATGCCACGTAGGAACAAGTTGTGAGCATAGTTACTCTTTCTGCCCAGTGACTGAAGTGGTATATGATGGATTACGCTCCCATGATGTTGGGGAAAATGTTTTGTTGTTGTTGTTGTTTTCTAACTGTATCTTTGAAGCAAATAATAAGAGTGGTAAAATGGAACTGGAGTGGTAGTCCCTAAAATTGTGGGGAACACAGTCAGCGAGACCTTGAGCCAGTTGCAGAGTAGAGAGACTTTCCATCATTTTCAGGGTTCCAGAGTATCTGATATAGGGTAAAATACAATACTGGCCCTCAAAGAGTGGAGTCAGTGTCATTAATATTATATAAGCATATATTGTGTTTACTTAAAGAAGACACTAAAAAACTAAATAAATTACCCATGGGGAAACCTACCTATTGACTTGTAAACTCAAATGTCACTGTGTGGGAAGTTCTTTTGTGTAAGACCAACTGACAAAGTATTAAAATTAAAATTTTTACTATTTATGGGGAAGCTGTGAAGCAGTAGATAGAGCTCTGGGCCTGCAGTCAGGAAGACTCAAGTTCAAAACTGGCCTCAGATGCTTACTAGCTGTGTGACCCTAGACAAGTCACTTAACCCTGTTTGCCTCAGTTCCTCATCTGTGAAATGATCTGGTGAAGGAAATGTTAAACCATTCCAGTATCTCTGCCAAGAAAACCCCCAAAATAGGGTCACAAAGAGTCACACACAAAAAACAACTGAAAAACAACTATTTCATGACCAAGTTGGTAGTAAAATTCTGCATGGGATATTTTCTATTCAATTACTTCCTTACAACAGTAAAAGAATATGGAACAAATGCATTTGGAATTAGAAAACCAGGGTTCAAATCCTAGTTCTTCTACTTACAATTAGTGTGTTTTGGGGCAAGCAATTTATTCTCTCTGAGCCTAATGTTCCTTATATATAAAAGTAGGTAGTTGGACTAGATAACCCAGGTTGGGGAACCTGTAACTGTGAGGCCACATGTGGCCCTCTAGGTCCTCAGGTGTGGCCCTTTGACTGAATCCAAACTTCACAGAACAATTCCCCTTAATAAAAGGATTCAGTCAAATCCTTTTCAGTCAATGGATTTAATGGATTCAGTCAAAGGGTTGACCTTGAGTATGGCTTTAAGATCACAGGTTCCAGGTCACTGAGATAACTCAAATGTCCATTTCACTTTTTAGTCTATGATCTTATACTATATTTCTAGAACTAAGACAGGTCTTTGAAAACTAGCAGCTCAAAAATCAGAGGAGACTGATGAAGAAAAATTTTGTGGTAATCAGTTAACATTCTCTTTTCCCATTTTTTTTCACTAGTAGGTAGTCCAGGAGGCCTACTGATATCAGTTTTCATCAAAGACAAAGCTGAATTATAAATGATAATGTTATAAGTAGGTAGTCAACATAGGCTACTCACAAAGAGGAGGTATCTGTATAGAAACCATGAAGGAAAGTAAAGGTCTGCTTGTCAGCTTTACACATAATTTTAATTTACCTCAAACACAGGGCAAGGATTAGTCTCCTTGAGTAGGAGTTAGCAGAACATAAATTTAATTTTAAGGAAGTAATGTATTTCCTCTAAGCCTGAAAAGGGTTTTGTTGTAGAGTACACACACATATCCAGCATAAAATCTCACCAGGGATTTTGCAGAGGGAGTAATGCCTACCCTGTTTTAGATCATTAAGCAAGATTCACTACCACCAGAATTTGTACTTGTAAAATTAAAGAGAAAACCAGTGCTCCATTACAATGGGAACATTTGTATGCTTTGTTCTACATTTACTCTGATTGTGAAAAATGTTTGGTGGAGTGCATACACTATTGAAATGGATTCTATGGTGTCTATCTTTGTGGTTCTGCCATAACATATTGCATCATCTTTTCTTTTAAGTGTATAGGGCTGTACGTCATGCACAACTCATAGACCAAAATGTCTTTTTTAGAAAATTGCACCAAAGATTAACAAATAATTAATGTCAGATTTGTAAATGACACTGATGAAGTTTTGAGTGCCATGTTTGAGCTCAAACATTTACTGGCAGCTATCTTTTTATTAATAGGTCCATATTTGTCAGCAATTTGTACTGGCTATTGTTTATAGTGGAAATGGGATCTTTACTAAATTTATGTCTGAAGTTTTCTAGATTCACAGCTCTTAAGTCTGAGTCTTTATATTTAATCACTGTATAGCAGGAAATGACTAAGCAATCTTTTAGTAGTTTTAAAAAAATCTTTAGGGAATACATCTAAATATGAGAAACTATTTCCATTTTCCCATAAATTAGTAGTCTTTTGAAACAGTCCAAAGAAGTTAACTGCATTCATGTTCTGGTGTGATGTCAACTTCTGTCTAGTAGAAAGAAGGAATAAAACAAGTATTTAGTTCCTACTCTCTGCCAAACTCTGTACTAAGTGCCTTGTAAATATTATCCTCACAACAACACTATGCGGTAAGTACTATTATTATCGTCATTTTACAGTTGAGAAAACTGAGGCAGTCAGGATGGATGACTTGTTCAAGGACAAATTTGAACTCAGATCTTCTTTATTCCAGGTCTAGTACCTCCAGAAAGGTCAGATGAAAATGACTTTGAATTGCTTAGAGTCACATCTAGATTTCAGGACTGAAAGTAGTGAAAATGCTACTTCTTAATTACTCATTTTATTATGCATCTATCATCTCACTGGGTGGCAAGCGTTTTGAATACCTCTAAGCTAAATTATCAGTGATTTAAAATTTGTCTTTTTGTTTACTATGTTTTGCAAATGGATTCTTTTTTCTTTCTTTTTTTATAAGAAATACATTTTCAAAACCTTAATTTTACCACAAGAATTATCATTCCATTTTATGGATGATATCTTCAAATTATTATTAAACATTTCTGTTACTTATACCACCTATTTTCAAAAATATCATAATGTGATTGCCAGTTTTGCAAAGCTTTTTACTGTCTCTCTTTCTAGAAATATTGGTTGACTTTATGGGGGTAGAATATATCATTGAAAGTTCAATTTGGTTCATCATATTATTGTTTCAGTTTGTGCTAGTTTAAAAATGTTATTTGAGCTGGAAGATCATTATGTAACCTTCAGATTACTGCTGGGTTGCTTCTGAAGAAAGGAATTACCATGCATTAAATTTGAATTAGCAACGAGAAATCATGCAGATGTATGCTCAGAACATTATAGCAATATTGTCTCCAAGGCATAGCAAAATTGCTTTTATGCAGTATTAGAGAATTACTTGAGCAACCCTTAAACTGCACACACTATGAAGCTGAGCCAGCATCTTCCCTTATTTTAAAAAAGAAAAAGATAGGGGGTGAAAAACTGAGTTTAAATGCAAAATTCAGATTTGTCTTTCAGGGAGACTGTCGTCACAAAATGTACATTCCCAGAATGAAATCTCACCTTTGGCTGTCCAGAGGCCGGTTTGGGCTGAGTCTGGTTGTATTAAAAAATCTTGGCACACAGATTGCAGAAATCAGTTACGCTAATCATTATGAATTATGCAGAGGGTTGCATATGCTTAGTTACAAGTCATTTACATGCTTTCCCTCAGGACTGCCTAGCCTAGTTCCATTGTTTTGTTTTATGGGGCTTTTTTCTTCTAGTAAATAACTCCTTGCTCAAATTTGAATTTATTGATATTCTCTTGTAACAATGACAACTGCTGCTGGGGCCATAGTTACTAGGCACTTCGCTGTCTCTGCTAGGGGGATTTTCTCAAGTGTGGGCCAATGCACACAGACTGGGTTCAAACCTAGGAGACCCTGACCCTAAAGAGATGACATCAGTTTGTTTGTTTTTTTTGTCCCATTGTTGCTGCCCCTTTAACATCCATAACCCTAAAACCTCAGGGAGAATTATTTGAAGCTTAGATTTGGTTTTTGACCTGTGTCTCACCAAAAGGGGCTTGTAGAAATGTACTTAATGTACATTGTAAATGTGAATCACCTCACACATGGTCTGCTGCAGTAGCCAGCTAGATGATTTGCTCTCCTTAAGCTTCTCTCCACTCTCATTCATCCTTGACTGAGTCACAGAATGTTTTTAAAATGCAGCTTCAATCATGTCACCCCCTCCCCCCCAACTCAACAAACTCCCTATCACCTTCAGGATCAAATATAAAAACTTGTGTTTGGTATTCAAAACCCTTCATAACCTCACCCCCTCCTACTTTTCCAGCCTTTGTACACTTTACACCCTGCCATGTAGTCTTCCATTCAGTGACATTGACCTCCTGTCTGTTCTATGAACAAGATATTCTATCTCTTGGCTTCTGGCTGTTCCCCATATCTCAGTGAGGCTTTTCTCAACCCACAAATAAATGCAAAAAAAAAGAGGCAAAGACAACTGGATTCTGTCTCTGATGGAAGCCTGGTCCACACTGAGGTTTCTCAATCATATTGTGCTCTCCCCACAAGAATCTGCAACTTGGAGCAAACTAGGTGTCTCCCCTCTGTCAAATTAAAGACTTAGATGGAAAGTCTTTCATAATTTCCTCAGTGCAGAGAGGCAAAATTGTCCACTTCTACACAGTGTCAAAATTCTCTAGGTCTCCCTGTACTGTAGATGATCCCCAATAAGGTCAAGGCACATTTACTCTGGGACCATACAAAGAACATTTGAATGTCACTCATCCTCCCTCAGCTCCACATATCCCAACCCCCACTGATCTTTGCCGCTGCAAGAGTAATCAATATGGAATTGCAAAGTAACCTAACAAAGCAAGTAGATAAGTAGGCTCAGAAAAAATAGCAGAGGAAGTCAATTATTTATGGATTCTAGGCACAGACATCCTCACTCTAAGAAGCTGTGGAGTGTGTTGCTTTCACAATAAGGAAACGGTCTAGGTTTGTTTATCTGTAAAAACAAACAAATGAACATGTCTCCTAGGTAAAAAAATTCCAGTAATGTAAACCATATTTCATACATTAAATTTGGTATCAATACTTATACTGATCCAATAATACAGAAATTTCAATATTTAAACAGCCCAGGAATCAGGAAGTACAAGTTTTGCAAAATTACCTTAATAGAACTGGCTTTTAAAAAGGAAACAGACACTGGGGGTGAAATGGACGACACAATTTCAGTATTCTATCTATTTATTTGTTTGTTTGCTTGTTTATTTGTTGTTTAGTCCATTTCTATAAGATATCAAAATTTAGAGTATGTAAAATATAAAATCCTGGGCAGTAGTTCCAGAAGTTTTCATAAATGTGAAAAACCTGATTTACCTCAGAAAAGGCCCACAATAGAACACTAGTTCATGTCCAGAAAGCAAATATAAAATTCTGTCGGTGGAACTGTAGTTAGGAAATGGCTCAGGCTTATGCCCCAGTTAACAAAACAAGACTTTCCAACTGTCTAGGGGGTTGAGGTCTCAGTTCTATGTTAGAAAAAGTTATTTCCTTGTATGGCTCATGTTGAAGTAGAGTGGTTGAGGTCCATAGGTACATACATGGAACAAGTAGGATGCAGGATGTGAGATATGAGATAAGATACAGGATGTGACCAGCCAGAAAAGTGATCTAAGAAGATTGTATTGAAGCTCCCCACCATGGACT
The DNA here is from genome assembly GCA_028627135.1 of Pseudochirops cupreus. NCBI lineage: Eukaryota > Metazoa > Chordata > Mammalia > Diprotodontia > Pseudocheiridae > Pseudochirops > Pseudochirops cupreus. The sequence goes on along the minus strand of CM053583.1, from coordinate 255,373,211 downwards.
TACCTGTGTGCTTTCACAAAGTACCCCCAATTACCTGACATTCCAGAACAACTTGTCCCTTCCCCTTTCTGGTTTTCCTTGCTTATCGGTATGACAAAGGCACCTTCAGGCTCTCTGATATCCCAGAGTTTCCAGATCCATGTTTACCCCTCCCTCTCCTTCTTCTGTTAAACTATATTTAAGACTAGTCAGCTAACCTGGCTAATTGCTCTACCCCCTACTGGAAGCAGGGCCTGCTTATTCTGCCTCCCTGTCATTCCAATAAATGTCTTTCTTTAATTTGGACAACTGTCTGAGTGCATTTCTTTCAGTACATGAGAAACTACAAGCCTTTACTCCATTGTTTCTGGTGGCACCAACATTCTTGAGATGCACCCTGAACTCATTAGCTCCTATTGTGTCTTCACCTTGTAGCAAATAAATGGGCACCAGACAACACAAGGAGAGGATCAACAACAGGCATATATATGAGAAATAAAATCTGACAAAAGTAGTGAAGAAAGGCAGGTTTGGTGTTGTTGACTTGTTTCTCTCAGGTTCCTACTATTGGAATGCAAAATAGACATAAAACATATATTCACGTGCTTCCTCGCTTGTCCTTTTAGATGCCATTTCTCATGGGATTAAGGAAGAAAACTGCAGATCTGGCAGACACAGGATGTTTCATTGATTGTGCAGCTGCCATGGGATGACAAACACTATTCCTTTCTTCCCTCTTCATTCTCCTGGTGTGTTCTCCAAATTCCATGTTATGGTACTTCTGAAAAAATTGCTGCCCCCTCTCAAGGCTGATCTGGCATTAGTTTCCTCTCTTCCCAAACTGGGAAAAAGCTACAAACTTCAGGGGTGTTTGTGTGTGTGTGTGTGTGTGTGTGTGTGTGTGTGTGTGTGTGTGTGTGTGTGTGTGTATGTGTGTGAGAGAGAGAGAGAGAGAGAGTTTGATATAAGGTGAAATAAGAATCTTTGGGGTGGCTAGGTGGCACAGTGAGTAGAGCACCGGCCCTGGAGTCAGGAGGACCTGAGTTCAAATCCGGCCTCAAACACTGTCTGGCCAAGTTGAGAGACAAGAAGGTGATAAGGGAATTATTTTTCCCCTCAGATCAAAGAGGCAAATGAACAAGCATTTAACCATTTCCTGTCTCACTTATTAGATAAAAAAATTTTGTGCATCAGATTGCAACTGTAAGTTAATTGAATTCATGTGAAAAGCAAAAAGTGTCACTCCTAATTTGAAGCTAAAGATAAATCAGAATTTATTATACTATTTGACATTTAGGGAAATTGGGATATTTTTAAAGATCTGATACAAAATGTGAGGTTTTTGGGGTTCTCTAGTACGGGAGAGAAGGGAGACCATGCCACTCCTGCCTCATTTTTGCTGGAGGAGTCAAAGCTATAACTTTCAAAGAAGTTTTTAAAGAGTAAAAGAGTAAAAGTTTAATTAGCTGAAAACATTTTACAAAAATTTATTAAAGTCTCTTGTCCTATATCAGATTAAAATAGAGAATGCTGAATTATAATAGCAAATTTAAGTTACCCTCCCAACCCGATTAAAGGGAGAAAGCATAATAAATTTATCAAGGACCCTACTAGCAACAGCCCTGAGGCACCTTGAAGCCCACACCTTTGAGCAAACAGATGAACCTCTCCATTCAATACTCCTAGATACACAATCAGGCTCTATAGCTGTGAGGAGAGGAGAAAAATCTCTGCACTTGATAAGCCCAATTTTCTATCAATAATTTTTGCAAGTGATGATTTGGAAATACAATTAATGTCATGATGTCATTGTGTTGTTGTGGTCTTTTTAAATTGTAGTAAAATTCTCTCATTTAAAATTGAGGGATCATTGTAAGCCAGAAATGGTGTTAGATAAGCAAATTTTTAAATCTGAATTTTGTTGAAACTAAAAGATAGAGGAAAGAATTTATGTAAAAACAGTTATGTCACTTAAGGTCTTATAATGTTTATATATGCTATGTAGGAAACCAGGTATTTACACCTTTACCTGTAGTTAAAAAGGAGCTTACAACTAAAACAATTTGTCTATTATTTATGGAAATTATTACCTAAGTTACTTTACTGTTTAAATGATAAAACCCAAAATTGCTAATTGATTACTGTATGTGGAAAGGAGGATACTGGGTGAAAACTTTATTCAGATAAATTCTGCTCATTCAGACCATTATTCTTGCATGTATGAAATTTGATGAAGCAGGGGTATCACCCCCAAACCCTCCCTAAAGTCCATCTCAGTTATTCTTATTTTGTAAAACTGCCAAGGAAATTATCTCTAGAGGCAAGGTCATTCAGCCTGGGAAAGGCACTTGTTTTAGTTATGTAGTTCCTAAATAATGAATCTAACTTGCTAAGAAAGTTGCAAAATATTGAAAAGGATTTCTAACAATTGGCTTTTACACCAGGACGTGTTAAAATTTGAGAAAGAAAAACATTAAATGAAATTCTTTATGAAGGAGAAACCTAGTAAATATTTATTGTTTATTACATCTCCAAGGGAATAAAATTAACATGTAATTGGATATAACTTGTGATTGCTGAAAAATTGCTACTTAAAAAGCATTTAAGACTATATTTAATTCACATATTCTTATTTTTTCTTTCTATAGCAAAATTTCTATGATCAGAATAATTAGTCAGTAAAAGATATGAATTCTTTTGTGTTAGCTTTATGGGAAATCCAATATTATTTTTCATCTAGAATTAGAACATATCCAGAAACTTATATAAACTATTTAGGCTCACTTTATAATATTCCCATTGTTTAGAGGGATTCTAATACTAATAGCTTTTATAAGTACTGTGATCAGTTCTTAATTGTTGCCAATATAAAGATTCAATTACTATACCTTTTTTGATTAAAAAACTTTGTGATATCTAAGCATTCTGCAATAGTTTGTTAATAAATACCTTGAGTATTTATGTTACTTACGTTACACCAATTTGGTTTAAATGAATCTCAATCTTAAAAGTTTTGTTTTTGCTTTAAGATAAAACAGAGCTATCATTTTAAAACTTTTCAATTAATTTTCTTCATAAAAGGTTAGTGATCATTCTTAAAACTCTTTTGAATAAAAGGAATATACTTTTAAAATTTCTTTTCTATCTCTAGTATGATTTTTTAAAAAACCTACTAAAACTTTCATTTCAAAGACAATTTATAGCTAAGTTAAAATGAAGTAGAACAGATTTTGCTGTTTTGAACTCAATGTATAGTCATTCCAGGGCCTAAGCAAAAGTTAATTAGTGTCTGAACTTACTATAGGTAAAAGATTCAATTTCTGAAATATCTCTTTCTTCCAAAATGAATATAGTCAGAGGATAAACAAGCTTTGTAAAACAAGGATGTAAGTCTACTATTCAGTTGTAAAGTTCTAGTCAGGAACTTCTTTTGTCTATCAGCTTCTTGGAAATGCAAGCCACTACATTAATTCTAATAATGATAAAGTTATTAATATTCACTTCTGCCCACTAGACACAGCTTTCTGCTATGATATTATTGTTAAATATTTTTTCTTTTCCCCTTAATATTGTGTCAGATAGCAAATATTTAGTGTACGTGTGCCCACATATTGATACTGCTAAACTTAAACACACACAGTATACAGATCCTTTTAACATTTTTTCTAAGATTACAAACTCTCATAAGACAGAGTTCACAACCTATTTAACCCATACTACAGCTCATTTTTCACTTCCTCTTTATCAAAATAATGCAACTATTAATCAAAAAGTTCAAGTTTTTCCAACTCTTTTTTTCCAAAATATTCATAGAGCTATGTTATCTCTTATTTTCATCAAAATACACATGCTCTATGTAAACAATTCCATATTACTAAGGAACAAGCTAGGTAAATTATTAAAAACTGCCCTCAATGTGTTATATATTACTCCTCCAGCTTCCCTTTACACTGGGGAAGCAGTAAAAATATGTAATTAACCATATGTTACAGTCTTTTGCTTCAATGGGCATTCCAAAACAATTGAAAACTGATAATGCCCTCACCTACACTAGCAAATTATTTTGCTCTTTCTATGATCACTTTCAAATGATATTAATTACAGGCATAACCCTTATAATCTTGACAAATGGAATAAATATATTAAAACCTATTTGCAAATAAAATAAAAGAGGACTTGGTCCAATATACCATAAAGTCAATTAGCTACTGCTTTGTACACCCTAAAATTTTTTTTTACATGGCTAATAATGCATATACATAATGAGTAGTAAAATAATCTGAGAAGGTACATACTTCCCAAATGAAGGTCATCCAAACACAGATATGGGAAAAGCCTGCCCCTTAACTAATGGGGGAGGGGAGCGAGACTATATTTATGTTTTCCAGAAACCATGGAATGACAAGTGTGAGTGCTCAAAAGAAATATCAGGGTGTATGCTCCTGCTCACCCAGAAGATGAAAAGAGCTCCAGCAGCAGTAGAAGAAATCATGGAGACAGAACATGGGAACAGAGAAGAAGTCTCCTAATGCAGCCACTACACAAAAAGCTATGCCCACATGGGGGCAAACTGAACATTTATCATATCAAGCCAAAGAATTGAAACCTGTTATCTCAAGATTTGTGTTTCTTGCTATGATCCCTCTGACTTCAATACAAACTGAATTGCTTACATCCTGATTTAAGTCCTGAGAAATATACCCTTATCATGTCAATTGTTTTATATATAGTTCACCCCATCAAGCCTTCTTTACTTCTACTAATGTGAATATTTTACAGATGATATGTCAATGCTATATTTTATTGGAATATAATCTACTTGTAGAACCACCCTCTTTTGGTTTCAGACTTCAGGGGAACCTGCACTTTTAATAATATCTGATTCTCTAGCTACAAAAAGGACTTCTAATCACGGAACTAATTGCCATAGCCTCCCTCTTAATATCAACAACTGTGTCTTCTATTTATTTACCAAGTGAAATACCAACTGCTCAATTTGTGACTGAATTGGCAAAGGATGTTAGCTTGGCTTTAAAAAACATGTAATTATGGATGCACCTCTCTCTAGATGACTCTTTTGTATAGAATATCATGCATTAATTGTGATCTTACTCAATGTATAACTGGTAGAGATCTGTTGTTGTAATTGCTGAACAATCTTCATTTGCTTTTCTAACTAATTAAAAAAATTTTTTTTGGTTTATTTAAAAGAAGGGGGAAAGGTTCGTCAGACTTCTTGTTACTAGCCTCACTGCCCTACTATTATTCTATTATTGATAATTGCAACCACTGTGTCTACAATTTCTTTATTTAGAAAAATCCAAAAAACTGCACAACATGTCAATGAATTATAAACAAAAGTTTCTGCAGCCTTTACAACACGACAGAATATAGATAAGGATCTTTTGTATGAAATCAATGAATTAGAACAATGATTATTATATTTGGGTGATGAGTCAAAGGCCTTAAAAACTCAACTGTTATTTAGATGTGATTGTAAGTATACATATATTTGTATAATTTTAAATATATATTAGCTCTGATTCTAATGATATTGGGGACAAAATACACATCCAACTTCATGGTGTTTGATATGATTCAAATATTACAAAGTGTATCAGAAAACATCCAAAATTTTCATCACTCTGGAGCTGATCCAGAAACATTGCCAATACAATATTGTTAACATTGTTGAAGTTATTTCCTTTTAATTTGATGTCTATGATTTTACATAATTTACCTGTATTGATCATTGTATTATTTTTGTATTATTGTATTATTTCTTTGTTCATGCCTTCTTGCAGTGACCAGACTGATGTCACAGCCTTTGTAACCATTATTGAGTTGATAATGTATTTATTGAATGTATGTCTGTATTGAAAATGTATAAAAATAACTTTTATAGGTCAGGATTTATATTGGAATATTACTTGTAGAAATTGTAGTCTCACATAATGTATTATTAGAAAGTCAACAGTATGTAATGATAGAAAAATGCAAAATTTCAGTGTAACTGTCACTATATTTATGTTTGTGTAACTCCATATATTTGGAATAACGAAACTTCAAATGTTACTTGGGGTCAAATTAGGAATAGGTTTAATAGGCTTTGCATAGTCATAATCTCACTTGGGATATAAATCAGTTGCTCTATATGACTGAACAAATTAAACAAAGTCATATTTCAGGAATTGATACTGAAGATATAGCCAATCAGATATTTCAGTGGATAAATTGGATTAATCCATTTAATAATCTTAACTCTATATTGCTTCACTTTGTTCCAGTTGCATGCTTGGCTATGATATTGTGCCTTATTGCACCTCTGGAGATTCACATGCTTGGCCGGTCTTTCCTGGCTTTGGAAACTGAGGTTCATGCTTTTAAGTTACTTGTACAGAAAGGGGGAGATGTTTAGGGCCAGTCTCTGACCTGGTCCATACATGGGAAAAATCTGGTCTAGGATTTCTCCCAAGCCAGCTCCTCATGAAGGCTACATTATGTCTTAAGATTGGCTCACCATCTCTTCCTGACTTGCAGGAGTTTGGGACATGATAACCAAGCAGTGACACAGACATAGATGCATGCAAGGGAACAAGGACATTAAAACATATGGATTTACATAAGTGAACAAGGACATTACAAAATACAGATGTGTGTAAGTGAACAAGGACATTAAACACTTTCTTATGGGAACCTAAGTGATGATTGCTTTACATTCATTATATAAACCCTGCTCTCCCAATAAATGGGAATTGCTATGACAAATCCTGCCTGACTCATGTCCAATCATTCCACGCTTCTTGGTTCTGCTCATGCCCATTTTGATGCAGGCATCATTATCCTTGTTCATACCCTCCTCATCTCAGTGATTTTGAAACCCTAGTCATATCCCATTTTCTGTTCCTCACTTCCCAATGCTTTATTCCCATTCCCCTCAACCCAATTCCCTCTCCCCAGTGCTTTATTCTAACCCCACTCCTCCTACTGGATCCTCTGGAATACCTGTTCCATAGGTGGCAAACCTGTCTTAAATCATTAAATCTTAAATAATTTCTTTTTCTATTCCTTAGATCTTTTGAATTTTACTGAGATCTGGTTCTCTCTTGATGGTACAACCTCTCTGTACATCATGGCTATCCCTTTACTCATTTCACCCAAATCACTGGTTGAGGTGAGAGAGTCAGAATACTCCTTGCTTCTCACTGTCATTTCCAGGTTCTTCCTATGCCACTCTTGATCAAATCCATATCTCCTATGCAATCAAAATCCTTATAGCTGTTATTGGCCTCCAGGATTCTTCCCTTCTTTCCCCATATAATTTCAGTACATAATTCAAAGTCTTCCTCTCCTCCTCAACTCTTTTCTTCATACTAGGAAATTTTACCATACATATTGACACTACCTCAGACACCCTAACTTTACAGTTGTTTAAATTACTCATTTCACATGATTTATATCTCCACACCACCTCAGCCACACACGAAGATGGTCATAACTTTGATCTTGCCATTACCTACGGAAATTGCAATATTCATGACATTCCCTTTCCTGTTTACAATCCATTGTCACTATATTTCTCCCTCTACCTTGCAACCCAAAAATGTGCTCTTCATCCACAACTTGACCTCTAATCTCGAGACCCTTGAGTTTTTTCCCAGGCTATCACTCTTGCATGAACAATCCTCGCTTCTCCTCCCTGTCTTGACCCCTTGGTGAACCAGTTCAACTGAATGAATCCCTAATTGAGGAAAATTATATATTGTGTACCCTAACTATTTTTATGAAACTATGCTGACTGAGTCCACTACAAGTTAATATTATACAATCTCAACTGAGCTTTCACCCCTGCAAGGTAATCTATTTGCACTTCCCTAATTAACTCACTAGGCCACTCATCACAATGGGTCTTCTGAATCTTTTCATCCCTCTTCAAATCTCCCAAGGATCCCTCTCACCCCATCTTCTCAGTTAATAAATGACTCTGCTTCATATTTTACTAAACTAAAACTGAAACCTTACTGTAGCTTGGAAGAAATAGGGATTGAGAGAGCTCAGGAGTTGGTCTTCCAGAGGTAGTCTTCTGTGAAAAAGTCCCTCAGTGAAAGATTAATCAGAGTACTCCAGGGAACTTTTCTGGAAGGTTGTAGGCCCAGAAGTTGGAGAGTTGACTTGACCTGGCTCAGGTTGCCAAAAATTATGGCAAGTGAAAAAAAATGACTTAAAGAAATAAGATTTGAATTTTCAAGCATTTTGATTTCTTAAGCAATGTATGTCAATTGCTTAACAAACTGGGACCAGATCTCCTCAGCTTAGGCCTGTACTCTAAATATGAGACTGACAGACTTTTAGACATTAAAAACAACTAATCAAATAACACCAATTAATTAAAAGGAAATAATTAACCAGGATACAACATTAGGTCATCTGATTTCTAACTGAAAGAAAGATCAGGAAGTCAGAAGGGGGAGGGTGAATAGGTACAATTCTCTGAAACCAGAAAAAGTGTTCTACTCCCCATAAGTGTCTGTGAGTAATCAAAGGAAAATGGAAATGAAAACTTATTAATTTGAAATATAAACTTGTTTGTAAAATCTCACAGATAAAGTTGATAGGTGATTATGAGCAATAATACCTCATAAGAGAGATAATAAAATCAGTTTAAAGAAAGATTAACCAGAAATCCAGTGAGGCAAAGTCAACCCAATGTCATTTAACTATGAAAAGGAAAAGAACAAAGAGGAAAAAAATAGAAGAGATTCTTTCAACCCACATATTTTTCTCCACTAAAGGATAGTGGGAACATTGCACTCCTATGCTACTATCTCAATAACAGATGTGCTTATTGAAGAGGTCAAAATGTCTCTAAAGTGAAGAAGGAGGTCTTCTGGTGCCAGGATGGCAGAGTAAGGAAAGAGCTTCCTGGAGCCCTCTTAAATTCCCCTCCAAACAACCTAAAAAAATGCCCTTGAACTGATTTAGGAGTGGGGAAGCAGTTTACCAGTTCAGCAGGAAAGGTCTGTCTCATTGGGGTGTTAGGAGAGCCCAGTAAACAACCACCAGCAGCAGGCCACACCACATGGAGGGGGTGTCTGTAGAAAGGCTCTGAACTCTGGGGAAATCATCCAGGAAGTGCTGCTTCTATGTAATTTACCAGTTTTGGAGGCAAGCCAGAAGTCACAGACTAGCAGCCATGAGGCCTCACCCCACTTTGCTAACCAGTAGTGAGGCTCTGCCTCTGGGGTGGACCAGCAGTGAATCTCAGTTCCCCGGGCAGAATGGTAAGGAGTTCCTACCTCCATAGCAGGCAGTAAGACACCAAGGCCCAGAGTAAGAAGCCTGGAACAGTAAAGGAACAGAACACAACTCTTACATAAAAGCACAAAATCACAAAATAGGCAGAAAAAATGAGCCAAAAACAATAAAAGAACTTGACTATAGAAAGTTACTAGGGTGACAGGTAGGATCAAATCATAAATTCAGAAGAGGACAACAGTGTTAAAATGGCCATGTGTAAGGCCTCAAAGAAAATTGTTTTCAGATGCAAAAAGAATTCCTGGAAGCACTTAAAAAAGATTTCAGAAATAAGAGAAATAGAAGAAAAATTAAGAAAATAAATGAGATCATTGCAAGAGAATCATGAAAAAAGAATCAACATCATGATAAAAGAAACTCAAAAAACAGAAAAAAGATATACTTAAAAATTATCAAAGAAAATAGCCCCTTAAAAATAGAATTGGCCAAATGAAAAAGGAGGTACAAAAACTCACTGAAGAAAATAATTACTTAAAAATTAGAAAGGGAAAATAGAAGTCAATGACTCCGTGAGACATCAAGAAACAAGCAAACAGAATCAAATTAATAAAAAAAAATAGAAGAAAATGTGAAATTTTGCATTGGAAAAACAATACACCTAGAAAATAGATTCAGGAGAGATTCAGGAGAGATAATTTAAAAATTATTGGACTACATGAAATCCATGATAAGAAAGAAAAAGAGCCTGGACAGTATCTTTCAAGAAATTATCAAGGAAAATTGCTCTTATATGCTAGAATAAGAGGGCAAAGTGGAAATTGAAAAATTCCATCAATAACCACCTAAACAAGATCCAAATGAAGACTCCCAGGAATATCATAGCCAAATTTCAGAAATATCATGTCATGGAGAAAATACTGTTAGCAGCCAGAAAGAAACAATTCAAATATCATGGAGGCACAGTTGGGATTAAACAGGATTTAGCAACTTCTACATTAAAGAGCTGAAGAACTTGGAATATAATATTCAAGAAGGCAAAGAAGTTAGGATTAGAACCAAAAATCACATACCCAGCAAAACCGAGTATAATTTCTCAGGGGAAAAAAAGGAAATATAATGAAATAAAGGACTTTCAAGTATTTCCAATTAAAAACCAGAATTGAATAAAAATTTTGATCCTTAAATACAAGACTCAAGAGAAACATAAAAAGGCAAAAAAGAAATAAGAAAGAGAAAATGTAAGAGATTAAATAAGGTTAAACTGTTTATATTCCTTATATTCCTATATGACAATATCATATTTGTAAATCTAATTGCCTATAAAGGCAATTAGAAGAAATATATAGAAAAAGCAAGGAAAAGTTTACCTGTCAAATTTATGGGGAGGAGAAGAATTTGTGACCAAACAAGAGATAGAGAACATTATGAAATGCAAAATGGGTAATTTTGATTACATTAAATTGAAAAGTTTTTGCACAGACAAAGCCAATGCAATCAAGATTATAAGGAAAACAGAAAGCTGAGAAATAATCTTTATAGCAAATGCCTCTGATAAAAACCTCATTTCTCAAATATCTAGAGAACTGAGTCAAATTTACGAGAATACAAGCAATTCCCCAACTGACAAATAATCAAAGGGCATGAACAGGCAATTTTCTGATTAAGAAACCAAAACTATCTACAGGCATATGAAGAAATGCTCTAAATCACTTTTGATTAAAGAAAGGAACATTAAAACAACTCTGAGATACTATCTCACACCTATCATATTATTAATATAACAAAAAAGGAAAATGGTAAATGTTGGAGAGATGTGGGAAAATTGGGATACAGATGCATTGTTGGTGGAGTTGTGAACTGATCCAACCACTCTGGAGAGCAATTTGGAACTATTCCCAAAGGGCTATAAAACCATGCTAACCCTTTTACCTGGCAATATCAACTACTAGGTCTTTATCTCAAAGAGATTAAAAAAAAAAGGAAAAAAGACCTATTTGTAAAAAAACATTTATAGCAACTCTTTTTGTGGTAGCTAAGAATTGGTAATTGATGAGATGCCTATAAACTGGGGAATGGCTGAACAAGTTGTAGTGTATGATTGTAATAAAATATTATTGTGCTATCAGAAATGACAAGCAGGATGATTTCAGAAAAACCTGGAAATACATGCATGAACTGAGACAAAGTGAAGTGAGCAGAACCGGAAGGACATGGTACACAGTAACAGCAATATTGTTCAATGCAGAACCTTCAGTCACTTGGCTATTCTCAGCAATATAATTATCCAAGACAATCCCAAAGGAAGAATGAAAAATGCTATCCAACTCCAGAGAAATTACTGATATTGTCTGAATACAAATTGAAGCGTAGTATTTTTCTTTTCCTTCCTTCCTTCCTTTCCCTTTTTCTTTCTTTCTTCAGATTGAAACTATTTTCTTTGTTTCTTCTTTCTTTCTTCCTCCTTTTTTTTGTTTGAATCTTTTTTGCACAAAATCATCAATATGGAAATGTTTTACATGATTGAACATGTATAACCGATATCAGATTGCTTACTGTCTCAGGGAGGGGGAAGCAAGTGAAAGAGGGATAGAATTTGATACACAATACTTAAAAAAATTAATATTAAATTGTTTTTATATGTAATTGAATAAAATGTAATATTATTCAAAAATCAAAAGAAAGAATGTAAAAAAGTAAAGTGAACAAAGATGGGGGAGCAAGTGGTGAATTCTATTAAAAAAACAGGAAAGCAGTATTGTAAGCAACTTAGTCGTAAGAAAGGTGAAGGATCAATATACAAGCTACTTGAAAGATGGAAATACTGAAGGCAAGGGGAAAAAATCTTTATTTTTTTCTCTTTATTTGAGACTTTATTAATAAATTAATAAAAGACTTTATTAATGCAAAAAAGGGTTACTGAGGAGACATCTACAAATATTAACTAATATTCCAATTTTCCCATCTAAAAAACTTTAATTTCATCCCCAAAGTCCATTTATAATGGAACTCTTTCCTCATTGGTGGAGATGGATGCCCTGTCATATGTGAGAGGTCTGGCACAATTAGCCAGAGCAGGAGAAAGGAGAGCTCTTCAGTTCTCTTCAAGCTTCTACTTCAGGCCATGTGGAGGAGTTTCTGACTTTAAACTTTGAGAAAGAGGAGGTATGAGGTCAATACTACTTCAAATTGCTTAAGAAAAAGACTAGGAAGAAATGAAAAGAGTTGGCAGTCTCCATTATGTTCTTTTTCAAAGTTAACTAGAAAATTCAAGGAACTTTCCCTTGGGAGAGATCTTGAACTCTCTCTTTGTTGAGTTGTTACCTTCCTTCCAATGGGAGAGCTCCTTCATTCTGTATAGTCTGATATATCTTCTTCTATGTGTATCTTCTTTGATTTCCGTTTTGTTAATAATTTGGATAAATGGGTTTTATGGACTAAGGGCTATGTATGTTCCTCATGGAACTGATATCAGTTGGGAAAGGGGGTCAAGCTTTGGATATAAAGCTTGAGTTTCTGCTTCTCTGCAATAATGAACAATGATCAGAAATTGGCTTGAAGCTGAAAATAATATTTCCTAACCCGTTGCCCCTACTCTCTTAGGTGAGTATAACCTAATTCTGCTCCAACTTCTGCTTCCCTTCATATGATGTAAGATCTTCCTTGAAGAAAGGGAAGAGATATCTATTCTGTCTCCCTTTAAGTTACAAAATAGCATGCCCATGCTTCATGTGGGAAGACAGCCCTCACATCACTTGGAGAACTTTGCCATAGGTGGCAGCTCTATCCATAGGAATATGATTTCTGATTGCTTATTTTCATGAACAATTGGAGTCTTTATAGGTTTTATAGGGTTTCCTAAAAATGTTAGACAATTTCTTTCTTTTTTTCTGTAGCTCTTCACTAAATATTCTCTAAATTAACTAGTGCACTCTTTTCTGAATGGGCTGCTGCAGTGAATTTATGGTAAGACATGGGATGGGCAGGCATGGAAATACTGTGGAGAGACCATTCCAATGGATGACATTTATATTTTTGAGTTTAACAATGAAGTAAAAGATTAATTGTATAAAACAGTCTAATTCATGGGCTTATAGAATTTTAGGACTTAAGTTGCACAATTGTTTGCCCTTCTGTCCTTGTTCTTCTGAACTTCCATACTTCTAAAACCACTCCTCTCTTCCTGCCCTTCCTTGAACTTTCCTTGCAGCCTCCTTACTCCAGATCATTCTACCATACTGCAAGTACCTCATTTTGTGAAGCAGGACTGTCTTCTTTCATTCCCCAGGCCAATTTCTCATTTTCTGGACTTCAAAATCATGCCTATATATTAGATACCATTATTTCCTCACCTCCCTGCTTTATAGCTCCCTATTGTGAGTTTTCTTTCCCATTAGAAAAACTTGTTGTTTTGTCCTTTATTTTCCAAGAGGACTACTAACATCAAAGCCCTTGTGTTGATTTGTACATGAATTGAATTTACGTGAGATTGAGTTGCACAAAGTCATCAGCCTCACTCTCTTCTTGAGTCATCAAAGTCCAGTGACAGGATGAAAGACAAGATGACTGACAATGGCCCAGGATGCAGTGGATGACCTAGGCATCTATAGCACCTACTTCAGCTGCCTTCACAGCTGTTGGAACAAAGTGTTCTCATCTACTCATTCTGCCAGGGGAAGTCTTCATATATTTGGAATAGATGCCCCTCCATCTCCTCTACCAATGCATTGACAGGTTGGAGGCCTGTCAGTTACCCTCAATCTGCTTTAGCCCATCTGCTGAGATGGTTTATAAGGTATGATCACTGTTGTTGCTACAGCTTTTTAGAGATATGGGTGAGAATTGGGTGGATCAGGTGGACATCAAAGAGGGATGAACAGCCCTACAAAAGGCTCAGCAAGGTCTTATACCAGAGGTGCTAGTCCTCTTGAATACCCCATACACTACCATATATTAGTAAAATTCTACATTGGAGAAAAATGGTACTTTAGTGAAACTTAGGACATGCAGTCACCACTGATGAAAAAAACCAGGGCAGCACACAAATTTTGAAGTGCAAAGATGGGAGCCAAGGGATAGATAAAAATGGAAATACAAATCTGAAATGATCAAGGGCAAAACAAAGATAAATTGTTATTGTTCAGTGGTTTTAGAGTGGCTTGCCATTTTCTTCTCCAGCTCATTTTACACATGAGAAACTGAGGCAAACAGGGTTAAATGACTTAGTGACTTGCCCAGGGTCACATAGCTAGTAAGTGTCTGAAGTTCAGTTTGAACTCGGGAAGTTGAGTCTTCCTGACTTCAGGTCCAGTGCCTCATACACTGCAGCACTCAGCTGCTCTTGAGGATAAATTGCTTACATTCTAATATGGGGAGATGATGCATAAGTCTACTTTATTTTTTTTTAATCATTAAATATTTATTAAGTCTACTATACATGAGGCATTGTGTTAGATGCTGGTAATATAAAAACAAAAGTAAAACCATTTCTTCTTTCAAGGGAAAATCTTGGCAGGGGGTTTTGCTGGTAAATGTTTAACAGCTGGCTCACTGAAGGGGGGGGGCGTGATACGTGAGCATCAGACACTTTTATGTTTATTCAGCATTTTTAATATTTTCTCCATTACTTTATTAAGTCTGTATAATCAGCAAAACACTAAATTGAACCCCAATTTGTAGTGTTTGCTTAGGTGTAAGTGCTCACACTCAAAACTTAAAAATCATCTCTCTCTAGCTGGTTCTAGCCTATCCCTGTCTTTAAGCCAAAAATGTTCAGTCCTTGGCACCATCTGCAATAAATGAACTCTATTCAAAATTTCTAACCATATTGGGGAAGTCCAAATCCCTCAAGTATTTGCTGTGGTCCAAAGTTCAAGAAGTTTTGTTTTGCAAATCTGCATGTATGTTAAATATTGTCTTTTCTGCTCCTTTAGAGCAGGGACTCTCATTTTGGTCTTGTTTTATTTATCACTAGAGCTTGGCACATAGTAGGTGCTTAATGAATGTGGTTTGATTTAGGCCCAAGTTAGATTCAGATTTGGAAAGAATTGTAGAGGCCATCTAGCCCATCTCCTTCACTTTACAGATAAGGAAACTGAGACCGGGGGTGATGAAGTGATCAAACATCTCCTCTCTATAGGACTCCATTTCCTCATCCATGAAAATGATCCTATGTTCATCAATGAAAAGGAATTTCTGTAGAAATTCTATCTGCCAATGTAGATGGCGACTCTCCTGCATCTTGGAATCTTAGAGGGCTGTCAGGGCAGTGAGAGGTGAAGTGACTTTCCTGGAGTCACACAGTAATGAGGTGCCAGGGGCAGGTTCTCCTGACCCCAAGACCAGCCCTCCATCCATGTTCCCATGTTTGCCTCTCAAGTCCCTCTCTGATCTCTACTTGGCATTCTGCTTTGTGCCATCCTGTAATGTTTTCCAACACTTGAAAGTAGAAACAGCACTCAGGGCATGTGTCTCTCGGCAGGAAGGGTTTGTTCCCTTGCACATCCCAAAACCTTGCCAGATCAGTGGGTTGGTGGGTGGTGGAGGGGCAGTATTGGTTTGTAACCCTGGAAATGAAAGCAGTGAGGAATCTGACTGTGCCGATTCCTCAGTCATCAAGGTTTGTGGGGTGTAGCTGCAAGTCACATTCTGTCTTCTCATGCTTCTTGTATTTGAGTGTCAAATTTTCTTTTCAGTTCTGGGTTTTTCAGCAAGAATGTTTGAAAGTCCTCCACCTCACTGAATGACCATATTTTCCCCTGGAACATTATACTCAATTTTGCTGGGTAGGTGATT
>CM053583.1:255311514-255356685 GCA_028627135.1 Pseudochirops cupreus | reverse complement strand
TGACTGAATAAAAACGAACCACAGGACCAAAGCCCAAGACTGTGATCAGGATCCAGGCCGCTCAAAGCGAGAGCACTTGGCCTCTGAACGATCGCTTGGTCCCCCTGCAGTCTGCAGGCCAAGACCTCTGAAGCAGCAATGCAGAGGCGGGTGCAGAACCTCTGCCTTTTTGCTTCTCAGCCCTGGAGGTGTTTCGGCTGGACTGCTTTTCTCTCACGACCTCACAAGTTCCACTGACCTAGTTCTGGATCCTGTCACAGCTGCAGCCAATGTGCTCACCTGAAGCTCCTCCGCTCCTTTTGTCCAGCCACTTCCAGGGCACAGCCACTGCTTCAGGCCAGGCTGGTTTCAGTTCACAGTGCTGATATGGTTCCTCGTAGCCGAGCTGACTTTAGTGGAAAGTATATTTGCGTGCGTTTTGGAGTTCTAGAATTAGTTTAGAGTCATATTTTATGAGTATTTTGAGGTGGCTATGTGAGAGCTGTGATATGTTGCTGCTCTTACACCACCATCTTGGCTCCGTCCCCTGGATCTCTTTTTCTAATTGGTTAACTTTCTTTTCATATTTTTAAAAAGTTTTCTTGGATTGCTCCTTTTTCCCCTAATTTTTCCTTAATATCTCTTCTTTCCTTTTTGAAGTCCATTTTAAGCTTTTCTAATAACTCTTTTTGGGCTTGTGATCATTTAATGTTTCTTTTTAAATTAGGAATGACTTTTTAAAGCTTCACTGTCTTCCTATGAATATGAACCCAGATCTTCTCTATCCCCACAGTCACTGTCTGTTGTTGGGTTCTTTCTACTTTGCTTACTCATTTTTATTTTGTTTCATTTCATTTTTTGGTGGCTTATTACTGTAAGTGACTCTAGTCCTGAGGCACTGGGAGTGGTGCCTCAGGCCTCAGGTACTTCTCCTCCCCCTCCTCCTTCTTCTGGCAATCAAGGTTAAATGATTTGCCCAGGGTCACATAGCCAGTAAGTCTCTGAGGCCAAATATGAGTTCAGGTCTTCCTGACTCCAGGGCCTTTCCTCTATCCACTGTGCTACCTAGCTGGCCTTCACGTCTTTCTTACTGTTATTTTCTGAGCTCTCTCTGGAGGTCCAGCCCCCAGCACTCCTCTCCCAACCTATACCATGACTGTGGCCCCCAGCCCACTTTCCTGGAAATGTTCTTGCTCCTTGCAAGTCACTCCCATGCCTCTGAACTTCAACTCTCCTTTTTGTCCTGGAGCTGAAATCAGGGACTCTTCTCTCCTGTAAGTGCCCACAGCCAGCAGGGTCTCTGTCCCTCTGCTACTGCACTCACTGGGTTTGTTCTCACTCTTTCTTTTCCACATCTGCAGTAGCCCAGGACCACAGCTGATAACATAGCTGGGACAAGTGTCCAAAGTCAGCAGAGGGTCTTTTGATCTTCCCCTACTCAGCTGTTCAACCCCCACACTGTCTGTGAGGTGAAAGTTACTGAGACTGAGGCTGTCTCCAGATTCATTTGCTCCCAGGGCTTATTTTTGGATTCTGCAGAGTCTGCCTAGAGGTTTTTGGACTTCCTTTGGGCTGTACCTCCACCTCTGGAAGTCTGGTGTTTCCTAAGGTCTTTTTAAGTTGCCTAGGAGGACAATTATTTTAGCCCAACTTTTATTTATTTCTGCTGCCCTACATTCATTTTCTGTCTATTTTTTTGTGGGGGAAATTTGGTGAACTATCTTCCCAGAATCCTCTTCAAGTCTTGAAGATTTAAAATATTGTGAAGCATTTTTGCTTTGTTCCTGACAAGATGAAGGTAGATGTTGAAAGTCTACAATGAAATTACTTGAGTGTATGTCTGATTTTAAAAACTCAAAATGACTGTGTTCTATTATTATTATTAAAATTAATAGCTTAGTCTATAATTAGTTGAAAAATATTCCACTGAATTGAATTGCCTGCTCTATTATAAGCTGATGTTTATTTTTCTTCACATTACTGTACAACAAATCATCAAAGCAAAACGAAAGTTGTTGAAACATTTGTTACTCTGTCAGTGTTATAGACATACTACTAATTATACCATGCTAATCATAGCACTAAATCACTTCTTGTCAATCTTCCAATTAATTTAGACCTTAATTTCACATTTATCAAAATAATATTTCATTTTGAAGATATATCAGAGTGTTGATTTGGAACTCTAAGCACCTCACAAGTGTGTTTCTAGGTATAAGGAACAGCTTACAGCATAGCATGTCAGTGCTGAATAATTATTCTTACCAAAATAAAGAGGAAAAACTTTTGTATGGTCTAGTACTCATATTTACTTGTTTAATGATTAATTTATTTTTCCTTTGAAGAAAATAAAGAATGTAAAATACCATACATATTTAGTCTCAAAAGAAAACTTATTTATGATATTAATCATAGATCAATTTTTGTACTTACCACATTCATCAAATGCCACTGAATAAAAAGCAATATTTTTAAATGTATCTGTGGTATGAATATCTGTATATTGCAGTATTTTGTTATTCAGTTGGTATATTTAGTATTATAGCTTGATTTTTAGACTTTATTTCTATTTCATCTGTCATTCTTGTGTGAAGGAGGGAATGTTTTCTTTTCATTATATTCTGATAACATTAAAGATATCCTACTCTACTTGCTATTTCATTTGGAGGCCTGTTTCTGAATTTCATGCAGAGGATTGTGTATATCTTCTGCCTCTGTGCCTTTTTACTGACTGACTTCCTCTCATGGAATTCTGTTCCAGATTACCACCACCTCCTTGCTTCACTGGTGTCTTTCAAGGTTTAAGTTTGAATCCCACAGAGATATGTATTGATCTTCCCCTTTCTGCCTCTACCCCTCTTTCAAATCTAATACATTTCCTTTGAGCTTACTTTTCATTTAAATTGCATATATTTTATATGTGCATAGTTAAATATGTGCAAAAGTATTTATAGCAACCTTTTTTGTGGTGGCAAAATATTGGAAATTGAGGGGATGTCCATCAATTGAGAAATGGCTGAACAAACTGTGGTATGTGAATGGAATGGAATGGTATTTTGCAATAAGAAATGATGAACACACAGATATCAGAAAAAACCTGAAAAGACTTGTACAGACTAATGCAAAGTGAAATGAACAGAACCAGGAAAACACTGTACACAGTATCAGCAACATGTGTGATGATCCATTGTGAATGACTCAGCTCTTCTCAGCAACACAATGATCCAAAGGTCAGGGGCTATGCTGAGGCATGTAGAGGTCTGGCTACTGAAGGCTGCCTATTTGCCCAGGATTATGCTGAAGTCCATGGTAGCTCTCAGAGTTGGAATCTACCCATTTTTCTGTCTATCCTGAGGAATGTTGGGAGTCCTGGTGTTGGTGTTTGCCTGCTCACCCTCAGTGGGACTCATGATCTTCTGCTGGTTTGCTGAGGTGAGGCTTCCTGCTGGTTTGCTGGGATGCTTCCTGTCCTGGACTTTGTTCTTTTTTTTACCCAAGTGCAGCAGACTTTTCTTGCCAATCTTTCAAGTTTCTTGAGCTAAATGATTGTATCACCCTGTCTTTTTGCTGGTTCTGCTGTTTCAGGATTTGCTTTGGGGTGCTATTTATGGTTGTTTGGAAGTGAATATGAGAGAGTTATGAAGATTTATTGCTTATTCCACCATCTTGGCTCCTGGAAGTCCTCAAAGTTTTACTTTTTAAATGTTGCTTTATATTGTCCAGGAATTCTAGTTGAATTTATGCTTCTCTGAGATTTTTTTTTTTTAGAAATTTGGAATAATTTTTCCCTTTTTCTTTTGAATCTACATCTTGACCATTTCTGTCACCATTATTTACTTATTCTTTTACCCTACTTTCTGACCCTAGATTTGATGTTTGTGCTGGGTTTTGTTTCTAGAGAGAAGGTCTAGGCTTATCCTGTTGCTGATTTCATGGTGTGGTGAGTGTTGTGTTGCTCCAGGATCCCAGGGACAAATCAAACTGAGGATTTGTAAGCTTTTAGGGCTTGTAAAGTAGTCTTATGCAGAGTAAACTCTCATCACTGAACCCCGGTATGAGTTCTACAAGTTTCTGACCTGAGTTTGGGTCCAAGCAACGGTAGGCTGTTACTAGAATCATTAACTATCAGCTGGCTGGAAAGCCTTTTTTGGTTCAAGTGATAGAACTTCAGCACAATATTTGGTCTGGGATTACTGTACTGATTACTGCTCTGCAGTTTTTAGAATGGGGTAGACTGGAGCTGAGACTCCTTCCTGCTCCTGAGATCTGAGCCACACTTGGCTGAAAGCAGCAAACCCCACCTCAGCAAACCAGCAGTAAATCATTAGCCCCAATGAGGTGGCATAGGCAAACACCAACACCAGTACCCCCCACATGCCTTAGAATAGACAGAGGAATGGGCAGATTGCAACACTGAGAGCCACCGTGTGCTTCAGTATAGCATCTGGCAAATGTGGTTGCTTGATAATAAACTTCTTTTCTTTATGTACCCAGCAAGTAAGAAAGCACAATCAGGATCCCAAGATATCTATGTATGACTATGAAGAAGAGAAGAGCTTTGAATATAATATTTCAAAAGGCAAAAGCTATAGGTTACCTCAAAGAACAACTTTGATTAGAAAAAGAATAATCATAAAAAGAAAAAAATTAATTTTAAATGAAATATGGGGCTTCAAAGAATTTCTAGTGAATCAATACATCTGAGTAAGAACTTTTAAATAAAAAAACAATGATCAAGAGAAATATAAAAGACCAGCTACATTTATCAATTGAAAGGGAATCTCTACAAGAATGAGGTGTTAACATTCTAACATAGGTGGATAAGAGACAAGTGACCTGAAAAAACACCAATTTCGTGATGCAGCACACAAGAATTTAAATAAGCTAGGAGCCTAGAATTCTTATTCTTTTTTTAAATTCTAAATTATCACCCTCCCTCCCCTCCTTCCCACCCATTAAGAAGGTAAGGAATATCATTATACATATGAAATCATGTAAAGCATATTTCTAAAAGTATTAACTATGTTGCAAAAAGAAAACAAGAAAAATAAAGAGAAAAAGATGTGCCTACATCTTCACTGAGTCTATTAATTCTCTATCTGGAAATGAATAGCATTTTTCATCTTTAGTCCTTTGGAACTGTGATGGGTCACCATATTTATCAGAGTTGTTTAGTCTCTCACAGTTGTTTGCTATTACAACATTTTAGTTATTATGCACATTTTATTTCTGGTTCTGCTCACTTTACTTTGTATCAGTTCATATACATCTTTCTGATGTCTCTCCACCATCCCCCTTGCCCTGGAAAACATCATTTCTAACAAGTTTATACCATAATTTATTTAGTGATAGCACAGGGGTTCCTCAGTCTTTTTTCTCTGTATACTATAGACTCACAGCCCACAGCTGGTGTCATTTTTACCATGTTCCACATCTGTTCTGTTGGGCTTCTGGACAGCTCCCACTCCATGTCAACAGTCCTCTTTATGTCTTCCTAAGCTACTATAGGCTTCTGTCCTGCTTTCTTCTTGGATAAGATAAATTTCTATACTCAACAATGTTTGTATGACCTCTTTCATCCTTGAACCAGTTCATATGACAGTGAAGTTCGAGCATTATGTCTCTCCCAAAAAAAATTTCTTCCTCATTACAAAAATTCTTCTGCCATACCTCTTTTATGTGAAATAGTTTCTGCAGTTCTCCCTTTTTCCCCCTTCCATATTCCTTTTTCTTACCCTTGTATTCTTTTTGGATCATCCCAACATAATATATTTTCACCTATGCCCTCTCTCTAAGTAGACTCCTTATAGCTCCCTTATATATGTCATCTTCCCATAAAGGAATGTAAAGAATATAATCTTGTTGAATCTCTTCTGATTTCTCACTCATGTTCACTTTTTTATATTTCTCTTGAGTCTTGTATTTGAAAGTCAGATTTTCTATTCAACTCTGGTCCTTACATCAGGAATGCACGAAAGTCCTCTTTTTCATGAAGTGTTCATCTTTTCCCTGTAGGATTATACTCAGTTTTGCTGGATAGATTATTATTTGTTCTAATCCTTGCTCCCCTTTCTTCTGGAAAATCTTATTAACCAACTCTATGTTCCTTTGTAGTGGTAGCTGACAAATCTTGTGTGATCCTTCGTCTGGCTGCACTGTACTTGAATAATTACTTTCTGGCTGCTTGAATTGTTTTCTTGTTAGCCATGGTTCTTTGGATTTTGACTACAGTATTACTGGAAATGTTTATTTGGGGATTTTATTGCCAGGATATGATTGATAGATTATTTCAATGTCTACTTTTTCCTCTGGTTCTAATATATCTGGGAATTTTGCATTTATACATTCATGAAATATGATTCCCAAGTTCTTTTCTTTTATTGTGGTTTTCAGGTAGTCCAATAACTCTGAAATTATCTCTCCTCAGCCTTCTCAATGTATTTTCCATGTCAGTAGCTCTTTCTAAAATCTCTCCTAGGAACTCTAGAATGTTCAATGGGCATTTTTCCTTTGAGGTTTCATTTTACATATTTTCAAGTAATTGTCCTCTTCAGAATTTGTTTCTGAGCCTTCCTGGCATGATAGTTGTTTTTACAGTCAGATTAAAAAATTTTTTTGTTTGCTCATTTGTTTCCTTTTGACTTTGGACTTTATGTTAGAGTTGAGAATCTGCTCAAATTTGGAGGAAAAGACTGATCTGAGCCCCTGCTTTTATCGCTTTTTGCTTTCACAGTTCAAGTTGGGGGCCTGTATGATTTTGGTGTTCCCCATGTCATGTGGTCTATGGAGAGATGTGGTCTCTGCCCTTCTTGTCTGCACCCTGGTTCTTACCCAGGTGAGATCACATGACTGTGATCGCTCCTCCTAAGATGAGCAATAGGTCAAATGACACCTGTTTCTGCTCTCAGTGATAACACAGCAGCCCCCAGTTGAATTTCTTTTTACAATGCAGTCATACAGCCCACAATTGGTGTCACTTTCACCATTCCCTCTTCTGCTCTACTGGGTTTCTGGACAACTCTTACCTCTGTGTTGATAGACCCCTCTTCTTGTTTTCCTGAGCTACCATAAGTTGGAAAATGATTCATTGTGATTTTTTTTCATTTCCCTACTTAAAATTTTGTTTGATGTTTCTGTGGTTATTTTGTAGGAGAGGTTTTGAGGAAGATTTGGCAGTTGTGAATTTTTGCTCAGCCATCTTGATTGCATCCCTCCTAAAGGCATTTAAAAATGTTTTAGTGACTTTAAAAGAAGAAAGGAAGAGAGGGAAGAAGGAATACAGTAGGAAAGATAGAAGAAGGGAGAAAGGATTTAAAGAGGAAAGATGTTAAGGACCTGAATAGAATTTCCAAAAAGTTAGACATGATAGATCTCTTGTGATTATTGAATGCTAATTGTTTTTTAGCAGTAGTTGGCGCCTTTGACAATGTACTGTAACATAACCACCTGAAAAGAAGAAATATTAAATGTTTTATTTACTGACCACAATAAAGTATGAATATATTTAAAAAAAGGGGACATTGGCCAAAAAAATAAAATTAACTATAGACTACATGATATTTTAAAGAAATAGTGGATTAAGAAACAATCACTACAAAGATAATTTCATTGAAGAAGACATAATAACACTGTTGAGATGCCACCAAAGAAGTTCTTAGAAAAAAAACACATTTTTTAAAATTTAATCAAGTAGAGAAAAAAAAAACAAACCCAGATCATTGTTCCCCACAGGAAGAGAAAGAGAATCTATATTCAAAATGTGACTGCATACATAAAACATGTATGTTTCTATCTCTACCAAGACATACATTAGAAACTGTTTTAATGCAACTCAAGGAGGAAGAAAAGACATTCCTTTTCAAAACAATGGTTAGGAGATTTCATGACAAAACAAAGAATTAGAAAGGATCACAAGAGATAAAATGCACAATTTTGATAACATAAAATTAAAACATTTTGAATGAATAAATGCAGTTAAAATTAGAAGAGAAACAACTTAGAAGAAAATCTTTGTAGCAAGTTTCTCTGAAAAAGGCTTATTTCACAAACAAACACACACACACACACACAGAATGAATTAAATTTAGAACAAAAGCCGTTCTACAGCAGATAAATGATAAACGATATAAGAAAGCATTTTGCTTTTTGACAGTGAGAGTAGAAGAAAAGTGACCAATTTAAAGAAGTGATTGTTTTTGCTATTTTTCAGTCATTCCAGTCATGTGCAACTTTTCATGGCACCAATTGTTTTTTGTTGCTGTTGTTGTCATTGCAGATACTGGCCTTTTCCTTCTCCAGCTTATTTTAGAGATAAAGAAACTGAGGAAAATAAGGTTAAATGATTTGCCCAGGGTTGCACTACTAGTGAGAGTCTGAGGCCAGATTTGAACTCGTGAAGATGAGTCTTCCTGACTCCAGGCCTGGCCCTCTGTATACTACACTACCTAGCTGCCTATACCTTGAAGAATCATGATAAAATGTCTGTGAAAGAAGGAAACCCCTCAGTAAAAGCCTATAAAAAATCCCTCCTAAAGATTCATTTATTCCATTTAGGATGCCATGAAACCAAAGGTTGTGAAAATTTACAGCACTTGGGAAATTCTGCATAAACAATTTCCAAGTTGATTTTCAACATTCTAAAATATTTTTCTCCAATTCCTAATCACAAGAATCATTGTAGACTATTTAAGTCCACAATAGGTGGTGGTGGTAGTAAAGAAACTGAAGCAGAATAGCTTCAAGCAAGAAGCAATAGCTTCATTATTTATGAAGATGAATGTGTTAGCTCAGTGAAACTCATTCTGTAGCCTTTTTTGGTGCATTAATTAAAATGAAAACTGGATGGTAGCATGAATTTTTATTATCTCCCTCTCAAAAAAAACCCACTGTAATATTCTTACTTGAAATAAGATTTAATGTTAAAACAGTAGTTTTCAAATCTAATTTTAAAAATAGATCCCATTTGTACATATGTTTAAAGCTCTTATTTTAACATTAGGCTTCCAAAACATTTTGTTTCATTCAAAGTACCTTAGGGGGAACTTCTGGGAGTCAAGATGGTGAAATAAGCAGTAAGTTGCTCTCACTCTTCTAATACTGACCTTGAAAAACTCAGAAAATACCACCCTAGGGAAAATCCTGGAACAGTGGAACCAATAGAAAGATGGGGTGCAGTAGTCTTTTAACTCATGAAGATAGGGGGATTAACAGGAAAGGTCCCTCATGCTGTGGCAGAAGGGGACTAGTACAGGATGGGAGATGTTCTGGCATGTCAGTGGCAAGCTCCACCTCAGAAAACCAGTGGGAAATTCTGAACCCCAGGGTGGTGGAATGGGAAAGTGCCAACATCAGGACCCCCATGTACCTTTGCACAGACAGGGGAACTGATAGACACCAGCATGGAGAACTACCACTTGCAAAGTTGAAAGGTATCCACCAGTGACTGAGCCTACTACCCATGCTCTAACACAGACTCCAGAGAGGAGGCAACCTCCAGCTGTCAGATCACCCCCACTCCCCCCCACCCACCTCACCCCATGAGCTCCAGTGTAACCCCAGGGAAATGCAGTAAAATCCCATCTGGTATTGGCATACATCAGCCACCACCACCAGCTCTAGCTTGGTACCAGGTAAATTATAGCTTCTACAGTCTCCAGCTGCCAGAACCTGAAGCCCCAGAACACAAAGTCGATAACAAAGCCCCTAGCCTCCAGCTCAAGAACTGTGGGACAGTATCCTCTGTGCCCCAGAAACAGAGATCAACTATAAAAGCCAGGAAAAAAGGCTAACACCATGAGCAAGAAGCAACATAGAAAAACAAAGAGCGCAGATTCTTATTCTGGGGACAGGGAAGATCAAAACACATATTCAGAAGAGGAAAGCATTGTCACTATACCCATATTTGAAACCACAAAGGAGAATATGAATTGATCTCAAGCCCAAACGACTTTCTTGAAAGAGCTCAAGAAGGATTTTAAAAGTCAAATTAGAGAGAAGAAAAATTGAACAATTCCTTTAAGAATATAATTGACAAAATGGGAAAAAGTATACTGAAGAAAACAACTCCTTAAAAAGTTGAATTGGTCAAATGGAAATGGAGGTACAAAAGCTAACTGAAGAATACAACTCATTAAAAATTAGAATGGGGAAAGCAGAAGCTAAGGAGACGTCAAGAATCAGTCAAACAAAATCAAAAGAATGAAAAAATAGAAGAAAATGTAAAATACCTCATTGAAAAACAACAAATAAAATCTTCATAAATTCAGGAGAATGCAATCACAGAATTAGGTTATCTAGTCAGACCAATAAATAAAGAAATACCAAAAGTATAGACAATGAGTAGTTGTCTAGCTTCTATTCAAAGTCATCCAAAGAGGTGGTAACATAACAGTTGTTAAGGCAGCCCAATGCACACCTGAATAGCACTCATTCTTAAGAAATTTCCCAACTTCAAGCTTAAATTTACTCCTTTGCAAAGTTTCCAAAGATTGCTTGCTGTCTCATCCTTTTGGAACTAACAAAAGAAATACAGCCCTCCTTCATGTGACAGACCTTTGGACACTTGGAGACAGCTACTATATTTTCCTATACTCAAAACCAGTCTTCTTGTTCCTATGTTAAACATTCTCAGTTCCTTAAATAATTTTTCATATAAAATGGAGTTTGAGAGGGAGCAAACAAACTATGAAACCTCTCTTTCAGTAGCTGTGATTTTAGTTGAGGATTCCAGTAGATAGAAGGGAGGAGGGAGAACATCTCAGGCAGGGGAGAAAAACCAAGGAAAAGGTACACATTTGGTATATGGAGAATCTTGTGTGGAGAATAATGAGGAGGTCAATGTCACTGGATTGTAAAGTAGAAGAATGGGAATAAAGAGTTTACCCCTTACACTGGAACTTCAGAAAGGAGCCAGGATATGAAAGGTTTTTTTTTTTTCTGTTTGGACGGGGGGAAGGTAAAGCAATTGGGGTTAGGTGACTTGCCCAAGGTCACACAGCTAATTTTTGTGTTAAGTGTATTAGGCCACATTTGAACTCATGTCCTCCTGACTCCAGGGCTGGTGCTCTATTCGCTGTGCCACCTATCTGCTCCAGATATGAAAGGTTTTAAACAAGCAGAGGATTTTGTATTTGATCCTAGAGTAATAGGGAACTACTAAGAGTTTATCAAAGACCATTTTTAATATTCATAAATTTTGAGTTTCAAATTTTATCCCTCTCCTATCATCTCCCTAAGATGGTAAGCAATTTGATATAGATTATATATGTGCAATCAGGTAAAAAACAGTTCCATATTTGTCATGTTTTGAAAGAAAAAACAGAACAAAAGGAAAAAAATCATGAAAACAATAAAGTGAAAATAGTATGCTTCAATCTACATTCAGATTCCGTCAGTTCTTTCTCTGGATATGGATAGCTTTTTCTATTATGAATCTTTCAGAATTGTCTTGGATCATTGTTTCACTTGAGAAGAGCTAAGTCAATCCTAATTGATCATTGATAATGTTGTGGTTACTGTGTATAATATTTTCCATTTTCTGCTCATTTCACTTGGCATTAGTTCATGAAAATCATTCCAGGTTTTTCTGAAATGCTTATTATTTCTTATAGCACAATAGTATTCCATTACATCCATGTGCCACAATTTGTTAAGCCATTTTCCAGCTGATGGACACCCACTCAATTTACAATTCTTTGTCACCACAAAAAGAGTTAAATTTTTGTTTGTTTTTGTTTTTTGAGGGAGGAAGGCAAAGCAATTGGGGTTAAGTGACTTGCCCAAGGTCACACAGCTAGTGTGTCAAGTGTCTGAGGCTGGATTTTAACCCAGGTCCTCCTGACTCTAGAGCCTGTACTCTATTCACTGTGCTACCTAGCTGCCCCCAAAAGACTTCAATTTTAAGTGTAAAATCTACACCTCAGAAATCAGCAATGCTGGATGACAATTCCAAAAGACTATGAATGGAAAATGCTGTCTACACCCAGAGAAAGAAATGATGCATATAGAAATAATGCAGATAGAAGCATACTAGTTTCAATTTCTTAATTTTTTAAAGCAAGTTTTCTCTTTTTTTTCTTTTATAACATAACTAATATAGAAATAGGTTTGTTTGTTTGTTTTTTGTATCCCTAGTACTTATTGCAGTGATAACACATATCACTGACCCTGGGAAGATTTCTTCTCAAGAAAAATCTTCACATCTATTTAACTTTTGTCTTCAGATAAACATCTTTTAATTATATGTATTATAAAAATTTATCCCTCCAAAAATGGTTTGCTAAATTTCTAAAGCTTTTCTCAGCCTTAAATGGAACATTCTGACTTGACTTAAAGACATATAAAAATTTTAAAATATATTCCTCTGATGTAGAATCAAGAAGTCCAACAATAGTACCAACCTTTTATTTTAAAGGTAGGCTGTATAATTATGGAATAAGGATTATCTAAAAGCAATAATACCACTCATAGAAGCAGGTTAACAGTTATTGACTGTTTTTATACTTATTTCATAATTCAGTCATTTCCATGAAAAGAAAAGATATATTTCATTCTAAAATTCTTTTTAGTATAACTAAGAGAAAGACTAAATTCAGTGATTCCATATGCACAATTCCATATTTCTCTCTTTTTGCTGCCATAATCCTTGCTATCTGTTTTTATTAAGTACACACCTCTTTGTGGTGGCTAGGTGGTGCTGTCAGTAGAGCACTGGCCCTGGAGTCAGGAGGACCTGAGTTCAAATCCAGCCTCGGACACTTGACACAAAAAACTAGCCGTGTGACTTTGGGCAAGTCACTTAACCCCCAATTGCCCCTCCAAAAAAGGTAAAAAAAAAAAAAAAAAGAAGTACACACCTCTTTGACTGGGTCGAGAATAGAATAGCATGATTGGCTAACCAAACAACCTAGCACAGCTCATGGTGCTTTAAATAGCTGTATACATTTCAGCAGTTTGAATTCAGACTTGGAACCACTTTGTGGAGGCACATCCCTTTATACCGAAGGGCAATAAGAATGATGTAGGAGGGATTTATCCCTGTACCCCTCTCCAACACCCACTGTCCATGTCCTCAGAGTTACTGGGCTAGTAGAAGACAATATCTCCAACTGGCAGGACAGATGTATAGGCTTGTATGTACATGTTTGTGTGTGAATCAAACTACAACTCAGCTAATATAATCATAGAATGTAGGCAAATGTGTCAAAATCATCATTTACAGGAAGAAGGAGCTTCAGAAACATGATCCCTCAAAATAGAGAAGAGTGCTGCAAGTTGAAGAAATGAGCAAACCTGAATGCAGTCTAGGATACCAAGTGGCAGAGATGCTGTTCTCAAAATGAACTGCGTGAGAACAAGAGAGAACTTCCAGGCCATTCAGGATGAGGAATTAGGAGTTAGCCTTTGCTACCCATTTATTTTACATGTGTGCTTAATGACAAATATGATTTAAGTTTTATTTACTCTTCTCTTTTTGGATTTGTTGGAGACTTTAGGTAGACTCCTTTGTACTATCTGTTCTTACCATGGTATCTTAGTCTAATAGCTAATTATTAATGGTAGGTATAGTATAAGTAGGAATCATCCATAGGATTGCCCCTCCCCATAATCTGAGATAACAATTGCCCTCTGGGGATCAATTTCTGAGTTTTCCTGCAAGTTTGAGGCATAATTAAGGGAATGTTTCATTTATACAGGGAAATGTTGATTTTGTGGATATTTATCAAGTTCATATTAATAAATAGGATAATTTAAATGAAAAAATTTAAACCATGATTTTAAAATAGAAAATTAGTTGTGATTGAAGAGACTTGACAAGAGAATAAGAGAAATTCAAGATTAGTTTTTCTATTAAAAATCATTCCAGAATAGTAATGTAAACAAAGAATTAATGAAGCCAAAGAGATGAAAGCATCTGTTTCCTTTTTCATACAAGAAGAGTGAGGAGCTTAAGAAAAATCACACTTATAAAACAGAAATTTCTCAGATCACAAAAATGTGATTCAAGTAATTGGTAATCTTTATACATTATCTTCTCTAATGAGAGAATGAACAATCTAACCCTTTGTGTACGTAAAAAGCCCTACTCAGAGTCTGCAATTTGTGCAGAGGTAGATAATTTTTTTTTATAATCGAAGTGACATGTCTGGATTTACTTCCTCTTTTTTTTTTTTGTGAATTACGCATGTAAAATGCCCAGATCCAGTAGTTTCCATAGAAACAGCTGATTTTAGACTTTTATAAAGGTGATAAGAGGGTGATTTGGGAAAGGCTAAAGATAGTCATGAGTTTTATGTTCTTTTGAGCATTAATATGCTGAAAGAAAATATTTGCAAATGTGACAAGATAGAGAATGTCACCGTGGAGAATGTAAACCCAAAGCTGAGGTACTAACTTCTAACCCTAAAGAGGAATAACATTTTTATAGTCCTTAAGTTCCTGTTTCTGCCATTCTTCAATAATCTGTGCAAGCAAGAAAAAGTTGCAATGAATCATGCATTAATGATCAAAGTTTTAGGTATTATTTTACTGAATTGTGCTGAGGAATTTACATAGTAACTTGAGGATTTCTTTTAATGTGACCCTCCTAATGCCCCAATAATTAAACATTATGAATTTAGTTTGCAAATGGCCAAAGATCTGTTGCTGCACAATGCTTGCAAGGTAGAGCTGGACTACTTGCATGAACAGTCTCTAGTTAAGGTTTTAGTAAGCAAAAATGACTGTATTAAGAAATTTTTCACCAAATTATGTAAGGAGTAAATTTAGGGGTTTGAAGGCTTAGCTATTAAATTCTGAAACTCTTAACTCTCTTAAGTCTGCCAAATGTCCAACTCAGAGTTATTAGGATGGATAATTCTTCCTTGAAAATGTAGGCAACTTACCACACATAATTATAAATGATTTAAGCCAAAGCTGGAGATAATATGGTAGTTTTATGAGAACCTGACCTTTGGTCTTACTCACTTCATTAACAAATGTTTTAGTGCTGACATTTAAGCTGTACAAAAATTTGTTCCTATGTATCTCCAAGTCATGACTTTGTGTCATGAGATATTTTGCTTTTGATTAAGGTTCTATAGTCTTAGATTCTTTCTCTAATACCATTTGAATATTTTATACGAGCATGCTATTTCATGATAATGCTATTTTTAAAGTTCATACCTAATTTATTATAAGATATTTAAATGCAATCTCTGTCAGGAATAGCACACAGCAGTAGTCAGATTTTGCTGAAATGCCTTCTTGACAGGAATCAACATTAGCAGAAATTTGGGGACAAAAGGGAATGAATTAGAGAGCAATTGAACTTTATTTTTCTTCTCTGGGACATTTTTGTATCTTTGACAAGAAAATATCAAACAAAAAAGGTCATATAGAGTCTGACAGGACTAAACAACAACAGAACTCTTATAACTATACCATGTCTGAACCAGAGATACAAAGCTGCAGATTCTAATCTTTACTAGTAAAATATTGCAGAAAGTATGACATGAAAAATAAAAAGAGAAAGGCATAATTCACAGCTGGAAAAAAGGATTAAGGCTTTAACATGAAATAGTCTGACTAAAATTCTTCAGTGTCTCTATGATAAAAATATAAACTATCCATCCTAGAAAAAAATGATCTATCCACATCACTGCTTTGAAGATAAGCAGTTTAAGGATTTGATGCTGGGGAGAGGAAGGAAAAAAGAGAGATAGTATAGGCAAAAGTGGAAATCATTACAGGTTCATCAGAAAAATTATTGCCTAAGTTATTGACATACACATGGCAGAAGGGGATGACTGTTGAAGTCCCTTGTATCTTTCAAACTATGAAATATCATAGATAGTGTGCACAAAAATCCTAGAACTTTTTATATTTATTTTTAAATTTTGAAGAAGTGAATCCCTCTCTATTCAAACTGCCAACTGAAGAAAAGTTTTGAAAGCCATTAGATTCCTCTTGTGGTACAAAACACTGGGTAATAATTCCATTTCAGTAGAGATCTACAAGAGGCAGGGCCCACTTCTCATACAAAAGCTATCTGAAATGCTCTGGGTTATATGACAAGAGGAGATTATCCCCCAGGAGTTCAAGGATGCCTCCATTTTCCATCCCTATAATGAAAAAGAAAATAGGCCGTGCTGTGAAAATCACAGGGTGGTGGAAGTGGTGGGGAATTGTATCTCTTTCAGTTATTGTTGGCAAGGTGCTCACCAGAGTCCTCTTTAATAGTCTAATCCTGAAAAACAGTCATCTCCTAATGAGCCAGTGTGGCTTCAGAAAAGGCCAAGGAAGGATTGATAAGGTGGTAGATAACATTTTGCCTTTGGAACTGTCTTTGATAATTATCTTGATCAGGCATAAATTCTTACTGTGTTTATTTCTTTTCTGTACTTTTCTTTAAAACATGCTTTTAGATGCTTTCACTATTTTGTTTTCTTCTAATATGTCTTGTACTTCCCTGTCACCACAGTAGATTTTTGTGTGCAAGTCCTTATTTCATATTTGCTCATTTTTCCAACATATTTCTCTACTTTGGACTTTATCTTAGATAATGTCATTTTTTTGGGGGGGGGTGTGGGAATCTGTCCCAAACTTCAGGCTTTTTTCACCCTGTTTTCATAGCTAGTTCTGGGGGTCCATTAAGATTTTGTTCCAAGTTGGTGTGATTGAGTAGAGATGTAGTTACTATTCTCCTGCTCTATGTTCTGGCACTTACCTGAGTAGGGTCACTGCTCTCTGGGGACTACAACTCCTCTCTTCCCTAGAATTCTGACATACTGAGCTAGGGTCCCTACTCCCTTGTGACCAACCAAAAGCATTCTTCTCTATCCTAAAACTGCAACTCAGACCTAAATAATGTGTAATGGAACTGTCAGATGGTGCCTGGTCTTGTACCCAGTATAAACACAAAGGTCCCTTCTAATCTTTTAGCTCAATCCCTTTAATATTACTGGGCAATGAGTGTTCCTGATATAGCTGCTGCTGTAGTAGCCATCTTCAAGACTAACAATTGCCATTGTTATAGCACTGAGCTCCCAGTTGGCTGGTACCCAAGTACCACAGACCTGGTTTGGAAAAAAGGTCACACTCTGGACTTCTGGAGTCAAGATGGTGGAGTGAGGCAGGAACTCTCCTAGTTTTCTGCAAATTTGCCTTTAAGTAACCTTGGAAGAAAGCCTCAAAATCAATGTTAGAGCAATGATGCACTTTCCCAGGAGGATCAGGAGGAATGGTCTTTTTCATTGGGATGGGAGGGGATCACAGGCCAAGTATGAGTTGAATCAGTGGCAGGTTGCAGCCCAGGGCAGGCAGCAGCAAAGCCCTGAGTCCCATTGTAAGAAGCTTGATACAATGCTCCAATCCAGGAGCAGAAGTCAACATTAAGGTAAAGTGAATTATGCAACAGGCTGGAAAAAGGAGCAAAAACCAAAGAACCTGACCATACAAAGTCACTATGGTCACAGGGATGGTGAAGGAACAAACTTGGAAGAGGACAATACTGTCAAAATGGCTACATGCAAAGCTTCAAAGAAAAAAAATGTGAGTTGGTGTTAGTGCTTCCCCCCCAATAACTCCTGGAAGAGCTAAAAGAAAGCAATTAATATTTCTCCAATCATTTAAATCTGTTTAAATTTGCTTCAAAAGTTGTTATGGACAGGCTAGGGGATGGAGTCAAGATGGCAGTGTAGAAGCAGGAAAACTCCATGGCTCCCTCCCATAACCACATCAAATACCTCTAAAATATGACTCTAAAACAAATTTTAGAGCTCCAGAACCCACAAAGTGACAGAGAAACAAATCTCCCACTGAAGGCAGCCTGGCAGTCAGACAGGAAGGGTTCATAGCAGCATGCTGGAAGCCAAGCCCAGCTCCACATGAAAACGTGGTTTTAGCTGCAGGGTGGCCCAACCAGCCCAGCTGGAGCATTTGGGAGAGTGGATCACCAGCAGCTGTGGTGGTTTCCAGAATTATCAATCCATAAATGCCAAAGACAAAGTGAAAGGTCAGTGGAACTTGGCTGAATTTGGGGGGAGGGTAGAGGAGCAGGTCTGGCCCTCCACCCCCAGAGTGAGAAGCAGCAGAAGTGGTGGCTGTGAAGCCGCCTCCATATGGCTGCTTCAGAGCTCACAGCATGCAGATTGCAGGGGGGCCAAGTGACCATTCAGAGGCTACGTGTTCTTGCCTTAACCTGCCTGGATCAGGATCACGGTCTTGGGTGGTGGTCCTGAGGTGAGTGACCAGTGAGCTGGTGGGGGCTGTAGAGATGGCAGCCTCCTAATAGCTCCAGCAGTTGAGAAAACCCCAGCGATTTGGGACAAAGCTCTACCCTCTGGATTCAGTGTTCTACTGTGGCAAAGAGCTCAAAAGTCAAGTAATTGACTGGCAAAATGAGCAGGCAAAGGAAGCAAAGCAAGCAAAGCAATCCAACTTTAGATTCCTTTTTTGGGGACAAAAAGCATCAAAGCATGTAATGGGAGGAAGACAACATAGTCAGAACTCCTGCACCAAAATCTTCCAAGAAAAATATGAATTGGTTGCAGGCCATGGAGGAGCTTAAGAAGGATTTTGAAAACCAAATAAAAGAAGTGGAGGAAAAATTGGGAAGAGAAATAAGAATGATGCAAGAAAATCACGAAAAGAGAGTCAACAACCTGACTGAAGAAAATAACACCTTAAAGAACAGATTGACTTAAATGGCAAGGAGGCCCAAAAAGCCAATGAGGAGAAGAATGCCTTAAAAAGCCAAATTTGCCAGATGGAAAAAGAATCTCAAAAGCTCACTGAAGAGAATAATTCCTTCAGATTTAGACTGGGGTGAATGGAAGTGAATGACTTTATGAGAAATCAAGATACTATTAAAAAGTTCTTCTATAATTGTGTTCATATAGTTTCTTGTTTTGTTTCAGGAGGTTGATTCCCAATTATTTTATTTTGTCTGCAGTTATTCTAAATGGAATTTCTCTTTTTCTTCCTTCTGTATATTTTTGGAGTATGTGGAAGTTTCTATTCTGCTACTTTGCTGAAGTTATCATTTTAACTAGTTTTTTAGTTTATTCTCTTAGGGTTCTCTAAGTATACCATATCATCTGCAAAGAATGATCATTTTCTTTCATCTTTATTTTTATTTCTTCCATTTATTTTCCTTGCCTTAAATTATATTGAATAATATGGTAATAAAGGGCATCCTTGCTTCACTCCTGTTTTTTGGGGAGAATTTCTAAGTAATCTCCATTTATTCTCATTTTTAATGCTTGTTCTTGGTTCTATATGGATACTACCTACCATTTTGAGGAAAGATCCATGTATTCCAATGTTTTCTAGTGCTTTTAATAGGAATGGGTGTATATTTTGTCAAAACCTACCCCCTTCTATTGAGCTAATCATATTTTTATTGTTGGTATGGTCAGTTATACTGATAATTTTACTAATATTGAGTCAGTCCAAGGAAACTGTCAATTAGAAAAATAGCACCATGTACATTAAATCATTATATCAGTACTTTTTGTGACAGTTTATATTTGGGGACAAAGTGTGATCTTGACAGCCTTCCTTTTAAAATTCTTCAATAGTTCTGGCCTGGTCTGAATAAAAACTGACATAAAACTGCTTTGAGTGGTCAGAAATAGCTTTTTATTGTCCCTGTTGGTTTGTGTGGTCAGGTTAAAAAAATACAAATCTGATATAAATCTCAATTCTACATTGGGTCATTTATCGGGTTAACTTGTCTGTCTCATAGTTTTTTGCCTATCATTGCATTGCACTATTTCAGTGTTCTGGTTAAAATACATCTTAAATCTCAGCTCTTCATTGAGTGGTCAATGATCTGATAATTTTAATTTGTGGCAATTGCTAGTAGATTTGGAAGTTAAATTACTCCTGATCAATACTGATATGTGAGCTCCAGTCTGGTTAAACTCTGAGAAAAAAAATTAATGAACTCTAGAAACAGCTAGATTACCAATATCCTTGATACTATGAAGATCATTGGAAACTAATGTCTGTGTGGACTAAGCATTAATTGCTGAAGCTTCATAATCAAAGTAACTGGGGTTGTCTATGATTGCTGCAAGTCTGATGCAGATTTTGCCTACCTGCAAAATGGGAAATTCCACTGACTCTTTGACTAAACTTTTAATGGGAGAGAATTTTTAAAAATACCAGCAGGAAACAAGTCTGGGGATTTTTTTCTTCTTTAACCTAACGCTCCTTATTTAAGTCAGGCTGAGAGTAAATAGGAGGCCAAAAAAGTGAGATAAGAGGACATTTTCTCTCTGTAGAAGTTAAATAAAAGAAACTTTGTTGGGGAGATTAGGTGGTGCAGTGAAAGAGCATTGGTCCTTGAGTCAGGAGGATCTGAGTTCAAATCTGATCTCAGACACTTAACACTTACTAGTCATGTGACTTTGGGCAAGTCACTAAACCCCAACTGCTGTGCCTTCCCCTCTCCAAAAAGCAAAAAAAAAAAAATTTTGTTTATCATGAATTAATGCTTTTATAACATTGAAATATCTTATTGAACTTTGAGGGCAAGAAATACTTTTTTACAATCAATTTTGAGATGACTAGTATTTGAATTTTATCTCAGCTATTTAGATATTCTTGTGGATATAGAACAGAGCTGGAATCGTATCACAATTTAAATTGAGCATAATTCAACTCAGTTAACATATTTACCAAGTGAACAACTTAAAAATTAATTTGAAAATTCTGTTCTTGAAGAACAAATAGAAAGGCATATTTGTATCTTTATGGAGGGAATACAAAATTATGATACAATTCCCTTCTGAATGTATGGCAAAATTTGACTAGGTATGTCAGAAAAGATTTAAAAATATTCATGTCTGTTTATTTACTTTTTCTTATATGATAAAGAAGCCTCTTTTTCTGTAGTCTACACTAAATTAGCTATACTAAATAAGTAATTTTCTTTTTTTTTTGCAACAATTTAAGCAGGCTTTTTTTCTATATAAATTGCAATTGATTGTACTATATCCTATTCTGCCTTCTAGGAAGGACCTTGCAAACAAACATGGCATGCAGTTTCATATAAAGTGAGATGTTTTATTTTTTCTCTTTGAATTATTATGACATTTGACCCTGTATAAGTAAAAGAGTTTTGATGGAAAATACATTTGAAATCTGGCATTAAGGTAAAATATTTAAGCAAAGCAAAAATAAGAGTCATTTTGGAACCATCAAGTATAATTGGTTTTTAATTACTCTATGCTGGACACAATGCACATAGTGTAGAATAACTAACTAGGTGAATGAAACTATTTTTGGTAATATGATTCAGAAATTCATTCAATTTTATTAATATAATTTTTCTGGAAATAAATTTTTTGGGATCTATATTTTAAGTTCATGATATTGTGTTAGTATGCTTAATTTCTTTCATTTTGCCTCTGGGAAACCATCATATTTTATTTTATTTTATGCCTACAGTGTAATAACTTTTTTAAAAAAAATCTGGATAGCAGTATGCTTTTCTGGTTAAATATTGCATGTAATAAGTTTGATTGGGCTTTTCAGGAGTACTTGGAAATCTCATTGTCTCAGAAAAGAGAACCCAAACCTTTCTGCCTTCAACCTTGCACAGCCTATAGTAAGAAATAACATTTAAAAATTTTATATAATGAATTGTACTTGGAATTATATATTAAAATGTATTAAATTACATATTTGAGGCAACTTAGTTTTACTATTATATATTCAATGACAAATGTTTTTGTTCTTTGCTATATATGAATTTGTATTTATGTATAAACTCATAATATGAATATTTTCCCAATTTTTTCTTAATTAATTTTTCTATTGGGATGAGTTTAAATACGAATAAAATAATGAATGAACCCTTTTGGTAAAGCCTTGTGTATATTCAGTAAAAAATGTCTCTGAATGTTTTGGTTAATTGCAAATAATTGATGACTGTTATTATAACATGAAAAACAATTGTATCTTGTTCTAAACTTTTAGCACTAGAATATGGAAGTGCAATTTGACTTGCTCTGGGTTTTGAATTAAGATAGAAATCTTCTTCTTGAGCCAGCAATCTACCATTCAAAATATATGCTAAAAGCTGCTCAGAGGAGGGTCCTCTAAAAACTGTTACTGGTCAGTATTAATAACTGAGAAGAAAGTCTTATGAAGGCAATGATGGAACCTTCTAGACTTAGTTTCCCCATTGTGCTATTTCCTTTCTGAAGAAAAATGTTTCCCACGTGGTTGATTCTGAGCCTGGCGCTTTAACCTTGTAAATAATGTGGATCTCAGCAAGGTATTTATGATTTTTACCTGAAATCAAGCAAAACTAATGGAATTTTCTTTTGGTGTGCTTATGATAGGTCAGTTTGTGACTTTAGGTTTGGGCTTAAGGAATCAGACCAGAATTTGTTATGGAAGTGTCCTTCCTTCTTACATAGTAATTTTCTTTGACTGTGACAGGAGCACTCCAAAAGTCTTATGATAGATCTTTTTTGATACAACTAGCAAATATTTCTGAATTACTATATTGGGGAACAAGGATAAATAACCCTATTGCTTTGAGATTTTTATTTTATACTTTTCTGAACTTGTATCCCCTCCTTTTTCAATTTACTTATCTGAGTGATAAGTAAAAATCAATTATTAGACTTGCTATCTCATCACTCATTGTTTAAATAGTTATGTATCCATATATATAAGATTAATTCTGTATAGCATCACATCTCTTTTTTGAATGACATGAAGATAATATATATACCCCCAAAATGGAATGGAATTATTATATAACATATGATATGATTAATATAATACAATATGATATAATAAATACAATATTTATATATCATCTAAGACAGGACAGGATAAAAAATGTAATGTGATAAAGATATAAAAGTTTTACTTTTAATAGAGTAGCAAGCTTCACTTTGAGGAAAACGATAGTATTGGTTGCTTCCAATTCAGAACTAGGAAATAGGTGGTTGACCTCCAGATCTTTCATTGGATACCTAAAAACTTTTTGTGATAGCTATAGTTGTATTTGTAATCTTAAGTTTTATGATGCTGTGCTAGAAAAAAATAATGGAAAAGGTCCAAGAAATGGTGGTCATTCTAAATGATAAGTTTTAAATTAACCTTGAAACAATTGAACTTTTTTTTCTTCAATAGTTGCAATCAATTTATTAAAAGAGATGATTGATTAGGCATCTGCAATGGTGACTTCAACTTCTACACCTGGTTCAATGCTGATAAAAGTGATCTGTTTAACAATTACAGAAGGACTGTGCAAATCAATAAGGTGTTTGTAGATTCTCATCTGGAACCAATCCCAAGTCTTTGAACCTTCACTGCAAGGAGTTTTTCTAGTTGTGATTCTAAGTGTCTTGGTGGGCATTTGAACAGGTCCCTTCACTTTCAAGTTCTTTTCTTTGGCTCCTCTAATTAGGTCAGCACACACTTTCTCGAGTGATTTTACATTGTGGCTGGTCAAGGTGATCTGGATCTGGTGAATGGTCACTTTGGGCTCTACAGGAGTCTTTCTGGTGTCTTTGAATGCCATGGTGGCAGAGCAGCTTCTTGACTGACTTATTCCTTGGTGAGAGTGAACAGCAGTGAGTCAAAAAGAGGAGAGCCAGAGATTGCTGACTCTATGTGGCTACAGCAGCAATACCTTCACCAAAGAACAAAATCGTTGAACTTCTTGCAGGCTCATTTGAATATTCACAAATGCTTAAAATATATAGACTTTAGATATGTTTTACTACCTATCTTTGGATATGTTTTGGTGATCATTGATAAAGTCTCAAGTTGTATTGAAACTATCACATCTAAAATTAATATTAATTGTCAAGAAACTTTTTATTACTATTCCTGAAGGTGCATACATTAAAAAAAAAAGAAATACGTATATTCCCCAGGTTAACCAGAAATGGGGTCCTTTTAAAAATTACACAATGAGTCTTTAAAGTCACATAAACTTAAAACACTTATTTTTAGGAACAATGTCTCAATTCATTGAAGTTCACATTTTAAATGGATTGTTGTAGTAGTTTTTCAGTAGGGTTGTAAAAAACATTGAAAAAAATATTTAAATATATAGTATGATCTATTTGCTTGGTTAAAAGGCCAGTTTTCAAATTAGGACAATGTTAGAGATTTGTTAACTATAAAAAATGAGTTTTAAAGCTAAAGCTACTTTTAAAGAAAAGCTTCAAATCATTAGAAAAATACATTTTGCATCTTATTTTTGAGTTCTAAATGGAGATTAATTTTTTTTTATGTTTGAGGTCCCTCTCTGATAATATCAGGATAAAAGGACTTAATAACTTTAAAGTCTGGTTGCTCCTCTAACATAAGGATAGTACAACTATATCACATGCAGGGTTCATGTTAAGATCAAAGAACAAATATTATATGCAGACCAAAATTCTCTTAACTTTTAGATGAACTATGGACAACTTAATTGTTTTTTATTTCTATAGCATTTGTTTATCAGTTTAACTCTATAAGGTTTTAACTGGTTTATGTCACATGAATTACTGGAAGATCATTTGATCAGATATTATCAGGTTGTAATAAATATACTAAGTTTATATGTCATTTGCAATCTGGAAAGTTGATCTACTTGAAGGAACATTTCTCCTAAACTGCCTTAGCAACAATGCCCATTTCCAGAGAGACATTATCACTTCTTCTGATCTCCATATATGAGTTCTTTGTTAAAATAGTTTTTTAGGCAAACTCAAATTTGGCATTTGAACAATGTTCGTCAGCCCATCAGAGTTGTAGCCCATCAGAGTTGTACTTTCTTTTTTGGGGGGAGGAGGGTCTAATAGAGAAATTTATTTAAATAGATCAAATAGAGTAGGTGCCTCCTTGTCTCTAAACTTAGAAGAAGGTGTTGGGCCCCTTGGTAGTAAAGTGTGGCTTTTGATGGCAATGCAGAGCTCTGTGGGACAGAGGGAACTTGATTTTGGAGTCATGAAATTGCTTGACTGTGGGCCGGTGGCATTTGCTGGCAGGAATTTCTTCCACTTTCATGATCTGGATGAGGTGGGCCCACATGGTGGTGGGCTCCCATATCTTGGTAGCACTGAGTGACAGCACCAACAGTAGTCAAGTCTCTGTACTCCCTGTACATGTTGTGGGTCCCACTCCTGGAATTATAGTGCAGCCAGATGCCAAAGCTTTTCATTCTAAGAGGGGACTTTTCAAAGACCTGTCCACAGTATATGATTTCTCCAGAAGACTTCTTCTTTTTCAGCTGGGAAACAAAGTATTAGAATCAGGACTTTTCATAGACATGATTAGGAACAAAGATTTGCATGTGATAAAAAAGTGGCACCGGGTTCTTGGGCATGGGGAGGCACTCTTAATGTTTCTCTGAAGAGTTTTGGAATTGATTGCATGTTGTGTTACACCCTGACAAAGGACTGACCTGCGTGGTGTGCCTGCATCAAAGAAAGTGCTGTTCTCTATGAGCAAAGTAAAGTTAAAGTAGCTAAAAAGAAATGTGAGATGCACACATTTGGAGACATTTCTACCCCAAATGTTTATGTGGATTATTTGTGTCTAACCTGTAATTAATTCCAAGCTTGTATTGGTCTGATTGGCCATGGTCAGATACACTTGACTTCAACATAGCGATATCATTTTAGTCCTCTTCAAGAATCATTCTGGGACCATTTGATAGGTTATCCTTGCTAATCATACATATGATAACATGGGCATATTTTAAATAACTGGTTTATTAAATGCTAATGGCATAGTCCCATATTACATAGAGACCAATAGGGGGCCATGAATAATATTTCCCAATGTCATATATAGAACAAGGGAGGATGGATGTAATTTTAGTTTGTACAGAGGGCAAAGGTGGAAGATGAAGATATACACATTATAGAACTGATAGCAGAATTTGAAGATCTAAGTCAGACAAAACAACAAACTGATTAGCAAAAAGATTTAACTGATATCTCAAGCTAGAATTTTACAAGCAGGAATTGATCAGGTAGCATGAGGGCTAAAGTTAGATGTCTCCGCTATACTAAACTCTTCCAGATAGGGATGTTACTTGTTATGTCAGACAATTTGATGGCAATACTAAAGTTCTCTTATGAGAGTATAAACATAAACTAAAGCAGAGGATTAAATCTATACTTAAGTATTAGGAATTTTCCTGTAAGGCTGGAGAAACAGTGATTGCACTTATAATTTCACAGCAGAGACTCATGTAGACCTGAGAGGAGA
The DNA here is from genome assembly GCA_028627135.1 of Pseudochirops cupreus. Taxonomy (NCBI): domain Eukaryota; kingdom Metazoa; phylum Chordata; class Mammalia; order Diprotodontia; family Pseudocheiridae; genus Pseudochirops; species Pseudochirops cupreus. The sequence continues at coordinate 255,330,486 of CM053583.1, read as the reverse complement.
GTGTATTTCTCTTAGGTTTAAAACAAGCTAATCATCATATAGTGATACATGTGTTTTTAAGGTCATATAATAATGAATATTGGAAAGTACAAAATAGCTAACTCATTTGAAAAGATAATACAAGTTATGACTCATATGCTGAAAGGTACATGATGAAGAGTGTTTTAAAATGTTAAAAGTTTACTAATTCTACATAAAATTACTTCATAAAAGTATGAATTTTCTTTTTTTAATATTTCATTCATATTAAACTTAGATACAAAATGAGAAAAGAAAAAAGAACATTTTCATGTACACAAGAGAACACAAGAGAAAATTCAATATGAAACAATAAATTTCTCTGTCATGAAAATCTTTGATTGCTTTCAAAGCAACCCAGCTTTTCTGTGCTTCCTTCTGTTTTCTTTTGTTCTCTGCTGTGTACTTTTAATTTTATTTATTCTCCCTCCCTCCTCCCCTCACACTAGAGAAAACTACAATTAAATGTGAATATATGTGTGTCTACATATCTGTGTATAGACACACACATATATAAACAAAATATGTACACGCATACATATATGTAAAACTATACAATGCATATTTCTATTTGTCAGTTCTTTCTCTGGAGATGAATAGCATCTTTCTTCATAGGCCCAAGTCATTCCATGTGTTTCTAATCAACTAGCTCATCATTTCTTACGTAACAGCAGTATTCCTTCACAATCATATTCTATCTGACAGATTGTCTGATAGTTCCCCCCCACTCCCCAATTTTCTGCTTTCTTTATAATCACCCTAGGGAAGGCTACAATCAAACGTGAATACACACATACTTATATATGTGCACTTCCGTACATAAATGTAAGATCATACTATCTTTAAATTTTTGCCTTTTTTTTAGTAGTATACATTTTCAAAGACTGTACTAGCAGAGAGTAAACTCTGGCAGGTCCTGTCAAGATGGAAAGATTTCAAGTACCAGCCAATTCAAGTTCAAATGGGATTGTTTTTTCAAACTTGATTGCCATGAAAAAGCCTAGATGGATTGCAAATTCTATCAGTGGAGAGAGGTAACCAGTACTTATGAAATCAAAGATCTTTTAAGATATATAAGTATTTGAACAACAATAGCAGTTATCTAGGTCTACAGATACAAAGTGCTATTCTTGTTGTTTAGTTGTTCACTCATGTTTGACTCTTGGTGACCTAAAACAGCAAGCGTCCTAACATAGCCAGGGTGGCTGCTTACACAGGTTTTTTGATTTGCTTTTCTAAAAGAAAGCAACTCAAAAAGGGTTAACAATCTTACTTTAATCAAACATATATATATCATTGACTTAGTTCAGGGGAGAAAATCAGCACCCTAAACTTCAGAAAATACAAACAAATTATAAGTGGACCAAAAATACAGAGAAAATAACACAATTCAACAGACCAACAGACAATATTTCTGGCTGTCTGATCATCACATACCTACATAGTTTGTTGCCAGAGAAAGAAGCACCAACATCTGGGTTTTCAAAGCTGGGGGACTCTACAGCTGCCCAGAGTCTTATCTGGCCAAATCACACAACTCTTCCCATAAGTGAACCCTAAAGCAAAACCTCACATGAGGGTATATATTACAAATTTATATTTTGTGTAATTTTGTACCTATATATATTTTGTACCTAATTACAAAGTAAGAAAAGTTGTGCCTTCCTGAAAAACAAGCCTCCCCTAAGCAATCTTCTTTTGTTGGACTCCAAGTAAGATCTATTAAGGGGCAGGGAAGATCTTCAAATTTCTTTACCATTACATGACCCCATGGACCACAGCATGACAAGCCATTCTAACCTCCACTATCTTTCATAGTATATTCAAGTTCATGTTCATTGTTTCCATGACATTATCCATTTCATCTTCTACTTTCTCCTTCTTTTACCTTCAATCATTCCCAATATGAGGATCTTTTTCTAATGAGTCTCATCTTCTGATTATGTGGCCAAAGTATTTAAGTGTCAGCCTCAGTATTTAACCTTCCAGTGAATAGTCTGAATTAATTTATTTAAGTATTGATTTATTTGATTTGCTTGCTGTCCAAGTGACTCTCAAAAGTCTTTTCCAGCTATGCCTAATTGGCAGATATAAGTAAATACCATTTTCCAGGCATTCTCTCTCTTATTATGAAAACAATGTTTTTCAAAAATTCCCCTACGACTAGCTTCAATATTTCTTCACATTTTCATATGTTCTAGTTCACATTCTGCTGAAGTTCAATCATGTGATAAGATAAGCAGTTGCCCTACTCCTGACATAGCTATCTCTCCCCAAGTAACATGATTTTATAAACCAAATGAGAAGTAATGGCAGAAAGATATGAAAAGGTAATTAATGGTTTGATAAAAGGAGTATGAGGGGCATCTAGGTGGTATAGTGAATGGAATGCTGAACTTGGAGTCAAGAAGACTCATCTTCCTGAGTTTAATCAGGCTTAAGGTGCTTACTATCTGTGTGACCATTAACCCTGTTTGTGTAAGTTTTCTTATCTGTAAAATGAGCTGGAGAAGGCAATGGCAAACCACTCTGCTATCTTTGCCAAGAAAACCCCAAATGGGGTCATAAAAAGTTCAACATGAATGAAAAATGACTGAACAACAACAAAAAGGAGGTACAAAACCTTACTGAAGAATATGATTCCATAAAAATTAGAATTGTCCCAATGGAAGTTAATGACTCCATGTGGCACTAAGAAATAACACATCCAAATTAAGAGAGAGAAAAAGTAGAAGGAAATATGAAATATCTAATAGGAAAAACAACTGACCTGGAAAAAAAATCAAGGAGAAATAATTTAAGTAACTTGGATTTCCCAAAATCTTTGAACAAATCATCTTTCAGAAAAACAAACTGTCAAAATATCTTAGAAGCAGAGGCCAACATAGAAATGTAAAGAATCCATTGATTACTTCCTGAAAGAAACATCCAAATGAAAACTCCCAGAAATACAGACATAATTCTGAACTTACAGGTCAAAGAAAAACAAAATACTATAAGTAGCCGGAAAGAAAGAATTCTAATACAAAAAGAGTCACAATCAAAATCACACAAAATTTTGCAGCTACCATTGAACTATAATCTTTGTTTAAAGGATCTAGGATTATAACCAAGCATAATCTTCCCAAGTAAAACTGAATATAATCCTATAGAATGAGGGGAAAGGTATATGACTTAAATTCTTTTCCATTACAAAGACTAAAAATTCATAGAAAATATGACTTTAAAACACAAGACTCAAAAGAAGCACAAAAAGGTAAACTCAATTGAGAAATCCTAAGGAACTAAACAAATTTGACTGTTTACTTTATTGTATAGGAAGATGGTACTATGTAACCCCTCAACATTTTATCATCACTAGGGCTCATAGAAGAAGTCTATTTAGACAGAAGATATGAATTTGATGCTATTTTATTGGGATGATCTCTAAAGAAGAGTGGAAGAGTAGGGAAGATAAATTAACCAGAAAAGAGGGAAAGGGGAGAGAAAGGATGAGGAAAATTTTCTCATGTAAGTGGAATACAGAAGGAAGAGTTTATTCAGTGGAGAGAGTGGGCAGAGGAGTAAGAAACACTCTAATCTGGATAAGGGAGGAAACAACACACACACACACACACACACAAAGAAACACACACACACACACACACACACCTCTCTATAGGATTAACTAAGAGGAGAAAGACAAAAAAGACAATATATGAAAAAGATTAGGATGGAGGGAAATATACAATCAGTAATCATAACCATGATTGTGAATGAGATGAACTCATTCATAAAAGAGAAGAAGATATAGCAGACTTAGAATTAGAATCAGAATTAGAACCCAGAACACACATGCACAAAATGACATTTATCAGAAATATTTGAAACCAAAAGACATACACACAGCTAAATAAGTGGCTAAGCAGAACATATATTTCAGCTGAAGTAAAAGAAAAAAGAAAAGCACATAGTCATCATGATGTTAGACAAAGGAAAAGCAAAATTAGAGGTAATTGAAAGAGATGAATGGAAGATATATTTTGCTATAAGGTTCATTAGATAACAAATTCATATAAAATTTATATATCTATGCATATATGTATATATAAAATGACATAGAATCTAAATTTTTAGAGGAAAAATTTTAATGCATTACAAGATAAAATATTAAGACTATATAACAGGGTGAGACCTCAATTTACCCCCTCTCAGACCTCAAGAAATCTGACTATAAAATAAACAAAAAAGAAAGTAAGGAGATTTAGAGATTTTTAGATAAATCTGACATGGAAGACCAGGGGTAGGGAACCTGTGGCCTTGAGACCACATGTGACAAATCTATTCTGTGAAGTTTGGATTCAGTCAAAGGCCACACTTGAGCACCTAGAGGGCCACATGTAGCCTGGAGGCCACAGGTTCCCCACCCTTGTGCTAGACCAAGGAGGATATTGAATTGGAATAAAAAAGGAACAAATATACTTATTTCTCAGCTGTACAAGGAATGTTTGCAAAAACTGATTATGTATTAAGGCATACAACCCCCAAATATTTAATGCATATTTTAACAATAAAATGATAAAATTTAAATTTAATAAAGGGCTTTGGAATAATAGACTAAAAATTAATTTGGAACTAAGTAGCTTAATCCTGAAGAATGAATCAAAGACCTAATCATAAAAAATCCATTTCATTAATTATAATGATAAAAATGGTACAACATACCAAAATTTGTGGGAAGCATTGGCAGTAGAACTTAGGGGAAATTTTATCTGTAAACATTTACATAATTAAGATGAAGAGCAGGTGATTTATGCACACAACTAAAAAAAAACCCTCAAAAATTAAAAATTCTCAAATAAACACTAGCCTTTTATGTGAGATTAATTTTTCACATTCTATTTCTCCATTATCCTTTTTCTAGTGCTTCTTTTTGCCCCACATCATCATTTTTTGAGGTCATCACAACATATTCAACTCATGCCTTTACCCTGCATCTAACTCTTCTAATAAAGATCTTAGGAATTACATGTATTATCTTCCAATGTATGAATATAACTACATTTTATTGAGCCCCGTAAAGAGTTCCTCTTTCAGACTTACCTTCTTATGCTTCTATTAAGCCATATGTTTGAATGTCAGATGTCCTATTAAACTCTGATCATAGTAACCTTTTTTTGAAAAAAAGATTTAAGCTTTTGGAATAAGAATTCATTATTTGGGAAAAACTGTTAGGAAAACCTAAAAGCAGTTTGGCAGAAATAGGGCATAGACCAATATCTTACACTATCTACCAAGATAAGACCAAAATGGATGCTTGCCCTAGATATAAAGGGATATTTCTAAAGAAAATTAGAAGAACACAAAACATATTACCTATCAAAATTAGGGGCAGGAGAAGAATGTATGAATAAATAAATAAGAGTAAAAGAGCATTGTGAGGTATAAAATGGATAATTTGGATTACATTAAATTAAAGTTTTGTAAAAAAAACCCAACAACCCAGTGGATCCAAGATTAGGAGGAAAACGGAAAATTAGGAGAAACTTTTTATAAACAGTTTCTCAGCTAAAGTTTCTTAAACATGTATCTCAAACATATAAAGAACTTTTTCAAATTTACAAGATTGCTCATAATTTCCCTTAAGTGATAAATATTTAAGAGATATGGATAGGCAACTTTTCAATGAAGAAATCAATGGATAGCTATATCCATATCTATCTATCTATCTACATATATGCATATGCATATACACATATATAGTCATATGAAAAAATGATCTAAATAATTATTGATAAGAAAAAGGCAAAGTAAAACAATTTTGAAATATGATCTTATACCTATTAGGTTCTCTAAAATGATAAAAGGAGAAAGAAACAAATGTTTAAGGGTAGTGAAAAAATTGGAATATTAATTCAGTGTTGGTGGAACTATGAATTGAACCAACCATTTTGGAGAACAATCTGGAATTATGCCTGAAGAGTTACTAAACTGCATATACCTTTTGACTAAGTATTACCACTATTTGGTCTGTTTCCTAAGGTGATTAGGGAAAAAGGTAAAGAATCTATATATACATTCCAAAACATTTATAGCAGCTCTCTTTATGGTGGCAAATAACTGGAAATTACAGTAATGCCCTTCAGTTGGGGAATGACTAAGCACGTTATGCTTTATGATTGTGATGGAATACTACTGTGCTATAAGAAATAATGAGCTGGTTGATTTTTAGAAAAACATGGAAAGACTTCCATGAAATAATTCAGAATGAAATGAGCAGAACCAAGACAACATTGTACACAGTAACATTAATATTATTCTAAGAACAACTTTGAATGACTAAGTCATTTAAAGTATTACAAAGGACCTATGAATGAAGATACTATTCACATCCAGATAAAGAATTGATAAATAGAAATAAGTATAGCATGGTTTTGCATGTGAGTACCTATTTCTGTCTAATGGCAGCCTTTTCTAGGGGAGGGTGGGGAGTCAGGCAGAAAAAAAAGTGCACAGCAGATTACAAAAGAAAACTCATAAGCCCCAAAAAGCAGAGTAGCTTTAAAAACAATGTATAATATTTGTTACGTAGATTAAAAAAAATTAAACAGCGTGAAATGGAAATTCATGGTTTTATATTGAATCATCTCTTTGTGTGGTGCCATGTACAAGGAAATATTCCTTTTTTCTTTTATTACTTAAATTCAAAATGAATAAAAAGCAATGAGGAAACTCATTTTTTTGCATATGAAATAATGGTTTACTTAGCAGGCCTTAGAGAATCAACTTAAAACTAGCTCAAACAATGAACAGCCTCAATATATTTGTAGAGTATAAAATAAACCCATACAAATGACGAGCATTTCTATATATTACCAACAAAATTCAGTAGAAAGTGACAGAGAGAGAAATTCTACTTCAAGTACATATAAGTGTTTAAAACACTTGGAAGTCTCCTTACCAAGTTATGCAAAGCAATTATATGAACACAATTACAAAACACTTCACACATTTAAAGAATTAGAGAAATATTAAGGGTAGTCTGAGCCAATATAATACAAATGATAATACTGCCTAAATACATTTACTCATTCAGTGCTATTCCAATCAGACTACAAAAGAATTACTTGTAGAGCTAGAAAAAATAATAAAATTCATTTGGAGGAACAAAAGACCTAGAATATTAAGGGAGTTAATGGAAAAAAATAAGAAGGAAGGGAACCTAGTATTACCTGTTCTGAAACTATAGTACAAAACTGTAATCTTCAAAATAATTTGGTATTGAATAAGACAAGAAGAGAGTTGTCAATGGAAAAGATTAAGCCACTCAATATTCAAAAGCAAATGAAAACAGTAATCCAGTGTTTCATTTATCCAAAGATCTTTGCTGTTTCCTGCAAAAGCTCATTATTTGACAAAATTGTATGGAAAGTTGTCTGGCAGAAACTGGACAATGGCTAACATCTCACATATCTAGTAAGATAAACTCAAAATGACTACATAATTTAGATATGAAAAGGTGATAGGATAAACAAATTAGTGACCCATAAAAGATATTATCTATTAGACTTATGGGTAAGGAAAGAGTTCATGACCAATCAAGAGTAATTCACAGCAATTCACAAAACAGATTATTTTCGACCACATAAAATGAAAGTTTTTGTGGAAACTATACCAATGCAGTAAAAATTAGAAGAAAAGCAATAAATTGGGAGAAGAATCCTTGCAGCAAATTTCTCTGATAAACCTCATTCTTTTTCTCTGTCTGTCTTGGTCTCACAGTCTCTCTCTCCTCCCCTATCTTCCCTTATCTTGCATTCTCCTCATTTCCTCTCCTCTCCCCTCCTCTTCTCTCCTCTCCCCTTTTCTCTCTCTTTCTCTGTGTCTCTCCTGTGTGTATGTGTGTGTGTGTGTAAACATATGTACATACATATATGTAAATATAGATATTCACATATCCCAAATTTATAAGCTAAATTTATAAGAATAATAGCCCAATAGACAATTTTTAAATGTTCTAAATCACCAATAATCAGAGAAATGCCAATTAAAATAGCTCTTAAGCAACCTATCTGGTTGGTTAAGATGAGAGAAAAAGAAAATGCTAAATGCTGAAGGGGATGTGAAAAAACATGTGTTTAAAATCTCTATATATCTATATGTGTATTTACATGGTACCACCTAGCTGCCAAACACACATACTATATTATATATAAACCACACACACACACACACACACACACACACACACACACACACACACACATCATACACATGGTTTTCTTTTTCTATTTTCACTCTCCTTAGTTAAAATATCAAAATCATAATTTTATTGTCAAAGTTATTTGGTAAGACTCTTTGCCTATTTCTTTAAATAGTTTATATAATATTAGGATTAATTGATGCTTAAATTTTGGGGAGAATTAACTTGTAAATCCCCATGTTTCTGGGGATTTTTTTTAGGGCATTCATTGATGGCTCATTCAATTTCTTTTCCTAATATAAGGTTATTAGAATATTTTATTTCCTCTTCTGTTGACCTGGGCAGCTCATATTTTGTAAATATTCATCCTTTTCACTTAGACTGTTAGTTTTACTGGCATATAATTGGGCAAAATAACTCCTAGTAATTGATTCAATTTCATCTTCATTTGTGCATTCACTCTTTTCATTTTTGAAACCAGTAATTTGGCTGGTTTCTTCCTTTTTAAAAATCAAATTAAGCAATGCTTTCTCTATTTTGTTCCCCCTCACCTCCCATAAAACAAGTTTCTCATCTAATTTTATTAGTACAACAATTTTTAAAAAACTTCCACTTTTATTAATCCCTTCTTTGACTTTCAGGATATTTATTTTGGTGATTTGATTATATTTTCTTTCATTTTTCACACTTTTGACTTTATTTTTTCTTTTGGTTTATCATGAAGTCTTTGGCCTTCCCTTTCTCAGTTGTAATTTTTAAGGAATTACTTTCTTCAAATAGCTCTGTATTTTTTTTTTTGTTACCATTCACCACATTTTGGTTTTTAAGGAGTGATTTTCATCAGTTAAATTTTTCACCTTTTTTGATTTGGCCAATTCTGGTTTTTAAGATGTTACTTTCTTTGGGTGAGTTCAAATCTGGCCTTAGACACTTAATACTTACTAGCTGTGTGACCTCGGGAAAGTCACTTAACCCCAACTGCCCTGCCTACCCCCCTCTAGAAAGCCAAAAAAAAAAAAGGTTTTTTCTTCAGTATTTTTTTGTGCCTCCTTTGCCAATCTCATAATTTTCTTGCATTGGTCTAATTTCTTATCTCATTTTTTCCTCAAATATTCCTTTCTTGGTTTTTAAAATCATTTTTTTTATGCTCTTCTAGAAATTCTTGCTGGGCTGGTGTTAATTTTACACTTTTCTTTGAGCCTTTGTTTGTGACTGTTTTAAAATCACTGCCTCCTGAATTTGCATCTTGATCATCCCTGTCATCCTATTAGCTTTTTATTATCAGGTTCCCTTTTTGCTGTTTGCTAATTTTTCTGGCCTATTTCTTGACTTTGACTTCATACTCAAGTTGAGCTCTGTTCCCAGGCTAGTAGTGTTATTGAGAGGGCAACTCTCCTAATCTTCAAGCTTTTTCACACTGTTACTGACAGAGCTAGTTCTGGGGTTAGGACGTTTTCATTGCTTCCAAGGTGGTATGATCCAGGGAGGAGTGTGGTCACTGCTCTCTTGTGACTGAAAGTGGTATTGTTCCTCAGGGCTCCAGATCCCTTGTAAGTGCAAGTGGCACTATTCCTCAGGGGCCCTACTTAATTGATCCAGCAAGCACCCTCTCTGCCATGGAACTGTGATGAAGTAGGCCTAATGCAAAAATGTGTCTATGAAGTCTTCCTGATCAAATCTCTGTTTAAGAAATAGCTAATTGCTGAACTTGATTAAAATTGCTACTCATAGTTATAGGGGTGAAATGCCTGGAATTAATTAAGGACCTTCAGAACAGCAGCAGGAAGCCTTTAAATGACCTTTATTTACACTGAGTTAAATAGAAGTATGACTAAAAATGTCAAGGAGAAAATCAGATTATTAATATTGATTGCTTAAAGAATATGAATAATTTAGAAGTCAGTCAGAATAAACATGCAGTGACAGAAATAAACAGTACAGGGTATGACTTTCTAACATTCATTTATCATTCAGTGGTGCCTATCATTCACAGTGTGGAGAAATGGGGAATTTTTTTCTGTCAAAAAGAACAGGCGGTCACATGGCTTAGTATTGTTGAGGTTTGGGGGCTTAGGGGTGCTTGAGACAGCAAAATACCAAGAAGTCGGGTCCTGCCAAATGAATTAGACTCAAGCTTTCTCTCAGTCAAAGAAAAGCAAAGTGTATTAAAGATTCACCATAGCAGGTAGACTCTTAAGGAGCCTAAGTATTTGTGACACTTGTATTGGGCAAGCAGGCCAGAATAATTTGACATGGAGTGAGTCTGTGCTAGATTAAAGTGAGCACCTTCACGTGGGCAAGATGGATCTTATCTACAGAAAGACTGTGGGAAGGATCTAGGGGTGGACTAGAGGAGGGGTTTCGGGAGGGTCTTGAGGAAGAGTCTAAGGAGGATCTTGAATGCATTGAGGTTAGACTCTAGGAATGGGATTAAGGGTGGGAAATAGTTGAAGGCCACCTGGAGAAGACAGACAATGGAAAGTTAGGCTAGTTTAAGGGTAAGAGGTTTGGGTATAGGTATTTTGATAGGATCAAGGGTGGAAAGTTACTGGACAATGGAGGCCTAGGCTAGGTTAAGAGTAATGTAATGAAAGGCTTATGGCCTCAGGCAAATATTTCATCAAGTGGGAAGATTCAATCAGAGTTCAAGGGGTTTCCAGAGCTTGTACCTCATCAATATGATTGCCTAAGTTTTGCAACTTGGAGCCCATCTCAGACAATAAAGTAGAAAGGTACCTTTAGGATGCTGAACCAAAGCTTTTTGAGAGCAATGCGCACAAAAACCAATTAGTGAGTCATAGGACTTACTTTCATTTTTTTTTTGATAAAACATTGCCCAAATTGGGTTGACATTTTTGTGTCAACTGAACTAGATTTAAAGGCTTTGATTTTTTATTTTTTGCTAGTCCTATGGGGTTTTCTTGAGTTGCAAGGATGGATTGGGGAAAGAAGAATTTTGCTTCTCTATTTTTAATCAGTACCAAATTACTTTGATAACTGTTTTTTGAAGTTCTATTATTCCTTCATCCTCCTTTTATGCCTTTTTTCTCTTGATATTAAAGGTTGCTTTGTTTTGAGAGAAATGATTATTTTCCCCTATTAACAATCCATTATTAATTAGGATCCAAGATTTTTATTTCCTGGTATAAGGACCAGCCCTTGTATATAAATCAGCCAGTCTCTGAAGGGCATGGTTAATAGAGTAGATTGCCCTAATCCTCAGGGTACATGTTCCTCTAGCATGGGAAGGGTCCCATCTTATTAAGAGATCTTACTTCTGCTTGAAGTGTAAATAATTTAGGTGGATTCTGGGATTATATTCCAAAGAGATCACAGAAGTGGGAAAAGGTCCCATATGTACAAAAATATTTATTGCAGCTCTCTTTGTGGTGGCAAAAAACTGGAAATATAGGGGATGCCCATCAATTGGTGAATGGCTGAACAAGCTATGGTATATTAATGTAATGGAATACTATTGTGCTATAAGAAATGGGAAGGAGATGGACTTCATAATTACCTGGAGAAGCTTATGCAAATTGATGCTAAGTGAGAAGAGCAGAACCAGGAAAAACTTGAACACAATCACAGACACATCGTACATATGTTGACCAACCTTGATAAACTGGACTATCTTCAACAACGCACAGCTAAAGACAAGCTTTACAAGCCTCAGGGTGGAAGGAGATATCTAAACTCAGAGAAAGATCTAGAAAGACTATAGTTTAAATGGAGACTGAAGCAAAACACGCTATTGTTCTCTTTCATGTCTGGTTTTGCTTTTTTTTTCCCCAGTGATCACTCATTGGTTACAACCCTTCTATACAACCAAACTATTGTACAATGTGAAAGTATTTGCAGATCCTACACATGATTGCACGCCACCATGGGTGGGGGGGGGGGAAGGAAGGGGAGAAAATCTGAAACTCAAGTGATTGTGGAACTGGATCTTGTAAACTAAAAGTAAATAAACAAGTCATTCAAAAAAAAATTTAGGTGGATTCTTGCCCTGAGGGAATAAGCCCATGTCCTTGCATCCCCCCATTAGAATTTAGGGTGATTCAACTCATGAAAGAGAAAACCAATCAGAATGATCCAGATGGAGATGGATTCCTCTATCCAAATTGCTGGAGGAAGCTGTCACATGATCAAGCCATGGTCTCAGTAGGAGGAGCTGAAGACTTTTATCCTACTTAGTCATTAATTGTTCACCAATTGGGGTTGATTTTTGCCTTGTCAGGGGTACCCACTTTTCTGAAAATACTTAAAGTATTTAATATTTCCATGGTTTTGTCTTCGATTATTGAGAGAAGCCACTAACCATCTATTTATTGATTATTAGTTAGCCTGATTCATAAATTGATTATTACTCAGAATCTCTCTCTTGAGTTTTTCATTCCTCTCAGTTTCTTCAAATAAATTTTGTTCTTTTACTAAGTTCTATAAATGCCTTTCATAGTTTGATTGGTATAACATTGCTACTTTAGTATTATCATCATTGTTATTATATTGGCATAGCTTAGAAATAAACACTGCTTATTTAAATCCTTTATTTCTTGAAGGATTTCTTTGTAATTTAATTTATTCAGTTAATTTGTTGTGCATTGAGCCCATTTTATAGTTATTTTGAACAGGAATTAATTTTATATTATTGCCTTTTGGGTTTTTTTTTGCTAGTTAACTTTTTAATTTACAACTTTAATGAAGCAATTGTCTCAATTAGTATCTTTGCAGTTTTCCCAAGATTTTCTAAGAAAGCTATCATTTTTCAAGGAGATAGAGGATAGTATTAACTCTAGTTAGATTATCATTGTCTTTTATTACTTTTTATTTATTTAATATTTTGTTTTCCCTCAATTACTCATAAAAACAATTTTTAACATTCATTTCTTAAAATTTTAAGTTCAAAATTTTCTCCTTCCCTCTCAGTGAGGTGAGAAGGTAAGAAATTTGACATAGGTTATACAGATGTAGTCATGCAAAACATATTTCCATATTAATAATGTAAAAGAAAACACAGACAAAAAAAGACCCTAAGAAATATAGTGTAAACAAAAAAGTATGCTTCAATATACATTCAGACTCCATCACTCCTTTTTATGGGGATGCATAACATTTTCCATCATAAATCTTTTGGAGTCCTCTTGGATCACTGTACTGCTGAAAATAGCTATCATTGACAGTTGATCATCCTACAATACTGCTGTTATTTTGTATAATGTTTTCCTGGTTCTACTCATTTCACTTTGCATCAGTTCATATAAGTCTTTCCAGGTTTTTCTGGGAGCATCCTGTTAATCATTTCTTATAGTACAATAGTATTCTATCACAATCATATATCCCAACTTGTTCAGTCATTCCTCAATTGATGGGCATTCTATCAATTTTCAATTCTTTGCCACCAGAAAAGGTCTGCTATAGATATCTTTGTATCTACAGGTCCTTTTCTTTTCTTTTTTTAAAAACTCTTTGGGATTGTTATTGTACATCCTTCATTCTCAAAAAGGACCTATAATGTAAGGAGGGTGATATCTTACTTGCAAGCGAACTGGATTTAAGTGAGGCAGAGTTGCACAAAATCATCAGCCTCACTACCTCCCCCAGTCAATTAAGTCTGGTGTCAAGACAAAATTCAAGAACAATTGTCTAGGATGCAGCGGGCAATATAAACTCTTTCCCAGGTCTCAGTTTGTCTGAGGCAATGCCCATTTAGTGATTATGGGCTATGAAAGAATTGAGACAAAAGATGGCCAAGTTTGACATCACAAATAATCAGTGTGGTAGGGGAAGACCCTCAAAGTCTGTCCAGAACAAAAAACAATTGCTATTTTGCTATTTGTTGGTATAGGTGTTGTTCTTGGTCTGTCATTCTTGAAGAGGATCAATGACATTACAAGAGTGATGTCTTGACTTGCAAGTGAATTGGGTTTAAGTGCTGCAAAACTTCAGAAAGTCATCAAACTCTCTCCTCCAGAGTAATCAGAGTCCAGTGACAATACAAAGTCAAGACAACTGACAATGGTCCCTCTCTTTGGGATACAGACTTAATAATAATATTGTTGAGTCAAAGGGTATACATGGTTTTATAGTCCTTTGGGCTTAGTTCCAAATTGTTTTCCAGAATGGTTGAATCAATTCATAATTCCATCAACAATGAATTAGTATCCCAATTTCCCACATTCCCTCCAACATTTGATATTTTCCTTTTCTATCATATTAGCCTATATGATCAGTATGAGGTGGCACCTCAGAATTATTTTAATTTGCATTTCTCTAATTAATAGGAATTTAGAATATTTTTTCATGTGGCTATAGATAGTTTTGATTATTTCATCTGAAAACTATTGTTTCATATACTCAGACCGTTTGTTAATTGAAGAATGGTTCTTATTTTTTTTAGTCAATTTGACTCAGCTCTCTATATCTTTGAGAAATGAAGTCTAATCATAGACATTTGCTGTTTAAGTTTTGATTATTGACTGTATTTCCCTCCATCCCCTGTTCTCTTATTTTCTGCTTTCTTTTACTTTTGTCCTGTCTATTCTCAAGTGTTTTACTTCTGACTACTACTTCTCCCAATCAACCCTACTTTCTATCAGCCACCCATCTCCTTTCTTTTATTCCCTCACATCCTACTTTCCTGTAGGAACAGATAGATTTCTATACCCAACTGAATATGTATGTTATTCCCTCTTTGAATGAATTTTGATGAAAGTAAAGTTCAAATGTTCACCTCCTACCTTCACTATCTTCCCCTTCTCTGTAAATGCTCTTTCCCATGTCTTTTAGGTGTGATAATTTATCCCATTTTACCTCTCCTTTCTCCTTCTCCAGGTGCATTCCTTTTTTTCACTTGTTACTTTTTTTTTTTTAGATATCATCCCATCATATTCACACCCATGCCCTCCATCTTTCTACACTCCTTCTAACTACCCTAATAATGAAAAAGTTTAACTTAAAGTTATAGATATCTTCTTCCTAGGTATGAATGTAAATAGTTTAACCTTATTGAGTTCCTTAAAATTTCATTACAGTTTGCTTCTTTATGCTTCTCTTGAGTCTTGTATTTGGAGGTCAAATTTTCTATTCAGCTCTGGTCTTTTCAACAGAAATGCTTGAAAGTCCTCTTTAATGTCTTCCCCCCTCAAGAATTAATAATCAGTCTTACTGGATAGGTAATTATTGGTTGTAATCCTAGCCTTCTGATCCTTCAATGTAGCATCTGTTAAGTCTTATGTTACCCTTACTGTGATGCAATGATATTTGAATTGTTTCTTTCTGGTTACTTGCAATAGTTTTTCCTTGGCTTGGAAGTTCTGGAATTTAGCTATAATATTCCTGGGAGTTTACATTTGGAATTTGTTTCATGAGGTGATAGGTCAATAGTTTCAATTTCTATTTTACCCACTGGTTTTAGAACATTAGTGTGGTTTTCCTTAATAACTTTTTGAAAGATGATGTTTAGGTTTCTTTTTTTTATCATGGCTTTCAGGTAATCTAGTGATTCTTAAATTATTTCCCTTCTAACTATTTTGTAGGTCAGTTGTTTTCGTTGAGACAGTTCACATTTTCTTCTATTTTTTCATTCTTTTGATTTTGTTTGTCTCTTGATGTCTCATGGAGTCATTAGCTTCTACTTGCCCAATTCTAATTTTTAAGGAATTATTTTCTTGAGGAAGCTAGGTAGCACAGTGAATAGAGCGCCAGCCCTGCAGTTAGGAGGACCTGAGTTCAAATCTGGCCTCAGATACTTAACACATACAAGCCATGTGACCTTGGGCAAGTCACTTAACCCCAATTGCCCTGCCTTCCCCCCTCCAAAGAGCAAAAAAAAAGAAATTATTTTCTTTAGTGACCTTTTGAATCTCATTTTCTACCTGACCAATTCTACTTTTTAAGAAGTTTTTTTCTTCAATTAATATTTTTGCAAGCTTTTTCCATTTGGACAATTCTCACTTTTAAAGATACTCTTCATTGGATTTTTGAACCTCTTTTACCATTTGGTTTATTCTGTTTTTTAAGGTGGTTGGTTTTTTCCCATTATTTTTTTTATACCACTCATTTCTTTTTTCAATTTTTCGTCTACCTCTCTTATTTGTTTTTTTCAAAATTCTTTTTGAGCTCTCCCATAGTCTGAGATCAATTCACGTTTTTCTTTGAGGCTTTGGATGTAGCAGTTTTGACTTTGTTATCTTCTTCTGAGTTTGTGTTTTGATCTTCCCTGCCACCACAGTAACTTTGTATAGCTTAGATCTTTTTTTGTTGTTGTTTGATCATTTTTCCATCCTATTTCTTGATTCTTATCTTTATATTAAAGTGGGGTTCTGCTCGTGGGGTGTATGGGGCACTGTCACAAGCTTCAGGTTTTATTGTGCAGTTGTTTAAAGAACTAATTGTGGAGGTTTCTAAGCTTTCGATTCTTCCAAGGTAATTTGATGGAAGGAGAAGTGTGTTTACCACTCTCCTGACCTGGACTCTGGTCTGTGAGCAGTGGAACTATGACCAGTGTCCCCACTTGCCTGTGGTCACAAGTTCTGATGTGTTTGTGTTCTTTCTCACCCTGGGATTGTGACCTGGATCCAAGCATGGGCAATACAACAGAGTCCTGTGCTCAGTGCCAGCAAAGGGACCACTGTAATTGCCTGACCAGTTGTCTGACTCTTACTATCTGTGGGATTAGAGCTCCAGAAGCAGCCACTGACACTGCTGACTCAGTCACCCAGGGCCTGCTGTTCATTTCCTGTGGCATGGCCTATATTGTACTCCACTTTTATTCAGTGAAATAGACCATTCCAGGTAACTTTCTAAATAATTTTGGGCTGGAAAATTGTTTCACCTCATCTTCTGTGAATTTGATCATTCCAGAATATGTTCTGAGGTATTATTTAAATTTATTTAGAGGGGAATTTGGGAGAGCTCACATGAGTCCCTTTCTTTTCTTCACCATCTTGGCTCTGTCTCCCCTCCTTCTATTGTCCGTTATTTCTTTATCTTCTTAATTATGCTAATATGTCTAAAACTATATTAAAGTGGCCATCCTTGCTTTATCTTATATTTATTGAGAGAAAGAAAGAGACAGAGACAGAGAGAACCTAACCATAGAAAATTATAATGATGACAGGGAAGATCAAAAAACAAACTCAGAAGAAGAATTCAGAACTGCTAAATTCAAAGCCTCAGGAAAAAAATATCTCTGAACTGGTCTTAAACCCATAAAGAGTTCCTGGCAGAGCTCAGAGGGGTTTTTAAAAAAAATCTAATGAAAAAGTAAAGGAAAAATTTGGAAAAGAAATGAAAGTGATGTGACTAAGAAAAGAGTTAACATCTTGGTAAGGGAGGCACAAAAAGATACTAAAGAAAATAATACCTTAAAAAGCAGAATAGTCCAAAATGGAAAAAAAAATTCATAAAAATTCATAGAAGTGACCATCTTAAAAAAAAAAAAGAATTGGCTAAATAGAAAAGGAGACAGAAAAGCTCACTGAAGAAAATAATTTCTTAAAAGTTAGAAATGGACAAGTGGAAGTTTGTGGAGAAAAAGAAGTACATTGGAAGAAAGAAAAAATGGTACTCTGGGGGAAAGGAGAAGGAGAAATAGAATGGGGTAAATTATTTCACAAAAAAAGAAATGTGAAAGAGATTTTACAATGGAGTAGAAAATGTGGTGGAGTGGATAGGTATAAAAATGCTTGAACCTTACTCTCATCAGAAATAATTCAAAGAGGGTATAACATGCATACTCATTTAGGCATAGAAATCTATCTTATTCCACAAGGAAGTAGGGGACTAAGAAAAAGAGGGTGGCCTGATAGAAGGAAGGACTGATTCGGGGAGGCCATGGTCAGAAGCAAAACTATTTTAAGGAGGGACAGAGTAAAAGGAGAGAGAAAGATTAAACAAGGGAAAATAAGTTGAAAAGACATAGTTAATAATCATAACAGTGAATGTGAATAGGATGAACTCACCCATAAAATGGAAGTAGGGTGACTTAAAATCAGAATTCTTCAATATGTTGTTTACAAGACGCTTGAAGCAGAGAGACATACACTGAGTATAGGGCAGCTAGGTGAAATTTGGCTTGGCATCTGGGGGACCTAAATTTAAATCCTACCAGAGAAACTTACTAAATGTGTGATCTTGGGCATGTTGATGAACACTACTTGCCTCAGTTTCCTCCTCTGTTAAAATGAGTCAAGGAAGGAAGTTACAAACCATTGCAGTGTCTTTGCCAAGAAAACTCCAAATGGATTCACAAAGAATTGGACACAACATTAGGGTAGAATAGCAAAAATAAGGGCTGGAGGAAAAATCTCTCAGGCTTCACCTGAAGTAAAAAAAAAAAAGGGGGAGGCTAGCAATTATGATCTTAGACAAAACAAAAGAAAAATAGATCTAACTAAAAGAGATAAGCAGGGAAAGTAGATTTTATTGAAAGATACCAGAGGCAATAAAGTAATATCAGCACTAGACATATATGCACCAAGCATCCAAATTCTTTTTTAAAATTAGCTTTATTTTTGGTTTGCATCATTCATTTCCACGCGATTTTGAGTTACAAATTTTCTCCCCATCTTTCCCCTACCCACCACCCCAAAATGGTGATCCCATGTTTACCCCCTCCCCCAATCTGCTCTCTCCTATATCCTCCCCCATCACTCCTCTGACTTTCTGGTAGGGCAAGATGGATCTCCTTACCTCAGTGCCTGTATGTCTTAACTCCCAGTTGCATGTAAATAATAATCACACACACACACACACACACACACACACACACA
>CM053583.1:255268674-255311014 GCA_028627135.1 Pseudochirops cupreus | reverse complement strand
ATTTAAATTCTTAAATATATTGGCATACAATTGGTCAAAATAACTATTTTTAATTGCTCTGATTTCATCTTTGCTAGTAGCCTATTTACCCTTTTCATTTTTTATGCTAGTAATTTGATTTTTTTCTCTCTTTTTAAAATCATATTAACCAATGGTTTATCTATTTTATTTTTTTAAATAAAACAAATTCCTAGTTTTATTTGTTAATTCAATGATTTTTTACAATCGTATTAGTATTTCTAATTTGGTCTTTGGTTGGTGATTTTTAATTTGTCCTTTCTCTAGTTTTTAAGATTGTATAACAAATTTCTCAATTGTTTCTCAATTTTATTAATGTAAGCATTTAGAGATATAATTTTCCCTCTGATTAATGTTTTTTCCTACATCTCATAGGTTTGATTTTGACATGTTTTCTATTTATTGTCTTTCTCTTTAATGGAATTATTGATTGTTTCTACGATTTGTTCTTAAACCACTCATTCTTTAAGAATAGGCTGCTTGGTTTCCAATTAGTTTTTATTCTGTGTTTCCATGTTTCCTTATTAAATATAACTTTATTGCATTGTGACCTAAAAAGGATACATTTAATATTTCTGCTTTTAACTATAAAATCTTTATGCCCTACTCTGTGGCCAATCTTTGTAAAAGTTCCATTTACCATGGAGAAAAGCTATATTCCTTTCTATTACCAATCAATTCTCTCCAGATATTCATCATATTTAGCTTACCTTAAATTCTATTCACTTCTTTGACTTCTTATTTATTTTTCTAATGAGATGTATCTAGGTGCGAGAGGGGAAAATTAAAGTTCCTCACTACTGTCTATTTCCACCTGTAATTTGTTTAACTTTTCTTTTAAAAAAATCATATGTTATCGTATTTGATGCATATAGATTTAGTACTGATTTTTCTTCATTGTCTATGGTATCTTTTATCTTAGTTTCTCTGCTTATCTCTTTTAATTAAATCCATTTTAGCTTTAACCTTTTCCTCAATTATGACTGCTTCTCTTGTTTTTTTTTATATCAGCTGAAGCACAATAAATTCTACTCCAGCCTTCATTTTTAAATGTGTTTCTTGTTAAACAACATATAATCAGATTCTTATTTTTTAATCCATTCTGCTATTTCTGTTTTTGGGGTGAATTCATCCCATTCACATTCAAAGTTATATATACTATTTTGTATTTCCCTCCAATCAATTTTCCTCACTGCTGTCCTCAGATTCTCTTTTTACCCCCTCCATATAGTTTACTTCTAACCACTACTTCCCTAACCCACACTCTTATAAAGAATTCCTCCCTTATTCCTCTTACCCTCTTATTATAAACTAGAAAGGATAAATAATATAAGGCTTTATATGCACTAATATATACTTATATGTACTCATTGTTAACTCTTATTGCAAGACCATGAGAAATATAATAATAACCTAACCTTAAGCATTTATTAGTAAAATCTGCTATTTGTGGTAAAATCTTATAAGATTGTAATTTGATGGTGTTCTGAGTTTTGATTTCAGGTATAATTGTTTAAAAGTAATGAGGTGGTTACAATAACAACAATTACAACCACCATTCAAGGGACGTGCCATATGTTGCCAAAAAGAAGTACAGTCTGAGAACTGCTACATGTGCATGTCTATGTCTGGGAAGGCTGAAGGAATAACCTTTCAAAAAGAAAGATAGAATTCCCTTGACTCAGTTTTTCCATTGTGATATTTCCTTTCTGAAAAGGAAATTTTTCTATTTGGTTAATTCTTAGCTTGTGAATAATGTGGAACTCTGCTGTTGCAAAATAAAGGTTAACCATAACTCTTACCTGAAATCAAAAAGAGCTAAGGAAGCTTTACCTATTCAGGTATGTCTGTGTCCTTGAAGGGACAGTCTTGATATTGTGATAATATCCCTCCTTATCCCTATCATAGTAAATTTCTATTGCCAGAACAGGTGAATTGTAAAAGCTGTTATTATATATGATAAATCCTATGGTTGCAATACCTAAAATGTCTCTGAATTACTACACTAGGATGCAAGAATTAAAGATTTAATCTGAATTTGTAGCAAATTTGCTACCATAAGCAACTAAGTAAATGAGTATTTACATTTGTCATCCCCTAGCTGAAAGTTATATGTTCATGAACAAGATTAGGTCCTTAAAATGTCTCATTCTTTCAGTATGATATAAGGATGATATATATATCCTCAAAGGGGATTGATATGAAAAAGAAGTTTTAAATTTTAATGTAGTATTTAACTTTGAGAAAGCAACAACATTAGATTGGTTTTTTTTTTTTTACTGGAAACTAGGTATATATAGACTATATATTATCATATATAAATTATATATATTATATATGACATTATGGATACATATATACATACATATGTTATATGTATGTATATTTATACACATACAGTATGTGTGTGTGTGCGTGTGTGTGACTGGTGTCTAAATATTTCTAATGGAATATATAGGCTTAAAATCTGTTTTAGCAGCAAATAATCAAAATAGGATTCATTATTTGACATATAAAATTATGCTAATAATTTTAAATACATATCAAAATCATGTTGTTGTTTTTCTTTTGAAGTCTCTGATATTAAAAGACAGAAAGGTTCATTTTGCAAATCAGACCCTAATGGATCTTTTTAAGAGTCCTTCTTCAGCCCGTAGAGAGCGTTTTCAATATCAGATCCATTGTTCAAGTAAAGATAGAAAGAGCAAGTGGTCTATAAAAATTGAACTTCACAGAACTTTCAAGTGAATTATGGGTTCCTAATTTGATGTTCTTCTTATGGCTCTGTCATTAAAAGGATTAACTCCATAAGGTTTAACATTGTTTTCACTGCATGAACTAGTTACTTGTTCATGTTAAATTCTTGTTCTTGTTACTAGCAAATTTTAGCAACAATGAACAGGGAAGCTCTGCAAGTGACATGGACCCAGAGAAGTAGATCTGCTAAAAGAAGCAGCTCTCTAGAGCTGTACTGAGAATGAGGCCTATTCCAGAATTTCCAAGGGAAGATTTTTCCAGGGACAAGGCAATTTCATGTGACAGCTAGGACTTAAAATGAAATACACTAATTAAATGAACATTAGGAATGGGTTATGAAGAACAAGGAGACTTGTTATTTAACATTGATAATAATTATTGTAGTACTTTGGCTTTAATGTTTCATGGTGTTTATGTTTGCATGAAGCAGAGGCATGCTCAACTTCCTTTTATTTATTGTTTGTGGATAACAGTCATTCCTCCTGTATCTTTTGGTCAATTGAAAGCCTGTCTTCTGTTTATATTAATCTCATCTAGCCAAAACTTGATTTATGGAATTAATTATTAACTGTTTTTTTATATCCCTCAGGTAGAAGTCGAAGGAAGTTTGAGCTTCCCAAAGTGATTTACTCCCCAAGCTAACTGTGTAAGGGAAGATTTCCCTGATAGAGTCTAAGGGATATATCAGATATGACAAATTAACTAAGCTTGTGGTTTTTATTATCAACTTTTATATAACATTGAAGGTAGCAAGGAATTATGGTTTTTGTAATTCTCATAGCCATAATGTATTTGTTTCCCGGGTATAAGTTTAATTCCCATGACTTACAACCTCTGAGACTTACTAAATTTGATTCCTCTGAGTATAAGATGTTGGATAAGTTTGTCACCAATTTGGTCACTACACTTCCTGAAAGGAATTCTACCAAGCTTGAGATGAGACAGGCAGTAAGAAGGCTACCATTGATTTGGGTACTTTTAATGAATTTCCTTTGAGATCTTAACCCAGCTTTGTGTTGTTTGTTGTTGTTCAGTCATTTAAATTGTGTCTGCCTCTTTTGTGACCCCATTTAAAAGTTTTCTTGGTAAAGATATGGGGGTGGTTTGTCATTTCCTTCCCCAGATTATTTTACAGATGAGGAACTGAGGCACAGCATTAAGTGATTTGCCCAGGCTCATACAGCTAGTATATGTCTGAGGCCAGATTTGAACACATAAAGATGAGTCTTCCTAGTTCTAAAGCCCAGTTCTAAAGCCACAGCACCACCTAGCTCTCTGCATATAAGAATGTCAGGCTTTAAAAATTCTAATAGAAGGTAATTGTAGGGAAATATTTTATTATATTCTCCAGAAAATCTCATGTATTTTATTCTTTAAAGTCTGCTTTATGTGGCTAGAACATTGTCTAACCCAAAAACTTACTGCAGAGATCAGACTGACCTCAGAGATGCCTCTGCTGGGAATGCCTGGGTCCCATCCAGGTCTTATTTTGGTTACACCCAAGCTTTTGTTTGGGGCTCCCAAAATTCTGAATGTTTGTGCTTACTAATACACATTTCAATTGAACTTAATCTGACTGTTTGTGCTTACTGAAATACAGCTCAATGCCTGGGAATTGTCCTCTCTGCAAAATTGTTTAACTACGTATGTGAGCTTCCTGTGCTGTTACTCTTGTCTAAGCACCATATGATGTATATGTCACAGAGACTCCAGCAGGGAGCTATGTCTTCTACTGGCTCTCTCCATTGCCAAATAATTTAATAAATTTCTTTATAAAACTATTTCAGATTTAGGGATTCATTCTTGGGACTTACACTGTATACTATCAATCAAACTCAGCAGGAAAAGAGAGAAAGGTAAATTCTATTTAAATTACTAATACATAAAATACTTGGGAGTCTACCTGCTAAGACACTATAATGATAATGGTAATTTGAAGATCTTCCCCACCCCTTAATAGGCTAAATGTAACCACATGGAGCCTATAGTGGGAGGAGTTTGCTGAATGGGTGAAGCAGAAAGGGTAAAGCAGAGATTAGAGGAAGCTGGGAGTAAGAGCAGTTAGGGTGGAGGGGAGAGAGGATGTAGGCAAGGAGACAGCTAGGCTTATGAGCATTTGCTTGTGGGAAGGTTTTGGGATAGTGTTGCTCTCTAGAGTGATAAAGAAAGTTAACTTCTTTGTTGCTATGATAGACTTGGTTTTCTGTTGTTGGGATCTGGCTTTCTGGTGTTATGATTCAGCTTTCTGGTCTCTGAATAAATGTTTTGCTTCTATCTTCTATATGGAGACTCTGTTATATTGTGTGATTCAGAACTATGCAGGCATATTCAGTCACCATCAGTGCTATGAATATTGCCTTGGCTATACATTTGGCATTGAGGATGGGATCACAGGATATCAGATCTTTATTTGGAGGAAGAAGGAGTTTAGAGGAAGAAATGGATATCACAGGATTAGAAGATTTACCTTATTCCTCCCTAGCAAAGGAATGACCTAAAAGCACCAGACCCTGTGAAAACTGTGAACCGAGGCTACAGAGGGGAGAACCTAGAGATTTAGAAAGATGTTTGCAAGGAATACCAATAAAACCAGGGAAAGAACTAGCAGGAATGTGTAGAAGAGGCTGGGTTTTTCTAACAGGTACCATATTATATGTAAAAGCAAAGACATACTGCTGCAGGAAAAAGCTCAGATGGAAAGGAAGTTAGATGATTTGCATAAGAAACTTTCTGTGTTACAGCATGCAAGCTCTCCTTCAGAAGAGCAAGCTGGAGGGTCTCAGGTGGTAGAAAAACAAATTACTGTTCGGGAGTTGGCTGGTTTACATAAGAGTATTTTCGTTCACTTAGCTAGAAAGAAGTGAAAAAATAGCAAAAGGAATGTGCATGCAGCCCTTGCGCAGGCTGGGCCAAGTTGCCCCAATAACTACCAGGAGAACATGTGGGAGGAGAATGAAGCAAAGTTAGATGAGGAGGCTTTTACAAGAGTAGACTGTCACCCCAACCTGAGAAGAAAGCAGGAGAACCAGGGTAGAAACACAGTCTTCCGGGAGATAATTGAGGATTTTACTCAGCAAGGAGTCACTGATATATTAAGTTGATTCACCCAAAGGAGGAGTGAACCACCACTGCCTTGGATGGTGAGAATCAGTGATGAAGGGGCTGGAGAAGTATCAGCAGATAGTGTAGATCGTTTGAAATTTATAGGTATTAGTCAGAATCCTTTTGTACAGCAATCTTTTAGGGATTACCATATGCAAGGAGGTAACAATGGAACTAGTATGTGAGCTTTAGCCACCAAGGGATGCAATAAAATGTATCCTACTGACTCTATATGACCTAGTAGAGATAGACTCTGGTACTTGCTTAGAGACTGTATGAGAAAGTTAAAGGAGCAGGTAATGAAGATAGCAATAATGACAGAGACACTAAGGCTTATCACAATACCCCCTTAGCAGTTTCCCACAGAAGTAGCATAGTGAAGACAGCACCTCCTGCTTATAAGCACCTAATTCTGACTCTACTAATTGGGGAGATAGGGCACTGTCTTTCAGAGATGCTGGATAAGATTTCATAGCTAAGTGACTTAGGAGAAAGATTCTCAAAAGAGAAGAGTAAATAGCCAGCAGATTCAAAATCAGAATAGATTGAGAAGAAAATAATTATTTGCTGCTCTACTGAGAGCAGGGGTAGATTTTGGAAGAACAGGTGGCATTCCAACTAATGAAATATACAAAATGTACTGAGAAAGGGGGTTTAACATTAGACTGAGCAGGGAAGTAAGAACTGCCCCTATGGATCCTCCTGAAACATAGTATTCAAAATCATCACACCTGCAGGAAGAACAAGAAATTGGCCAGGCCCCAGCTCTGATTAAAGAAAGTACATATCTAGCCAGAATGATGACCTCAAAATTGGAAATTAGAAAACAGTAAAGAACAATGAAGAAGACTATGATAGTGGGTTCATGAACTCTAGAAGCATGGCTGACCCTATATCTACTCCACTTCTCGTTATCGTCTCCTTATTTCTTTTTGGGTTTTTGTCTGTTAAATTTGTTTGCTAGATTTGTTTCCTGCAAGCTTAGTACCCTCCACCTGCAGAGGTCTGATTGCTTAAGCCAGACGTCACCCCCTGTCCATGACTGTGATGTGTCACCCCTGGACCTGTTTTTGACCAAGCTCTGGATGCCAGCTAAAGAACTGACCTCTTGAATGAGACTTCTTATAAAGCTCTAGATACCAAATAAAGAACTGACCACTCAAATGGGACTTCATAGGGTAGGGACAGCTGTATGCCCAATTTCAGCAGGAAGAAGAGACCTTCACTCCTGAACTCAAGATTTTAAACCCATTCGTTCAATGAGGTAATGAAAGGGTGCTTGTGCTCAAGCCCCACCATAAGATATTATTTTATGTGCTTATTTTCTGTTATCCCTCTTATATTGTTGTAAAGTCCTGTTGACACCAGTTACTCCTAAAGTCCCATTGACCTATATAAGGGACATGAAAGATCGTGGGGTCAAATGTAATAGTAATGAGAATTCGAAGATCTTTCCTGCCCCTTAATTGGCCTAAGGGAATTTGAAGATCTTTCCTGCCCTTAATAGGCCAAATGTAATCACATGGAGCCTGTAGCGGGAGGAGTTTGCTGAATGGGTGGAGCAGGAAGGGTGGAGCAGAGCTGACAGGAAGCTGGGAGTCAAAGTAGTTAGGGTGGAGGGAGGAGAGGATGCAGGCAAAGAGACAGCTAACCTTGTGAGTATTTGTGGGAAGTCTTTGGGATGGTGTTGCTCTCTGCAGTGATAACATGTGCTAACTTCTTTGTTGCTATGATGGATTTGGTTTTCTGGTATTGGGATTCAGCTTTCTGGTGTCTGAATAAATGTTTTGCTTCTGTCTTCTATAAGGAGTGTCTTATATTTTGTGATTCAGAATT
This sequence comes from Pseudochirops cupreus, assembly GCA_028627135.1. Lineage (NCBI taxonomy): Eukaryota > Metazoa > Chordata > Mammalia > Diprotodontia > Pseudocheiridae > Pseudochirops > Pseudochirops cupreus. The sequence continues at coordinate 255,303,301 of CM053583.1, read as the reverse complement.
GTGCTGGCATATTCATAGTTGCCACTGGTGCTGTGAATATTGTGTTAGCTCTAGAGACACAAACAGGAATTACATTAAAGCAACCACAAAACATTCTACACAGCAATAAAGAAAGACCTAAATAACTGAAGAAGTATTATTTGCGCAGGGATAAGCCAAGCCAATGTAATAAAAATGACAATACTAATGACATTAACTTATTTATTCAGTGGTATTTCAGCCAAGCACAAGCCTGCTTTACATAACTGGGAAATGCCAACAAATTTCTTGCGGAGAAACATTAGGTCAAGAACTTCAAGGGAAATTATGAAAAATAAAGGTGGGAAGGAAAGGGGGGAAAGACCTAGTAGTATCAGATCTCAGACCACACTTTAAAATCATAAAAATGGTTAAAAAACAGAGAGGCTGATCGGGCAGATACAAACAAATCTAACAGACTAGCTTTGAATATATTCCAAAACTCCAGGTCACGGAGGCAAGTAAACATTACTTATCAAAAACTGCTGGGAAAACTAGACAGTGTTCGGAAAGAAATTAGATTCAGAACACTACCTCATATCAAACATACAAGGGGGTATATGATTCACATCACCTTATGAACATATTAGAAGAGCAAATGGAGAAATTACCTTTTTGACCTAAAGAGAGGGAAATAACGATATGAACAAAAATGATTGTGGAAGGTAAAATGGACAATTTTAATTTCATAAAATAAAAAAAAACTTCTTGCACAAATAAAACCAATGCTGATTAAGATTTAAAAGGACTCCATTAACTGAGGGAAAATCTTTGCAGTTACTTTCTAATATAGTTCTTGCTTCCAAGATATATACATAAGGAACTCATTAAAATTTATGAGAATAAGAGGCATTCCTTAATTAATAAAGGGTCACAGGATATAAATAAGCAGTTTTCAAATGAAGAAATTAAAATTATCACCAGCCATATGGAAATATGCTCAAAATCACTAATCATTAGAGAACAGCAAATTAATCCACCTCATACCCATCAAGTTAACAAAATTGATCCCCTTATCTCCTCAAATTGATAAATATTGGAGGAGATATGGGGATATAAGGAAATTAATACACTTTTGATGGAGTTGTGAATTATTTAATGATTCAGGTTAACAATTTGTAACTATGCCCCAAAAGTTGTTAAACTGTGTATAGCCTTTGACCCAACAATAACACTGCTAGATATTTACCTCGAAATGATCAAAGAAAGAAGAAAAGGACCTGTATATACAAAAATATGCTTAGTACTCATTTTATAATGACAAACAAATATAAATTAAGGCAGTGCCCATTAATTGAACAGTAGCACACATACATATGTGTCATATATATATATGTATATATATACATATATATATAAAACATAGCATAACATAACATTATGTGATATGATATATATAATATGAATGTAGTAGAATACTATTTTGCCATAAGAAATGATGAAAGAAACTGCATCAAAGAAGCCTGGGAAGAATTATGAGAACTGATGTTGAGTGAAATGAATCAGGAATGTATCATTATACAATAATAACATTGTAAAGACAATCAGTTTGTAAGAATTAAGAACTTTGATCAATACAATGACCAACTATGATTCCAGAGGACAGATGTTGAAGAATGATACTCACTTTCTGGCAGAGGGTAATAGATTTAAGATGCAGAATTAGACATACATTTTTGGACATGAACAGCATGAGAATTTGTTTTGCTTAACTATGCATATTGGTTACAAGAGTTTTTGTACCTTCTTTCCGTCATTCCTTTGTTCCTTCCTTTTCTCCTTCCTCCCTTTCTTTTCTCCCTTTTTCTTTCCTATCTTCCCTTCCTCCTCCTTTCTCTCCCTTCCTCTTTTATTCCTTCTTTCTTTTTTTCTTTTTTCTGGAGTTGGAAAGAACAAATTTGAATGCTTGTTAATTGAAAAATAATAAGACCATTGATAAATATAAGAATACAGTTTCTGTTGAATATTGATATCACAACCCAAATAGGAGGGCTAATGATATCATGGGTGATTTCTTGTGTGTGAATAGCATCAAAGTAATGCAGAATTACACAAAGTTGTGGTCTCACATTCTCTTCCATAATCATCAAAGTCCAATGGCAAGAGAAAAGTCAAGATGACTGGCAATGGTCCAGGATGTGGAAGATGGCACCTTTGATTTCTGATCAAGTTCTAAGTACTCCTGCTGTAGTTGCCTTCATGGCTGTTGGAACAAATTGTTCTCATTCACCCATTCCACTGGGGGAAGATTCACATGCTTGGAGTAGACATCCACCTAACTTGTCAACAGGTTTGAGGCCTGTCAATTACCCTCAACCTGGTTTAGCCCATCTGCAGAAACAGTTTTACCAGGGTATCGCCTTTGCACATGCTACAACTTCATGGAGCCACGGGTGAGTTTTGGGTAAATATCAGATGGACATCAAAGGGGGTTGAGCAGCCCTGGAAAGGGTTCAGCAAGCCTTCACAACAGAGGGTCTAGTGTTCCCTGAACACCTCATATACTCTCCTCAGAAGATATAAACTTTCTTCTCTCCTCATGCTTCTTTTATGTTCTCCTGTCCACACCTTTGTAGTCCAAGACTTTTCCTCTCTTTACCGAGAAGAAAGAGCTTACTCTTCTCTTTTATCTCTCTCATCACCTATTGATATAAAACCTGATTTTCTCCTCCTTTACTCTGATTGTGATTTTTAACAAAGGTTGCTCTTCTCTCCAAGATCAACCCTTTCATTTGCACCCCATTTTCCCTTAGATTGCTATCAAAACCATTTTCCCTGTGCTTACATTACTCTTCAGTCTCTCCCTATTTACTGGTTCCTTCTCCATTACCTAAATTTTTTTTTTAATCTTCACTAGACCCTATCATTCCCTCAAGGTATGGTCCTATTCCTCCTCTCCCTTCATCATTGATTTTTCAAACACTTGGCTAACTTCTAATTTGTCACCAGAAAAGTCTAGAATTAAAGTGTGAAAATCTAAAATTAAAGAATTTTTTAAAAACTCATTGGACAATACTATTGAACTATACAAATCTGGCAGATATATGTCAACAAACTGACTAGTAACATGAGACATCACTTTAATTCTAGTGTAGTTCTTCTCAAGTAATATAGCTAAAGTAAGGAGAAATGTAGGCTAATTTGATGGCTAATGGTTTTTTTCTTAATTTATGGTTTAGATATGGGTGTATTTGTAGGCCACAGTCCAGTAGCTAATGAGATATTAAATTTAAGTGACAGAGTGGAAATGATATTGGGGGTAATTTGTTGAATGAGTTGGAAGATGTCCTCAAGATACATGATGAGGGATCAGTCTTAGCAAGCAGAAAAGTTATCTCTTTATCTGAAACTAGAGTAAATGTCAAGAAGATAATAATGGGGCAAGAAGTCTTAGAGATGTGATAAGAAGAGAAGAAACAAAAAGAAAACAAAAATCAATTAAAATAAAATTAGAAGGTAAACAATATCAGAGAATAACTCATGGTGTTATTTATCTTTGTCAATTTCCTATTTATTTTACATATAAGATTTTCTATAGTGATATCAGATGTGGATTCTGCCCCCCAACCCCCATTCTCTTATTTCCATGCTATTTTTGCCTTCGTTTATTTAATGCACACAAGACCTTTTAAATTTTTGAAGTATAAAGAAAGGGGCCTCAGAGAGCTCACATCAAATGTCTTAATAAATAATTAAAATGGTTAATAAAATTTAGAATAAAGACACCATTGAATTAATAAATAAAGCTAAGAGTTGGTTTTATGGAAAAAAACAAATATATAAACAATTAGTTAATTTGATAAAAAAGAGAGAAAACTAAATCACTAGTATTAAACATTAAAAGAGTGATTATATCACAAGGAAGATGAAATTAAAGCAATTGTAAGGAGTTATTTTGCCCAATTATATGCCAATAAATTTAACAATTTAAGTGAAATGAAAGAATATTTATAAAAATATAAATTTCCTAGATTAGCGGAAGAGAAACTTTAATATCTAAATAGACCTATTTTAGAAAAAGAATTTGAACAGGCCACAAGTTAGCTTTCTAAGAGAAAAGCAACAGGAATGGATGGATTTACAAATGAATTCTATTAAGCATTTAAAAATCAATTAATTCTAATATTAAATAAACTATTTAAAATAATAAGCAAAGAAGGGATCCTACCAAACTCCTTTTATGAAACAAATATGATGCCGATATGTAATCTAGAAAGAGTAAAAACAGAAAAAGAAAATTATAGAAGAATTTCATTAATGAATATGGGTGCAAAAATCCTGAATAAAATACTAGCTAAAAGATTACAACAGTATATTACAAAGATTATACATAATAATCAAGTCAGATTTACACCAGGAATGCAGGGATGGGTTAACATAAGGAAAATTATTAGCACAATTTGTTGCAACAATAATGAAAGTTTTTTTAAAAATCATATGTTTGTGTCAATAGATGGAGAAAAAGCTTTTGATAAAGTTCAACATTGATTTTGTTTAAAAAAACACTTGAAAGTATTCTTATAAATGGATTTTTCCTTAAATTGGTAAAAAAAAAAATTATCTAAAATCTCTAGCAAGCATTATTTGTGATGAGAATATACTAGATGCCTTTCTGTTAAGATCAGGTATGAAACAAGGATACTCACTATCACCAAAAGTATTCAATATTGTATTGAGCAAAGTTAGGTTTAAAATGGATAATTTTGATTACGTTAGATTAAATGTATAAGTTTTTGTACAAATAAAATAAATGTAGTTAAGATAAGAAGAAAGGCTGAAAATTGGGCAGGGGGAGGAGGGGGAAGAATTTCATAGACAGTTTGTCAGATAAAAGTCTCATCCCTAAAATATATAGAGAACTTGGTCAAATCTTTAATACAAGTCATTCCTCAACATCATTTATCCTTAATAACTATAACACGTTAGAACATCTGGGACATATCCTAGGTAATAATTTTTAGGAATGCTGGGAGTTTGGGGTAAGTAGTTTTTATTTATGTACCAACTTTAAAACAACTATGTAAATATGGGATGTACTCATAACTGCTTTTAAGTTCATTCAGCAGCATATTTCTGTATTAGCCATATTATGAAAAATGAATAAAGAATGAGAAAAGTTAAATTTCAGTTAGTATTCAGTTCCTCAGTTCTCTCTCTGTAGGTGAATAGCACTTTTTTATCTTGAATTCTTTGGAATTGTTTTCAATCATTCTATTGTTCAGATCAGCTAAGTCTTTCAAAATTGACCATCTAATGATGGTAATATTGCTGTTACTGTGTACAATGATCTCCTGGTTCTGCTCACTTCGTTTTGCCTCAGATCATATAGGTCTTCCCATGTTTTGTTTTTAAACCATATGCCTTATCATTACTTATAGCACAAGAGTACTCTACTAGTTCAGACATTCCTCAATTTTGACATCACAAAAAAGTTGCCACACATATTTTTATCTCCTTTATTTTTCTTTGATCTTGTTGGGGTACAGAACTAGTAGCAGTATTACTAGATCAAGGGGTATGCACAGTTTTATAGCCCCTTGAGCCTTGTTCCAAATCAATTTCCAGAATGCCTAGACCAATTCACAACTCTGCCAACAGTTTATTAGTGTAACTATTTTCCTACATTCCCTCCAACATTTATCATTTCTATTAGCCAATCTGATGGGTGTGATGTGGTAATTCAGAGTTGTTTTAATTTGCCTTTCTCTAATCAATAGTGATTTAAAGTATTTTTCATATGACTATAGATAGCTTTGATTTTTCTTAAAAACTGCCTGTTCATATCTTTTGATAATTTATCAGTTGGGAAAGGGTTTTTATTTTTATAAATTTGACTCCTTTTACAATATATTTGTGAAATGAGATTATTACCCAAGAAACTTGCTGTAAATTTTTTATTATGTTACTTCATTATCAAAGGTACCTTTTAGCAAAATGAAGTTTCCCTGCTTATCCATTTTAATTAGGTCTATTTTTGCTTTTGCTTTTTCTGAGATGACTGCTACCTGTAACTTTTTTTTAATTCAGCTTAATCATAACAGATTCTGTTCCAGCCCCTTATTTTAATTCTGCGTCTTTCTGTTTCAAGTACGTCTCTTTTAAAAGACATATTGTTGGGTTCTAGTCTCTAATACGTTCTGTTATCCATGTCCATTTTATGAATGACTTTATTCCATTCTCATTCTCAGTTATGATTACTAAGTGTGAATCCTCCATACAATTTCCTTCTGTTTATCTTCTCTTTTTATCCTGTCACTCCTCAAAAGTGGGTTTTGCTTCAGATCACTGCATTCCTTCATCTGCCCTCCCTTTTATCATTCCCCTTTTCTCTTTGCCCCTTCCCATTTGTGTGTGTGTGTGTGTGTGTGTGTGTGTGTGTGTGTGTGTGTATTTTTCCCATGCAGGACTACACTCAGCTTTGCTCAGTAGTCTATTCTTGGTTCTCATTCTAGATCCTTGGTCTTCTGAAATATCATATGCCAAGTCTTCTGCTTCTTTAGAGTTGTAGCTTCTGTATCTCATGTGAGCCTATTATTTAAATTATTTCTTTCTGGCAGCTTAAAGTATCTTCTCCTTTAAAGGTGAACTTTGCAATTCAGCTGGAAATATTCCTTGGAGTTTTTATTCTGGAAACTTTTTCAAGAGGTAATTGACAGGTTCTTTACATTTCTACTTTGTCCTGTGTGGTTTCCCTTTATAATTTCTTGAAATGTGATGTCAAGGGCCTTTTTTTTTTATTATGGCTTTCAGTTTATCCAAGACTTCTTAAATGATCTCTCCATTATCTATTTTCTTGATTTGCTGTTTTTCTTATATTTCATATTTTCTTGTATTCATTTCATTCTTTTCTCTTTATTATTCTTGATGTCTCATGAATTCACTCCTTTCCATTTGGCCACTTCTAACTTTTAAAGAGTTATTTTCTTCAGTGAGGTTCTGTACTTCTTTTATCATCTGGCCAATTCTTATGTTTAAGGAGTTTATTTTCTTCAGTTTTCTGCATGTGTGTGTATGTGTTTCTGTTAATCCTATTTCCATATTTTTTGCCTAGCTCTCATTTCTTTTCTTAATTTTTCCTCTACTGCTATTATTGAATTTTTGAAATCTTTTTCTTTTTTTTTTGGCTTTTTTGTATTCATTCTTTAGCTCTTCTAAGGATCCTTGCTGAGTTTGTCTCCAATTTGCATTTTTCTTTGTTGCTCTGGTTGTAGATATTTTCAAGTCATTGTTTAATCTGCATTTGTCTTGAATTTCATTTGTCTTGTTATCATAGTAGCTTTTGGGATTTTATCGCTTATTGCATTTTTCAGCCTGTTTCTTGACTGTAAATTGTGGTAAAGTTAGTTTTTACTCTCTCTGGATGTGAGGTGTAATTGGCCTGAGATGCTGTCTTTATGTCCTTCTGCTGCTTTCACAGCTCTTTGGGATTGCGGATTAATTTTTATCATTTATTCACATTATATGAATTGAAATTTATGTAACTAGAGATTGTTTAAATGCACTATGTCACTCTAACCTCAGTAATTCTTGAGGAATACTGAAGATGGCTACAAGAAATTTTGGGTTCACTCAGGATCTGGATCCACTAAAAACATTGGTTTTTATCCCCTTACACATGTGTGGTTTGGGGTGTACCCAAAGTTGTATTTTGAGTCTTATGTTTTGACTTTACCTAAATTTTATTTAATTTCTGTATTTACTTATACCAATTGCAATCCATCTTGCTTTCAAATTGCTCTCTTGGAAAAATTGCTTAACTGCATACATGTGATTCATGTGTGGGTACCCTTGCCTAAATCTCATATAATGTAAACCTTCCAGAGCCTACACAAGAGGAAACCACACTGCTCTTCTCTAGCAAATGACTAATAAATTTCTTTCTAAAACTATTTCAGATTTTGGGGTTTGTTCTCATGACTAACAACAGTGACCTGTGAGTTTTTGCTGCTTCCAAAGTGATATGATCTGGGGAGAAGTTTGGTCACTGTCTTCTTGTTTGGGCTCTACTCCTTACACAGGTAGGGCTCCTACTTCCTTGCAACTGTGATGGCTCCTGTCTTCTCTGGAGCAGTGACCCAGAACTGGGTAACAGATGACAGAGCTGTCAAATATTACCTAATCCTGTGCCCAGTGCCAGTTCAGAGATCCATTGGGATCTCTTTCTCACTAAGTGTTCAGTCCCTTTACTGCCTCAAGTACTGCTACTACCCTAGAGCAAGTGACACTTCTGCCATGCTATGCTATGCTCCCAACATCCAGAGACATTTCTGTCTTCTTTAACTGCCATGCACTAGAAAAATGACTGACCTTTTGTTGACTTTCCTGCTCAGAATTCAGTTTGGCACATTTTTTTTAAAGCTGTTGTAGATGAGGGAGAGTTTGGCAAAAATGTTGACTTTACTCCATCACCTTGACCCTCAGATTACGATGATTTATTTAATCAACTTCCTCTACCTTTACATTCATATTATTTGCTAGCCTAATTTGTTTCTAATATTATAAACAATGAAATGAAATGAATTTTCACATTAAAATGTTGTCATAATGAATTTTTATAACACTTCAATCCTGTTCTATGTCTCAGTGAGTTATGAAACTGACCTTGATTTACTAAAGGTTATGGCTGTAAAATGTGAGCAATGGAATTTCTGACATGTATGACATGTCAGCTAGATATGGATTCAGTAACAGACTATGTGTCTTTTGTCTTAGCACACATAAGCTATAGTAAATGCACTGATAAGGCGGATCACAAGAGTGTTGGCAACCAGAGGATGAATATTTTCTGTCTCTGAAACTCATTAAGACCTTCTTTCCAAGGAGTGAGCCAAGTTAATCTCTATTCTCTCACGATGCCAGTAGGGGTATTATAAACCATGATGATTCGGAAAAGACTTAGGACAAGAGAAGATCTGCTAGGGTCCTGACAGGATATAGGAGATCATGATAGTTATAGTCCTCTTGGTAGAATCCCTTTAGCTCTTTGAATCTCCATTTCCATGAGGACTTAGACACAAAGCTGGCTTTGTCTCCTCCTAAGGCTTTTACAAGATATTAGAGATGGAATGGTTTCAGGTTTCCTCAAGAATGCCACTCAACCCAGAGTCTTTTCGGTCAACTTTGTTCTTTGTTGACTGTGCAAGGATCTAGATATCTCTAACTCACTTATTTAGCCATACTGGACTGGCTTCAGCCTGCCATGGTACATTTCGTATCAGCATGCTAGAAAAATTCTGGTCACATTTTTGTGAAGTCCTGAATAGCATGGAATAGCTTACTGAATTTTCTTTTGATTTTCTTGATTGTATCTTCATCTGATGCACTTTCAAATCTCTGCTGAGGAGTGTCATGGGAGTAAGGACCTTTCACCAATTTTATCCTTTTATAAATGAGGACACTGGGGCCTAAAATTTTAAGTGTCTTTTCCCACCTCAAAGTCAAGTAGCAGCAGAATAAGGACTAAAATCCAGTCTTTTCACTCTATCACCCTGAAAAAATCTAGAATCTCTTGAGGAGCAGAGCCTATGCCATCTTTATCTCAAGCTCCTCTTTCTTCTCCTTCATTTACTTCTCCTCTTTTTCCTTCTCCATCTTACAGCATCTAGAACAGTTCCGAATAGATATGTGTGTTCAATAAATACTTAAATTTAATTTGGGTGAGGTGCTGGTGGTAATATCATGTCCTTCTGCTCTACAAATTAAATATTGTTCTTCTACTGTGCTTTAGTATAGCTACATTCAAAAAATCTTTCAAAGTAAGTAATATACCAAATAAGACACAACATGGAAGAAGTGTTACCATATAAGCCATTTTAGAAGGAACATAAAAGTGAACAGGCAAATAGAAACTGAAACAAATACTCTTTCATTTTCTAGTCAGATGTGAGTCCCTTAGAGAAGGTCAGAACTACAATGATAAAAATGCTATAAATGATGTCTATGACACCTTCAGATATTTTTCATTGTAATAATCTAGAGACTAAGATCTCCCAAAAACTAAACTACACCTTCTGACTTTTCAAAACTCATTTTAAACAGCCTTAAACAGCATTAAAGGGGTCAGGGAAAGATCTACATACAAATGCCTAAAATTTGTGATACAATAAAAATAAAATCATGAGAAAATGTTCTGCCTAAATTGGCACAGTTTGGAAACTCACTGGCAGAGTTTAGAAGCAAAGACCTCTCTATATTATGCACCACATTTTTTCTAAAAGTATAACAATTTATTTGGTTGTCTGGCTTTCAGACATTTGTCACATTAAACTGAATTTCCTATAGTTTGAGTAATGATTAACCTTTTGGCAGGGTCAATTATTTTAGTGTTTTAAATATACCTAAGTAATTGAAAAACTCTTCATACAACAAAATGGGAGACTAAGGCATATGTGTTTTGCCCTTATAAATTAAGTTCCTCACACATTTGAAAATAATTTCCAAAGAGACAACTTCAAACTCTTTTAACCATCTCTACACTAAAAGAATATTTCTGAGTGGTTGAGCAAAAATCAAATAAAGAAGGCAATATGAAAAAATGATAGATTTACTACTTATATGGGGTAAATTACGCTATCACTAGTATCTTGCTGGTGAATGGAGGTGGTACTGTAGGCCTAAAGTGTATTTAGCCTGATACCTTGTTAGAGAGCTAGCAATAGAGTAACTGACAAATGCAGAACTAAGAGCTCTATGCCTAGTGTTTATTAGGTACTGCCTCTGGTTCTTACTAAACAGAAGGGAAAGAGTGTATGCAGAAGCATACTGTCACACATAGACAGCACCAGTCACAGTTGGAAATCATACAAAATTCATTCAACTGGCATTGAAAGGAATTTAAATAATACTTCAGGAAACAAAAGTTAGTGGGGGAAAAAGGATGATAGAAATGTAAGCTTTAGTTAAATTGCAAGTGAGTACACCTTTACTATAATTTATCATTCTCCAGACAGCAAGAAACCAACATTCCTAGTGTATTTCTCTCTTTCCTGGAGTAAAGGTCAAAGTAATTCAAATTTATATGCTCTTGTCTCCCTCTTTCTAACTTCTCTCCTGTTCTGTCATATTAGTAAAATAGCAGAAATTCCTCTCATCAGCTCATTTGCTCCCATCTCAGCTTGATCTAAGGAAAACCTTTTTTTTCCTTTTTGGGTTAATTTATTTTGTGGTCCCAAACCCTGCACATAAATACTTTGACAAACATCATAGTAAATAGATATATAGTTCACTAGCAACTTTGAGTACCATAGAAGCACAAATAAGCTTTTAAAGGTATAGGCTTCCAATTACAGACTGCAAAAACACTGTAGATGGTAGTACTAGTATCCTTTTATTTTTTTCCCACCCCTCCAACCTTCCTTTCATCAGCTGAAAAAAGGGAATGGAAGAAAGTAGTAGGACAAGCAAATAAGGAACAGGAAGCAGGGTTACCCAGGCTATGTTCCCAGAAAGAAAGGGAGACTAAAAGGATAACTTGACTGGTTACCATGTGTTACACAGACCACACCTCTGCTGTTTCTTCCTGATCTACTTGCAGAAGCGTCAGACCAGTTTGAGTCTACATGTTCACGTTTTAATTTTATAACTGTCTCAGTGCCATTCCCACCCCATTAACTCCTTTCTCATAACTATCAGGCAAATAATCACAGGCAGCCATCATTCCACTCCCCACTTAGGTAGCCAAGATGAAGTCCAGAACAGTACTTTTTTTTTTCCTGCAAGGTTTCTGAGAACTTTGGCTTCTCTATGTAAGTCTCTCACAAAGCCATCAAAATTTGGAACAACCTACAGCTTCATGGACAACCCATGTCTTTTTGTCTATTTCTCTGGGGCCAAGGGCTTCTTTCATTCCTTTTTCCCCTCTTTGGTCTCTTCCTCTCATCTTTCCTTCTCTCCCTCCTTCATTCTCCCATTTTTCCCATCCTCCATCTCTCCTGTCCTCTTATCTTTTCCTCCTCCCTCCCTCCCTTTCTTCTTCTCTCCCTCTTTTTCTTTTTTCAATAACCTATTATTATCTTAGAATGCTCTACAAATACCCACTGCTGGATAATCAGTAATCTGACAATTACTGATGTTGCTCATTTTTAAAGCTCTGTTCAACACTAGCCTATCTAGCCTAGTGAAAATGTCTTTACAGATTAGTATAATGTTAATACTACTAGCTTCCTGCTTTTGACCTGATGTGGAATATATTGCACTACTGGAGCAGATGGTATCAGTTTCATTTTGAAACAGAGGTTGTTTGGCTGCCTGCCAAAAATTCAGTGCTAGCGGCAGTTCAAGCTAAGGAAAATAGGTTGCTGTTGAAGCAAGAAAACAAGTGTCACATAAATTCTTGTTGAATCATAATACATTTGTTAAGATTGTTCATCTAGAGATGTTTACACAGCATTCTAAAAGTAATTGAATCTTTCATTGCAAAATGGAGACATCTTTATTCAGTTTTGCTGAAAACACTGAGACAAAATCCAAGCCAAGAAATAAAAAAAAAAACTGTCTAAACTCTACTGTACTTTTTTTTGTTAGAAATAGATATTGCTATAGAAATAAGGTGTACATAGGAAATGTTTTGTGTCACTATGAATATCATAATTTGCAAAATTAAAATGGATTCCTGAGAGTCCTAAAGGTGAACCTCTACAAGCAAAGTGGAGACATTTAATAGAATTATTCCATATAATTCAGGTCAAAGAGCTATACTTTAGGGGAAGGTAAAAGTGACTTTGGGAGCATGAATTAGTCATGTTGGCTTTCTACACCGAGTGAATTATTCAGATAAATGTTGTAAGTTATACAGCACTTTGTGTGCACAGTTAGACCTATAATCATGGAATAGCCAGACAGATATTTTTGTTATTACCTTTTGTTTCATAAGAACCTGGGAACTTCAGCTTTAAAAAGTTAATGTTTAAAAAAAAAGCTAATGGCAGATTTTCATTGTGTAGGTTACTGGATTAGGATTTAGAATGCTTCCCCACAGGAAAACAAATAAACCCATTTTCAAATAACACTGAAATTCTATTAATTCAGAGTATAACTCTCAATTTATTTTGGCTATGCTTTCCTTTCAGGTGCACTTCAATTGTAAGGCAATAGGATATTTGTTGCCCATGTTATAGATAACAAACTACTATGTGGAGAGTGTTTTTCCTTTCTAAGAGTACAGTTATAGCTATACATCCATATATAGAAAGATATAGATATATGTACATATATGTGTGTGGCATGTATATATGTATGTATATGTATTTTATTTCAATAAAAGCCACCACCTGCTAGCTGCAATGTGCACAGTTTACAATGTGAAGTGTGCTCCCAGGATTATTGTGATGACATATAAATGAAGTATCTTGGAAAGACTATGTTGCACATGTGAACATTCTGAAACTGGGTACAGCTGCATAACCACATGGTTGAGAGGAACTTGTTTGATTGGCTTGTTTTGCCAGAACTATCAAAATGATGGTTTCCAAAAGGCTCAAGTCAGTTTTGGTTGGTGCTATTATTTTCATTCAGTGACTCCATTCATATCATCCAGTGAGAGACTAAGCTCTAAGGGGAAAGGCCTTAGTACTTTCTACTCTGGGATGATAAGTTCTTGGCCTTTTTGTTTATTCTTTTCCTTTCCAGATGAAGAGAACGGGGTTTTCCACCTTGAGAGTTTCAAAGGTTAGGAAAGTAAGCCACGGCAATATGGGAGTTCAAATTCAGGCTGGGTATGTAGTCAGTGCAGCATCAATGCCCTAGGGAAAAAGGAGCAATCTTCTGAAGTGACTTTTGGGAATCCAACCTTGCAGAAGTACTTAATGGAGAATCATAATGTTATTAGACATAGACTTGGTGGGACCACTGCTATAGAGAAATTAAACTAAAATTTGAGCCTAATCCCCCAGAGACTCAGGTGGTATAGGAATATGCTCTGGAGGTACTTGGTGAAATGTTTATATGCTTGTTTTATATGCTTGTCCTTGGTATATCTTTGAAGTAAATATTATCCTATAAAAGCTCGTTTATATAAAGTGGTTAAATGGAACTTTGGTAAAAGTCATAGACTTCTAATCATTCTGGCTGAACACAGGCTGCAGAAGCTCAAGCCAATGACTGTAGAAAAGGGACACCTCAATTCCTCAATTTGCTCTAGAACCTTCAAGGACAAACCTGGAAAATGTCAGGGCAGACCTGGCCCTGAGAAAGTGGGACCATGGCATCATGTTTTTGTTGTTCAAGTTGTTTTCAGTTCTGTCTTGACTCTGTGACCCTACTTGGGGTTTTCTTGTCAATGATACTGAAGTGGCTTGGTATTTCCTTCTCCAGATCATTTTACAGATGAGCAAACTAAAGCAAATGTTGTTAAGTGATTTGCCCATGGTCACATAGCTAGTGAGATCAGATCTGAACTCAGAAAGATGAGTCTTCCTCACTCCAGGCCTCGCACTCTGTCCACTGCACCATCTAGCTGTCAGGGCATCATGTTATGTATGATGCAGATTCACCCAAGCCTTTTCAGGCTCTAGAGCAGTGTTGTCAAACCCAAAGAGAAACCAACTCCTACAAGCTGCATATTGACTTAGAAAACCATAAATTAACATTGGCTCTGTTCTATTATATTTCTACTTATTTTGTTAAACATTTCCCAATTATATTTTAGTCTGGATATATATATATGTAATATACATATGTATATGTATGTATATATGTGCATATCTATATATACATACTCATATATATGTATATACATTCTCATATCATAGTTTCTTCAATCATTCTACACTTGAAGGACACCCTCCTCCTTTCTTCCCAATTCCTTGCTACAACAACAATTTCTACTATAAATATTTTAATACACATAAACCCTTTTCTAACATTTTTTTAAAAATTTCTTGGAGGAATTTCCCTTGGAAATGGTATTGCTGGATCAGAGTATGGACAGGTTAAATCAGTGTCATCAACAGTGTTACAAGGTCTATCTTCCCACAGTCCCTCAAACAATTTTCACTTTCCCTTTTCGTCATTTTTGCCAATCTAGTGGATGCAAGTTGTTTTAATTTGTAGCTATCTTATGGGGGGGAAAAAAAAACAACAATGCCACTCCTGGGGATTCTTTGGACTAATGAAGCATTTGTGTCATTACGAAGTATCTACCCTTTCCAAAGAGCCCAAGTGACTATCCCTCAGAAAAGTGCTAGAACACACATGAAGCTCCCCAGCCCATTTCAGAGGTTTCTCTAATCTCCTAATCTTGCTTTATTTTAAATCTAGCTATTTTATTTGTATCTAGATCACTTCTGAAATGGAACATCAAATCCTAGAGGCAGTGCAAAAACTGAGAGTTGGCTCTGAAATCAGAACAACCCAACATGCATCTAATATTGGCTGGCTGTGTAACCCTCCTTTGACCTGTGTCCCAAACTCTTTAAGACAAAATTGCAGAAGTTATTGTTCTTTAACAGGAAGTCTGCTCTTATGTATTTCTCTATCCTGGTGAAATCACAGATCTAGAATTAGACCAATGTTAAATCCATGCTAAAATTTAGGGAAAATCAGAAGACAATAAATGATATAGGGTAAGCATTTTTTGGATTACTTTGACATTTAAGAAGCCTTTTGTATGCCTAATTATGAAAAAAATAGGGCTATACAAAGAACTCAGATTACAAAGAATTAAAGTTTTGCTCTGCAATTCCTTTCTAAAATTTCAAATGACTACACAGTACATATCATAGGTTTTATGTAAATAGTTATATGGATCTGTTGTGCACATTTCTGTACCCAGAGTTTTCTATTCTTATCAAGATAGTTGCTGGCTTGGAAGACTTTTATAGGACCAAAAAGATCTGTAGTTAAATTTAACAAAGAAAATAGATTTTAACCTCTTCAGTCTTCCCAAAAGCTTAACATTTTAATCAGTGTACTGTAAGCATCTATCTCTGACAGTCAGCTTGTTCATTATAGCAACTTAAAAAATGTGGTTTGATGGAGGTAGGCCCTTCCACATGTCCCAGGAGCTACAGTCTTCCATTCTCTGATTAAGCAGGCAGTGGGAAAAAGCTTACCATCCTCTAATTGCCTCTGTTATGAAACATATCCACCTGTTATCCAAAGCTTAGTGGAATCACAGTAAAAATTGTTAACAGAGGCTGTTTTTATGCCAGTTTACTTCGAGCTGACATTGCTACTCACTTAACACAGATGAATGAGTATAAAGAATGAGACTTTACATAGAGATGACACCCCAATGCATATTTGATAACAACTGTACTGCAGGGAGATAGTTTGAAGAAAAAATGTTAAGAAAGCAAAAAGAGAAAAAAGGGAGGGGAGGAAAATCATCTCTGTTATCATAGTAACTCATAATTTCCTGCTTTTGACAGTTAAATCACTTTTCTTAAAATTAGTTTTACAAATGCAGGCAAAAATAAACTGATTTTGGGGAGCATCCAAAATGGTCTAAAGAACACTATTCTACATGAAACACAGCCAGAAACATACTTTTTACAGTGCTGGACACACATTCAAATTTAATAGTCGGCTTTCATTTTCTCTGCAGTATGCCTTCAGATAAATTATAGCATTCTGCTTAATTCTGACCAAAGAAAGCATTTTATTTAGCAGTGATATACACTAGAATTAAGAAATATTTCTTGCAGATGTAATGCATCACAGGTTTCCCTAGGGATAAAACGGAGGCATTGGAGAGCCCGAACTCTCCAATGTGATATGACAGAATTTTAGGGAGAAAAAATGAGTCTGAAATGTCCTGACTTTCTAAATTGAGGGTTCCTCCTAAATGATATATAGAGCTCTTTAAGTAAAATATGAAAACAAGTTAAAACCAACAAACATAAATAGTGAGGCAGCTAGGTGGCACAATGGGTAGAACACTGGACCTAGAGTGAGGAAGATCTGAGTTCAAATCTAGCTTTAGACACTTGTTAGTGATAAGACCCTAGGTAAGTCACTTAACCTCTATTTGCCTCAGTCTCCTCAACTGTAATATGGGGATAATTACAGTAGGTTGTTGAGGATAAATGAGATGCTAATTTATAAAGTAATTAGGACAGTACCTGGCACATAGTATATGCCATACAAATGCTAACTATCCTTATCATTAGTAACATATATAAAAATATGGAGCTGATTATGATTATTATTTGCTAAAAAAAAAAAGTGTGTGTGGGGGGGAGAAATTAAATAGGAGATAGTGAAAATGACAGATAACTCCCAAATCTTAGTGTTCCTTTGAATCCTCCTGGGATTTTTTTTGATGCAATGCAACTGGCCCAGGATGATGTTTAACAGCAGATAGAAAATTATTTAATCAGAGTTGTAGAATGTTATAATGTTAAAGGCTAGAAGCTGAAGAAAGTGCTATCTAATTACATTATCCTGTATGTGTCTTTGCTATTTTATCAGCATAGTCATTCCATTAATTGCAGTTATTTTAGTAATTGCATAGTTATATATATATATAGTCATATTAATATTAGTTGCTATGGTCTCAGTAATTATATAATAATACTTACTGCTTGTTTGGAAGAGAGCAATTGTTCAATAGTCCATATATCTAGTATGAGAGCACCTGGAGTATATCAATACTCCTCCCCAAATCACTACTGTTTATTCAACCTTGTACCCAATCATACTGGACATGACTTAAGTCATTTATTTCACATCAATGTGAACTGGAAAATAGATAGTTGTTTGGAAGATTCCAGAAGAGTCAATATATAATCCAGATAATTTTGGTCTGAGCATAGATACCTTGGTATGTTTTTATCTGAAATGTACACAATGATTCATTATATCATAGAAGAAAGTCAGTGCAGAAATTTTCCATCATCTATTTTTATTTATATAGATATGACTAGATGCAGACTTCTTTTATAAGCCCATTAATTTTATTTTTAATTAAGAGGGTGTTTTTATTCTGAACAAGAATAATTCATGATAAGAATAAACAGTTCAATAAAGAACAGAAATGAATATTATATGTGAAAGGAACATTCTGCTATATGGTTTAAAATGTATATTAAATTTAATATGATAGTAATAAAATGTCTCTGTGTCCTTTTCTAAACTTCCTTCTATTCTCTTCTATGTAGTTTTTATTTTGAATATTTTATTTTTTAATGACATGTAAAAACAATTTTAACATGCTTTTTTTTAAATCCCAAATTCTTTCCCTAAATTCCTCCCTTACTCCCTCCAGGAGACAGCAATCTGATACAGCTAAATATGTACAATCATGCAAATCATATATTTCCATTGCAAAAGAAAACAGAGACAACACACACACACACACACACACACACACATACACACACACACACACACACACACACACACACACACACACACACACGAAAGTGAAGATAGTCTGCTTCAATCTGCATTCAGACTTCATCAGTTCTTTCTCTGGAGGTAGACAGCATTTCTTGGGTATTGTTGAGAATAACTAAGTCAATCACAGCTGTATACAACATTGGTATTACTCTATACACTGTTCTCCTGGATATGCTCACTTCAATCTGAATCAGTTCATGTAAGCATTTCCAGGTTTTCTGAAAGCACCCTGCTCATCATGTCTTATAGCATAATAGTATCCCATTACAAGAATATGCCACAACTTGTTCAGCCATTCCCCAATTAACGGGCATTCCCTCACTTTCCAATTCTTGGCCACCACAAAAAGAGCTGCTACAAATGAAGGAAGGAAGGAAGGAAGGAAGGAGGAAGGAAGGAAGGAAGGAAGGAAGGAAGGAAGGAAGGAAGGAAGGGAGGGAGGAAGGAAGGGAGGGAGGAAGGAAGGAAGGAAAGAAGGAAGGAAGCAAGGAAGGAAGGAAGGAAGGAAGGAAGGAAGGAAGGAAGGAAGGAAGGAAAGAACAGGTACAAATAGGTCCCTTTCCTTTTTTTAAATCTCTTTGAAATGCAGACTTAGCATTGGTATTCCTGGGTGAAAGGGTATGTATAGATTAATAGCCCTTTGGAAGCAGTTCCATATTGCTCTCCAGAATAGTTGGATCAGTTCAAAACTCCACCAACAATGCATTAATGTCCCAACTTTCCACATCCCCTCTGACATTTACCATTTGCCTTTTCTATCATATTAAGCAAGTCTGATAGGCTCAGGCTGGTACCTCAGAGTTGTTTTATCAATAGTGATTTATAACATTTTTTCATCTAGCTTTATTTGTCTGAAAATTGCCTACTTAGATGCAGGACCATTTATCAATTGTGGAATGACTTGTATTCTTATAAATTTGACTCAGTTCTCTATATATCTGAGTAAAGATACCATAATCAGAGAAATTTGGTATAAAATTTTTCCCCAGATTTCTGCTTTTTACTATTTCCTCCTTTGACATTTAACTTTGCCTTTAAGAATTTAGATACTATACTATTAGTTACATATACGTTTAAGTATTGATAGTACTTCATTGTCCATGGTACCTTTTTGCATAATGCAGTCTCCTAGCTTATCTCTTTTAATTAGATCTTTTTTTTTTTAACTTTGTCTAAGGTCATGATTGCTACCACTGCTTTTTTTTTTTTAACTTCAGCTGAGGAGAAGCATAATAGATTCTCCTACAGCCTTTTATCTTTAATCTGTATTTGTCTCTCTGCTTCAAATGTATTTCTTATAAATAACATACTGTAGGATTGTGGTTTTTTAATCAACTCTGCTATCTGCTTCCATTTTATGGGTGAGTTCATCCTATTCACATTAATGATTACTATTTATTGCTACCCATACTGCTTTTCCCCCATTTGTCATTCTCCCCCTTTTTACCCTATCCCTTCTCAAAATTGCTTTGCTTCTGGCTCCTGCCTCCCCCAATCATCCCTCTCTTTGATCACCCCCTCCTTTTCTTAACCCCTCCTCTCCTCCTTTCCTCTAAGATGAGACAAACTTCCACACCCAACTAATTCCCTTTGAATCAACTGTGATCAGAATAAGGTTCAAGCATTGGTTGCCACCCCTTCCCTTCTTCCCTCTACTATAAAAGTTCTTTTGAATATCTTTTGTGTGAGATAATTTAATACACTGTGCGTCTCCCTCCTTGTTCCCCCATTAAATTCCCCTTTTCACCCCTTAATTATTTTTTTTGTATATTATCCCATCATAGTCAACTCACAACCTTCTGGCTGCCCTAAGAAAAATTTCTTACGAGTTATACATATCATCTTCCCATGTAAGATGTAAACAGTTAAGCCTCATTAAATCCCTTAAGAATTCTCTTTCTTGTTTACCTATTTATGCTTCTCTTGAGTCTTGTTATAACGTCAAATTTTCTATTCAGCTTTGATCAACAGAAATGTTTAAAAGTCCTCTATTACACCGAATTTTCAATTTTTACCCTAAAGAATTATTTAGGTTTTGTTATGTAGGTGAATATTTGGTTGCAATACTAATAGCTTTGCCTTCTGGAATATCATAGTTCACCCTCTCTGATTCTTTAATGTAGGAGTTGTCAAAATTTTTATTATCCTGACTATGGCTCCATGATATTTGAATTGTTTCTTTCTGGACTACCTGCAATATTTTCTCCTTAACCTAAGATCTCTGGAATTTGGCAATATTTCTGGGAGTTTTCATTTTGGGGATCTCTTTCTGGAGGTGATTAGTGGATTCTTTCCATTTCTATTTTTTCCTCTAGTTCTAAGATATCAGTGCAGTTTTCTTTGATAATTTCTTGAGATAGGATGTCTAGGGTTTTTTATGATCATAGCTTTCAGGTAGTCCAATAATTCTTAAATTATCTCTCCTGGATCTATTTTCCAGTTCAGCTGCTTTTCTGGTATTTCACATTTTCCTCTATTTTTTCATTCTTTTGATTGTTTGATTGTCTCCTGATGTCTCATGAAGTCATTAGCTTCCACTTGGCTGATTCTAATTTTTAAGGAATTTCTTCACTAAGTTTTCACACCTCCCTTTGTATCTGGTCAATTCCACTTTTTAAGGAGTTCTTTTCTTGAGTGAATTTTTGTACCTTTTTTTTTCATTTGGCCAATTCTAATTTTTTGAGGAATTCTCTTTGATGTATTTTTATGCCTTTTTAAAAATTCGATCCACTCAATTTTTAAGATGTTATTTTCTTCAGTATTTTTTGTGCCTCTTTTATCTAGCTAGTGATTTTTTTCTTGCATTACCTTCATTTCTTCTCCCCATATTTCTTCTACCATTGATTTTTAAAATATTTTGAGCTTTTCCAGGACCAGAGACTTAATTTTTCTCTGAGGCTTTGCATGTAGTTGCTTAGATCGCATTGTCTTCCTCTGAGTCTGCATTTTGGTCTTCCCCTCACCACAGTAACTTTTTATAGCCAGATAATTCCTTTTCTGTTTGCTCATTTCCCCAAGCTATTTCTTTTACACTTTAAGTAATATTTTATTTTTTCCAATTACATGTAAGGACAAACTTGAACATTCATTTTAAAAAAATTTTTAATTCCAAATTTTCTCTCTCCCTCCCCACATCTCTTCATAAAATGGTAAACAATTTGATGTAGGTTATATATGAGTAACCATGTAAAACACATTCCCACATGTAAAACAGATGTGGAACAAGAAACAGACATAAAGGAAAACACACAAAAAAAATATAATGAAAAGAGTATGCTTTGATCTGCATTCAGACTCCATTGCTCTTTCTGAATGTAGATAGCATTTTCTATCATAAGTTCATTGGAATTGTCTGGGAACACTCTATTGCTCAGAATAGCTAAGTCATTCATAGCTGATCATCATAGAATGTTGGTGTTACTGTGTACAAGGTTGTCCTGACTCTGCTTACTTCACTTTGCATCAGTTCATGTAAGTCTTCCCAGATTCTTCTGAAATCCACCTGCTTGATTTCCTATAACACAACAGTACTCCATTATATTCACATACCACAACCTGTTCAGCTATTCCCTGATGGACATCCACTCAATTTCCAATTCTTTGTCACCACAAAAAAAGCTGCTATAAATATTTTTGCACAAGTAGGTTCTTCTTCCCTCAACCCTCCCATCTTTTCTTAATCTCTTTGGGATACAGACCTAGTAGTGGTATTACTGGATCAAAGCGTATGCACAGTTTTAT
Organism: Pseudochirops cupreus; assembly: GCA_028627135.1. Lineage (NCBI taxonomy): Eukaryota > Metazoa > Chordata > Mammalia > Diprotodontia > Pseudocheiridae > Pseudochirops > Pseudochirops cupreus. Next base: position 255,281,203 of record CM053583.1, on the reverse strand, counting down.
AGCCCTTTGAGAACAGTTCCAAGTTGCTCTCCAGAATTGTTCAATCAGTTCATAACTCCACAAACAGTGCATTAGTGTCCCAACTTTCCCACATTCTTTCCAATATTCCTCTTCTGTCATATTAGTCATTTTGACAGGCGCTACTTTATTCAGAGCAATTTTAATTTCCACTTCTATAGTAGTGGTTTTAACCATTTTTTTTTAATTACTAGAGATAGCTTTGATTTCTTTGTCTGAAAACTGCCTTTTCATATCCTTTGACCATTTATCAATTAGGGAATGACTTGAATTCTTATAAATTTGAATCACTTCTCTACGTATTTGATAAATTAGCCTTTAGATACTATAAAAAACTGTTTCCCAACTTCCCATTTTCAATTTTGGTTTCATTGTTTCTGTTTGTGCAAAACTTTTTAAGGTGATATAGTCACAATTATCCATTTTACATTTCATAATGCTATCTCTGTCTTATTTAGTCATAAATCCCTCCCTTATCCATAAATCTCACATATAAACTATTCCATGCTCTCCTAATTTGTTTATGGCATCACCCTTTTTGTCTAAATCTATTCATTTTGGCCTTATCTTTGCATACAGTGTAGATGTTGGTTTATATCTAGTCTCTGCCATACTTTTTTCCAGTTTTCCTAACAATTTTTGCTAAATAATAACCTTTTGTCCCAAAAGCTTGAATTTTGGGTTTATCAAACACTACACAACTATAGTCAAATTTACTATAATGTACTGTGTACCTAACACATTCCATTTATCCACCACTCTATTTACTACCAAGTTCCACATTGCTTTGATGATTACTGTTTTATAATAAAATTGGAGTTCTGATATGGCTAGACTACTTTCCTTCACATTTTTTTCACTGATTCTCCTGATACTCTTGAACATTTGTGATTTGATGATGGTTTTTTTATGATTTTTTTTCTAGCTCCATAAAATATTTTTTGGTAGTTTGACTGGTATGGCACTGAATAAGTAGATTTAGGGAGAAGTATTCTTGTTATTATGTTGGGTTGGCCTACCCATGAGCAATTTGTATATTTCCAATTGTTTAGATATGATTTTGGATGAGAAGCATTTTGTAATCATGTTCATACAGTTCCTGGATTTGTCTTGGAAGATTCCCAAGTATTTTGTATTTTCTATAGTTATTTTAATTAGAATTTCTCTATCTCTTGCTGCTGGACTTTGTTAGTAATATAAAGAAATACTGATTATGTGAGTTTACTTTGTATCCTGCAATTTTGCTAAAATTGTTAATTATTTCAAATTAGTTTTGAGTTGAGTCCCTAGAATTCTCTAAGTAAATCATATCATCTGCAAAATAATAATTTTGTCTCCTCGTTGCCCATTCTAATTCCTTCAATTTTTTTCTTCTTTTATTGCTATAGTTAACATTTCTAATACTATACTGAATAATAGTGGTGATAATGAGCATCCTTGTAGCCCCATTACAGATAATGCTTGCTGATGGTTTTAAATAATTAACCACTTCTCATTTTAAGGAAAGCTCCATTTCTTCTTATGCTCTCAAGTGTTTTTTAATAGGAATGAACATTGTATTTTGTCAAAAGCTTTTCCTGCACCTATTGAGATAAGCATGTGATTTGTTGATTTTGTCATTGATATGGCCAATCATGCTCATAGTTTTCCTAATATTGAACCATCCCTGCATTCCTAATATCTCACCTGGTCATAGTGTATAATTTCTCTGATACACTGCTACAATGTTTATATTTTTAAAATTTTACTTCAATATTCATTAGAGAAATTGGTCTCTAGGTCTCTGTTTTTGTTCTTCCTGGTTTAGGTATTCAGCACCAAACTCGTTTTAAAGGGAATGTGGTAAGTCTCCTTCTTTGCCTATTTTCCAAAATACTTTATATAGTATTGGAATAAATTGTTACTCAAATGTTTGGTAGAATTCACTTGTGAATTTATCTGGCCCTTAGGGTTTTTCTCAAGGAGCTTATTTATGGCTTTTTCAATTTCTTTTTCTAAGATTGGGTTAAGTATTCTATTTCCTCTTCTGTTAATTGTGCATTAATTTTTTTTGCAAAAATTCATCCATTTCATTTAGATTGTCAGATTCATTGGCATATAATTGGGCAAAAAAAAGCTCCTAATAATTGTTTTAACTTCCTCTTCATTGTTGGTGAATTCACCCCTTTCATTTTTAATACTGGTCATTTGGTTTTCTTTTCTTTTATAAAATCAAATTAATCATTAGTTTATCTATTTATTGTAGGGTTTCTTTTTTCACAAAACCAGCTTCTTGTTTCACTTATTAGTCCAATGGCTTTCCTACTTTAAATTTTATTACTCTCTCCTTTGATTTGCAGGATTTCCAATTTGATGTTTAATTGAAGGCTTTTGTTTTTCTAGTTTTTTTTTAAGTTGCATGCCCTATTCATTGATCTGCACTTTTTCTATTTTATTGATTGGTGTTTAGAGAGATCAATTTTCCCCTAAGTATTGCTTTAGATGTATCCCATAAATTTTGGTATGTTATCTCATTGCTGTAATTCTTTTTCATGAAATTATAGTTTTTTTTCTATGATTTGTTCTCTGATCCACTCATTCTTTAGGTTTAGATTATTTAGTTTTAAATTAATTTTAATCTGTTTCCACAGCCCTTTACAGAACATAATTTTTAATGCATCATAATCTGGAGAGAATGTATTTACTCTTTCTGCCTTTGTGCATTTGATTGTAAGGTTTTTTGCCCTAATACACGGCCAATTTTTATATAGATACCATGTACTATTTAGAAAAAAGGTATATTCCTTTGTATCCTAATTCAGTTTTTTTTCCAGAGGTCTATCATATCTAACTTTTCTAAAATCCTATTCATCTCCTTAACTGCTTTCTTATTTTGTGGTTAGATTTATTTAGTTCCGAAAGGGGATAGTTGAATTTCCTCTTTAGTTTAGCATTATTATTTCCTCCTGTAACTCACAAAACTTCTCCATTAAGAATATGAATGTTATACCACTTAGTCATATATGTTTAATATTGAGATGTAGATTCCTTCCTTATCTCTTCTAATTAGATCTGTTTTTGCTTTTATTTTGTGTAAGATCACAATTGCTAGCCTGCTTTTTTTTAAACTTCAGCTGAAGCATAAGATTCTGTTTCAACCTCTTTAAGTGTGTTTCTTGTAAACATATTGTAGGATTCTGGTTTTCAATCCACTGTTACCTGCTTCCATTTTAGGGACAAGTTCATGCCATACATATTCAGTTATGATTCTTAACTGTGTATTTTCCTCCATTCTATTTTCCCTCATTTATCCTTCTTTCTCTCCTTTAACCCTTTCCTTCACATGTTTAGCTGCTGACCACTATCTCCCCCAATCTGTCCTCCCTTTTGTCAGTACCCCAACTTTTTTAAACTCCCTCTCCTCCTACTTCTTATTTATAGGGAACTCCTACTTATAAGGAAATACTCCTACTTATAGGGAAAGATAAACTTCTATACCAAATTGATTATTTATATTATTCCCTTTTTGAGCCAATTCCAGTGACAGTAAGTTTTAAGTGATGCCCACTGCCCCCCTTCCCATCCTCTCTTCTACTGTAATAGGTCTTTTGAGCCTCTTCATGTGAGATAACCTATTTTACCTTTCTCTTCCTTCTGCTCCCAGTGTAATCACATTTCTCATCCTTTTTTTTTTCTTTTGGATATCATCCCATTAGAGTCACCTTATACCTATACTATCTAACTGCATTGATAGTGACAGTTCTTAAGAGTAACAAGAATCATCTTTCTATAGAAGTGCAAACAGTTTAATTTTATGTTTTCTTTTTTTTTTCTCTTTACTCTTATGCTTCTCGAATCTTGAATTTGAAGATCAAACTTTTTGTTCAGCTCTGGTCATCTTATCAAGAAAGTTGGAAAATCTTCTATTTCACTGAATGACCATTGTTCCCCTGAAGGATTTTGCTCAGTTTTGCTGCATAGGTGAATCTTAATTATACTTCTAGCTTCTTTGCCTTCAGGAACATTATATTCTATGTTCTCTGATTCTTTAAGATAAATCTTTATAATGTTAACTGTGGCTTCATATTTTAGTTTCTTTCTGGCTGCTTGCAATATTTTCTCCTTGACCTGAGAGCTCTGGAATTTGGCTATAGTGTTGCTGGGGGGTTTCATTTTGAGATCTCTTTCAGAAGGTGATAGGTGGATTCTTTCAATGTCTATTTTACCCTCTGGTTCTAGTATATCAAGTCAATGTTCTTTGATAATTTCTAAAAGTATGATGTCCAGGACTTTTTTTTTTATGGTTTTCAGGTAGTCCAATAATTCTTAAGTTATCTGGTTCCATTTTCCAGGTCATTTGTTTTTACAAAGAGATATTTTAAAGTTTCTTCAATTATTTGATTCTTTTGATTTTGATTGATTCTTGATGTTTTGTGGAGTCATTAGCTTCCATTTTTCTATTCTAATATTTAAGGAATTATTTTCTTCAGTTAGCTTTTGTATCTACTTTTCCATTTATCCAATTTTACCTTTTTACCACTCAACAGTATTTTTTTCAAATTATATGTAGTTTTCAACATCCGTTTTGGTAAGACTTTGAGTTCCAAATTTTTCTCCCTCCCTCTTTTCCCTCTCTCCTCTCCAAGACAGCAAGTAATTGGATATAGGTTATACACATACCATCATGTTAAACATATTTCCACATTGATTATGTTGTGAAAGAAGAATCAGAATAAAAGGGGGAAAACCATGAGAAAGAAAAAACAAAAAACAAAAGTGAAAATAATACATTTTGATCTACATTCAGATTTCATATTTCTTTCTCTGGATGTGGCTAGCATTTTCCATTATGAGTCTTTTGGAATTGTCTTGGACCATTATATTGCTAAGAAGAGCTCTAATTCTACTTTTTAAGGAGTTTGTTTCCTTCAGTAAATTTTTGTAAATCTTTTTCCAGTTTTTAATCCTATCTTTATTAAACTGATGACTCTTTTTTCATGATTTTCTTGCATCACTCTCATTTCTTTTCCCATTTTTCTTCTACTTCTCTTTGATTTTTTTTAATAAATTAATTTATTTATTGTCTTGTTTACATCATTCATTTCCACGAGATTTTGAGTTACAAATTTTCTCCCCGTATTTTCCCTACCCAACAGCTCAAAACAGCCATCCTACTGTATAACCCCTCCCCCAATCTGCTCTCTCCTATGTGTTCCCCCTCACCCCTCTGACTTTCCAGTAGGGCAGGATGGATCTCCCTACACCAGTGCTTGTATATCTTAATCCCATTTGGATATAGTTAATAATAATAATAATAATAATAATAATAATTAGTAATAATATATATACATATTTTTTTAAGCATTTGATTATAGAACTTTAAATTCTAGATTCTTTCCCTTCCTCCCTCATCACCAACCCCCACTGGAAGGACAAGCAATTAAATACAGGTTGTACATGTGTAATTACGCAGAACATCTCCACAGTGGGCATATTGTGAGAGACTGATTGTATGTCCCTCCTTCCTATCCTGCCCCCCCTCCCTTGTTCTATTCTCACCCTGTCCCTGTCCCTGTCCATTTACAGAACTGTGTACTTCCAGCAACCCTCTCCCCCACCCTCCCCTCCCCTCAGTCATTCCACCTCTCATTCCCATCCCCCCTACTCTCCTGTGTGGCAAGATACCTGGTTTAAAGTTTATGTCATTCCTTCCCTAAGCCAAATTCAATGAGAGTAAGGTTGACCAACACAAAAGGTTCCACAGCTCCTTGTTGGTTCTATGCCACCATATTGGCTCTGCCCCACCTTGTCTTTGATTTTTAAAATCCTTTTTGAGCTCTTCCAGAAGTTCTTTTTTGGGCCTAAGACCAATTCACAGTTTTCTTTGAGGCTTTGCATGTTGGCATTTTTACATTGTTTTTCTCTTTTAAGTTTGTGTTGGTCTTTCCCATCAACATAGTAACTTTCTATGATCAGGTTTTCTTTCCTGCCCATTTTTTTTCTTCCCTATTTCACTACTTTTAAAAGTGAATTCTGCTCCTGGTGTGGAGGGAATACTGTACGAAGCTTCTTGTGCTGGGGAATGCAGGTCCCGGCTGTTAGTCTGGTGCTGTGCAGGTACTGCAAGAGGGCTGGCTGCTCTTCTGGTGCTACAGTAGGGTCACAGGGAGTCTGTTTACTAGCCTGGTGTTGCGCTGGGCCATGGGGGTTACAGGGAGTGGTAATGCACTGGAGCCATGACTGACCAGTTTTCTGACCCCAACCCCTGACATTCTATGACCTGAAAGCTCCAGAAGCTACTGCTGCAAATTCAGTTGCCCCCAAGGCTGCTCCTGGCTTTTGATAAGCATTGGCTGCCTGATACAAGGGCCTGGGACCTTGGGGCCTCTCTGCTGGCAGAGAGAAACAGTTGTAGATTTAGTAAAACCTTTCTATTCATGTAGTAAAAAATGATTTACAATAATAATGCAACCACATTGGGTTACATGAAAAGTCATGGGGATAATACAATACTAGAATATAATTTTTAAAAAAAACAATACAGCTAGGTCATGACCAACATGAGTTTGAATAATGAGAAATTTGATTTAATGCAAATTATAAAATGATATCAGGCCACATTTAAAGAGATAAAATTCAATTAATGTGATCCATGTGAGCTAGTTGAGGGATTAAATGCACTGCCACATCAATGTGGATGTGATGTGTTCCTGCATACCATAATACCAAAAGTTGCATTCATTCTTTTAAGAGTCCTTACAAAATGGACGAAATGAAGAAAAGTTCAAATGGAAACACTGGTAGTGTGCGTGCGCGCACACGCACACGCACACGCACACGCACACACACACACACACATACACACATGCACACACAAAGATGCTTGATATCACATTAGGACAAAAATCTAACTCTAAAATAGAACACATCAGAATGCCTGAATCAATTATGTATGGAATATAAAAGAAAAAGTCAAAGTTGAGCATCTTGTGGTTTGCAAACAGCTACAAGGAAAAGAAGTGTTACAGTGATAAAAATGGAATATCTTTAGCTGGATGGATTGAGTTATGATAAAAAAAATGCATTCATCTCAGCAGAGCAGCTATTCAGACACAAGTTTCACACTATTTAAGGCAGTGAAAAATAGTGGAAATGAACTGAATAATGAAGTAATTTTACTGCAAGCACTGACTAGTTCAATTGCTTTAAAACTGAATTCAAATAATTCAAGAAATGCGTTAGAATGGTCAAAAAAAATGTAATGTGGATAAATCAGACTTACTTTGGAAAAGAACAACTCCCTAAAATTACTGTTCTAATAAAGAAAAAAAAAACTATCTGTATTTAAAGTGTCTAAAGATCCCTAACAATTTTACTGGAAGGTAATTTATAAGGTGATTTCTATTTAAAGCCAGGGTTGATTCATGTTGAAATCTTTGTGTTTTAAGAGACTACAATCATTGATTGTTTCCAATTCCTTGATGGTCAAATAAGAAAATACAGCTGACCACAACTTTTGTGAAGGCTAGTTTACAAGTTATTTTAGCCCATTTTTGGAAAGTATTACTCATTCTAGATAACACCCCAGGTCATCCAAATACATTTAGCTCATTGAAAATGACTCACAAATTCACCAAGAAAAAGTTCTTAATGCACCAACCTAAATATGTAGGTTTAAAGAAAGAAAAGATGGTTCAATTTACACTGCTAAAATATTTTAAAAGTATAATAATGAGGTTTTCATCACAGTGTAGGCTTACCTTTAGGTAGAATAGTAGGGTATTATTTTTAATTTTTTAAAAAAATTGCTCTCTATAACTACTCTATTTCTTCGTAATAACAAATCAGAAATTGATTTTTCTTATTCTTTACTATTGCATTATGTTAAAAAATAACAATTTACATTGAAATTTCTATTGCATAGTTCCATTGGGCTGGAACCAACTGCCGTATTTTACGTGTAATTATAAATTCAAATAATTTGTGAATAATGTGACCACTTCATAGGATTCATTATTTGTAGTACTTAAGACATAGCTATATTAGTTTAGTGGCTATCATATGGGCAGGTGGTACTTCCAGGCAAGATTGGAAGGATAGATGAAGAACCAGCCTCCACCTTAGGAATATGGGCTGGTCGTATTTTTTTCAGATCACATTTTTTGTCTTTCCACTAGGTGAATAAGAAAAAGTGACTTTCATGTTCCCTCACTGTAAAAGCCAAAAGGCTCACTGAAATGATCCCCACTTTAGGACACTTGACTTTTGCTACCCAAGAATCCCTAGCCTAGGGGTAAATGGTTCCAAATCATGTGCTTATTTCTGTTATTAAGGAGCTTATTAGAATTACTGACAAACTTAAGATTTTCTCATTCAGCTCAGTTCACAGCCAGATTTGAGGGAAAGATGTGAAAAGATAAAAAGTTCTTTTTCTTCCTATCCATAATCAAAGAGGGAAGGTTTATGCTCTCTGCTCTGTGTACCACAGACTATTCATTGCCTCCCTCCATTACACTCTCACTGAAAGAAATTACTAAACACAGGTAACTAAATGTAACAGTGAATATAGTGTTGAACTTGGAATCAGGAAGACTCCAGTCCAAATCCTTCTTCAGACATTTAACATCTCTAAGCCTTAGTTTCCTTATACATAAAATGGAGATAATAGCATTTTCTTCACAGGACTGGTATGAGGATCAAAAATGTAACATATCTAAAGCACCTTGAAAAATTACACAAATGATAGGTATTATTTTTATTTTACGTATTAATCACAAAATATAGGTGATAGTTTTTATTCAAAACAAACTGGGAAGTAGAAACAGATTTAAAAAATAGAGAATGCATATAGAAATATTTGCCAATTAGAGACATCAGGAAAGGCAGCTACCAGTCTCAGTCTGTTCCAGACACTCTCCCTTCTTCCCCATTATAGTTACGTTCTATCAACAGAGGCTTAGCTTCTAGACTCAATTTTTAATTGCCTAGACTGTAAATTCACAGTGTAAAATGTCTACAGGAGATTTCCCCCTCTGTCTCCAAACTCCATCACTGTCGCTTAGCTTGCTGTTCTTGTAAGTTCAAACTTGTACTCCAGTCTTCATAGGCATGTTAATCATCCCCTCTGAGTAGAGAAATTCATGGTGTCCTTTTGATAATTCCTATAATGTATGTAGTTTTATTCTTCTTTATTGGCGTTTAGGGAGTTTAGTCAAAACTCTGACTGCTTTTATGAAGTTAAGTGGGAGATAAAACAAGCTCAGAAAAAAATTCCTTAAGTATTAGAATAGAAAAATGGAAGCTAATGACTCCACAAAACATCAAGAATCAATTAAAATCAAAAGAATCAAATAATTGAAGAAACTTTAAAATATCTCTTTGTAAAAACAAATGACCTGGAAAATGGATCCAGATAACTTAAGAATTATTGAACTACCTGAAAACCATGAGACAAGAAGCACCACGGGCATTTCCAAAACCAGCCAGAAACAAAACAGGAACTGATGTCAGAGGTCTCTGACCTGCAGAGCGTAATGCCAATATAAGAGGTGAATAAAGAAAATGCTCAAATGCCCTGCCAAGAAATGTTACTCTCCTTTACTGCTGAGAAGAAAATGTTGTTTTATAGCTAGTCTCTTTTCTGTTCCATGAGAATGGAGAACAATGTCAATGAGAGGCAGAGCCAAGATAATAGTACAGCATGAAAAAATGAGCAGAATTCCTATTCTCATTCATTCCATTCATTTTCTCTCTATCTTTCTGTCTCCTCCCAATTTTTCCATGCAGATTTAGACAATACAATAGACGAAGTCCTGTTCAGAAAGTCCAAGAAAATTCACAAAGAATCTTTTTTTGCCAGGTTAGGTCCACATAGGAATACAGATACAAAGATATACAGTCATTACAACACACAAAATGGGTTTTGGCCAGGAGTGCCACAAAGACAATTCTATCGGAGGGAGACACTGTGCACCAGGACAGGAAGAGTGACAGACAACTAATTGGACCCCGATTTTAATCTGACTAATATTCATCAGTTTGATGATTCCATAGGGGTAGTGATTATAAGTTCTGTACATTAGGCCCCAAAGCTGTGAACTATAGATTGTAAATTCACTTTCTTAATCATAAGAAGCTAAGTATAGAACCTCCTCTCTTGTTTTTGCCTTATTGTAGTGATCAAATCTAGCATGGTGGTGATGACTCATTGGCATGGAAAGTCTCCCAGTTATTTCTGTTGCCCTTCCACCCCTTGACATTCATCACAAAGAGATGACTATGAGCACCTGACCAACAAGTGCCTTGTTTGCCGGTGTGGTGTCTCCCAGCCCATTGCCCCATGTGGATATTTTGACATCTGTTTATCAGTCCAGTCCACAAGTCTGCTCATCAGCTAAGTAGGACCCCTGAAAGGTCAAAACAGGTCTATCAAGGTCTGCTCATTGGTTCATTAGTCAACTAATAGGATTCTTTACTTTATGTAGCCCTTCCTAGAGGGGCATGGTCAAGATCTATCAATCAACAAGACTTAGTTTGCTTCATATGAATCATCTGGGCATTAAGCACCATAAAACTAAGGCCCTAGAGGAAGGTGACATTTCAGATCATGAGGAAGATCTGAGGTCCATTTCATTAGAGAGAGCCATGATAACACTTATTTAATAAAATGTTATTGACTCAGAGCTCTGCCTCAGTTTCTTTTATTGTAGAGTAGACAATTCTGGACTCCACAACACCCAATTCTGGGAAAGAGATTAAAGGTAGATTGAGGACACTAACTGAACCTAAGGGTGTATAATGGGAATGGTAATTTGAAGATCTTTCCTGCCCCTTAATAGACTGAGGGGGGAGTTTGAAGACCTCCCCTGCTGTGAAGATAATCTCTGCCCTCTGATAGGCTGAATATAGCCTGTGATGGGAGGAGTTTGCTGAGGAGAAGCAGAGCCCACAGAAAGGCTGGTAGAGAGCGAGTCTAACAATTACAGACAGCTGCAGACAGCTGGAGACAGAAGAGGAGCTCATTAAACAGATAGAGCGTTTGGGGAGTAAATATTGATCATGTATTGGTTTGTGGAAGGCTAAAGAATGCTGTGGCTCTCAGCATTATGGCCTCTGAGTATCTTCAGTACTTCGGCTTACTGGTTTTGGGATTCAGTTTTCTGGTGTTTAAATAAATCCTTCAACTTTATCCTCTATCTGCAAAGTTTGACATATTTTGCGATCAAACATCATGTGATAGTCATAGTGACAGTCTCTATCATGATCATGGGTGCTGTAAATATTGCATTGGCACTATAGGGTGATACTCCAGTTACAAACCATAAATTGTATATTCAATAAGGAGTAAGTTCAGAAGCAAGAAGGATCATTGTTTCTCAGACCCCAGGAACAGACTGGTGTTTTAGTTCTAAGCCCCAGCCTAATTTGAAGCTTACAGCAGAATAACTGGGGCAGGAATCCCAGACCAAAGGGTAGCCTACAGTTTTTTCATTTTGAATCAGTAGAGCTTTGCAGGTGGCTGATAAGTGGCTGAGGCCAGCAGCAGTTTCCTGTAATTTCAAGCGGGGGAAAGCACAGAGATATATTACTCACAGGTGACAAAGGGCCTGAAAATGGTTTTGTTACATTTCAATGATCTTAAAGAAAGAATGGAAAGGGAAGTGAATAAACTCACAGTTAAATTAAAGGACTGAATACAAAAATACATATAGCCACTCTTTTTGTGGTGGTCAAGAACTGGAAATTGAGAGGACGCCTATCAGTCGGGGAATGGTTGAACAAGTTGTGATGTATGACTGTAAACATCATACACAGTAACAACCACAGTGTGTGTGATGACTGACATTGATAGACTTAGCCCTTCTCAGCAATGCAAGGTCCTAAAACAATTCCAAAGAATTCATGATGGAAAATGCCATCCACATCCAGAGAAAGAATTATGGAGTTTGAATGCAGAGCAAAGCAGACTATTTTCTTTTTTTGTTTGTTTTGATTTTTTTTTCCTTTCTCATGTTTCCTCCCATTCATTCTAATTCTTCTATAAAACATTACTAATGTGAAATATGTTTAATAGGAATGTATACGTAGAGCCTATGTCAGACTGCATGCCATGGGGAGGAGGGGCAAAAAAAATTTAAAATTTATTGAAGTGAATGTTGAAAACTAAAAATAAGTAAATTTTAAAAAATAAAATAAAATAAAGGACTGGAGCAAAATCTTTTATGCTTCAGCCAAACAATAAAAGACAGAACTAGCAATCATTTTGGACATGACGAGCAAAAATAAACATAAAGAGATAAACAAGGAAACTACACTTTGCTGAAAGGTAACAATGAAATAATATCAACACTAAATATATATGGCATAATTTTTAAACGCAATAAACATGAAATGAGTGACAGGGCAAAACACACTAATATTATAACAGTAGGGATCATCAATTTACCCCTTTCAGATCAAAGTAAAGAACAAAGTAATAGGTCTGAATGGAAATTATAGTCTTCAATACAATAAAAATTCATATTCAGGGATA
>CM053583.1:255220030-255260849 GCA_028627135.1 Pseudochirops cupreus | reverse complement strand
TTCCCCCCCCCCCCCCCCCCATGCTTCATTTGGATTTTGCTTGCTTTGATTATCTTTTCTCTGATGTTTTTGGCCTCCATTTTATCTACTTCTCTCATTTTTTACTGTCTCCCCTTTTTATTGTCTTGGCTTTGTGTTTTTGTTGTTTTAAATTTTTTTTTAAATGCACATTCAGTTCAGGTTAATCCTCTCTTTTTCTGTTTCAATAATGTATGTTTGAGGAATATAATTTTTCCTTGCTGCAGCCATGAAATTTTCTTATGTTGTTTTATCATTACGATTTTCTTTAACGCAATTATTATTTCCCCGATATGTTCCTTGATTCATTCATTGCTGACTGTTTCATTGTTGTCTCCATTTGGATCTGAGCTTTTGTGCGTGTGTGTGCTCCTTGAGCTTATTAGTATTTTTTATTTCCTTATGCTCTGCAAATAATTGTTTATTATTTCAGCTTTTTCGTATTAATTTATAATTCTTCTGTGCCCAAATCTTGATTTTTACAAAAGTTCTCTGTGGTGCTGAGAAATCAGTGTAGAAGTTTCCATAAAGCCTGTTTAGTTTCTTCACCATCTTTTTCAATTTTGAATATTTCCTTTTGGTTATTATTCTGTTAGGTTTGTTCAAAATGCAGAGAGAGACATTAGAGTCCCCTACTGTAAGAGAATTACTATGAATATTTTCTTGAAATTCAGTAATTTTTTCCTTTATGGTTTTAAATGCTGCCATTTGAATAACATCATGTTTAATATTAATTAATTTCAATGTGTTGAACCTTTCTTGTCTCTTTGTATGTGTCATTTTTGTTTTTGCTTTGTCTGTCAGGATGATTGCCATTCATACTTTAAAAAAAAAAATCACCTCATGCATAGTATGTTTTTTGCCCAACACCACATTTTTATTCCATGTATATGTCTTTGCTTTTTTCAGTTTGTTTATTGTAAACAACAGATTTGTGGTAGGTTTTTGTTGTTGTCATCCAGTCTTTTGTTTTATGGGATTGTTTAATTTGTTCTTATTTAAAGTTATCAGAGGTAAGCTAAGCTTTTCTTTCATTTATCTCTATTTTTTTTTAAACTGAGACATTTTTTGTTCTTCCTTTTTAAAGATGGTACTTTGTCTCTTCGGTTGCTTTTATTTTATATTCTTTAAAGCAATCATCTCCACAGGTTCTCTTCACCTCGCCTTTCGGCTCACTCTCCTTTGTTTTTGCTTTGTCTGTCAGGATGATTGCCATTCATACTTTTTTTTAAAAAAAATCACTTTATGCATAGTAGGTTTTTTTTTCTTTGTTAATCCTTTTCCAAGTTTAGGAATTTTGATTTATTCATTTCTTTTTGTCTAATTAAGTTTTCTTCTCTTTGGTAAAAATTGTCAATCAAACCCTGAGTAATGAATGGGTCAGAACATATCAAAAAAGCAATGAATAATCATGTTAAAGAAAATTACAATGATGAAATCACATACCAAAATTTCAGACATACAGCAAGGAAAAATTATGTCCCCCAATCATACATTTTAAAAATAGAAAAAGATGATTAAGTTATTTAAAATCCCCCTTCTTTTTCTCCCCTTCAACTTGCTTAATTTTTTTAGGTTTTTCCTTTTTTTTTTTAACATTTTCTAAAAAAGTATTTTCATTAATTTTTTTTTCAACTTTTATGTATTTCTAAGCTTTTGTTCTTTATTAGTGTTGTGCCTTATGCTGAATAGTATTGGTTTCAGCAAGAGACAAAGATGATATTATTATTGTCCCAGGTTAAAAATGATCTTTTGTCCTTGATTATGTGGTCTATTTCTACCCTTTGCTTTCTACATGATAATTTTCTTTATTTGCTCTGCTATCTTTTCCTTGCCCTCTCAACTTTCATTGTGTCACCTACCCCCATAAATTCTGATTTCCCTTTTCCTGAGATAGAATATTAGCCATGGAGGTATAACCCTTTCTTAGAAGTAACAGTCTCTCTAAGAACAAAATCTCTGATGGAAAATATGTATCACAAAGTATCTATCTCCCATTAAAGAATATCTCTGTCCTACAAATTGAAATATTCTTCAGTGAGTCTTCATCCACTAGTGAATTGAAATTTCCTCCTTTATTTTCCTTTGTTTCAGTCCCTTCCCTTGTTAAGTCATTCTTCTCTAGTCCTTCCTGAGGCGACTGTAGGAGTTATTCTACTTTTATATTTTACCATTGTCTTGACATAGGTGCATTGCACATTTCTCAATATTTTCTTCTTTGTCTCTCCCCACGTGTCCTTCCATTCTGAAGTGTAGTCCCCCAATAAAAAGATTCACTTTTAGCAGCAGTAGAATCATGAAGCTTAGAATGCTTTTTCAGACCTATTTCTCCACAATCACTACTCAATTTAAGTTCTGCTTTCATCGTATTTCCTAGAGTACATCTAGAAAAAGGATCTTTCAATGATCATTTTGTTGTTTTGGTTTTGGTTTTCTTTAGCTCCATAGGTATCTTTCTCTCTATTTCTCCTGCCCATTTCCCCTAAGGTAATCTATTTGTGCTTTTCTTATTTGTTTTGTTTATTTACTTGTCTTATGTTTCTGTCGTCTGGGGGTACTTCTAGAGCAAATAATCTGCTCATGTAGATTTTGTATGAATGTTTCAAATGCCTTCATTTTGTTAAATTTCTTTAAAAAATTCTTATTAGGCTAACAGAATATGTCCTCTTGGGTTGAATCCTGAATTTCTTTGATCTTTGGAAAACATTTTTTTTCCATTCATTTCTGTGATTTCTATTGGGTATCTGGTCTGGTTATTGTCTTTCATACTTGAGTATGACCAAAATGATATCACTATGTTGGGATCCAGGCACAGTGAATGTGACTGTGGCTTATTTGAACAATATAAGCTTGGAAAGCTCTGCCATAGGTCAGGCATAAATTTACTTATTTCACATTTATTCTGAACTACTACAGTTCTGCTTTGGTTGTAAAGCAAAATGCCCAAACAGGACTGTCTTGGGGCAAGTGTCTCCTGTGTCACACAATTGATTCCAAAGTTCTTCAGAAAGACCTCACGAGTATCCTTGTATTGCTTCTTCTGACCTCCATGTGAACATCTGCCTTTTGTGAGTTCTCTGTAAAAATGTCTTTTAGGAAAACGTATATATTGACATTCATAAAACATGGTTAGCCCATCAGAGTTGTGCTTTCAGAAGTAGAATTTGAATGCTTGGCACTTCAGCACAAGAAAGGACCTCAGAGTGTGGTATCTTATCTTGCTAGGTGATCTTCCTAAGGCTGCACTGACTGCAAACAAAAAGTTGTGCTCCAACTCTCCCTCCACTTTTGTCTTAGCTTTACTTTAGTCTTAGCTTGCAGCCTTTTCAAGTTAAATAATTTACTGTCAGTGCATTAGCTTGCCTTGATTCTGTTTTCATCCTTGTTGAAGGAGTCTGACAATATTGCTGGAAACATCATGCTAAAAAGCATGGAAGCAAGCACACAGCCCTGCTTCACTCCACTGGTAACTGGTAAAACATGAGTGCATCATCTATTATCCAGAACTGTGCAAGCATTCTGTCTTGAAACTGGTAGACAACACTGATGAAGTTTTCCAGGCAACAAGATTTTGAAGTGATCTTCCCACAGGCTCTCATGACTTCAAAGGTTTTGGTCAGATCAGTAAACATTGTGTACAGACCTCTGTTCTATTCATGGCATTTCTTCTGGAACTGTCAGGCCACAAACACCATACTGGCCATTCTTTGGCCCTTTTTGTAACCACACTGGCTCTTGGGTAGATGTTCATCTTCCAGGTGAAGGATCAGTTAGCAAAGGAGGACTCTGTGAAGAATCTTTTAGGCAATGAGAAACACTCCTATGACTCTTACAGGACAATCTATTTCCCTTTCCTTTTTGAACTCCTGAGGGGATAATCTTCTTTTGCCATATAACCCAGATTTTAGTCAGCTTCTGTAGGAGCAATGGATCTTTTGCCTGATATATCTCAACTGGAATAGACTCATCACCAAGCACTTTTCCACACAAGAGAGTTAAGGCCATTCAAAACATCTTCTTCCATTGGAAGTTTTGTTAGAAGGGAGATGACTTCAATCTGAGGTATACAGTTAATGGTTTCAGCATTGGTTGATGGCCTTTGAGAATGCTATGGAATGTTCAGCCCATCTCTTAAGCATAATGTCCTCATCAACTGATGTGACTTCATCAGCATTGAGTAGTTGAGATGCACCAGAGGTCTTTGGCCCATACATAGCCTTTGGTTCACTGTAGAAGCATCTTAGATTCTTAGGATCAGTGTAAAACTGAATTTCATCTAACTTCTTACAGTGCCAAAAATCTGCATGTTTCTAAGCTTTGCTTTCACTTTACTTTTGATGAAATTAAATGCTGTCTTCTTAGAGACAGATGAATTATGTTGCTAGTAAACTTCTGTGGAGTTCACTTTTTTTATTTTAGCAGCTTCCAAATTTCCCCATCATTTTCATCCAACTAGTTTTGATGTTTGTAAGTGTTCTGGCCCAGATGAGTAAATGTGGTGCTGTACACCAAATCTCTGAAAGCTGCCTGCTCCTTTTTCTCCTTTACTGTTGCCAACCATGTGTTGGCTCTGCTTTACCTCTCAGTTAGAAACAAAGTCTTTATGCATGGAAAAGTGTTCTCTAATCTGTTGACATTAAGTCTTCTAGTAGCCGTCTTGCTTTGGACTGTCATTTCTTTTGTTGAATAAGAATATTTAACTCGGAGAGGATAGTTTAATGATTGGTCCAGTACTCTGTACCATACCTTTGTCACTTTCACATTCTGTCTCTTCCCTTTACAATGACATAGTCTATTTAATGCCAGTGTTTCCTGCAAGGGTACATCCACAAAGTTTTATTGAATTTAGGATAACAAAAGATAGTGTTGGTGATAAGAAAATCATGAGTCATAAGTCACAAGTCATAAATTTTCAGTAGTAAGTGACCATTGCTGTTGCTGTTTCTGACCACTTTCCTCCCAAGGATACCCTGCTGTGTCTGTTTGTCTGTGCCTACACTAGTGTCATCCAGAATTACGAGTTTACCCTCTTTTGGCATATCAATGACTTTTTTTTCCTTTTTTTACACAATTTTTTATCTTATTATTTTTTGCACCGATGTCGTGGGCTGCTCAGTGTCCAGCACTAAGCATGATCAGAGACGTGAGAAAAAAGTGACCAGGCAGTGTGGGTAGTTCATAGGGAAGAACTCCATTTAATGACTCTTTGAGCAAGATTTTTATACAGAAAGTTGAAAGGATTCAAGTTTTACTATCATTGTCTTAAGCCTGTTAGTTCCTGGAAGTAACTTAGATAAAATCAGGGTCCTGGGCACCAAAAGGTCTAGGGAAAGTCAACAGGTCAATTAACATTTTTAAAGGCATTAACAAAGAGGATGCAAAAGAGATCAGTCTTCAAAGCATCTTACGTTTGTTTAGGTGTAATCATTGTCTTTGGTCTGTTATACCTTGTAACCAACACAGGATGGATAATTTTAAAAGGGACACATCTTTTTAGGTGTCTGAAGTTTTGGGGGCAAAAGGCCTTGAAGTCAGGGTCTCAAACAAAAGTCCTTTTACGTGTAACCCCAGGGGATCTTTAGGGAGCTGGCCTTATGCAAAGTGCTAGGTGCATCACCAAAAGGCCCTAATTAGAGTACATTATCTAGATCTTTATCTGAGTCCTGGTTTTGGCCTCTATGGCTTCCCACACACCAATATATAGTAATAAAAATTATGCGTATAAAATGAAAGAAGAATGCTCTTTGAATACTTATTGGAGATCTTTGTTGGTAGAGACCATTGCTTAAAAAAAACTCTTCCAAAAAACAAACATGCTACCATGCAACCCAGCTTGGTGCACATTTGGCATCAGGATGTACACCAGGCAGGGGTAATATTTACTCTAACATTCTTTTGGGTGCTATGATAAGATATGATTTTGAGTTTTGTTATCTTAGGAAGAAAGGATAAAAGTATCTCACTTCATTCTTTGGACATTTATTCAATAGTGAAAATCTTGAAATGGCTCAATTTTAAAATATAATTTACAACATATAGGGAGTTGTTCCTCCTATTGTCAAAATTTTCCATCAAATATGAAAAATAAGTGATTAAATCAGTGCTAATTTTGTCAGGGAATTGGTGAACAAGGTGAGCTAGACAGAGTCTCTACCAGCCATAGATTCTGCACTTCAGAATACCTGCTTTCACAGATATCTCATGGAATAGCTGACATGCAATAGACAATGTGGTGTTAGGTAATGTAATCAAGCAGTTCTGTATTTTCTTCATTCCAGTTTCCTGCATGAAGTCACTATTGGTACATGGCACGTGCCAGTGCTTGTGGACAATGTGAAATTCAGTAGAACTGAAAGATGAAAAGCTCTTGTTCAGAGAGAACTCGGTTTCAGTAGGACATTTCTGAAGATGGGGCACACTTGAGTCTCATATAGCTCACATGTATACACACACTATATTTGCTTCCTTGTTAACTCCAGGTTTAAGAGCATAGAAGAGCATAAAGAAGGTTATTCCTGAGCCCAGGCCTCCTGAACGTTCAAATTATATCTTGCTACATTCAGTGGCCAGACAATTCAAGACCAGTATCTATTACTTTCACAACTTCCACAAAAAGTATCTCATTTCTTTCGTTAATAACAAACTTAAGAATGACTATATTCACGATCTTTTGCTTGATAACTTGTTGGAAGATTTAGGATATTTTAAAAATAAAAGTTGAAAAATGTTTTTAAAACAATGAAGTTAAATGGAGTTTTGGAAAAATAATGTAGAACCAGATTCCTTCAAAATCTGGATTCCCACAAAGTCTAAAAACCAATCCCAAAAAACAAATACATATCTTTCCAGGAAAAGGTTTTCCGACAACCTCAAGTGTGTCCTACATGACTGCTATAACCTATATAAAAATGTCTTCAGCCAATACAGTGAGATACTAAACCTGTGGCTAGCCTCAATTAGTCCCTTCACACCGATGCTCCAGGATACTGTTGTTGGTTTGTTGTCTTTCTTCCAAAACTTGATTTAGTAGTTGTTGCTGGCTCTGCAGAAACTGTACAATTTCTGGACTTCTTAATAGTGTCAGTCGTTTTTGATTTAACACTTGCTCTAAGAGAGTAGGTCTTGCAGGACGATCTCTAATAGTCAGTTCTTTGTTTTCCCACGCATGCTGAGCCACCTGTGCTTTCCCGGGCTTGAGTCGCCTGCACTGCCGCGTCCTGAGCCTCCCCGGCGGCCCCAGTGCGTGCCACGCCCAGGGCCTGATGGCTCTCCTTCTTGTACGGTCCACGTACAGTATGTTGCGGTGCTTCTTGAACATTCACGGCTTGAGCTGCTTTGCCACCTGGTCCGTGGTCTCTCTGCAGCCCTTGTCGGTGCACGTCTTGCTCACGCTGTCCCTGCCACCCTAGTCTGCAGCCCCGGACACGCCTTCGCAGCCTGAGTGAGTCTGCTGGTCCTCCAGTTCCTCCCGGTTGGCCGTGCTCTCGCAGGCCCCAGGGAAAGTCAGAGGTGACCAGCAGGTCCTCCTTGTCCTCAGTGTCCTCGTTCTCTGCATTTCCCGCCCCTTCATACAGAGTCCTGAAGTCCCCGGGGCCCCTGTGGCCAGTTCTGCCCGGAGTGGAGCAGGTAGACGCAGGATGGCGCAGGACGGCGCCCTTCCGCAGCTCCTGCCCCCGCCACCTCCTCCCTCATAAAATTTTTCTTTGACCTTATTAGGCTTAGTCATGGTGGGACCATATGCTCTAATGCTTGGTGGCTTGCTGTTTTCCTGCAAGTGGAAATCACATTGTCATGGGCCTTCATTCATACAAAGCATACAGCCTTGTTTGACTAGATTAATTTTGATCGCAAAACCTATGTCAGCTTCACAGCTTTCCCCATCACTGTTGACCACCCTCTCCCCTCTCCCCCCCCCCCCCACCCCATGCATCCAGCTCTGACTTCTTCAGTAAGCTGTCCTTCATTTGCCAGTCTTGTTTCGCTCAGGGCTGCTATCTGACTGCAATACCTGCTGAGTTCTCTCTGAGCATGAGCTATGCATCTTTCAAGGCTAACTGGATTTCATGTCGTCCATAAGCATTGGCACATGCCATGTATCAATAGTGAATGACATCGTCTTAGCAAAAATTTTTGTACATTTTTTTGTGTTTCTACTGCAAGGTGGGATCCCCACCTGACATGTTAGCAGCCAGGGTTAGGTGAAACAAGCAGTTTTTAGAGCACCTTTTCCAGCCCCTTCCTCATACCAGGGAGTAGGCAGTGTAGTCCTTAAAAAAAGGCTACTCAGACACCCATGGGACTGCCAAATACCACTGCTGCTTCAGTCCAGTGAGAAGATGACCCTGTAGCCTGGGCGACCTGTGTGCAGAATTGTGACTGTCTCCTGTTGTATCCACACCTGCTGCTGCTTCACTTGTCTGTCCCTACAAGACTTTGAGATGGGTAAAAATTATAAAATACTTGATTCTTTAAATTAGTGCTTTGTTCTCTTTATCCAAAATTCTGGGCAATCTTCTTGCATTATTTCTTGCATGATGAGGTCTAGGGGTGATAGCTTCTCATGGTTTTCTGGGAGTCCTGTGACCCTTGCCTTGTCTCTACACACCTGCTCTTCAGGGCCAACACCCCTCGCTGACAACGGCGTCACTCCCTGCTCCTCTTCCTCCAGATCGTCCTTCACTCCCGTATGTTTGTATTTGCAGTCAGCTTTTCTCTGTTTTACTTCAGATACATTCATGTTTTTTCTAATCTTAAAATTATTTCTGCTCTGCAACCTTAAATTTTGCTATCATAATTCTTGTTTTTCTCTTTAACATTTTGAGAATATCCTTTTCTGATTCCGTTCTCTCTTTGGAATTGATAGGAGTCCTATTTTTTCTCCTCTTGTTATATTTCTTTTGAAGATGTTTGGACTCATTTAGATGCCCTTGTTGCTTTTTCCTCTTCTGTTTTAACATTTTCACTGTTGATTTATTTGCTTATGCCCAAAATTCTTAAGTTTTGTTCCTCTTGAAATATTTAGTAATTTTAGTCATTTCCCCCCCCCCCCACATTCCCCTAATTTTAACTTTCTGAACCCTTCCACTGTAATGTATCCTCTGAAGGCTGGATCTCAAAACTGCCTTTTACTATGTTGATGAATTCGTTATTCACTAACTTCAGTCACTGCCACAGATAACTTCTGAGAGAACAAAAGTGGTACCAGTTTGATGCCAGACCCCTTTACTTCTCACCTGGTATAGCCACATATACACTGTCATCTTGCCCTAGTTCCTTCAATATATCCAAAGCAAAACTTATTTCTCCCCTAAGAAAATCAGCTCCTCGTGTAAACTCCCTTATTTTTGGGAAGGCCATTCTTTCAGGTTCGTAACCTCTGAGTTATGCTCAGCTCTCTTCATTGTCCCTCAGACCAGATGTCTAAATCAGCTGCCAAATCTTGCCGCTTCTATTTCTACCACACCTGTCACATGGAACGCCCTCCCTACTTTTTTCTGCTCGTGCATTCCTCAACTTGGCTCAGGCCTTTATTACCTAGATTATTGTAATCACCTCTTAATTGGTCTCCCTTCCCGAAATCCCTTCCCGTTCTAGGTCATTCTTCACGCAGTTGCCAAAGTGATTTTCTTTAAGTGAAGAAGTGACTGTAGAAGAGCCTTCTGTGGCTGCTGGGGTAACGTGTGTAAATCCGTGTGTAAAGCAGTGATCCTTTTGGTTTTTATATTTGCATCTTTGACACCTAGCTCAGTGCTTTGCACATAACATACAACTAATAAATGCTTGAAAAGGGTTTAATTCATTCATTTAATCATCTGTTCATTAATTCATTCAAGCTCAACCCAGTTTGAGTCCAGCCTGTCCTTTTAGGCCAATCATACATTCTCCTCTTCCTGCTCTACACAGCGCTCCGTCTCATAGCTTTTTAGTACAAAAGCCTTTTCACTGACCAGTATCCTTTCCGGGAATGTATTCCCTCCTCGCCTTTGCATCATATAATTGCTTTCTTTCATTAGGACAACTAGAACAGCACTTCCTACAAAGCCTTTCCCAAGCTCCCCTCTATAAAGTGAACAATGGGCAGCTAGGTGGACCAGTGGAGAGAGTCCCAGGCCTGAAGTCGGGAAGATCTAAGCTCTTTTAAAGTGATTGTTTCTATATCTGTGTTTATATTCCCAAGGCATCATGCCTGGCAATTTATCAATTATTAATTAGTTAATTAAAGGCTCATTGATTGGTTGATTTATAGTAACTGGGAAGTTCATACAAGTGGTGGGTTTGGAGGGAAAGATTATGGAATTTGGGATACAGATTGCAACCTATCCATGCCTTTTCATCCAGTATGATTCACTCTGTCCCATTGACAAGGAAACTGAGTGCATTTGCCAGCTACTACTCTAGAGCATGGAGATAACCAAGGAGTGTAGAGTTAGAGATAAAGTGACTTAGGAGCCAGGGAAGGGATAGAGTAAGCAAGGGGGCCAGGGTATAGGTACATGGGGTTTTACTAACGAATTTTCCCACCAACCCTTATATAGTGACTATTGAAGACTCCTTGGTCAAGATTAATTTATAAACACCCTGACCCAAAACAAAAGAGGAGATTATGACAGCTTGCACAGTCATGATATTCACCAGAATAGTGGAATTTAGGACAATAAGGGGTGAAGAGTGTGTTTTTTGGGGAGACAAACGCCATGATTGACTGCAGTTTACGTTCATTTTCCCACACTCAGATTGGCTGATTGCTCACCCCTTGGAGTCATGGCAAAAGCCTCTGTTTTTGGAAACCATTGGAATAATCTCTAGGATCCTTCCACTTCAAATATTACCATTATTGGTTATTTGTACATGTTAAATATTCAGTAAACCAGTATTGAAATTCATATGTAACCTCTGTTTTATCACTCCTCCCAGCAAGTGGGGTAATTCTCTCTGTGCTGTATAATTAGAGGTAAATTTGATTTGGCTGAGAGATCTCTGATCTCACAATGCTCTATTCTTGTATAAGTAGAATAGAGATTTCTTTAGATTCAGAGAGACTGCTAGGAGAAGTAGAGAGTGAGTGAGTCCCAGAAAGAGAGTAGATCTCCCAGAAGTTACAGATATCTAAGGAACGTGACCCCCAGTATTTTCCTTGTTTTTGTGTCTGAGACCCTAGAGATTGTTGAGAGTATATTCCCTCCAGGGAATAAAATTATTCTCTCCTTGATTGACTTGAGATCTTATAATATTTTCAAACTGAAGAATTCATTTCCTCTGGTATACTACCTTTTTTTTTAGCCTTTATATGTATAACCTTCCTCAATTTCTATAAATTGCCTGTTTTGATGAAGAAGTTTACTAGCTATCCATGAATGTCATTTATGTATTTATATTTCACCCACCAGTATTTGGTGGGAGAGAGTTAAAGTAGTGAGAACTAAGTGTTACCCTCCTGCTTAGAGCAACCAGGGAAAGTGACTTTTATTCCAAAGAGATTTGGAATGGGCCTTCTAGATCCCAGTTCTATATCCTATGCTGTGTATGGGCTAGTTTTTTTTTTGTTAAACATATTCACATAAATACTACATATCTGGAAAAAGTGCAGAATCTTGCATCTACATATTTTAGTAGGAGAATGAGAGCCATTTAAAACATTTCCAATTTAATAATTAAGGTGATTAAGAAGATTTATTATCACAATCAGTCTGAGGTACAAAAGCAAAATCATCAACAAACCAATTTATGTTTTCTTATATGATACTGAAATAAGAAAATAAATATATGAAAAACCAGTTGAAAGGAAACACTAATGGTAACCCAAGTAATCCCTTTTTCTCCCATTTAAGGGAAAATGATTGTTCTAGCTCTTGTTATATAAGCTTACATTTAGACTACTGTTTATGGCTTGTTTGCTGCCATAACCAGTGGTCTAATTTCAGAGAGCATGAATTAATTTGGATCAACAGTTCACTCAGAGGCAAATGCTTAAAAGTATCCAAACTTAGTAAGATCTGAACATATTAATACCTTATTAAAGCCATCTTGAATTGGATTGACCAATTGATGTGTCATTGTTTAGTCATTTCAGTCCTTTCTGACTATTCTTGACTCCATTTGGGCTTTTCTTGGCAAAGACATTGGAATGGTTTGCCATTTCCTTTATTGGCTCATTTTATAGATTTTATAGAAATGGATGCAAACAGGATTAAGTGACTTTCTGAGGGTCCCATAGCTAGTAAGTGTCTGAGTCTAGATTTGAACTTAGGTCTTCTTGACTTCAGGCCTGGCACTCTACCACTGGTCCACCTACATCGTACACTTTGTAGAGCTTTTAACATGTTTTTGATTTGTAGAGTGATTCAGTTTTCCCCAGAAATATCAGGTAATTCAGACCACCCCCAAACTCTATCTTTTATTCTGGTATGCCAAAGTTTAAAAGGAAATCTCTTGTAACAGTATAAACAAATTATAGTATAACCACTTCTACTCACTACATTGCAACAGGTGCCATTGATTGACCAGTTAAGGACAATCAGTTATGTAAGTACATTATTAGTGTGTTCACAGCAAGGCCCATAATTTATACAGGGTCTGAGAATACCGGCAAGATGTATTTCACACACAAAAAACTACTCTTCACCATCTGTGCCTGCTTGTTGCTCATTTGATCATTGCTAAGTTAAGTGATTCTTTAAAAGAAACAGTCCCCTTGCAGAGTTCACAAAAATTAAAACAATAACAACAACAACCACAAACCGGGACGATGCATAAAGGAGCACTTACCTTTGGTGGGCGCTGAAAATTTGTGTTTGATGTTACAACAAATTGGAAGGGCTTAAAAACATTTCTATGCATCATTTAGTTCTAGTTTACTAGAAGTGAGTGACTTTAAACTCAAAAGGATCTGAATGAACAGCAGTGAAGATGGAACGGACAGTACCTTATTTACATCAGAATTAGGCTTCCCTTTCACTTAGCACAGTATCTTAAACATAGTAGATTTTCAACAAATACTTATTGGATTAAATTGGATTTTTGGTCTGTCCTAAAAGCCTAAAGAAAGGAATTGGGCTTACAATTTTAAATTGGATGAAAGAGAGGGCCATTGCCATGAAAAACAATCCAGCACTGTTCTCTTATTCAGAAAAATGTATATTGGTCAGTATGTTTCACAAAAATATGATAGTGATATACTCCAAATCTGTGTGTCTGGAAACATAAATACCGTGTTACCCTAGTTAAGGGGACCATGATTATGTTTTCTGAAAAGATGCTGTTGCTCCTGGTCTGCTTATCTCTATAGTTCAGATAAAGATCAACCTAAAAACCTTAGGAACAGCATAGGATTCTCAGTAACTCTAAGCTAATTAAAGAAGTGAGTGAAAGAATCAGAGGCTTTCTCCCTTATGTATGAATAATTCACTGCCAGGATCCATTATTAAAGCTCGTTACTTCAACACAATTTCTAGCCAGAGATGGATGGGTCTCAGAACTGAGAGATAAATTACAATAAGGCCCACAGCTATATTAATAAATTGAAAAGAACATTTATTTGTTCTTCTAATTAGAGCAGTAGTTTTTCTAAATAGTCTGGAAATGAATCACCTTGTCACATTTGTACTTTCTGTTAGATAAAATAAAAAGAGTATGTTTCCTCATATTTTGGGTTTTTACCAAGGGAAAATTTTCTGGTTGATTTGGTTCTATTTAAACTATTCAAGTAGCTACTATGTACTACAGATCATATCTGGCCAGTATATAAAGCTAAAGTTTCGAGGTACTTAGAGAATTGAAACAAAACATGCACAATCTACTTTGGTCATTAATCTGTTATTTAAGGTGTCACTTGTGAAAACTTATTTTTAGACTAATATTTGAAGAAGGTCACCCACCCCCACCCCCTGTTCTCACAAAAGTTTTTAGGCTACAAAGCATTCTTCTTCTTCTTGCTTTCTCTTATTCTTTTGAAAATGAAATATAAGATCATTTCCCTACATGAACAGAAGTCATATGATAATTTAATTCTATCTTCACATAGTAGAACAACAATAATTGTTATTGTATGTAGCATTGACCACCCTGGTCCCCACTGTCTGACGGTCAGATATGTTACATTTCACCTCTTACCTAGGGCTCTCCAGTATCTTTAGGGAGAATTGGGGTTATCTGGGCTGTCTGCAATTGATTGTAGGCCCCTTTGATTGTGTTCCCTCACTTGGAGGGGATAAGTAACCCATACTCTAGTTCCAGTTAACCACTGACAGTCAGATTAACTTTCCCAAAAGAATATTTATTTTAAAAAATTATAATAACAAATATATAAGCTTACTCCCTCAACACATAAAGCTTGCACCACCTCATTCCCTGGAGAAGGTAAAGCGATTAGGTTCATAGTTTAACTTAATTCCTTTAGAGCACAGACCCAAGTTCTAAGTCCAACCCTACCCCATCCTTGGGCTTAAGTCCTAGGCACTCTGGATTCTCTGGGCTTTCCTACTACACTGGCTGACTGCAAAATTCTTACTGAAATCCTGGCTCCAAGGTCTCTATGGCTTAAATTCCCAGTCCAATACTTACACCTAAGATTGAGGATGAAACAGAATAGTAACATTTCTCAAAGCCTGGATAAAATGAGTCGGGGAAAGTCATCTCCCTCCTGGTTCAATTCAAGGCAACCACACTGTGGGCAAACTGTGGTCTTCAACCACAAGGTATAGCAGAAAAAATTGTATAGGGAAGAGATTGTCTTAGTCTGGCAAGTTTTAAAGATAAAGCCTTTTTTTGGCTAAGTAGCCACTACCATGTACATGGTAAGAATAATGCAAAATGTAGGGTACCTTCATTTTAGGATATCTGAGTATACCCATTATATATAGAAGTTTAAAGTGCTACATAAAAGTGAGTTGTTATGATATGATAATTAAGGTTCTTTTTTTTTAACGTGGAGATTGGTTGCTTTTGTTTTTTCAATATTACTAATGATTACATTATAGAAAAAGTCCTTTCTTTAAGGACAAGGTCCATATGGTTATGTATTGGAAAGCCTACTTCCTCTGAAGTCATAGGGCCTGAGTTCAAATCTTATTTCTGATAACTACCTGTGTGACCTTGGGCAAGTTACTTAAACTTCCTGGGGCCTCAATTTTTTTTTGGTTGTAAAATAAATTGCTTGGACTAAATAGACATTGAGACATGCACATCCTATGAAATTGTTCATTGCAGCTAAAATTACTTAGTACCTCTTATATCCCTTCATTCCAACACAGAGAGGTAGGTGATAAATATTTATTGTTGATATTGGGATCATATTCAGCAATTACTTGATCCCCCTTGAAATGAAGGAATCTTTTTGTACCAGTTTACCAACAAAAACATGGTATATGTAACAAGAAGTGGGAAAAAGCTGACCTGTGATTCAAATGTAGATGTAAATCCTCAGTTCTGTGCTCTTCCAAAGAAGCAGAATGTTGGCTCCTTCAGGACTAGTACTATTTCGCTTTGTCTGCGTATCCCTAGCACTTAGAAAAGTCTCAGCAAAAATTTATTAAATGAATTCTAGGCTCTAGTTACTGTGCGGGGACCTAATAGGAATTAATAAATATCTATCGTTTTCTTGAACAAGCTGCAGAATTTCTTTTCTTTCTGAACATGGAGATAGAAAACACATAGGATTGTTGTGAGACTCCTACAAGACAGTGTACAAGAAAGTATTTTGTAATGTGTAATGTATTATAAAAGAGAGACATTTGAAATGTTACCTATTTTTATCAAATCTTGTTTGAAATTGATTATTGAAATGAACTTTTATTTTTGAAAAGCAGGAACTAGGTTCTTACTAAAAGGAGACTTCATCTATGGAAGTTCACATAGAATCAGTGACACCATTAACAACTCTGACCATTAACAACAATGAACTTTGAGAATAATATCTTTAATACAGTCTTTTCAGAGTTGTCCAGTGATATGATACATATAAAGTGTTTTGTAAACTTTAAAATATTTAGCCATTTTCCCCATTATACCATGGACTGCTTGAGATCAATGATCGTCTGTGAATCCTCAGCACTTAGCAGAGTACCTGGCACATAGTTGGCCCTTAATATTTAGTGACTTAATTTTTTTTTTTACCAAATCTATGGTTTCATGAGTATATTCCTCCAAAGAAGGAAATTATCTCTAGCAGTGCAAATCAGCATCGTCTCTGCAGCTAGAGTAGGTTGATTTGTTCAGGATCATGTTAAAAGCTGTCAGATAGGACTTAGGTGGAGTGGTCCTGACTCTGAGGTTGACTCACAATTCCTTATGCCAAGCTTCTAATTATTATTATGTAAAAAGGAACATATATCTATCTATCTATATATATATATATACACACACACACATATATATACATATATATGTATATGTATAAATAGATGATCAGAATATTTGAGAAATATGAACAAAATGTTGCTAATTTTTAAATAATAATAATAACTAACATTTATATAGATTTTTCTGTGTTTCAGGCTCTATGCTAAGCACATTATACTTATTGTTTCATTTAATCCTCATAAAAGCCTTAGGAGGTAAGTTCCATTATGATCCCCATTTTGCAGTTCGGGAAACTGAGATAGACAGAGGTTAAGTGACTTTTCTAGGGTCAAAATGTCTAAGGCTAGGTCTTCCTCAGGTCTTCCTGGCTAGCACTTTACCCTGGCTATGCTGTCCTAGATAGCACTTAACTACCTGGAGAAAATAAAGTAAAAGCAAGAACAGCAGCAATATTTATTACTTATATTGGTAAGTAGGAGCACAATGGCAAGACACGTCAAATTAATGGATAATGAGGGGTTTGGGGTGCTTTTGAAATCATCCACTAGCATGACTTACATTACCTTTTTGCCATTGTGCTGACCAGACTAACTGGCCTGGTAGGAAAACTGAAATGATAGCCAGTTGATCTCTGGCGGTAATGGGTTAGCTGCCCAGTCAGTGAGATATAACGATTCTAATGAAACTAAAAAAAAATGTGTTAGTATATAGTTCCAGGTTTACCCTATTTAGAACCATCATTGTATCATTGAGGATAGTGGAGTTAGTGACATTTATATGTTCTGGTACCAGAGAAAACTCAGATGTACATGGAAATGGGTAGATCAGAAATGTTATACCCCATCTACTAGAAAGGCATTGATACAGGTAGAATTGACCATTAAAGCAGGCAAACCATAGGTGTGAATGAAGTGGACTCCTTTTCTTAAACACCAGTGCTACGTCACCTTGCCAACAAAGGTATATACAGGCAAAGGTCTATAGTCAAAGCATTGGTTTTTCCAATTGTGAGAATTGTACTATGAGGAAAATGAAATACTGCAGAATGGACACTTTCAAACTGTGGTGCTGGAGAAGACTTTTGAGAATCCTTCGGACTGCAAAGGGATCAAATCAGTCAATACTTAATGAAATTAATTCAGACTATTCACTGGAATTTCAAACATTGAAACTGAAGCTTAAATACTTTGACTACATAATGAGAAGAAAGGACTCATTGGAAAAGATCTTGATGTGGGAAAAATTGAAGGAGAAAGGAAAAGGGGATAACAGAGAATGAAATGGATAGATAGTATCATAGAATAAAAGAACATTAACTTGGATAGACTTTGAAAGATAGTAGAGGATAAAAGGGCCTGGTGTGCTATGGTCCATGGGGTCACAAAGAGTGAGACTTGGCTGAATGATCGAACAGCAACAAAAGTACTACATCATAACAAAATTCAGACTAGATCTCACCAGTTATAGGAAAGGACTTCATACTCCTTTTAAAAATAATATCCTAAGGTACAAGTTACAAAACAACGTATTTCAGGGCAATGGAGGGTAATTTTAAGAAATAGTTTTACTTTTTGGATCATATAACCAACAGGATAGAGAACTAGATAATTTTTCTAATCCTTAGGACCTCTAGATGTTCCCAAAACAAAAATTATGCACCAAAAATTAACCAACTTTAGCTGTCTCCATGCACTAGAACATCAGCAACCCCAAAGAAAGTAGAAAACTGCATGAACTAATGTGATAACTTGAGCTTACTCTGTACTCCCTCTCCCAAAACCCATCATGCTACCAGCAACCAGACAGGAATAGGTAATGCAACCCATGGATTTGCAGTAAAAAACAATCTACCACCTCAATTCTCCCTTTCTCTTTCCAGTATCATGGAAAGCCAAAGTCTTAAACAGCAGAAATTTACTCAAACTTCTATAGTCAGTACAACTGCAGCATTCTCTGCTGCAAAAGATCTTTGTATGATAGTGGAAAAATATTGAAAATGGGCAAGACATATTTATGACCTTGAAATCAAGCTCAATTGTATCTCTGCCTTCTTCTCAGAGCCTAAGAAATCCAAATTCTAAATGATACATATCAACCCAAGCTGTAATAGGACCAGCATAGTAGTACTTTGTAACAGTAGACCAGAGAAGTAAAAAACAGAGTCAATGGGATAGGACATCATGGGGTGGGCTGTATGACAACCCGTTAAGTCTTAGGGAAAGAATCCAATATCCAGTGGAGGCCAGTTCTGTCCTTCCAGAATCACTTGGTACAGAGACCCAAGCCGGAGAACAATGGATTGCCTAGGGTAGAAAGGAACTGAAACACTTTTGAGAAGCCAGCCCAAAGGAAACCACCGTCACAGAGGAAGGAGCAAAATGTGAGGAATAATTGCCTTATTGTGTCTGGGAGAAGTATGGAAAAAGACTGCAATCTCCAAAGTTCTGAGGAGAAAGAAAATTAAATTAAAATAATTAATTGAGTATAATAAGCAGATAAGCTAACAGAGAAAACAACAGCAGAAGGAACTGTTGTTTCAAGATCCAGAAAACAAATTTAGGCATCTAGAAATAAATACTAAAAAATCAAAGGAAAATAATCTAACACTTGATGATACAGAGGAGCACTACAATTTTGATGAAACCTCTTAAAACATGTATTGTTCCTCAGTGATTTGAAAGAGAAATGAGAAAAATGTGAGGAAGAATTTATGGTTTGCAGAGAAAAAATAATTTGCAAAATAGACAAACTCGAATCTGCAATGGCAAATTTTACCAAAGAAGCAAAATAGAACAACTGGTTGAGATTGTAAATACACAGAAATTATGTGCAACATAAAAGAAGGGAAACACAAAATAATTAAAAGAAAACATGCGTTCTATTCAAGCAAAACAGAATGTATAAACAATTAAGGATTATAGATTTCCAAGTAGAACACAAGAAATAAAAAAAAAAATCTGAACACTATGATGCAAGCAATAATACAATAAAACTGCCTAGACATTTGGAACACAGAAAGCAAAATGACAATTGAAAGAATCCATAAATCATCTCAAGAAAAAATAAGCCTATAAACTCCAGCATGTATAGTGATTAAATTTAGCAATTCAGTTCAGAAACATTAAATTCCTCAGGTAATCAGAAGAAAAACTTTCAAAAACGGGAAAGGAAATTCAAACAGCACAAGATTGTTCTGAACTTACTCTAAAATTCAGAAGAGACAGGAATTGTGTGTTTTGAAAAGCAGCAGAGCTCAAAATGCACCCCAAGGTGACTTGCCCTGAAAATTTGAGTTTAACAACACAAAAAATGGTATTTTCAATAATAAAGAGGTGTTCTAAAGGACTTTTAGAAAGAAAACCAGAACTAAACTGATTTTTTTTTGATTCTCAAACCTCCAACACAACTGAAATTGGGGAAGGGTGAATGATTGTAATAGCAATAGACTGACAGCAGAGAAATAATATTCTAAATGTATACAAGGAAACAAGGGTGAAAGTGAAAGTCAGGTCAAGGTAATGGTGGAGAGCCAGGCCTGGGGGTAGTATAGACAGAATCTTAAGGAACCATGCCTGCACGTTAATCAGCATTCTCTGTGGGACTAAATTACAAAATAAGAAGGTACAAGGAAAGGGGAGGGGAGGAGAAGAATAGATGTGCCCTGGTCAAGTTGAGGGCTAGCAACAAAGGGACCTTCAATTCTTTGGTCTCTCAGGAAGAACAGACTTTGAGGTAATGGGTCAGGAAGTAGTCGGTGGGGGGGGGGGGAAGAATCAAAGAGAGGGGGAAATCGATCATTAAACATTTATCAGATGCCTACTATGTATCATGTATGATCTGTGCTAAGTGCTAGGGATATAAAAAAAGAAAAAAGACTCTTCTTGCCCTGAACAAACTCATAATCAAATGGGAGAGACAAAAACCAAATATGTACAAACAAGTTAAATATAGGAAATAATTAAGAAGGTAATGATACCAGAGTTAAGAAGGGTTGGGAGAGGTTTCCTAGTAGAAGATGGGATTTCATTTGGCACTTAATAGAAACCAGGGAAGTCAAAAGGCAGAGATGAAAATGGAGAGAATTCCAAGAATAGGGAAAAGCCAAAGAAAATAACTGGAGCTGAGAAATAGATTATTTTTTTCATGGAAGAGCAAGGAGGCTAGTATCACTGGATCAAATAGTGCATGGTGGAAAGTAAAATGCTAAGAAGACTGGAAAGGTAGGAGGAGAGTAGGTTATGAAAGATTTTTTTTCAATTTTTAAAATATTTTTATTTAAAAATTCAAGTTCCAAATTCTATCCTTTCTTCCCTTTCTCTGCTCACCCCTCCTGAAGACTATAAGCAATCAGATATAGGTTATAAATATGCAATTATGTAAAACATTTCCATTTTGGTCATTTTGTACAAGAAAATTCAAAAGAAAAAAATGTAAGAAAGTGAAAAATAGAATGCTTCAGTCTGTCTTCAAACAAGATAATTTCTTTCTTTGGAGATGGGTCCTTTGGGATTGTTTTGGATTATTGTATTGCTGAGAATAGCTAAGTCTTTCATAGTTCTTCATTGTACAACATTGCTGTTACTGTGTATAACCTATTCCTGGTTCTACTCACTTCACTATACATCAGTTCATGTAAGTCATTCCAGTTTTTTTCCGAAATCATCCTGCTTGTCATTTCTTATAGTACAATATTATTCCGTAACAATCATCTTGTTAAGCCACTCTCCAATTGACAGGCATCCCTTAGATTTCCAATTCTTAACCACTGCAAAAAGAATTGCTATAAACACTTTTGTAGAAATATCTCATGAAAGACTTTTAATACCATGTTGAATATTGTATTTGATCCCAGCGATGGTAGGAAACCACTGAAACGGGAGTGGTGGAGGTGTTAACAATGTTAAAAAGTAGAGAAGCCTTGTTTTGGTGTTTTGAGAAGTTACATGTATGAAGCTTCCTACAGGATGAAAAAAATTCCGTGAACAGATGGGGTCCTTGTGCTGAGTGTTCTCTGTGCGGATTTAAGGGTTGAAAAGGTCACTTTTCTTATCTCCAGAGTGGTGAAATTGAACTGGAGGAAACGAGTACACAGGAAGTGAAAGGGCATGGATCCAGGGAAGACATTTTGAGTCAAATAGGGAGAAAGATGATGAGGGAAGAGGAGAGAAGGCAATGGTTGGTTTCATGAATGAAGATATGATGGGGGGGCCTGTAGGTGACAGTGTCTATCAGCTATAGGAAATGGAATCTTGAGGTGAGCAAGCCTCGATGGAAAGGAAAAACTGTAGGGCAAGCTCTACAAGAAAGTAGCAGAAAATGGAAAACTGAGAGCGGATAACTCAGAAGTTTTGATTCCATGAGGAAAGCAGGGAATAGAGAGGGACTAGATAAGTATAGGGGCCATTATAGACAGGAAAATGATGAATAATGAAGAGGGTGCGGAAGAGAAATTCTTTTTGGAAAGGAGTGCAAAAAAATGAAATTAAAGTAATGAACGGGACCACTTGAAGGGAAAGAGAGAGGGATAGAGTACTACTTGACTGAGAGGGAAAAAGTGGAAAGAATTGAATAACCAAATAAAACAGGGAAGAAATAGGAACTGATAACTAAAACTTTAAAGGGAAAATAAAAAGGTAATAAAAGAGAGGAAGAGATGAGGAGTGAGGGGAAAATAGTTGGTGGTAATTGTGCCACCTTAAAAAAAAGTTAAGGCAATGTTAGCTTAGCTTAAGTAAACTTAGTTTACTGTGTTTACAATGGAAAAGAGAAAAATCATAACTTTAAAAATGGTTATTAAATGTAAGTAGAGGAAAATATAAACCTAATTTCATAATTTTAAATGAGCATGGGTTAAACAATACAAACAAAATGAAAAAGTAAAAGATTGGAAAGGAACACAATATGCCATGATCTGTTGCTTATAAGAAACATTTAAAAATCAGAGACGTACAAAAAAATGAAACTGAGGGGAGGGAAAAACTACTATTAATTGGATAAAAAAACCCAGGAGCTGCAGTCATGTTATCTGACAAATAAAAAATAAATATTCAAACAATATAAAGGGATAAATGCTGAAAGGAACCATAGACAAGAAACCAATATTAGTAGTATATATTCTAAAATCATTAGCTTCCAGATTAATAAAGGAAAAATAAACTGAGATATAAGGATGCATAAATAGTAACAAAAAAGTGACAAGAGGCTTTAAATAAGTTGAATGGAAAAATAAACAAAAGGGAAAAATGGGAGTGAACAGCTTGTTGGAGAAGCTAGAGCTAAAAAAAATTTAGGGTATCTTCTAAATAGAACTGCAAAAGAATTAATAAAAAAAAACAAAAAACATTCCCCGCACCACATGGAACTTTTACCAGATTTGGCTATGTACTAGGCTACAGAGATATTGCAGACAGATATAGAAAGACAGAAATAATAAATACATTCTTTACAAATCATAATTCAGTAAAAACAGTTATTGATTCAGGGGCCGCAAAAAAGATGCATTCCTAAATGAAGACTTAACAAAGAAATCCTAAACAATGATTGTATTAAAGAACAAATCATGGAAAGGATAAATATGTGAGAGAAAGTTATAGTGATGAAATAATATACCAAAGTCCCAAGATGCTGTAATGGTAATGGTAATTTGAAGATCTTCCCTGTCCCTTAATAAGCCTAAGGGAATTTGAAGACCTTTTCTGCTTTGAAGATATTCTGTGCCCCCAGTAGACTGAAAATAATCACATGGAGCCTGTGGTAGGAGGAATTTGCTGAAGGGTGGAGCAGAGCCCACAGTAAGCTGGGAGTCAGAGCAGTTAGAGATGGAGGGAGGAGTGGATGCACCCTGAGGGAGACAGTTAGGCTTGTGAGTAAATGTTGGTTTGTGGGAAGGCTTAAGGATGGTGTGGCTCTCTGTGGTGTTATGGCGTCTTAATTTCTTTGCTACTCTGATGAATTTGGCTTACTGGTTTTGGGATTCAGGGTGTTTTTTTGTTTTTACTATCTGAATAAATGTTTTACTTCTGTCTTCTATATGTAGGGTCTGTTATATTTTGCAATTGAGCACTGTACCAGCATATTTATAGTCACCATCATAGCAGTTGATGTATAAAGAAATAGTGAGGGGAAAATATATCCAAGCAACCATAGAGAAAAGAGGATTAATGTACTGAATTTGTTTTTTTTAATTTAGAAAGCCAACAGATTAAAAAAATGAAAATAAGCACAAAAGGTGAGAAATTTAAAATTAGAAGGAAAATAGATAAATCAAAAGGAAAAACTCATTGAATAGTAAAATATAAATCTGATTCTTTGAAAAGATTAATTAAATTAATATATCTTAGCTAATCTGACTAAAAATAAGAAGGCAGACAAATTGATAAAATAGAAAATGAGCAAGCTGAAATCACAATAAAACCAGAGGAAATAAGAAGAATAAATAAAACATTATGCATAGTTATATGTTAAAAAAACACAAAAGTAATAGAGGAATACCTTCAAAAATATAAAATACCAAATGACCAGAAGACCAGAGAGAGAAAATAACATACCATCTCAGAAAAGGAAATAGAACTAGTTGTAAAAGAATTACCAAAAAGGGGCCAGGAATTTCTGATCCTGATAAATTTACAAGACAGTTCTATCAAACTTTTAAAGAAAAATTAATACTAATATTTTATAAATTATTCTCAATAATTAAGAAAGAAATTACTCTACCAAACTCTTTTTATGAGATTAAAAATAGTCCCAGTACCTAAACCAGGGAAGACACAGAAAACTATAAACCAATATAATGAAAGAATATTGACTCAAAAATTTTTTAAGCAAAATTCTGTCAAACTACAGAGACTTATCCAAGAAATCATTCATTATAACCAAATGAGATTAAGAACAGGAATGAGAGAATGGTTCAGCAATAGGAAAACAATCAGCACAATTAGCCATATTAAAAAGAAAACATCCCAAACTACATGGTTTTTTCAATAAAGGCAGAAGAGAACTTTGAATAATACAATACTCTTTTATTTTAAAAATCTGACAAAGTATAGGCATGGACGGGCCTTTTAGATGTCATAAAAGTTATCTATCTAAAACCAAAAGCAGCTGGCATCTGCAATGTGAATACACTAACAGTCCAGTAAAGGTATAAAGCAAGAAAGTTCATTCTCCCCAGTATTATTTGATATAGTTTGGGAAGTGTTAGCAACAACGAGACAAGAGAAAAAAATTAAAAGAGTAAAGATGGGTAAAGAAGATAAGATTATCCCTGTTTGCTGATGATATGATGGTATATGTTAGCTTAGCTTGGAAAATCCTATGGAATCCACAGATACCAGTTGAGACACTTACTCAGTTTAACAGTGATAAAGGCGATGAACTTAATCCTCAAAAATCAATAGTATTTACATATGATAATAGCAAAACACAAGAAACAATAACAAAAATGGCAATCCCATAATGAATAACTGTAAAGTGTATAAAATATCTGGGCATTGACCTACCAAAGCACACAGAAGAATTGTGTGGCCTCAGTTACACAGTTTTCCTTAAAGAAAAACAATTTAAATAGGTGGGGGATTATGTTCAGGGCTTGTGGGTAAGTCATTCATGCCAATTTCAATCAGTCAGTGAACATTTATTAAGCACCTATGCGTCAGGCACTGTGCTAAGTACCGGAGAAATCTAATAAAATATATTATGATAGGATTGATTTAATGTAATTATATATTACATGTGTTAAACAATAATTATTAATAGGTAATGTGTATTATATATAACAAATGACAACACTAGCGAAGTCAACTTATATTTTTAGTGCAATACCAATCAAATTACCGGGGGAAAGTTTTTTTTTTAGAACACCATAAAATAATAAAATTGATTTGGAAAAAAAAAATTAGAATATTGAGACAGAGGGGACCAGCACCTTGAGATCTCAAAATATATAATAAGATAGCAGTTATCAAAACCATCTAACCCTGATTAAAGTAATAGATGGATCAATAGATAAGACTAGATTGGAGAGGAGAAACAATAGGATTTAATAAATTGGTATTTGATAAATTGGAAAACAAATTATCTAGGAAAAAACTAGTTAGTTGATAAAAACTGCTGGAAAACTGGAAAATAATCTAGCAGAAATTAGGCTTAGACCAATATTTTATATAATATTCCACACTATATTCTAAATAGATATGTGACCTTAATATCAATGATCAAAATATTTAAAAATAGAAAAGAAACAGATCATGTACCTCTCACAGGTATAGGTAGGAAAAGAGATAGTGGAAACTACAAAACCTATGTTGTGAGGTCACCTGTGTTTTGAGGGTGGTCCTCAAACCTATAGCATGGGGTTAGCATTATGTTGATCCAAGAGAGGCAGACTAAGCATCCCTAGTCTTTTCTCTCCTCACCCTTCTCCAAAGGAGGTTTTCTGCCAGGAAGGGGAAACAGGAAGTTTGGGCCAGAGGCAACCAACCTGCTCTAATCAGAGAGAGGGATTACCTAGCTAGAATTATATCTATCTGCTCCCTAAATATTGTTAGTATAGGGAATGTGACTTTCAGTTTCAATCTAATTTGTGATTGATATTTCATTATTGGCTGGAAAGGAGGAATCCAAGTTTTATATCTAAGGCTTCCCACCCATACTAGTTTTAAAATGTATATGCTTAGCGCTTATCCAAGAAATCCATTTATCCAAATTGGTAGCATAATAGAAGTCAGAGAAAGTGTACATGCAAGAATATTTATCAGTCAATAAAGAATGAAGGAGTTCTTCACCTGGGAGTGAGGCAACTCAGCTTAACTAAGAAATCAAGTCCTAGATGTTACCCAAGGAGAAGTTCCCCCAACATCTGTAATGTAGGAAGCTGGATAGAGGGACATGATAGAGGCTGCCACATCCCCTCATATTGGCTTCTTCCAAGAGTCTTTTCCTTCAGCACTCTGAAGTGGAGTTGGCATCATCCATCTTTTCTCTCAAAGCTGGAAGCTTAAAGTTCATCAAGTTCAAAGAGACTCAGCAACTTGAAGACTAGAAGACTGAAAAGACTGGAATTTTCCCACTCTTGCCTACCCTGTCCTACCCTTCACATAGGCATAGGACATTGATCTCCCTCTATAAGGGGAGAATCCCATACCAATGAATATTGGGACAGGAGTTACATGCGAAAAAAAAGAAATCAAGAATTAGAAACAGTTTAAAATAGGAAAATTTGATTAATTTCTGTCATCTGTAGGCAGGATATGAGAGGGAAATATTAAAACTTCACTGACACTTTGCATATTCCAGGGAATGACAAGAGTTGAACAGGCTTCTGCACATTTCAGACCCATCAGTTTTGTTTTGTTTGAATAAGAAGGGCTTGTGGCCTCTGGAGCTGATTCAAATGCCCCATTTCTACAGGGGCTTCTTGCTCCCACTTTTTTCTCTGTCTCTATCTTCCTCTGCATTTCTATTTATTTCTGTCTGTTTCTCTCTGCATCTGTCTCTCTCCTGTTGTCCCATTTGCTTCTCTCTATTCAGCATCTATGTTAAGCTCTCAGAGTTCTGATGCTCATTTTCACAATCATAATTCCAGAGGTTCCATCTGACCTGAGCAATTTAACTTTCTCTTATCCATGTTTACTCTAGAAACAGTCAGATTCCAATGTACCACCAAAAATTATTGAAGTATTAATAGTTTGGAGGCTGGGCTTTGTTATCAAAGGAAATGATAGAAACTGTCCAACAAATTATTGTAAGCTGTAAAAATTTAGCTCCTACCAAGACATAACCCAACACCAAATCTGTACTAGAAAATCCCTTTCTTTCATGAACTAACAGATGACAATTCCTCATATTAAATCCATAGATGTCAGACTATCCTAGAGAACTCAATCACTAACCTATGCTAGAACCAGATCTTTATACAGACCAGACTATTGCCCACAGTCATCTAGACATTACACTGACCCATACACAAAATGAAGAATTTCAATAGCAGCCACCATACCAAATCTAATAATCTCCAAACTGTACAAGGGGTGGGGAAGGGAATAAGCATTTATTAAATGCTTTTCATATGCCAAGAACTATGCTAAGTACTTTACAAATATAATCTCATTTAATCCTCACAACATCCCTTGGAGATCAATGCCATTATTATCCCCACTTCACAATTGAGGAAACTGAGGTATACTGAGGTAAAATAACTTGTTCAGGGTCACAGAGTTAGTTAGTGGCTGAATCAGGGTTTGATCCAGGTCTTTCTTACTCCAGGCCCAGTACTTTGTATGCTGTACTAATTAGTTCTAGGAATGGGGGGGAAAAGCTTTCAAAATATAGAGATTCAATGAGCAGTTAATTAACAATTATTAAGGACTTATTATATGCTGGAGGCAAAAATTGTCCTTGCCTTTATCAGAAGAAATAAAAATAATATAGGAGTAAGAAGTACATTTTACTTTTTACTAAGAATAGGGTATATATGGGGTTCTCAGGGAGGACTAGCCCCTTTGGTGTGAAGGCTTCCTGCTTGAGCAGTTTTTCAGGGCTGTTTATCCACTTTGGGTTTCTAGCTGGCATTCAGCTCTTACCTGTGGTTCCAGGAAGCTGTAGCATGCCCAGCAGCCAGACCCTGGCAGATGGGCTAAATCAGGTTGAGGGTAAATGACAGGCTTCAAAATTTGACTGAATTAGGGGATTGTGAAACATGTAATCAGTGGATGAGAAAAATTTTCTCCAATGACCATGGAAGTGGCCAAAGTAGGAGCTGTGGAGCACTTAGACCTTGGTCAGACATTAAGATGCTTTAGCATTTAGGTCATCCACTACATCTTAGACCACTTCCAGTGGTCCCAACTTTTGTCTTGCCACTTGACTTCAATGAGTTTCAGAAAGAGTAAGACTGATGACTTTCTTCAACCCTGCCTCATTTAAATCTAATTTATGCACAAGTCAAAACATCACCCTGTGATGTCATTTTTCCTCTTTGAAATGAAGGGCAACCAATAAGGATACCAAGGATGCTTTCAGTGATATTGCAGAAAATGACTTATACCTTACCATTCTATTCAACTACATAAAAAGTCATCTTATCTACTTGTGCCACAATCCTTTAAGCATGAAATATAAATGAATGATTGCTAGCTAGAGACTAGTTCTAGAACCATTTCTATCTGAACTACATAAAAAAGAAGAGAACAATTTTCGTGATGATATAATGAAGAAAAAAGGAAGAGGAGTGGAAGGGGAAGAAGAAGAAGAAGAAAAAGAAGAAGAAGAAGAAGTCGTCATCTCTGGTGATATCTTATAGAGATTATAGAGTTAGGACCCTGGTCAGTTTTATTGATACTATTTTTTTTTTAAATTTTAGTTTACATCATTCATTTCCATGAAATTTTGAGTTAGAAATTTTCTTCCCATCTTTCCCCTACCCACCACCCCAAAACAGCCATGCCATTGTATCCTCCCTCCCCCAATCTATTCTCTCCTATGTCTTCCCCCCTCACCCCTCTGACTTTCTGGTAGGGCAGGATGGCTCTCCCTGCCACATTGCCTGTGTATTAATACTATTCTTAAGAATCTGAGAAATAGATGAGATGGAGATAAGCCAAGATGGTGGAAGGGGAAGAATCAGTGCAGCTCAACCCTTGCTCCGTCAAATACTCCAACGAAGATATAAGGAAACTGCCAAACCCAGCTGTTATTGGGAAATTTAAGGAGATACCACAATAAGGCATCTTTGTACCTCAAGATCACAAAATTGAACCACAAGCAGGTGACCATAGGAGAAATTATTGAACAGAGCTGGGTCAAGATCTGGAATCAACTCAAACATAAGCCCAAACCAGTGGTATTAAGTCTTTCAGAAGGGCTAGATAGTGGACTCAGTCACAAGAACTCCAGTTAGTATCCACACCACTCGCCACTGGCAAGAGTTACCCAGAGTGTATTGAGGACTTACCCTGAGCCAAGAACAGAGCTAGGCCAGTGGTATGGTTGCCCTTAAAAAAAATCACAGAATCGGTACCAACTGAGAGCAGCACTAGGCCAGAAACATTGACCAGGACAGGTGAAAGATGTAGGCCTGGGCTCAGACCATTAAAGTAATGTCTTCAAGAGGGGCCTATTCAGCCATGAGAGTGCTAAATAGGGTTGGGTGATCAGCCTAGATTACCCAAAAGCAAATGGGGCCCCAGACCAGGCCCAACCTCAGAAGAGGCCTATAAAAATAGCACTTGTAGTTCTTAACTTTGGCAGCACATGTACTAAAATTGGAACAATACAGAGAAGATTAGCATGGCCTCAGTGCAAGGATGACATGCAAATTCATAAAGTGTTTCATATTTAAAAAAAAATAGCACCTATAGATAGAATTGGGAACTAAAGATAAAGAGCTTTTATAATAATAGGGATGCCCATGACATAAACCTCAAAGAAAACATGTCATAGAAATAATTAGAATTCTGATATGAAATGGATTTTTAAAATTATATAACAAATGAAATGAGATCTAGAGTAAAAACAATTTAAAAAGGAATTAAAACTTTAGAAGATCTGAAAAGAGAAAAGGCAGAATCAAGATGATGGACTAGGCAAAACCTCTATCCTGTAACTCTTCCAAATAGATCTAGAAAATGCACTGGACCTGAACTTGATCAGAATATATAAGAAATAAATCACAGTAAGTCATTTTTCTTTAGGTATTTTTATCTTCTTAAGTGCAGGTATGTATATCTGTATGTACAGACAAACACATACATATATCTATACACATGTACACATATACACATACAGACACTTACATATGAATAACATACTTAGATATCTATAATTATAGACATATTGGTTATTGTCCTTCATTCTTGAAGAGGACCAAAATGACATCACTGTGCCAAAGTCAAGTTTCAGTGTGTCCGACTATGGCTGATCAGACCAATATGAACTCATAAGGCTCCACTACAGATCAGGCACAAATAGCCCATGTGAACTTTTGGGGTAGATTCTCTAAATTTG
Organism: Pseudochirops cupreus; assembly: GCA_028627135.1. Taxonomy (NCBI): domain Eukaryota; kingdom Metazoa; phylum Chordata; class Mammalia; order Diprotodontia; family Pseudocheiridae; genus Pseudochirops; species Pseudochirops cupreus. Next base: position 255,230,534 of record CM053583.1, on the reverse strand, counting down.
TACATCCTGTGTTTTCTTTGAGCTCTTTTAATTCTACTTTGCTTATAGAGCACAGCACCTTCTCTGATGTAGGCATGCCATGCTGAGCAATTCTGTGCTAGTGTCTCCTGTCACACAATACCAAAGTTCTTAAGAGAGACTTTGAGAGTGTGCCTATATCACTTCTTCTGACCACCATGTGAACACTTGACCTGTGTGAGTTCTCTATAAAATAGTCTTTTTGGCAAGCGCATGTTTTGCATTCAAACAATGCTGCCAACCCATTGGAGTTGTGCTCTTTGAAGCAGAGTTTGAGCATTTTGCAGTTTAGCTAGAGTAAGGACCTCAGTGTCTGGTATCTTATCCTGCTAGGTGGTCTTCAGAATCTTCCTAAGACAATTCAAATGGAAGCAATTCAGTTTCCTGGCATGGTGCTAGTAGACTGTCCAGGTTTCACAGACATGCAACAATGAGGTTAGCACAATGGCTCTGTAGACCTTCAGTTTGGTAGTCAGTCTAATACCTTTTCTCCTTCATACTTTTCTTTGGAGCCTCCCAAACACTGAGATAGCTCTGGAAGTGTGTGTGTCAACCTCATTATCAATGTGTACATCCCTGGAAAGCACACTATCAGGGTAAGTGAACTCATCCACAGCATCCAAACTTCTCCATTTGCTATAGCCAATATTCCATGTATAGATGGTGTGGTGCTGGCTGATGGAGCAGCTGTATTTTTGATGTTAATTGTTAGGCCAAAATGAACACAAGCAGAAAAGAATTGATCCATACTTTGTTACATCTCAGCTTCAGAGACTGCATTGAGTGCACAATCATCTGCAAACAGAAAATCATGCACCATCACTCCCTCCATTTTAATCTTAGGTTGTAGCCTTTTCAAGTTGAAGAATTTACCATCAGTGCAGTACCTGATCTTGATGCTGTGTTCATTCTCATTGATAGCAGTTGACAGCATGGTTGAAAAGATCATGCTAAAAAGCATGGGAGTGATCACACAGTTTCACTCTATAGGTGACTGGGAAAGCACAAGAGCATTGTCCATTATTCACAATCCAGGCAAGCATGCTGTCATGAAATTGACATATACAATGCTGATGAACTTCTCCAAGCAATTGTAATGGCAAGCAAAGTAGTACTTTGCTCCTTGTTTCAACTAATCAAGTGCCTTTGAGCCTCACCTTTGATTGTCTCAAGTCTTTGTTGGAAACAGTATACATTGTGCTGCCCCTAATAGGCCTAAGGGAGTTTGGAGACCTTCCCTGCCATTAATAGGCCTCAGGTCATCACATAGAGCCCAAGGTGGAGCCCAAGGTTCCCAAAAGAGCAGAACAAGAAGGGCGGAACAGGAGGAGTGGAACAGGAAGGAGCAGAGCAGATAAAAGCTCAAGCATGAGCTGGGACCAAGCAGAGCTAAGAGAGAGAATGTTTGTGATGTTGGCACTCTGTCTTTTATTCTGTCTGTTGTTCTGTGTTGGTGTTACTTTGTCAGAGAGAAGCACTTTGTCTGTTGCATTGTGTTACTTTGTCAGACAGAAAATGAATTGAGGTGATGGTGCTGTCAATGTGTGTAAATATTGTTGTAGCCCTGTTGAGCTTTGTAACTGTGAAAGGCTTGGAGTGGAGCAGTCCCTGTGACCTGGGATATGGTATAGGAGTAGAGAGCTGTCTACCTATGAATCCAGGCAATAGTTGGGTGAATTCAGGCAAGAGCTGCGATAGCTGCCAACCTGTGAACCCAGGCAACAGTTGGGTGAATCTAGGCAAGAGGTGGGAGCATGGAAGGAGAGCCATGTGATTTGGAAGTCAGCCTCAAGTCAAGATGAAAGAAAACTTTACTTGGGTACTCAGTAGTGACTCATGAAATTGAAACTCACTGTGACCTAGGGATGTATGGTCTTTGTACTTTCCACTACCCCTTAAGGATGATTGACTTAAGGATGATTGGAAGCCAGCCTCAAGTCAAGATGAAAGAAGACTTTAGATGGCTACTTTGTATTGCTTGAGATTGTGATTTACTGAATGATATGTTTTGTTTAAGACTATGTGGCTACCTTAGTAATAAATTGTTTTGTTATATTATTGTGAATGTTGTCCTTTACTTTCTTGAATGTTTCACTTTAGTTTATTGCTGAATAAATAGAGAGTTCACTATACTAGATCCTTAAAGTTATTCATGCCAGCAGTCCTTGGGAGAGCTGCTCATGATTGGCTTTACAGCAACCAAATTTCGACATAATTTTCCATAAGCCCTCCTGACTGACAGTATCAAATTCCTTGGCCAGATCTACAAATGATGTGTACAGACCTCTGTTCCATTCCTGGTCTTTTTCCTGGAGTTGTCAGGCAGCAAACACCATATTGATCATTCCTTGGCCCTTTCTGAAGCCATACTGACTCTCAGGTAGATGACCATCTTCTAGGTGAAGGATCAGCCTATTATATTAAGGAGGACTCTGGCAAGAATCTTTCCAGCAATGACTAAGAGAGAGTACCCCCCAGCCCATGATTGTCACAGGACAATCTATTTCCTTTACCTTTATAGAGATGGATGATGGAGGCATCATAAACTTCTGGGAAATAACTTCCTCTTGCCATGTAACCTGGAAAATTTCAGTCAGCTTTTATATGAGCAATGGGTCCCCCACCTTGTAAACCTCACCTGGAACAGAATCAGCACCAGGTGCTTTGTCAGAGGAGAGGAACATAATGGCATTCAAAACCTCTTCTTCAATTAGAACTTCAGCTAGGGAGGGATTGACTTCAACCTGCAGTAAATGGTCAGTGATCTCAGCACTGATTGATGATGGTCTGTTGAGAGTATACTGGAAGTGTTTAGCCCATCTCTCTATAATCCTTCCCTTATCACTAATCAATGGAGCTCCATTGGCACCAAGTAATTGAGATGTACCACATGTCTTTGGCCCATAAATAGCCTTCAGGGCATAATAAAAGTGCTTTGGGTTGTTACTATCAGCATAAAACTGAATCTCATCTGCCTTCTTACTGAACCAAGAATCCTGTCTCTTGGGGCAGCTAGGTGGCACAGTGAATAGAACACTGGCCCTGAAGTCAGGGGGCCTGAGTTTAAATTCAGCCTCAGACTTGACACACTTAATAGCTGTGTGATCTTGAGCAAGTCACTTAACGCCAATTGCCTTGCCTTCCCTCCTCAAAAAAAATCCTGCATCTCTCTAAGCTTTGCTTGTACTTTACTTTTGATAGAATTAAATGCTGCTTTCGTAGAGATGGATGAACTATCCTTCTGGTAAACCCTGTGGAGTTCTCATTTTTCATTTAGCAGTTTCTGAATTTTCCCATAATTTTCATCAAACCAGTATTGGTGTTTGTGAGTATTCTGATCCAGATAAATGCAGTGATATACACCAAATCTCTGAAAGCTGACCGCTCTTTTTCTGCTTCACTGTTGCCAATTGTGTGCTGGCTCAACTTTCCCTCCAAGTTAGCAACAAATCATTTCTGTTCAAAGAAGGGCTTTAATCTGTTGACATTAATTTTTCTGGTACTTGTTTTGCCTTGGGGATGCAACTTTTGTTGAATGTGAATATTTAGCTTGGAGACAATAAGTCTGCACCATTCATTGCCTTTGTCACTCTCACATCCTCTCTGTCTCTACATAGTCTATTAAATGTAAATGTTTGCTGTGAGGATTCATCCAGGAAGTTTTATTGCTTTTAGATAAATGGAAGATAGTATTTCCAACTCCAGTACTCCCTAGAACTCCCTGCCAAGTCTGGTAGTCTGAGACTACTCTAGCATTAAACTCCCCCAGCATAATAAGCTTGCCTTCTTTTGACACATTGATGATAAGAGTCTCCAGGTCTTCATAAAATTTTTCCTTGACCTCATCAGGGTTTGTCATACTGGGAGCATAGGCACTGATGATGCTGTCTTGACATTTTCCTGCAAGTGACAATTGCATTGTCATGAACCTGTTGTTCACTTCTTTTAGTAGGCATACAAGTTTGTTGACTAGTTTTGATTGCAAAACCTACACCATCTTAACGGCACTCCCATTCACTGCAGGCCATTGCAGAAAAACTTGTATCCAGCTTCAACTTCAGTAACCTGGCCTTAGTTTGTCAGCCTTGTTTCACTCAGAGCTGCTATTTGGATGCAATACTTGCTGAGTTCTCTTGCAAGAAGAGCTCTTCATCTTTCAGGTCTATTGGATTTCCCATTATCTATAAACATGAGAACATTTCATGTACCAATGGTGAGTGAAATCCTCTTTGTAGACATGTTTGTGCTTTTTTTATGTGTTTCAACCACAGAGTGGAATTCCCTGCTTGCCATGGTAATCAGACCAGGGTTGGGTAAAAGGACAATTTTTAGGGCATCTTTTCTATCCCTTTCCTCACACCAGGAGGTGAGCAGTGCAGTCCTTAAAAGGCCCTCAGACACCTAGGAGGCTGCCAAATCCTACTGCTGCTTCTGTTGAGAAAATGACCTGATGGTCTGGGCCACCTGTGTGAAGGATTGTGACTATAGCTCCCAGTATATCAGCACCTACTGCTTCAACACTTGTCAGTTGCACATGACTTTGAGATAGGTAAAAAGATTAAATGGTATGGGTGATGTTTTTTAATTCGTGTATAAATTGGATTTAAGTGAGGCAGAGTTGCATGAAGTTATTGCCTTACTCTCTCCTCCAGAGTCATCACAGTCCAGTGCCAGGACCATGATCAAGACAACTGGTGATGGCTCAAGATGCAGTGGATAGCCTTGGCATCTTTGATATCTAACCAAGCACTAAGTACTTTACAGCACCTGCTTCAGCCACCTTCATGGTTGTTGGAACCAATTGTTCTCATCTGCCCATTCCACTAGGGGAAGTCTTCACATGCTTGGGGTAGACGCCCTGCTAAATCACCAACTGGTTTAAGACCCCTTGCTTATATAAACATATACATTCATATGCATCTATTTAAGACTGTACTGTACTTGTTTGTCCTCTGTTTCTCTGAGGGTGGATAACATCTTCCTTCATAGATTTGAGTCTTTCCATATTTTCCTAACCCCACCAACTCATCATTTCTTGTATCATGCAATATTCCAACATGATACCATCTGTTTATTTTAAATAGTCTAAAACATAAATTAATTGATTAATATGGCTGACATATAATGTAGTCTCTTTTTTTTTCTTTTGATTAAATCTGTTTTAGTTTAACTTTGCCCAAAATCACAAGTATTACCCCTGCTTTTGATGAAAGGATGTTTTGGCTTTCCCATTATGGAGAAGGAGGAGGTGGAGGGCTGGCCCCCCATCTTGGTCAAATTTGAAAATATTTATTTCACTTTCTCCAGGATTTAGGTTCAATACATGAAGATCATTGAAAAAAGTAGTTTACTAGGCCCTTTATTTGAGTGTGATACATTACCTAGAATAGAGATTATCACTTTGGACCAATTGGAAAAGAAAGAGTCCTTGGAGTAGTAGACACCAAAAGTAAGTTTACCCCGTGAACATTCTACTCAAAGTTGTTTTTTTTTTAAAATGCAAATGTTTGTGAGAGTGAATGGCCCCCATTCTTATATCTGTTTGAGTGATATCATATTTGTGTCTGTAATGGGAGGCAATTGTGTCTCTGTTAGCCTTGGACTTTATCTCTTTGGTCCCTGTTTGTGAAGTCTGTTTTGTCTATATTTGGAGAGTGGGGCATCTATGACCCTTGTCTGAGTCTCATCTGCTTCTTATGTATTTGTCCCCACTCATGATCTGGAGACTTAAACCTAGAGGCAACTTCATGTAGATAAAACTCCTCTTTCTAGCTCCATCTTATGTGAGATTTTCCCTTACTGGGGTAAGAGAAGGGACAGGAGTCTACCTAGAGCTCTCCTCTTCCTCTTCTTGTGTGAAGTAAAGGTAGAGTAGCTGATTTATCCCCATCCTCTCCCCGCCCTCACAGCCTTAATGCCTATTCAGAAGAGTCTACTGTGCCTTAGTCACCCAGCATCTTTCACCCTCCTGTATTCTGAGAGTCAGTTCAGCCAAGATGGTCTTGCCTGGGCCTCTGTTTACCCTAGTTTTAGGATTTAAGATAAAAAGAAAGTCAAAATCTGGTCAACTTCCTCTACTTCCCATTCTCCTCAGAAAAAGAAAAGTTGCTATGAGGAATAAATGGGATAGTGAGTCAATCAGAAGTGTAAAAGGATTGCCTTGGTATAGTGAGGGTCCAGTTAAAATTAACAAACATAAATTTGTAGTGGATGCAATCACAGAATAGTTTGTACCTCCTAAGAGATCAAAGAAATAGGAAAACATCCATATGTCCAAAAATAATTATAGAATCTTTTTGTATTACCTCTTTTTGCAGATCATATTGATGTTATACTTAAAGAATACTGAAGATTCAACTAAATAAGTTGTTTCAAATAATTTTAGCAAAGTAGCAGGATATAAAATAAACCCACATAAATTCTCAGAATTTCTGTATATCACCAACAGAACCCTGCAAGAAGAGATAGTAAGAGACATCCCACTTAAAATAATTGTAGATGGTATAAAATACCTGCCAAGACAAATCCAGGAAATACATGAACATAATTATAAAACACTTTTTATAAAATAAAGTCAGATTTATATAATTGCAAAAATAGTAATTGTTCATGGGTAGACAAAGTCACTATGATAAAAAAATGACAATTTTACCTAAAATAATCTACTTAGTCAATGCTATCTCACTTGAATTACCAAAAATTTTTTTACTGGTGTAGAAAAAAATAATAAAATTCATTTGGACAAACAAAAGTTCAAGAATATCAAAGGAATTAACAAAAAGAAATTTAATGGAAGGATGTTTAGTAGTGCCAGGCCTAAAACTATGGTATAAGGCAGTAATTATCAAAATTATCTGATACTGGCTAAGAAATAAAAAGTAGCAAATACTTATAGTAATGTTGTATTTGACAAATGTAAACATTTAAGCTTTCGGGAAAATAATTAATTGCTTGTTAACAATTGTTGGAAAAACTGAGAAGCAGTCTGGCAGAAACTGGGAATACATCAATATTTTACACCATTTACCAAGATAAGGTCAAAATGGATACATGATCTAGATATAGAGGGCTATTGTTGCTTGTACTTTGTTCTTGAAGAGGACTGTGACATCAGGGAGGCAATGCCACAACATGCAAATGAATTGGATTTAAGTGAGGGAAGACTGTTCAAAGTCACTAGCCTCACTTTCTCCTCTAGAGTCATATTGATCCAGAGATGAGATATATATAAAAATGACTGGAGATGGCCCAGGACACAATGGGAGACCTCGACCTTTTTAAGCTAAGGTCTTTAATAGTTTTCAGTCTGACTGAGGCAGTGATTAAAGCAATGTAAGCAATGGAGATTTAGTAAGAAAACTAGAAGAACATGGAACACATTACCTATTAGACTTGTGGATGGAAGAAGAATTTATGAATAAACAAGAGACAGAGAACCTTGTAAGGTGTAAAAAGGATAATTTTGATTATATTAAATTAAAAAAAGGTTTTATAAAAATAGAACCAATGTAGCCAAGGTTAGAAGGAAAGCAGAAAGCTGGGTAAAGTTTTTTATAGACAATTTCTCAGATACAGGTCTCCTATCTCAAATATGTAGAGAACTTTGTAAAATTTATAAGAATATGAGCCATTTCCCCATTAATAAATGGTAAAAAACAATGTGAAAAGGCAATTTTTCAATGAAGAAATCAAAACTTTATAGTCAGATGAAAAAATGCTCTGAAGAATTATTGATTAGATACATGAAAATTAATACAACTTTAGATATCATCTCACATTTATCTGGTTGGCTAAAATCATAGAAGAGGAAAAATGAAAAATGTTGGAGGGGATGTGGAAAAATTGGATCACTAATGCACTCTTGGAACTATGAACTTATCCAGCCGTTTTGGAGAGAGATTTGCAATTGTGCCCAAAGAGTTTATAAAATTATGTATATATTTTGACCCAGAAATACCACTATTAGGTCTGTTTCCTAAGGTCCTCAGGGAAAAAAGGAAAAGAACCTATATTTTCTAAAATATTTAAAGCAGTTATCTTTGTGGTAGCAAAGAACTGGAAATTGAGGGGATGCCCAGCAATTGGAGAAGGGCTAAAAAAGACTCATATGAATGTGACAGAATACTATGGCACTATAAAACTGTTGAACTTGTTGATTTTAGCAAAAAAACATGGAAAGGCTTGCAGGAAATAATGAAGAATGAAATTAGAAGAACCAAGAGAATGTTGTATACAGTAAGAGCATATTATTTGAGGAACTACTGTGAATGACCAAATTATTCTTATTATAAATACAAGAATTTTTTTGTGGTGGCAAAGAACTAGAAAATGGGAAGATGTGCCTATAAATTAAGGATTGACTAAACAACTTGTAATATGTAAATATAACAATGCTATAGTGCCTTAAGCAACGATGAAAGGGATGCTTTCAGCAAAACCTGGGGATACTTGCATGAACTGATTGATACAAAGTGAAGTGAGAAAAGCAAAGGTAATTTAAACAATAAAAGCACTGTAAAAATAAACTATTTTGAAATCCTTAAGAACTCTGATCAAATCAATGGTGAGCCATGATTCCATAAGACTGGTGAAATAGCCAATCTTGGCTATATCTTGACAAAAAAAGTCTTGACAAAAAAAGACTTTTTTTTTTTCACTTGGTCACTCACTGTGTCAGTTTTTTTTTTCTTTTTGGTGACTGCATATTTGCTACAAAGATTTTGTCTTCATTTCAGTGGTAAGGATGAGATAGGAGGAAGAGAAAGTTGATTTTTTTTGTTATTTGAAACCAATTTAAAGGATGAAATGAGTCAAAACCCAAACACATTTGAAATGATTTTGAGAAAATGTCAGCAGATATAATCCTGGATTTATTCTTTTTATGGGGTACTAATTGTCTAGGCAAAGGAAATAGAAAATAAAAGAGCTATACAAGCTGCAAAAAAATTTTTTTAAATAAATAATTGGGTTTCAAGTGAAACCATCCTGTGCACTGACATAGTGGCATGAGTCTTTCATATTCTGCAACTACAAGAAGTCAAGGTACACTGGAACAAGTCAGAAATACCAGTGCCTCTTGAAAATATTTCACTGGAAATGGAGCCAATTGCTAATCCAGAAGACCTTTTAGTCCTCATGAAATGACTGAAGACATAAATACTTTCATTACATATCACTAATATAAGTTTCACCAGTTATAGATAAAGGATTACTGTGCTTTTTTCCTGCTTTGTTTTTTAATTTTTTAAAATTATATTTTAAGTTCTGAACTGTCTCCTTCCCTCCCTCCCCACCTTCACTAGAGAAGGTCACTATTTGATACAGATATATAAGTATATAAAACCATACTATACAGATTTCTATTTACTATTTCTTTCTATGGAAGTGGATAACATCATCCTTATAGGTCCCTTGTACTTGATTTGAGGATTTGCAATACTCAGAATAATTTTGCCATTCACAGTTTTTCAAACAACATTCCTACTACTATGTACAACATTCTCTTGGTTCTGTTCATTTCATTTTTCTTTATTTCATACAAGTCTTTCCATGTTTTTATTAAATTGCCAAGCCCATCATTTCTGAAAGCACAGTAATCATCTCCAAACATACAACAATGTATGGCCAGCAAGTGCAGTGCAATAACAATAAATTAATTATGCTCTAAGCTTAGATTAAATAAGAACAAGAAGGTCCTAAAATATGAAGGGAAAAAGTTGTCAAATGGGAAGTAATTAAAAAATCTTCAACTAATGCAAATTCTAGAAGTTATACGTAATAACAAAATGTGTGGCAAAACAGTACTGATATCTGAAATGATATTGAAAGGGGTATGTGTGAAGTTTGAAATTATGATAGGAGATTTTTTAAGTTTAATGGACTGAATCTTATTAGCATATAAATTATACAAAAATTGGGTAATTAAAAAAGCTAGCATCTGCTACAACCATCTTGAATGAATGCATTCTCCTGAAGTTTTTGACAGAAATTGAAAAAAAATATTTCTTTCACATAGTATATATGGCAGCCATCATCATTGCCATGGCAAGACCATTGGAAGAAAGATATAACCATCATGTGGTATTGTATTGGTAATGGAATTTGGAGATGCCCCTTGTATTGGCTTGGTTTGGGGGTTGAGTGTTAAAACCCAGAGCTTGTGAATCCCACTTGTGGGATGGACTTGTTGACGTGAAGAGAGAGGGCTGAACTGGGAGGAGCCATGAATTGGGAGAGAGGCCCAAGCCTAGAGAAGGCCAGAAGGACTTTGGGAGAGCAGTATCCAGTATTGTGGAGCCTGAGTTGCTGAGAGAAAGATTGCTAAGAGCCCATGGGAATTGCCCAGGACTTTTGAGAACTGACACCTGGAACTGCCAAGGACTGAGGAGGCATGGCTGTGATGCTCGTATTTTATCTGTCTGTTTTGATATTGTTTTGCCATATTCACCTGATGGTAAAGGACAGTGCTGCTGTTGTAGAGGTCCTG
>CM053583.1:255209699-255219930 GCA_028627135.1 Pseudochirops cupreus | reverse complement strand
TTGAACTTTGTCTCCCCAGGAATTGAGATTGCTGAGGGCTTGCCTCGAGTGAAGATGAAAGAAGGACCTTTCCTTGGGTATTCAATGCTGAGTTTAAATTTGTTGTAACTTAAGGGTAGATGGCCTTTTGTGTTCTCCTGCCCCTTTTGAGATTCAGGGGTGGGAAGCCTTTGAGTTTTTTTTGTGCTCTGTGATTGACCAAATGAATGTACTTTGTTGTTTATGGTTGGAGACTAATCTCCATTTTAGAAGACACTTTGACTGACTAAATGAATGTACTGTCTAGGGGTGGAGTAGTACCTGGATTGAATTGAGAACTTACTTGCTAAAGGAACAAGTTACACTGTGTTTTGACTTTTTCTGTTCTGTGAATGTTTGCTGAATAAATGGGGTTTACTATGCTGGTAATCTGAACCTTGGAAGTTGCCTTTGCTTGGCATTACTGGTATCCCTAAGACAGAAACCAAACACCATTATTTGTGGGGCAATGAGGTGGTGCAGTGAATACAGCACTGGCTCTGGAGTAAGGAGGACCTGAATTCAAACCTGACTTCAGACACTTGACACTTACTAGCTGTGTGACCTTGGACAAGTCACTTAACCCCAATTGCCTTGCCTTCCTCCCTCCAAAAATTATTTATTTAGTATTTCACTTTCCCCAGTTACATATAAAAACAATATTTAGCTTTCATTTTTAAAAATTTTGAGTTAAAAGTTCTCTCCCTCCCTCCCTTTCCCTCTCATTGAGAAGGCAGGCAATTTGATGTGTAGTCATGCAAAACGTGTTTCAGTATTAGTCACGTTGTTAAAGAAAACAGACCAAAAAATAAAACTCCAAGAAAAACAAAGTAAAAAAAGTATGTTTCAATCTACATTCAGACTCAATTGGTTCTTCCTCTGTGGGTGGATGACATTTTTCATCATAAGTCCTTCAGGGCTGTCTTAGATCATTGTATTTTTTAGAATGGCTAAGTCATTCACATTTGATTGTTGAACAATAATGGTGTTTCTGTGTACAGTGTCCTCCTGGTTCTGCTCATTTCACTTTGCATCATTTCATGCAAGTCTTTCCAGGTTTTCTGAGAGCATCTTGCTTATGCAAACACTCTTTTTCAACAACCCAAAATGTAACTCTACACATGAACATCATCAGATGGTCAGTATAGAAATCAGATTGATTACATCATAGGATGATCAATATAAAAATCATATTGATTATATACTTTGCAAACAAAGGTGGAAATGTTCTATGTAGTCAGTTAAAACAAGACCTGAAATTGACTGGGGTTCAGATCATGAGCTTCTTATTGCAAAATTCAAACTTAAGTTGAAAAAAGTAGGGAAAACAATCAGACCATATAGGTATGACCTAAATAACATCCCTTATGAATATGAAGTAGAAGTAATACATAGATTTAAGGCATATATAATACATAGATTTAGATCTGGTAGATAAAGTGCTTGAAGAACTATGGACAGAGGTTTATTATATTGTACAGGAGGCAGCATCAAAAAATATCCCAAAGAAAAAAATCAAGAAAGCAAAATGACTGTTTGATGAGGCTTTACAAATATCTGATAATACAAGGAAAGTGAAAGGGAAAGAAGAAAGGGAAAGATATGCCCAAGTGAATGAAGAATTCCAGAGAATAGCAAGAAGTGACAAGGTTTTCTTAAATAAGCAATGCAAAGAAATAGAAGTAAACAACAGAATGGGAAAAACACCTCTTCAAGGAAATTAGATATTAAGGGAATATTTCATCTAAAAATAGTCAGTTTAAAACATGAAAAAATGGTAGGGACTTAACAGAAGTAGAAGAGATTTAAGAAGAAGTGGCAAGAATAAACAACTACACAGGATCTTAATATCACTGATAGTTATGATTGTATGGTTAGTGATCTAGAACCAGACATCCAGGAGAACGAAGTCAAATGAGCCTTATGAAGAACTGCTAACAGTAAGTCTAGCCAAGGTGGTAGAATTTGAGTTTAGCTATTTAAAATCCTAAAAGACAGTGCTGTTAAAGTACTGCACTCAATGTGCCAGCAAATCTGGAAAATTCAACAATGTCACTGGATTGGAAATGGTCAGTTTACATCCCAATCCTGAAGAAGGGCAGTGCCAAAGAATGTTCGAGTACCAAACACTTGCTCTGATTTCACATACTAGTAAGGTTATATATAAGATTCTTCAAGCTAAGCTTCAGTCACATGTTGCAGGGCCAATGCAATATTCACCGTACTTATGGTAGCTGTGGATATGCTGGTGTAATTCTGAATCACAAAATGTAACAGGTTTTCCACATGGAAGACAGAACCAATACATTTTTTGAAACACCAGAAAGCCAAATCCATCATAACAACAAAAAAATCTATACCAAATAACACAAGCCTTCTCCCTGTGAGGGCCTTCTCACAAACAAACACTCACAGCTCACTGCTTGCTTCTTCTTTCTCAGCTCTAACTACTCTGACCAACTTCCTCTGGGCTCTGCTCCACCCTTTCAGCAAGCTCCTTCCACCACAGGCTTCATGTGACTCAAACTCATGTGACTTAGGCTTCCATGTGACTCAAGCAGGTCACATGGACCTATTAATGGATGGGAAAGATCTTCCCATTTACATTGCCATTACATATGTGAATTGAAAATACCAGAATAGCAGATTGGTTTTTAAAGAGGTGGAGGAACTACAGACCAAATTGCCAACATTTGTTGGATTGTGGAGAAAGTAAGTGAGTACAAGAAAAAAACTTCTGCTTCATTGCTAAAGCTCTTGACTGTGTGGATCACAACAAAATGTAACAAGTCTTCAAAGAGATGGGAGTATCAGATCATCTTACTTGTCTCCTGAGGAACCTGTATTTAGGCCAAAAATCAACAGAATTAAACATGGAACAATTGATTGGTTTAAGATTGGAAAAGGAGTACAAAAAGGTATACTCTTTCTATATTTATTAGAGTACATCCTGAAAAATGCCAGGCTGGGGGAATGAACAGTCAGAACTAGGGTTGTGCAGAGAAATATCAGTAATCTCAGATATTTAAACAATAGCACTCTTATGAGAGAAGGTGGAGAATTAAGAAGCCTTTTTGATGAGGGTGAAAGAGGAGAGTACAGAAACTGACTTGAAGCTTATCATCAGAAAAACAGATCTTGGCAACTGGTTCCTTTATTTCCAGGCAAATAGAGGAAGAAGAAATGGATGTGGTGTCAGATTTTATATTATTGGACTCAAAGATCACTGCAGATGGTCACTATAGCTATGAACTTAAAAGATTCATTGAAAGGAAATCTTTGGTAAATATGAACAGCCTACTAAAAATCACCTTGACAACAAAGGTCTGTATAAGCAAAGTTATGGTTTTTGTAGTAGCAGTATATGATTGTGAGAGTTGGATTGTAAGGAAAGCTGAGTTCTACAGAATGGATAGTTTTGAATTGTGGTGCTGTAGAAGACTTTGGGGAGTCCCTTGGACAGCAAAAGATACAAACTTACAAATCCTGAAGTAGGACATCGATTCATTGTGCATTGTGGAATCAAGCTTAAAAACACAAGCCTCTTTCTTTATGTGGTAGCTGTTAAGAATTTTATATTGTTGAATCTAAAATGCGTTTTAATATCAGTGGAGAATGATGTGTGTTTTGATGGAGTCATATAGCTTAAAGTTATCAGTGCAATTAAGCAATTAACAAAATGTTTGGGTTCAGCTTGCTTTTTAATTTGGAAACCATAAATATTTTTATTTGTTGTTCAATCATTCAGTCATGACTGAACCTTCGTGACTCCAAAGGCATACCAGGCTCTTTTATCCTCCTTTATCTCCTGAAATCTTTCCTTACTCATATTCCTTGCTTCCACAGCACTATCTATCCATTTCATTCTCTGCCATCCTCTTTTCCTTTTGCTTTCAATCTTTCCCAACATCAGTCTTTTCCAATAAGTCCTCTCTTCTCTACATCAACATAAAGGCCCTTCCTATCACTCTTATAAATTTACCTTTCAAGGTTTCTCTTGATTCATGTTTTTATTTCAGAATTCTTATTTAGCTCTAAACTTTTCATCAGAAATTCTTGAAAGTCCTCTATTCCATTAAAGCTCTATTTTTTCCCCTATGGGATACTTACTTTTCCTGTAAGATATTCATGCTTTCCTAGTGTAACTTTTTCTTGGTTATAAGCATGTATCTTTGCCTTTTTGGTGTATTGGAATATTGTATCCCAAGATATCTCTCTCTCTCTCTCTCTCTCTCTCTTTCTCTCTCTCTCTGTCTCAGGCAATTGAGTTGAGTGACTTGTCCAGAGTCACACAGCTAGTAAGTATCAAGTATCTGAGGCTGAATTTGAACTCAGATCCTTTTGATTCCAGAGCTAATGCTCTATCCACTGTACCACCTGCCTGCCCCCAAGATCTCTCTTTTCGATAGTATGTATTAAAAGCTGTCATGTTTTGTATGACCCTTATTGCCGTTACTTGATATTGAAACCACTTGTTTTTAGATGCCTTTGATATTTTCCTTTGACGTGAGAGCTCTGAATTTTTGCTGTGACCTTCCTGAAATATGTCTTTTTGGGGTTATTTCAGAAGGTAGTAATTTCTATCTTTGCTTTGCCTTCTCATTTTAATAGATCTCAGCAGTTTTCATTTAATTTTCCATTGAAATATAGTGTTCAAGCCTTTTCTCTTTCTTATCACATATTTTCTGGAAATACCATGATTTTTAAACTGTCTTCTTTGATTTGGTTTCCAGGTCAGTAATTTTTTTATATGAGATGTCTTACATTTTCTTCTGCTTTTTCAATTTTTGGATTGAATTTTTATATTTCTTGCTGTCTCTTGGAGTTAACAATTTCTGTTTGGCTTATTCCATCTTTCATGGAGTCTGTTTCTTGGGAAAATTGTGTTACTCTCTCCTCTAAGCTACTTATTCTTGATCCGATATTTTCTTCAGAACTTTTATTTTATTTTTTAAATCTCTTGCTTAATTTAAGTATTTGTGCAGTCCTTGTGAAAAACTCATTTTTCGTTTTATTTTCTGCTTCAATTAATTATATTAGTCTTTTTTTGAGAATCTTTGATTTTGCAATATTTTTTATACTAGCCACCCTTTTCTTTTTCCATCCTTCCTTTTTTCTTTTCTTTCTCTGTCCATCCCTCCCTTCATTTTCCTTCCTTCCTTTGTCTCATCTCTCCAGCTTTAGTTTCTGAATTGGGACTTGGTTATAAGGCTTGCTTTTCCTCCAGTGTGCTTTTGGGTAGGGTGGTAAGCCTTGGTTTGCCTCAGCCTGGGTCCACTGGGTTGTTAAATTGACTTCTGCCTCCTGAAAGGTTTAACCAGATCTCTCTATTTCAGAATGCTCAATAATCATGATCTTCCCTGGAAGCTCAGGAAAGAAAAATGTTCAGAGTTCATGGGTCTGGGATGTCCTGGTCTAAGTGGTTATTGTTTTGCTGCTAACACTACTCTGGTTATTATTTGCTACTGACTGCCCACTGCTGCTTCCCAAGAATTCAAAGGTCCCTAAACTGAGACTTTCTGACTACCCTGGGCTTTTTCAGGGAAGCTTTCTGCTTCAAGACATACATATTTGAAGGGTATGAATCTCATATCTAGGATTACACAGGTACAATATCAGAATTATTGAAAACTCAAGTGGAACCTATGTAACAGCTGAGATCCAAGAATAAAATAAGAAGGCCATTCGTGGGCCACATTTGTATTAGCCTAGTCGACAATATATCTACAAAGATGCATCAAAGAACTTGATGAATTATGAGTTGTTGTATTAAGACATTGTGTTTGGAAATAGACATAGTAGTGATATCGCTGGGTCAAAGGGTATAGGCTGAACAAGTTGTAATATATGACTGTGATGGAATACTATTGTGTTATAAGAAATGATGAGCTCAGTGATCTTAGAATAACATGTAATAATGAGAAAAGAAATGAGCAGAACCAAGAGACCACTATATACAATAACAGCAATAGTTTTAAGAATGACTTTGAGGGATTAAGTGGGGAAGAAGAAAAGGGAAGAACAAAATGGGGGAAAGAAGGAAAAAAAGAAATTTATGTGATAACTGTATTGCATATTTTAAAAGAATAGCAAGTTGTAAATAATAGATTTGTAGTTTCATGTTCAATCATCTTTTTGTCATACTATATCATGAAAATGCTTGATTTTTCTACCATGCCCCCCAAAAATTCAAAATAAAATAAATAAATAAATATGAAAAAATGGCATTCTGATGTTATGGTCTTTATGAAATAACAGAAGGCTTATCCTTCAGCACAAATTTACTGATCAATATCGATTATGCAACAAAACAATGGAAACGATGCACCATATCAGAGCAGGCTGTAAACATTAATACTAACTTGGTACCTAGCATGACAACATGAAAGTTGTGGTAAGACATTTGTGCAGCCAAAGATAACTTAGGATGATGGCAGGAGAAGTCTCTGACACTGGGGAGGGAGTCAGCAGCAGTACCAGCATCAGGCCTTAGAGATGGTTGTGAAAGCAGCAGCAATAGCTTAGGAACCTCTCAGCCTAGAGATAGTAAAGGGGGGTGGTGGTGGTTGTGGTGGTGTGGAGGGAGGAAAAATATCTTTTCAGAAAGAGTTTATAGGAGATTATTAAGTAGAACCAAGTATAGGACTGGGTACTGTAGCAACTCTTGCCCAATTACAACTCTGTATCATAGTTTCAGGACAGAAAGGAGTTTGCCACAAGGGAACAAGGGCCTGGTAAGAGTTCCAAGGCAGAGAGGGACATGAACACTTGCCACTGCAGGAGAGGAAGGGATCTGGTCACAGTCCCAGAATTAGAAGGAGTGCTAGTGCTTACATCTGCAGGGAGACAGGGACCTTTCCATGATAAAGACAAAAGCACAGAACACAGGAGCAGTATTCACACCTCTCTGTGGATCACACCACCTTGGAAGCACTGAAAACTTGCAGACCACCAGAGCAATCTCTGGAAACAGTGGAATGAAAAGACCTGAAGCTTAGGACATTGCTTCCTCACCCCCCAGGTAAGCAGATCCCAACTTTAATATAATGTTAAAAGTCAAGAAAGAGATTGGAAAAATGAGCGGAGAACAAAATAATAACTTGACCAAAGACCAAGACACAAACTCAGAAGAAGAGTACATGAAGACAGCCTCAAGGAAAACCTCAAAGGAAAATACTCATTGAACTCAAGCTCAATAAGAATTCCTGAAAGAGTTAAAGAAATAGAGTGATAAAGGAAAAATTTGGAAAGAAATTAGAGTGATACAATAAAATTATGGTAAGGGAAATAATACCTTGGTAAAAGAGGCACAGAAAAATACTGAAGAATATAACATCATAAAAAACAAAAGGGGTCAAATGATAAAATAGGAATAAATATTCACTGAAGAAAAGAATTCTTTAAAAAGAGTTCTGGTTATGGTCTTTCCTGACTTTTCTGACAACTGCCTCCTTTAATTTGCCTCCCCCTTTTATCCCTCCTTGCTTCTCTCATCCTAATCCCCTCCTATTTCCATGCCATGTTTGTGTGTGTATTAACATGTAGTTAAAATAAGGGACTGGAATAGAATGGAAAAAAGAGGTACAAAAGCTTACTGAAGAAAATAATTCCTTAAAAATTAGTATTTCATAATAGAACCTAATGACTTTAAAAGACATTAAGAAACAACAAAACAAAGTCAAAAGAATGAACTTTGAAAAAAATGTGAACTATCTCATCAGAAAACCAACTGAGCTGGAAAATAGATGAAGGAAAGGTAAGAATTATTGAACTACTTGAATACCATCATAAACAAAAAGAACCTAGACATCTTATTTCAAAAAATTATCAAGGAAAAATTGTCCCAATATTTTAGATCTAAAGGGTGAAATTGAAAAAAATCCAGTGATCACCTCCTGAAAGAGATCCCAAATTCAAAATTCCCAAGATTAATATACAAAATATTGTTAGCAGCCTGAAAGGGAAAATTCAGATATTGTGGAGCCATAGTCAGGATACGTGAGATTTAGCAGCTTCTACATTAAAGAAGTTGAAGGGTTGGAATATGATACTGTAACACCATATAGCAGCAGATTCCCAAAAGAATGCTACTGTGAACAGCTTTTAAGGTTCTGGTTACACAGTATAGTGAACACTCCATTTATTCCATTACAAATCTAGGCAAACATTCACAACAAATCACAATATAATATTCACAACATTACATCTTATCACAGAAAATCACAATATAGTGTTCACAACAGCTTAACATTAGAATGGCCACACAGTTTTCACTACAGTGGCCACAATATTTAGAACAAAGAACAAAAGAATAATCATCTGGTTTCCCCAAGGGGGAAACCCTCCTTACTTAATCATTCAGTCATCTCAGAGTACAATAATCAATACTTAATCATTCAGTCAATTCATAATACGATAATCAGTCTTCCACTCATGGGGCAATCATAGATCAACTCAATCAGTCACTTATCTAGCAATCAGTCACTAAATACATTCATTAGAAAACCACACAAACCTTTCACCCCTCGGTGTAAAGCAAACCTCAGTTTCATCCAAGGGGAGGCCTTCTCTTCATCTTGACTTGGGATGATCTCTCTGATTCCCTAGATCCCCTTCCATGGTCCCAGCTCCTTCCTGAATCCACCAGTCACCTGGATTTAGAGGCAGACAGCTCCCAGCTTCTCATCCAGTCCTCAGAGGTAGACAGCTCCCAGATCCTTGTTTAGTCCTGCAGGCAGTCCCTGGCACACACTGAAGTTCACAGGGTATGCCACATCTCAGACCCTTCACCGCCTCTGTTGCCAGGAACTCAAGGGTCCACTAAGCCACAAAGCAATAAAGGCTTATCCCGGTCATGCTTCTTCAGTCCTCCAGCAGTTCAGCTGGCCCAAGGACCCAGGAGACATCTCAGCCTTCTAGGCGGCCTTCCAGGCAGCCCTTCCAGGCAGGCTTCTCAGCCTTTCAGGCAGCCTTCACCAGATTCTCCAGCAGCCCAGCTCCCAGATGCTGGGACAATCCTGCTTCTTCCACCAGGAGCCACCAGGAGGAAGATTCCCCATTACATGTCAGGGTTCACCAGCCCACCCTGCCCGAAGGGGCAGTAGATTACTTATCTGGCATTTTCTCTTGAAAAGAAAAGTCATGCTGGAGGGTATATGTTAAGAGCCTTTATTGATGTCACACCCAGGAAGCCTTACAGCAGGACTCTAAAGCCAGCCCCTTCCTCCAAGGCTTGGGTCCTTTTATCTACCCCAGATCCACACACTACACATGACACAGCCCAGCTGAGCGGAATTGTGACGGGGGAGGTAAATTGTGAAAGGGGAAGTGCAATCACAAGGGCATGAAGACCCCAGGGTGTGGAGACACCAGTCGGGAACCTCAGGTATCCCACATAAGAAAGTCTTTAGCAATGCAATATCCCCTGGCCAGGGATGGTGCAGTAACCTCTGATTTCCATGTGACCCAACTAATTCCCAGGCCTCACTCCTCCCTGTGTCTCAACGTCACCACTTGTAATCTGGCACCTATTTTGTGACCCTTACAGTTACAGATACTCCAGAAGGCAAAGGAGCTAAGATTACAAACAAGAATAACCTATGCAACAAAACTGAGTATAATCCTTTAGGAGGAAAAAAAAAGGATATTTAATGAAATGGAAGACTTTGAGGCATTCCTGATGATAATACCAAAGATAAATAGAAAATATGATATTCAAACACAAGACTGAAGAGAAGCATACAAAGGTGAATTGTTTTGAATTGTTAACATTCCTTTACGGGAAAATACTTTAACCCCTAACAACTTTATCACCATTAGGATAGTTAGAAGGAGTCTATATCAACAGAAGGCAGAAATGTAAGTCATTTATGTTGAGATGATCTCAAAAAATGAAGGAATGAGAAAGATGGATGCATTGGAAGATGGGACAAGGGAGAGGAAGAATGAGGAAAATTTTTCACAAAAAGAGGTGTGCAAACAAGAGGTTTTACAGTAGAAGGGAAATGGGGAAGGTGAACGGGCAGCACTTGAACTTTGCTCTTATTGGAATTGGTTCATAGAGGGAAGAAATATACACATACACAGCAGGGAAATAGGAGGGAATTAGGATGAGAGAAACAAGGAATCATAAAAGGGAGGACGAATTTTTTTTTTCTGTAGAACATAGAATTTTCTTTTTTTTTCTTTTTTTTTAATTAAAATTTTTTTTTTG
>CM053583.1:255182140-255200507 GCA_028627135.1 Pseudochirops cupreus | reverse complement strand
TATTTAAATGAATGCACTATCTATATTTCTTATGTAGAGAGCCTGTTCCATTTTGTGATTAATAACTATATCAGCATATTTATAGTTATTGTAGGCATTGTGAATACTGCATTGCTGATACACCTATAATGATTTCTGAATGAGGAAGTAGAAAGGAAAAACCTTAATCTAAATTAAAAATTGATCATTAACATAAGAGAAAAATAATGATTTCCCTCAATTACAAATTGCTTTACAGAATAGTAAAAAACACTATTTCATTGCTCCACCTGCTCTAGTATTTTGCCTCTCCACAACCCCCCAAATTTATTATTGCCGCTAGTCATTTTTTTCCCCATTTGTAGGGTGTGATGTGAAACCTTAGGGACAATATATGTGTGTGTGTATTTTTATATATATATTCATATATATGCACATGTATTCATAGATATGTATATATACACACATATACACATATATAGGTATGTGTATTTATGTACACATATAACTATATATACCCACACATATATAGATGTAAAATTGTTTACACATTTTGTATGCCAATCTTTTATCAGAGAAATTTGATAAAAATATGTTTTCTCCATCTGATCACTTCCCTTCTTATCCTAGATGCTTTCCTATCTATATAAAGCATCTCAGTTTCAATTAATAAAATGTGTCTATTTTATTTTTTTGTAATCACCTCAATGTCTTATTTGGTTAAGAATGTATTTCTTGCTCATAGCTATGAGAAGTGTATGATGTATTTCTCTTCTAATTGTTTTAATATGATGATCTTTAATATCAGGGTCACTTATCCATTTAGAATGTACTTGAAAGTCAGTGTAAGATGCCAGAATGTTTTGTGCCAGAATGATTTCAGTTTTCTCAGCAGTTTTGATCAAATAAGGCAATTTGTGCTCCTGCTTTGTATCAAACACTGAGCTGTTGAGTTCTAGGGTTTCTGAAATCACTGTTGTCCACTGTGTTCTATTGAACTATATTTCTATTTTTTAACTAATACCAGATGATTTTGATGACTGCTGATTTAGAATATAGTTGGAGATCTGGAAGCACTTCTGCCCATTCTTTTTATCACTCCTGTTTATATTCTATAATCTTTCATTTTTTTCCAAATGAATTTTATTATTTTGTCAAGTTCTTTAACTTCTTGTCTTCTTGGAGATTTGATTGATACAGCATTATGTAAATTAGTGTTGGTAGTATTATCATTTTTATAATATGGCATGGTCTAGCTATGTGCCCTGAATATTCCTCCAATTATTTTGCTTACTCTTCATTTCTTTACAGAGCACTTTGTAATGAAATCTAAACAAGTCTTTAGTGTGCTGTAAGAAGTTGCTCCCCAGATATTTTATGCATTTTGTAGTTATTTGGAATGGGAATTTCTTTTCTATGGTTGCTTCTTGGGTTATTATTAATATTATTATTACATAGAAATGCTGTTGTTTTGCATATTTATTTTGCAACCAGCAGCTTTGCTTAAGCTAGTAATTATCTCAATGTGCATCTTTGCTAATTCCCTAGGATTTTCCAAGTAAATTATATTATCAACAGCCAGGGCTCTTTATCCCCTCTTTACATGTCTTTACTCTGTGATTTCCTTTCTCTTGTCTTACTGTTATTGCTAGGATTTCCAGAACTATACCAAATAATAGCGGGGAGAGTGGACATCCTTACTTAACTTCCATTCTTATTGTTCTAATGTGTCCCCATTGAATATAGCACTTGCTTTCAGTTTTAGATAGCTAATTTTTAAAGATATTAAAAAGACCTCTCTGCACCTATGCTTTATAGGGTTTGTTTTTCTTTAGCATAAAAGAATATTTCAGCAGCTTTTTTTCTGCATCTATTCAGATAATCATGTGACTTCAGATATTGTGGCTTGAACTGTTTTGGGGTTTAATAGGATTAATTATGGCATAAGTTTTCCTAAAGGATAGTTTACTATCCTTGCATCCCATTTGACCATAATGAATGATTTGGATTTTTTGTTATTTTGGGAAATTGGTATAGTATGTCAGTATTTTGTTTGAAATTTTTGAGTCAATGTTTATTGATGATATTGACCTATATCTTTCTACGTTTTATCATTTACATGTTTTTGTCTTTTCCTGGCGTAGGTATTAGGACTATATTTGCCTCATGAGAAGATTCTGAAAGAGTTCTTTTTTAACTTTTGAGAATAATTTGTGAAGTATGGGTAGCAACTGTTCTTAGAATTTTGATAGGATTCTTTCATTAATATATCAGGAACAGGAGTTTTGTGGTTTTTTTCCCCCCTCTTTGATAGTTCCTCTACAGTAAGATCTATTTCCTTTTCTGAGACTGGGTTATTTAAAATAACTATCTAGTCTTCTGCTGTTTACATACTTTATATTTTTTAAGGTGTTGCTCTATTGTTCTTGTGTTCTCATTTTTGTTACCAAATAATTATGCAAAATATATTCTGATCATTCTTTTTAATTCTTCTGGTTATGCTGTGATTTCACCTTGTTCTTTTACTATTTTGTTTATTTGATTTTATTCTCTCTTTAATCAGATTAGGTAAGGGTTTAGAAATTCAATTAGTCCTTTCAAAGAACCAACCAACCATTAATATTATTTATCATTTATATAGATTTCTTGTTTCCAATTTTTATATTTCCTTTCTAATTTTAATATATCCTCTTTTGTATTTACTTTAGATTTGTTTGTTGATTTTATAATTTCAATGTATATTTAGTTCATAAATCTATTTTTTGTTAATGCATGATTCTAAGGATATGATTTTTGCTCTTATGCTTTAGATGTATCCCAGAAATTTTGATGTTTTGTTATAATAGTGTAATTATCTTTTTCTTTTATATAGCTATATAGCTATTAGTGGTTTCTATGATTTGTTCTTTGACTCACTCATTGTTTATTATTTCATTCTTAAGTCTCCATTTGGTTCTCTTTCTCCTGCTTGTGTTTTTATTCTTCTTGCTTATGGTCTATAAAGGATGAATTCACTATTTTTACCTTTTTTACATTTGTTTGCAATGTCTCTGAGGCCTAGTACGTAGTCAATTTTTGTAAAAGTTCCAGGTGGTGCTTAGGAGTATGTATATTCTTTTGCTGTATCATTTAGAAGTTGTAAGTCTTCTAGGAATTTCTTCAGTTCCTTATGTTCTCTTGTGTTTATCTTTCTGTTAGACTTCTGCAAAATTGAAAAGGGATATTGAATTTTCCTCTCACTATTGTGCTATTATCTATGTCTTCTTGTAGCTCATATAACATCTCTTTGATGAGTTTGGATACTAAGTCATTGGGAGTGTATAAGTTACTTACTGATATTAATTTGTTGTCTGTGATTTCTTTCAGCATAACATGGTTTCCTCACTTCTCTCTTTTTGTTTTTAAATGCTTATTTTTCTTCTCTCAGATAGATTGCTTCAGATTTTGCTTTTTTGGATTCACTCGAGGTATAATACATTATTTTTCCATGTCTTTGCTTATTTTGTGTATGTTTTTGTTTTTTAAATTTAACTTAATTAATTTTTGGTTATATTTTTAGGTTCCATACTGTCTCCTTCCCTCTTTTCCCACCCCACATTAGAGAAGTCCTTCATTTGAACATGGATTTATAAATATATGTAAAACCATATTATGCATACTTCTATTTATCAGTTCTTTCTCTGAAAGTGAATAGTATCTTCCTTCATAGGCCCTTTGTAGTTGATTTGAGTATTCATAATACTCAGAATAACTTGGTTGTTCACAATTATTCTTTGAACAATATTGTTAATGCAGTATATAATGTTCTCTTGGTTCTGCTTATTTCACTTTTCATTATTTCATGCAAGTTTTTCCACATTTTTCTAAAATCAACCAGCTCATTATTTCTTATAGCATAGTTGTATTCCATTATAACTGTATACCACACCTTTTTAAACCATTCCCTAAATGATGGATATTCCTTCAGTTTCCACTTCTTTTCTACCACAAAGAAATGCATTTCTTGTAAACAATAATAGATTGTAGGGTTTTTTTCCCCTCATCTATTTGATACTTTTTCAATTTTAATGAGTTTTTTAAATTCATTCCCATTTAAAGTTATTAATTAGATTTATATTTTTCCCCTTCTATATGTAATTAAATATTAAAATTTAAAGTTATTTCTTTCCTGCTTCTGCAGTAAACACAGTATTATATTTCTTCAGTTAATTTATCTCTTTTGAGATGGCCTTGCTCCCACTGGCTCTGTTCATCACCCCTGATTCTCTCCTCTTTTTTGTCACCTATTTCCCTTTGAGATTTTAGCTATTAGTTCCATTATTCCTGCTTTTATCTGCACGTATAATTTCCCTCTTTTTTCTCTCATCAAGTGTATTCCCTTTTTCTCCCCTCCCTTTCAATTAATCCTATTCATTAGTTTTTTAAAATTTACTTTTTTGAATCCTTTTTTAAAAGATTGTTTACAATTTCTTCATTATTCATCATTTTCTGTCTACTCTAGACCCTTAATCTCTGGTTCATAACCCTTGTAATCATCTGGATTCTCTCTTTTCTCTATATCCTTTGTGCAATTAAGGCTTTCAGTGTTTTCGTTTTAGACTCTCTCCTCTAAATAGTTTTTCCCACAACCTTATAGAGTTTATCCAATAGATTCTACTCATCCATTGTGCATTATTCCCAATTATTGCCAATTATTGTGGAAATGAGAGAGGGTACTTCCCAATGGTAGGGCATTTCTTCCACCATATCTCAGATTTTGCAGCCTATCACTGATGTATAACCTCCTTTAATTAATGTTTTTTTTTTTGCAATTTACCTCAAAAACTCCTCCCTGTGTCCATGCTCTCCACTCCTAAGGTGTCAGTAGTCCCCAAATTTTCAAACTCCACTAATATAGGACAAGAAGATTTTGTACGCACCAAATCCCACAGGCCATACCCTGTACAAAGTCCTTGTATCCCTTACAGACCATTTATTTTTACTCAGAGGAATATTCCTCAGTGGCACCTGTCTCACCATGAAAGTGAGTCGTTCCTTTCCCTTTCCTTTAAAGTCCTTCTTCCCTCATCCCTCATCCCCACTCCCCTCTAAACTCTTCTCTTTCTGAGACCAGAAAGATCATCTTCATGTCTATACTAGCTCTTGATTTAACTGCAAAACATCACACAATCCTTTTGATTTTCTTCCTTCTCTCCCCCCATAATATACACTCATGTAATGTAGTCACTGTAAAGCCAACCACTAGCAGCTTTCCAGAGGATTGGTGCTGTGAATAGCTTTCAAGCTTCTGATTGCACAGTATAGTAAACACTATTTATTCCATAACAAATCAGAACAAAACTCAAGGCACAGCATACACAATGTTACAACATATCACAGAAAATCAAAATATAGCATTTGCAACAACTTATCACAGAAAATAGTCACGTAGTTTGCACTACAGTGGTCACAAAGTTTTTAACAAAGAATAGTAATTTAGTACCTTAAGCATTCACAAAATCCTTAATTCAATCACAAAGTATGGGGCACACTAAGTTACAAATCAATTACTTATTCAGGCACCAGTTGTGAAGTACAATCATTTAGTCAATCAATCATTATATCGACACCATCATTCACTATTCAGTCATCAGAAAATATACAGAGCCTCTACCCCTAGGTCACTAGTAAATTTACAATTTCTCACTCAGTACACAGTATCCAAGTAAAGTCTTCTTTCAGCTTGACTCAAGGTAGTTTCTCAAATTCCCTGGATCCCCTTCCATAGTCTCAGATCCTACCTGGATTCACCAAAGTGTTACCTGGGTTCAAAGGCAGACAAGTCCCAGGTCCTTGTCTAGTTATCTGTGCAGTTCCTGCTCCCCATTGGAGCTCACAGTGTCCAGTCCATCTCAAATCCTTCCCTGTCTCCATTCCCAGGAAGTCAAGTCTTAACAAAGCCACAAACAAAGTACAAGCATTACAATCATGCTTCCTCAGTCTTTGGCAGCTCTGGCTGGCCATCAGAAATCCTTAGCAGCCTCAGCAACTCTGGCTGGCCCTCAGAAATCCTCAATGGCCTCAACAGCTCCAGCTGGCCCTCACCTCTGACTAGCTTTTGGAAATCATCATCAACTCTGGCTGGCCATTAGACTCATCAGAAATTTCAGCTAGTTCCCAAAATCAAAATCACTCCATCCAGGTTTTCAAAATCAAAATCATTCTCTCAAACCTGGGAGAGGCTTTGCTCTTCAGCCTCCACTGAGGCTGCTCCAAAAAAATCTTACTCTCCTTCTCTGGGACTTTTCTTATATACATACAGCATTAGCTTCCTGTTTCAGCCAACCCCTTCCTGTTATGTCAGCAACAGGACACAGGAGTTCATATCTTCTGTTTCCCCAAAGGAGGCTTCATCAATTACTAAGTGCTAAGTACCTGCTACCTTTGACAACATACCATTACAATCACACATAAAAAAAATCATTAATGCAACCGTAAACAATGTGTTGGCCATTTTTCTCCATAATGCCTATTCAGTGTTGACTCTATCAGATTTCCACCTTTAACACCATCTAGTTTTGTACATTTATAAAGAAATCTCTTAATTGATCTCATTGTTGGTCTGTTGCTATTGTTGTCTTTGCTTGCTGCATTTATTCACTCTTCCAGAATTTCAGTTGTTTGGGATATTGCTGAAGCAAATAATCTTTTTAGTTTTGCTTTTCCTTCTAAACATATTTTAAATACCTCTTTACAATTGAATGTCCATCTTTTTTTATGTTTTATTAGGCTCCAATTTGCAGGATAGGTTAACCTGGACTGTATCCTAAATTCCTATTTCTCTTTGGAACACATTATTCCATTTCCATTTATATTTTCTGATGGGTATAAAATAGTTTTGAGTTATTCATATTTTCTTCCCTTTGTTCATTTGATAGCTTGCAGAACTTGTTTTATAATTGAATTGTTAAATTTAAGCTCTATTTGTCTTAGAGTATGCAGCCTAGGGTTTTTTCTAGAGCCAATCTATGAAGACTTTCAATTTATATGTCATTTTCTGTGTTCAGAAATTCTCAGAAATTGTCTTCTATTATTCTTTGCATTATATTTTGAGGGTTTTTGTCAGGTCCTGTTCTTCTGGGAGATCCTGTCATCCTCATCTTGTCTCTATGCATTCTGAGTTTGAGATCGGTATGTTTTGCTTTTGCAGAAAGTGCTTTACTCTACTGTTCAGAAAACTTAGTAATTATTTTATGGCTTAAATCTAACTTTTTGTGACTAGAAATTATTTGAACTCAGGCATCACCCTGACATCATTAATTTTCAGGAATTCTGGAGAAGACTAAAAGGAATTTTGAGTTCCTCTAGGTTCAAATTCTCTATACAGTGGTTCAATCAATTCACAACTCCTACAACAATACATTAAAGTCTCATTTCCCCCACATCCCCTCCAACGTTCATTGTTTACCTTTTCTGTTCTATTATCTAATCTAATAAGTATGAGGAAGTACCTCAGAATTGTTTTAACTTCCATTTCTCCAATTATGGCCAATGATAGTGAGTTAGAATATTTTTTTCATATGTCTATAGATTAATTACTTCATCTGAAAACTGATTGTATCTTTTGATCATTTATCAATTGGGAAATGGCTCTTTTTTAAAAATAAATTTGACACAGCTCTATATAAGTTAGAGAAATGAGGCCTTATCAGAGAAACTTGTTTCCAAAATTTTTCTTCACACTTAACTTTTGCTGACAGTATTTCCTTACATCCTATTGCCCCTACTCCCATGTATTCTATTCTCTCCATTCTTTCACATCGTCCCTCATCAAAAATGTTTTGCTTCTGATTAGTCCTTCCCCAAAACTGCCCTCCCTTCTATCACTCAATCCTCCTGCTCTTATCCCCTTCCCCTTCTGTTTTCCTGTATGGTAAGATAGATTTCTATATCCTATTGCCTGTATATCTTATTTCCCAGTTACATGTGAAAACATTTTTTAACATTTGTTTTTAAAACTTTGAGTTCCAAATTCTCTCCCTTCCTTCCTCCCCACCCACTCTCATTGAGAAGGAAAGAAATTTGACATAGGTTATACATGTATAGTCATGCAAAACACTTCCATGATAGTCAAGTTGGGAAAGACTAACTATATCTCCCTCTATCCTATCCCACTCCCCTTTCTGTTCAATTTTGGTCTTTTTCTCTGGAAGTCCTTTAACTCATTAAACATCCATTTTTTTCCATGCAGGAATACATTTGACTTTGCTGGATAAATTATCCTTCATTGAAAATTCAGTTCCTTTGCTCTTTGGAGTATCATGTTCCATACACTTCAGTCTCTTCATGTAGAAGGCACTTAATTTCATGCTATCCTGAACAGAACTCCACAGTATTTAATTTTTTTTTCTAGTTGCCTGTAGTATTTTCTCTTTGATCTGGGAGCTTCAAAACTTAACTATAATGTTTCTGTAAAATTTCATCTCAGGATCTCGTTTAGGTGGTGATCAATGGATTTTTTCAATTTCCATTTTACCCTCTAGTTCTAAAACCTCAGGGCAATTTTCCTTAAATTTTTTTTTTGAAGTGTAGTCTCTAGACTCTAGACTTTTTTTTTGTTCATAACTTTCAATTCTACAGATCAGTTGTTCTTCTAATGGGATTATTCACATTCTCTTCTATTTTTTCACTTTGCTTTTTTTATTATTTCTTTGTATTTTATAAAGTCTTCAGTTTCCCCTTGCCCAAATCCAATTTTTAAGAAGCTATTTTATTTTGTATTTAATATTTTTTGACTTTCTTTTTATAATTTTCTGGATTTTCTTACATTTCTCTTATTTTGTTTCCTAATTTTTCCTCAACTTCCTTTATTTGATTAGTCCTTTTAAAGCCTTTTTAAGAACTCCTTTCATATTTTTCTTTGAAGTAGAAGTAAATGCTTTAACTTCACTATCTTCTCCTGAGTTTGAACCATATTCTATGGTCAGGTGCTATTTCTTTTGCTTGTTCATTTATTTTAGCATTTTATTTCTTGGCTATTAACTTTGTGTTAAAGTTGAGTGTTAGACCTGAGGAGTAGGGGCACAATGTCTCAGGATTCAACCACTCTCACTAGTGTATGTTCAATTTTCCTCACTCACAGCCACAACCTGAGACTGCATCTTGTCAGTGCACCTGGGACCCCAATCCAAAGCTAGTGGAAGGTCCTGTTATCTATGGGGCAAAAGTTTCTGAAGCTGAGACTTGTTCTGGACACCATTGTCCCCAGAACTTTTTCTTTGTTGGTTCCGAGGTATCTATATGGAGGTATCTGAACTTCAATCAGGCCAAATTAACATGTTGAGAGAGTAGGTCTTTTCTAATGTCCTCCTAAGCTGTGTTAGGCAGACAGTTGCTTTACTTGCCATGACTTTTAATTATTTCTGCCTCTCAAAGTTCACTTTGAGGTGTTATTTTAAATTTTTGTAAGGGAATATAGGATAGTGATGTAATTTCCTGCCTTATTTTTCCATCTTCATCAGAAGAGTTTAAAAGAAAAATGAGAAAGGTTAAAAACTTCATACTGAGATTTGAGTGATAGGAAGAGAAGAAAGGAGAGAAGCATAAACATAGAACACTGGTGCTGGACATACTTCTTATTCATCTATTTTGTCAAAAAGTGGTCAAGAAATATAGAAAGAAAAAGCATAAGAATAGAGGAAGAAAAATGCATAATTAATTAACATAACTGTGAATGTAATGAACTTAGTAAAAGTGTGTAAGTGGATAGCAAAACAGATTAGAAAATGGAATTCAGCAATATGTTGTTTACAAGAAACACATGAAACATTGAGGTTCACATTATGTTAAAACAAGGGGCTAGATCAAAATTTATTCTGGTTTGTCTAAAGCAAAAAAAAGGTGAGGGGAGCAATTAGGATATCAGAAACGGCAGTAGCAAAAATTAACTCCAGTAAAAGGAACTACATTATGCTGAAAGGTAACATAGACTATGAATTAATATCAGTATTTAAAATATATGCACAGAATGGAACAGCATTCAGATACCTAAAGGAAAAGCTAAAAAAGTTACAGGGAGATATAGAAAAAATATAATAGGTGGAGACCTCAGACATAAAAATTTAACAAAAATGAACAAGAATTTTAGGACCTAAACAGAATTTGAAAAAACTTAAATATGATATTTTCCATTAGCATCTCTTTTTAGTTTACACTCCATGGAGCATCACACCTCCCCCAATATAAACTGATCACTTAAAATCTCATCAGCATGTATATCAATTTAGTTTTTGGTATTCAACACTTTCTTAACTTTCTCAAATGCTTTTTCACTCTGATTTAATGGCTAGAATAAAGAGAAGTAAACACCCAATGACTTCCTTTATAGAGGGCCCAAAACTTCACAAATAACTCTCCATTTTCCATCAGCAGCTCTGCTTTGTTTCTACTTCACAGATATACTTCCTTAGCTATC
This sequence comes from Pseudochirops cupreus, assembly GCA_028627135.1. Taxonomy (NCBI): domain Eukaryota; kingdom Metazoa; phylum Chordata; class Mammalia; order Diprotodontia; family Pseudocheiridae; genus Pseudochirops; species Pseudochirops cupreus. The sequence goes on along the minus strand of CM053583.1, from coordinate 255,190,075 downwards.
AACTTGCTTTTGTGTGTTGTCTTCTTCCATTGGATTGTGAGCTCCTGGAGGACTGGAATTGTGTTTCTTTTTTATTCATTTCCATGGGGCTTAGCACAATGTCTGGTACAAACAGATGTAGAAAATTGGAAATGTGAAATGTCTTTTACTGACTACAGGGTCAGTAATTATACTCCACCAAATGCAATTGAAGGAACGATTAAAATTAATGAGAGATGATTTACAATCATATAATCAACATGATGAACAGATATTTTCTCTGATTTTCATGACCTGTCAAACCTCCCTAAAATATTTTAGCTGTCTCTATGGCCTATCACACCAAGAACACAAAACTCAATGAATGAACAGCAGAGATAACTAATCCCTAACCACCTAACCTGCTCACTCAACTTGTACTCTTCCACTATCTACTCTGTTCCCAGCAGCAGTGCTGTGTGAGCTAAACACTTACAATAGAATTCAACTCTAAATCCTAACAACTAGGAACCTAAAACAAGCAAGAAATAGTAGCTCTCTGTGTTGCACCAGAGTTTGGCCAGAGAACTGTGCAACAGCAGGGGCAGGGGCAGGGGCAAAACACATCTGTGAGAAACAACAAAGGGTTAAATTTTCACAGAACTGCTAAAAATTACTAAAGTTACTGATAAAAGGGAATTCGCAGGCAGTAGGTGGACCCCACCAATCAGAAGGCAAAGACCTTGAGAGACCTTCAGACCAGGACAAGGACTGATCCAGTTTAAACCAATAGAGGTCAATGATCTAGTATTCCAAAATTACTACTTTGCTTACTTAAAAACCTCATGTTATCTGACACACCCCACATAGAATTAGAGCCTCATTAACGGAACATGGAATGCATGATAATATATGATGAAGTGAAGGGGTCATGCTTAAGAGTAGTATGTAACGGATGTATGGGGAAAATTGAAACCCTGAAGAGAAATGACCAATACTAAAAGAAAGATATGTGACTTCCACATCAGGAAAAAAGAATTCAGGAAGCTGAATAAGCATTGCAAGGAAAAGGAAAATGAATAAGTATCTGATGACATAGAACAGCCAGTAGATTCCCAATAGTGTAGAAAAGAAATGAGTCATGAAAATAGAATTTGTGAACTGCACAGTAAAAATAATTGATAGAATGGAAAAACTTGACTGTTCAGTGGCAAGTCTCACAAACAACGCAAAAAAGAGGATAACTGACGGAATGCAAATACACAGAAGCAAAAAGACAGTCTAGAGTAATAGAAACAAAAACCAATAACATTAAAAGAAAACATGATTTTTCATAAGAGTAAAATACATTGATCTTCAAAACAGAACAAGTAGAGACAATTTAAGGATTATTTTAACTGAAGTTTTAAAAAAAAGACACCATAATTTAAGAAATCATAGAAGAAAACTGACCAGAACTGAACAGAAAAAATAAAGTATTAATTGAAAACATCCATAGGTCACATCCAGAAAAACTCTATGCTGCAGACTCCAAGATACTGAATGTCTAAATTAAATCATTCCATTGAAATTAAAATTAATTAAAAACAATTTTGTTTTTAAGTAGAAAGACTTGAATACACAGGAAAAGAAATTCAAATAACACTACCCTATTCCACAACCTTATGAAACTGCAGGAGGGAATGTAATAATATTTCCCAGTGAGCAAAGTAACTTAAGATGCAGCCCAAGGTAATCTTCCCGACAATTCTGAGTCTAAAAATACATGAAAAAAAAGGACATTTGGTAAGAAGAGGTATTTAAAACATTCCCAGACAGGAAATTAGACTTGAAGACATAATTTGCTTCTCAAACACCCAAGACAACAGAAATACAAAAAGGGTAAACAAATATGACAAATAAGGAAACCAGCAACAACAAACGCAACTGAAAGGCCATTAAGAAATTTATTTCTAAACGTGCATAAGGAAAGCAGAGTGAAAGTAGAAAGTGGAGAAATAGATCATAATCATCATGGGCTAAATCCCTCAACACTGTCAGAAGATGAATAAATGTTTTCTGTAAGACTAAATTACAAAATGGTTTGATACATGAAGCAGAATGGGTAAAGGAAGAAGATAGGAGGTAATATATGATGTACAGGAATCTAGTCAAAGGCTAACAATGAAGGCAAACCAACTGTTGCAGTCACTTAGTAAAGAGAGAGCCTTTAGGAGAATGATCAAGGAGGCAAAGGGAGATATTAAAAAAAAAAACAAATAAATGGAGAAATCTTGTTTCACTGATGGAAATTAATGTATTCCCTTGTGGAAGAAAACATATATATATAAAGAGAGATAGGCAACTTACAGTGGCATTATCTGCAAGAATTTGTTGTCTAGAGAAACTATTTCAAGAGAAGGAGACTTGAAGATTTTGTGGACAAATGACACCTATAAGAATGGGAGGGCATGAAATCGAATTAGAGACTTTTAGGCAAATGGGAAAAATGAACAAGGGGAGGGAAAGGATCAATAACAAACTGAACAATCTAGGACATAGAGAGATTTCTTTAAATAGGCAATCATTTCTCTATTCGCTATTCTTAATTCTACAGGAATTGGTATTTATAAGAGTGAGGCATAACAGATAAAAGGAGGATGGGAGTAACATCAACTAAAGATAACAGAAACTCTTTATAAGCAGGTACCCAAAATGGATACCTCAAAAAATTTGATTCCATGGGGAATACATAAAATAAAAACTAAATAAGTATTAAAGTCCTAAATCAGAGAGCAAAAATCTAGAACAGACAGAAAGGAATGACACATAATTAAGGGAATGAAAGAAATTCTTTATAGAAAAATGTGCAGAAAATGGAAGTAAAGAAACTAAAAATTAAAACAAGTTGAAGGGGAATAAAGGAAGGGGAAATGTACTTGAATAGCTAACTGAGAAGCTATAAAGCCAAGCATGAGCAGCTCTCCAGAGGACTGCTGCTGTGAATAGCTTTAAGGTTCTGATCACATAATATAGTGAACTCTCTATTCAGCAGTAAACTAAAGCAAAACATTTACAGAAACTAAAGTTCAACATTCACAATGATATAACATAACAACTTACTGCTTAAAGAGGTCACATAGTTTTAAACAAAAGATAGCATTCAACAAGTCCTTAACTCAATCATCTTAAGGAGCAATCATCCTTAAGGCAAACAAAGTACAAAGGTCTCTCGCCCATAGGTCACATTGTCTTAATCTCATCAGTCAGAAAGTCTTCTTTCATCTTGACTGGAAACTAGCTCCCAATCATCCTTAACTCAATCATCCTTAAGGGGTACAAAGTACAAAGTACAAAGTCCTCCCACCCCTAGGTCACAGTAAATCATGATCTTGTCAGTCAGCACCAAGTACCCTAGGAAAGGTCCTTTAATCTTGGCTGGAGGCTGACTCCCAAAATCCATGGTTCCTCTTCCATGCTCTCAGTTCTTGCCTGAATTCACCCAACTGTCACCTGGATTCGTATGTAGTCAGCTCTCAGCTCCTTCTCTAGCTCCTGGTCCAGCTTCTGATTCCACTCTTGGTCCAGTTCCTGGTCTGGCTCCCATTCCATATTGAAGCTCACGGTGACCAGTCCACCTCAAGCCCTTCACAGTTTCTGTTTCTGGGAAGATAAAGATTAACAGAGCCACAACAACATTCATATACATTTCCAGCCCCATCATCAATTCATTTTCTGCCTGTGAAGTCAACACAGGCCCACAAACAGGGTCTGAGAAATCAATACAAATTATCAGTAAAGTCCTAGGACCTCTGAAAACATCAGTAAAATTCTCCTCCAGGACTTCTGTAAACAGACAACAAGAAAGTCCTCTTTCAGGGTTTATGAACCAGTCATAAAGTCCCAGGGCTTCTGTAATAGCAGCAATATTCTCTGTCAGCAGACAGGTCTGACAAAGTAACATCAACACAGGTAGACAAAGTGCCAGCACCACAGCCATGCTTCCCCCTAGTTCTGCTCAAACCCAACTGTGCTTGAACTTTTATGTATTATCAGCTCCTCCCTGTTCTGCCCACCTCTTCCTTCCTGTTCTGGTCTTTGGCAAGTCCCTCCCACTGTGGGCTTCACAGGTTTTGTTCCTAACAAAGACTTGATATAATCATGGGCAAGACTCAAAGACACTTGAACTGAAACAAGATGGTAAATATTTGAATAACTGAAACAAGGAGCTAAATACTCCTATGTTTGCCATTATAGAAACAAAAGAGAGTGGAAATATTTTAAAAACTGGATAAAAACTTTATAAAAAGAAAAAGGAAGTAATTAAAATATTAGGAAAGGGGGTAATAGGAGGAGGGTGATCAATTGATCTTGAGGGTGAGAGAAAGACAGCCAATGGGAATAAATAGTGTTGAAAAGACGTAAGACTGTACTTAGAGAGGAATGGGGAGAAAATTTAATTTGGGAAAAAATTAAAAACAAATGGTGAAAATATAAACTTGATTCTTCTTATTTTAAATATTAATACATTAAACATGCCAACAAAATTAAAGCAAGTATCAGATTGGAAAAAAATTAAAATTCCAGCATCTATTGCTTATAAGGATTACATTTTAAAAATGTACACAAAATAAAAATGAAGACCTGGGGGAAAAATAGCATAGATCAAGTGATTTTTTAAAAAGGACAGCAATAATACTATCAGAAAAAAAAGTAAAAACAAACATTGAAAATATAAAAAGGGATAGAGATTGAAACTCCTTTATGCTTAAAGACAAATGAATATCAATATTAAATCTACATACTCCAAATTCCCTTGCATCTATATTCAAAAAGGAAGTATTAACTGGACTACTAGAAGACAAAGATCATAACACAATAATGACAGGGAGTGTTCAATATCTCTCTATCAGTTTTGGAGAAGTTTAACAAAGATAAACAAAAGTGATAATATAAAATTAAACAAATTGATGGAGAAATTAGAATCTAAAAAAGCTTATAGTATCTTCTAAATTAGACTACTTAAGAATATATGTATTCCTTGTTGCCACATGGAACTTTATTCCCCCCAGGAAATAATATTTTATTGACTTTGGAAGCATAATAAAACTAATTCTAAAAACTTTTAAATTTACCTTTCCAAGCACCTGCTAGCCATCTTTTCATTTAGTGACAACTTTCCTTTTTTCCTCTTGTTCATTTATGGCAATAACACCAAAATTTTTGTGATTCATTCCTTCCATTTAATTGCCTACTCATTCACCATCAGACCCTTGTCTGATCCTTATCTCACATTTAAAATGTCAGCAACTAAGTTAAAGTTTGTAGATGGTCTGAAAATTGTTTTATTGTTAGCACCCTTTGGCCCCCACTCCATGCCACCATTATCACACAGAATTTACAGATACTCATGGCCCTTAGCAAAATTCTTAAGTTATCAGGAGTTGGAAGAAAGCCTCACCTGGTACTTCTAGCAGGTGTTAGAATATTCATTGGAGTGTTCTCTCCTGAGGATGTACTCCAAGACCCACAAGGCTAAAACTTGGAGATATGAATCTCATACCTGATCTCTGTTCTCCTCAACTTTTGTCTACCTATCCAACTGGCTCCAACTATGTCAGTTCCTGGAAAGGTAGCTAGAATATCCTAGTACTTTATCAAACTTCTCCACAAAGTCCTATTTTGACTCCTCATCTTGGCATGGAAATGAACTGAGCTTCTTGGAGTCCGTGCCAATGGAGCAAAAGCTCTGGAAGGTACTACCAAGTTAGAACAGGTTTGAATGTAGTCCCAGCATCAGATTATATGTGTTTTCTGAGAATCAGCCTATTTGTTGCCAAGAGACTGGGATGGTCATCTGTGATAAAGTCTTTGATCATGGCAACCCAGGAAACAAAGAAGAAAAAACACAGAAAATGACCTTTAGTCCTGTTCATCTACCTTCTGCTATTATAATGAAAGTGGTAGAATGAAAGAAAAAGGGGTACTAAACTTTCTAAGTCTTAGTCTCATCTGAAAAATAAATACATTAAAACTCGACATAACTCAAAGGACACATTATAGCATAGAATAATAGAATAACAAATTTAGAGATGGAAATGACCTTGGAGGTCAAGTAGTCAAACTCTCCAATTTTATAGCTGAGGAAACCAATGTCCATAAGAGGTAAAGTTACTAGCTCAAGGTTAAAAAAGTGCTCAGGACTTGAACCTGGCTCCTTTGATGCAAACTCCAGTGCTTTCCAAACTATATCATGTATGTTATGAGGGTCAAATAAAATAAGACATACAAAGTCCTTTGCAAACCTTATGGCTAATATTACCTAAACATCATCTCTTATTATAGTTATATTATGATATGGTATCTGCTATTTTTAAAAAATAAATAAATAAATTTATTTTCTTGTTTACATCATTCATTTCCATGAGATTTTGAGTTACAAATTTTCTCCCCATCTTTCCCCTACCCAACACCTCAAAACACCCATCCCACTGTGTAACCCCTTCCCCAATCTGCCCTCTCCTGTGTCCTCCCCCTGGCCCCACTTTCTGATGGGGCAGGATGGATCTCCCTACCACAGCGCCTGCATATCTTAAGTCCCAGTTGGATGAAGTTAATGACAATAACAATAATAATAACAATAACATATACATGTATATTTTTAACATTTGATCATTGAACCCCAAACTCCAGATTCTTTCTCTTCCTCCCTCGTCACCCACCCCCACTGGAAGGACAATCAATTAAATACAGGCTGTACATGCGTAATTACACAGAACCTCTCCACAGTGGGCATATTGTGAGAAACTGATTATATGTCCCTCCTTCTTATCCTGCCCCTGCCTTGTTCTGTTCTCTACCCTGTCCCTGTCCCTTTACAGAAGTGTGTACTTCCAGCAACCCTCTCCCCCACCCCGCCCTCTCCTCCATCATCCCACCTTTCATCCCCATCCCTCCCACTCTCCTGTGTGGCAAGATACCAGGTTTAGAGTTTATATCATTTCTTCTCCAAGCCAAATTCAATGAGAGTAAGGTTGACCCTTTCTCTTTTGCCTTCCTGTTCTTCCCCTCCATTGTAACAATTATTCCTTGCCTCTTCTATGTGAGATGATTAACCCCATTCTGTCTCTCCCTGTCTCCTCTCATTCTAATCCTCTCCCACCTCAGAATTTAACCTTTTAAAGTATCGTCCCTTCCTATTCAATTGATCCTGTGCCCTCTATGTACTCATATGTACACATACTCAGATATGTGTTCATATGCATATATAAACCCTCCTATATAGACATATGTGTATGTATATGTATATATACATTTGTATTCCCTTAACCTATCCTCATACTGAGAAAAATTTCACAAGTTACAATTTGTTTTCCATGTTGGCATGGAAATAGTTCAACTTTGATAAGTTCCTTATGATTTTTTCCCCCATGTTTACCTTTTCATGTTTCTTGGATTTGACTATAAAATTTTCTTTTCAGTTCTGGTTTTTTCAGCAAGAATGTTTGAAAGTCCTCCACCTCACTGAATGACCATATTTTCCCCTGGAACATTATACTCAATTTTGTTGGGTAGGTGATTCTTGGTTTTAATTCTAGCTCCCTTGATTTCTGGAATATCATATTCCAGGCTCTTTGATCCCTTAAGGTAGAAGCTCCTAGATCGTGGGTTATCCTAATTGTGTTTCCACAGTATTCAAATTATTTCTTCTTGGCAGCTTGTAATATTTTCTCCTTGATCTGGGGACTCCGGAATCTGGCTATAACATTCCCAGGAGTTTTCTTTTGGGGATCTTTTTTAAGAGGTGATTGAAGAATTCTTTCAAGTTCTATTTTGCCCTCTGGTTCTAAAATATCAGGGCAATTTTCCTTGAGAATTTCTTGAAGGATACTTTCTAAGTTCTTTTTTTGATCATGGCTTTCAGGTAGTCCAATAATTTTTAAATTGTCTCTCCTGGATCTATTTTCCAGGTCAGTGTTTTTTTTCAAGGAGATATTT
>CM053583.1:255141046-255181640 GCA_028627135.1 Pseudochirops cupreus | reverse complement strand
TTAAGGCATTCTTCTCCTCATTGGCTTTTTGGGCCTCTTTTGCCATTTGAGTTAATCTATTTTTTAAGGTGTTTTTTTCTTCAGTCATGTTGTTGACTCTCTTTTCATGATTTTCTTGCATCATTCTCATTTCTCTTCCTAATTTTTCCTCCACTTCTCTTATTTGGTTTTCAGAATCCTTCTTAAGCTGATCTATGGCTTGTAGACAGTCTTTATGTTTCTTAGAAGCTTTTGGTGTGGGAGTTCTGACTGTGCTGTCTTCCTCCTATTCCATGCTTTGATCCTTTTTGTCCTCCAAGAAGGAATCTAGAGTTTGATTGCTGTTCTTACTTTGTTTCCTTCACCTGTCATGTTGCCAGTCAATTACTTGATTTTTTAGCTCTGTGGAACTCTACTTCCAGAGGGGAAAACTCTGTCCCAAATTGCTGGGGTTTTCACAGCTGCCGGAGCTATTAGGAAGTTGCTTTGGTTTTTTGCAGCCCCCACCAGCTTTGGCTCACTGAAAATGCACCTCAGGACCACCACCCAAGACCACAATCCAGATCCAGGCCACTCAAAGCAAGAGTACTTAGCCTTTGAACAATTGCTTGGCCCCCTGCAGTCTGCAGGCCAGGAACTCTGAAGCAGCCACTGCTTCTGTAGCTTCCTTGCCCTGCAGGCAGTTTGGCCGGACTGCTTTTCTCCCCCAAATTTCGCTGAGTTCCACTGACCTTTCACTTTGTCCTTGTTCCTTATGGCTTGATAATTCTGGAAACTTCCAGAGCTGCTGCTGATCCACTCTCCTGAAGGCTCCAGCTGTGGCTCATCCTGGCCATCCCGGGGCCAAGCCACGGTTTCAGGCTGGGCTGGTTTTCTGCTCCCAGTATGCTGCAATGAGCCCTTCCTGTTGAGCTGCCTTCAGTGGGAGATGCATTTTTGTGAGTTTTGGAGCCCTAAAATTTCTTTAGAGTCATATTTTATGGGTATTTGAGGTGGCTACATGGGAGGTGCAGAACCTTGTTGCTTCTACGCTGCCATCTTGGCTTCACCTCCCCACCCTCCCTCCCCCCGCCATGGAACTTTTATAAAAAATCGATTGTGTATAAGCACATAGAGATATTGTAAGCTAATGTAAAAAGCCAGAAATGGTAAATACATCCTTCAGAAACCGTAATACAACAGAAATGGTAATCACTTGACAGAATACAAACTAAAGACACAGACATAAATAAAGATGGAAAAATGCAATACTAGTTAATGAAAAAAATGTAGAAACAGTTGTTATGCAGTAGAAAATGACAATGATGTAACAACTTACCAAAATACCTGGGATACAGCTAACATGCTTGTTACAGGAAAAAAAAATCATGTTCCCACAAATATATATTTACAAAATGATAGAGAGGATTAATCAACTTTGCATTTAAAAATTAGAAAGTTAACAAAAAATTATTTAAAATAAACACAAAAGCAGAGAAATAAAAAATAAAGGAGAAACAGATGAACCATAAACAAAAATAAACTATAGAAATAAAAAATAAAATTAAAAACTGGGTCTTTGAAAAGACTTATGAAATTGATAAACCTTTAGGCAATGCTGTTAAAAAGAACACCATAGAAAATCAAATCAATGTAACAACAAATGAGCAAGATGAAACCACGACAAAAACACCAATTATACAACAAGTAATCAGAATCTGTTATATAGTTACATGTAAATAAAACTGAGAGCATAAATTAGTGTAATACCTTCAAAAACATAAAATATTCAAACTGATAAAAGACCTATAGAGCTCCTAATGACCCAGTCTAAAAAAAAGAAGAAAACTAGTAGTAAAAGAAAGTAAAACTAGTAAATGAAAGAATAAAACTTCTGGCACTGATGGATTCACAAGAGAATCCCATCAAACTTTTAAAGAGTAATTAGTATCCACCAACACTAATTAGTTTTTTTAAATGAGAAAGAAAGCACCCTACTAAGATCCTTTTAGGTGACAAATATAGTCCTGATTTCTAAGCCAGGGAAGAATAAAGTACTGAAGAACAAAACCCCAATATTTTAGTGAATATAGACTAAAAAATTTTAAATAAAACCCAATTCCTTTCAAATAAAATCCTACACTTGTCCAAGAAATAATCCATTAGGACCAAGTTGAACAGAATGCAAGGATAATCCAATATTAAGAAAATGGTCAAGATAACTGATCATATGAAAAGTAAAAACACCCCAAACGCCATGATTATCTCAATAGATGCAGAAAAATACCTTTGATGAACTTTTGACAATGTACATGTTAAGTTCATGTTAAAAATCCTATGATGTATAGGCATGTAAGGATTTAAAAAAAAAAATATTAGGCACAAAATGTGCCTGAAAGTGAAAGCAAGCATCATAAGCAATGAAGATACACTATAAATATTTTTAACAAATATAAGAAAGAGTAAAGCAAGAATGCCCACTTTCCCCCTACTATTTCTGGAAATGCTAGCAATAGCAGTAAGACAAGAAAAAGACATTAAAACATTATGACAACTAAAGAGGAATAAAACTATCCCTATTTCCTGATAATATCATAGTTTACTTGGAAAATCCTGGGGAATAAGTGAAGATACAAACTGACACAATTAATAGATTCAGTAAAGTTGCAATCTACAAAGTGAACTGACACATGTACGAACAAAATTAACCAGACACTAAATTACATAATCCTATAGAATTGGGAGTCAAAGATCAAATCATAGAAAGAATAGAAAAAAATCTTTTAAAAGAATGACAATGAGACAATACACTAAAACTTGTGGGACACAAGCAAATCAGGTCTTTGGTGAACATTCATATCTCTAAATGCTTTCCTCAACAAAACAGTTAAAGAGCAGCTAGAAACAATTAAATGCTAAAAATGAAAAAACTGAAAATCAAAGAAACAATTATGAAAGTTGGAAGCAAAAGGGTCATTTAATTAGCAAATAATATTAGGAGCTGATTTTTTGAAAAAAAAAAAGGAAAATGGATAAAGCATCTATTTTGATTTTTCTTCTTTTTCTTTTTTGAGGTCATTCACAGTTAAGTGACTTGCCCAGGGTCACACAGCTAGTAAGTAGAGATATTGTAAGATATTAAGTTAATTGTTAGCAAAGAAACTATAGTAACACATAGTATGATGAACAGGTTGAATTTATAGAATAGATGTAGGTTTGGTTTAGTATGAGAAAACTAACAACATAGATGTAGGGTTGGTTCAACAATAGAAAACTATCAACATAGACCCATTCCTGTTTTAAAAAAACTAGGAAACATAAGAAATAAACAAAACTTTTCTTAAAATGATATTTGATTTGAACTCAGATCCACCTAACTTCAAGGCTGGTACTTTCTCTACTGTACCAACTAGCTTCCTCCTTCTAATTAAAAAAAAAAGACAGCCAAATTCCCAACGTCAATAATAGAAAGGAAAAAAAAGGTGAGTTCAAAACAAATGAAGAAGAGGTAAAGGAAATTATTAGAAACCATTTGTCTAATTATATGGAACTTTTGTTGCTCAGCCATTTTTTAGTCATGTCTGACTCTGTGACCCCCTTTTGGGGTTTTCTTGGTAAAAATACTAGTGCCATTTCCTTCTCCAACTTATTTTATAGATGAGGAAAATTAGGCAGACAGCATTGAATGACCTTCCTGGGTTCACACAACTAGTGTCTGAGGCAAGATTTGAGCTTACAAAGATGAGTTTTCCTTACTCCAGGCCTGCCAGTCTATCCACACACCTGCCCATATGATACCAATGCTGACCAACTAAAGGAAATGATAAATATTTACCAAAATACAAAATGCCTAGTAGAACAGAACAAGAAATGGAGGATTTAAATAAGTATCAGGAAAATAAGTTGAAGATGATAGAAACCTAGGGAAAATTTCTTGAAGCTGATTTATTTAGAAGCTAATTTTATCATACATTCAAACAACAATTCAAATATTGCATAGATTGATTGGAAAAAATAGGAAATGAATGAGTTCTATCAAATTCCTTCTATGATAGAGATACCATCTGTATATAGTCTTCCCCACCCCTCTACCCCCAGCTTCCTCCGACCCAGGAACAGGGAATTTAATGTTAATCATACCATAAACAAAAATTCTCCTAAACTTACATATGGCACTAAAACAAACATTGTCCCCAAAACAAAATAAATATTCATTTATAGCTTTTAGGGAGAATATGCTGTCCATCCATTCTGCCTATTCAACCATCCCCAGACTCTGAACATTATGTTAGGAAAGTATGAAACAATTAATTGTAAAAAAAAAAAATCTATTCTGTACTATCATGTCCTTCAGCTGACAGGGAATAAAAATGTGTAGAATGTAGTCAAGAAATAAACTCTTCTTATAATTTTTGGGAAATTGTCTTCACCTTAAAGCAGAGTAGGGAAACATGGTCCCTGGGCTTTACAATGAACATGAGTATATAAGAAAATCATATGCTGGTACTGTCTTGTACTTTGGTTTGAGTTGAGAATCAATATAAAGATGGGGAGCTTTAAACCTAAATTCCAAATGAAATTTAACATAAATTTTAAAGAAAATTGTTAGCAAAGAAACTATAGTCACATAGCATGATGAACAGTTTAAATTTATAGAATAGATGTAGGGTTTGTTTAGTATGAGAAAACTGACAACATAGATGTAAGGTTGGTTCAACAACAGAAAACTATCAATATAGACCCATTCCTGTTTTTTTTTTAAACTAGGAAACATAAGAAATAAACAAAACTTTTCTTAAAATGATAAGTAGTGTGGATCTAAAATGAAGAAACAGAATTATAAATGATGAGGACAAGAGGATTTTCCAGTAACAAGACTGAAGGTAGCTGTCAATTTTCACCTCTATTATTTGACTTCTATTATTTCTTATAATCCCTAGTTATACCAATAAGAGAAAAAAATTGAGGAATAAGCATAGACAAAGTAGAAGTATTTGGTTTTGGTTTTTGCAGATGATATTATAGTTTACTTAGATTAAACAGAAAAACTTTGATTGAAATGGTAACCAACAAAGTTGCAAAATAGAAAATAAATCTACACAAATCATCAGTATTTCTGTAGAAGATCATCAAAACCTATCAAGAAGAATAAGAAAGAAAAATCCTATTTAAAATAGCTACAAAATCTATAAAATACTTTGGAAATTTATCAACCAAGCCACACACAGAACCTATATGACTACATCTAAAAATATTCTTTCCAACAATATAGACCTAAATAAGTGGAGAAATATTATTACTCATGGATAATAAAATAAAAATACTACATAAATTAATTTACTTATTCAGTACTTTGATCAATAATCCTAACAAAAAATTACTTTCTAGATTAAGAAAAATAATAACGAAGTCACCAAAAAAAACGAAAACTCATTAATCTCAAGGGAAATAGTTTTTAAAAATAGGGAGGAAAAAGGCCGAACAGTATCAGATCTGAAAGTGTGTCATAAATCAGGAATGATCAAAATGATTTGGGAGTATCAATTGGTAAAAAAAAAAAAATAAAGTGGTTGGTCAGTGTATACAACATGCATGAGCAAGCAAGTCTAGTGGCTAATTTTAGATCAACCTAAAGATAATAGTTTCCTTGGTAAGGTTACATTGCTTGACCAAAACTTCTAGGTAAACTGGAAAGCAATCTGGTAGAAATTAGATTTAGTTTAACTACTCACATCATATACCAAGATAAGTTCCAAATGAACACCTAAATTTGTTATTAAAGATCACATCAAAAACAAATTAAAGGAGCAAGCAAGAAATTGTGCCTTAGACCAATGTTTAAAAGAATAGCTCACGATTCAACAGGTGATAGAGAAGAACCCAGAAAATGAAATGCACAATTTTGATTACATAAAATGAAAAGTTTTCACACAAACAAAACCAGTGCAACTAAAATATAGGGGAGACAAAAAGAAATCTTTGAAACAAGTCTCTGATGTTGCTGTTGTTCAGTTGTGTCCAAGTTGACTCCATTTGGGATTTTCTTGGCAACGATACTAGAGTGGTTTATGATTTCCTTCTCAAGCTCATTTTACAGATTGGAAATGAAGGCAAATAGGGCTAAGTGACTTGCCCAGGTGCCCATAGCTATTAAGTATCTGAGGCCAGATCTGAACATAGGCACAGCATTCAATCCACTGTGCCACATAGCTGCCCATAAACGGTCTTATTTCTAAGATACTTAAGGAAATTAAACTTGTAAGAGTTGCTCTCCAATAGATAAATGGTCAAAGGATATGAAGAAGCAATTTTTAGGAGAACAGAACCAAGCTTTGAAAAGTAATGAAAAAATGAAGGACTCCAAATCACTTAGAATTAGAGAAATGAAATATATAGCAAACTATCAATATCCACATGGAAAAATGCTCTGAATCAGTATTAATATAGAAATACAAATTAAAGTGATTCTGATGTTCTCTCACCTCCTTAAGATTAGTAATTTTATTTTTTTTAAAAAAAGGAAAGTAATAAATATAGAGAAGTTATGTGAAAATACTACATTAATGCCTGATGGTAGATTCCTAAACTGATCCAGTCACTCTGGAAAACTAATTGGATCTATATACCAAAAGCCAAAATACCACTACCAATACTAGGATACTTGTAAATGTTCAAAGAAATATCAAAAGGTCCCAGTTGTACAAAAAAAAAAATTTGTAACAGTTCATGATTATGGAGACTAAGGGAGTACCTGTCACTTGGGAGAATGGCCAGACAAATAATGGTATATGAATGTAAAGGAATATTATAGTGTCATAAAAAGTAACAAAAGAAATAGTTTCATAGAAACCTGGGAAGACTTATATGAACTGATGCAGACTGAAGTGAGCAGAATAAAGAAAACAATTTGCACAATTAAATTAATTATTGTGAAGATTAACAATTTCAAAGACTTTAGAATTCTCATCAATACAATGACTAACCACAATTCCAATGGACCAATGATATGAGATTCATCACAATAGAGAGGTAATGAAGTGGAGATATAAAGAGACATATTTTGGGATATAGAATAGTAATTTATTTTGCTTAACCACAAATATTTTTACAAGAATTATGTTTTATTTTTATTTTTCTGAGGGGAAATAGAAGGATGAAGTGCTTATTAATTTTAAAGGTCAAATAAAATTTAAAAACATAGAAATAAGGAATGTTGTGGTAAGAGTAATCTACAATGTCTCTTAAATGCAGAGAGAGGGCATGTATGTGATTTAGTCTTAGAATGGAAACCTAGTCTTGTAGCCCATTCTGAAGTAAATAATCCTCTGATTCTTGCCCTCAACTCCAAGAGTATTTATAAAATTATTTTTCTTTTTTTCTTCCATTAAACTTAGGTAATTTTATTAAGATTTACACTCTTCATGAAAGTAAAGCATGTATTTCTGTTAAAATTTCCTTCTGAATTGCACTGGGTTTCTTTGCTTATCCCCAGCAAGTTGATTTTGAAAATTTGTCCAAGGACACGCATCAGATTTCTTCAAAGAAGGAGGCCAGATGGCATTGTCCAAAGGATAGATTGATGTGATACTTGGAAATTCAATGATGAACCCCCAAAGCTGCATTCAAGAAAGAAAGTTCAATGTTATACATAATTCAATTGTTCTGAGTAGGAGCAGGAGCTGAAGGAAGAGGAATCTACTATACTGCAAGAATAGTTTATACAACTTTGAGTAATTTGCAGCACAGGCTTTATTTAATGTTAAAGTAAGATTACAAAGATAATGAAAAGAAGAGAAGAGAAAATGTAAGCAAGCTATAGGGATGACATTCTAAAGGTCAAAATTGTAATATTAAATAAATCTTACAAAGTTTTATAAACCTTAATTTATTGTCTGTGTGCAACTGACATTTTAGCTCTTGCTTTAATACCAGGCACTTCAAAGTATTCTTATAGAATAGTTGATAACCCTTTTACACAGCATAATTGGAATTCTGGATGTTAGAACATTTGGTTTCGGAAAGATTTTTAAAATGTTAATAGCTGTCTTTTAAAATGGTGTAAGAATGAAATACTATGAAAAGTAAAGGTTAAAATGTCATTCTGTGCATAATTTTAATATTATAAAAACTAAGCATTTTTAATGGAAAACCTGAAGGCCTACTGCAAGTTGGAAGATACAAGCTACTACATTATAACTCGGAATGTATTTTGAGTTTTCCTCCATTTACTCATTTCTCTGTCCTCAGTTCCTGGATTGTAACCTTGTGCCAGGACCAGCTCAGTTCCCTTCTATAATCTTAAATATGGTGCTGGGCTCTAGTCCAATCTATCCTACAGTTGTTTTTTTAAAATAAATTTTATTTCTCCCCAATTACATGTAAATCAATTTTTAACATTTGTTTTATTTTTTTTTTAAGTTTTGAGTTTTAAATTCTATCCTTCCTTCCCTCATTTCCTTTCCCCATCCCTAAGATGGTAAACAGTCTGGTCTAGGTTATACAAATGCAATCATATAAAAGATTTCCTTATTAGTGATTTTGTGGGGAAAATGGAAGGAAGGAAGGAAGGAAGAAAGGAAAGAAAGAAAGAAGGAAGGAAGGAAGAAGGAAGGGAAAAATAGTATGCTTTGGTCTGTATTCACAGGATATCAGTTCTTTCTCTCGATGTGGATAATATATCATCATGTGTCCTTTGAGATTTTCTTGGTTCATTGTATTGTAGAGAATAGCTAAGTCATTCACAGTTTTTAATCATAAAGTATTGCTGGTACTCTGTACAATGTTCTCCTGATTCTACTCACTTCACTCTGTATCAGTTCATGTAAGTCTTTCCAAGTTTTTCTGAAATCATCCTGCTCATCATTCCATTACAACCATATATCACAATTTGTTAAGCCATTCCTCAACTGATGGGCGTCTCCTCAGTTTCTGATTTCTCAGCCACAAAAAGAGCTGCTATGAATATTTTTGTGCAAATGGGTCCTTCCTGGATTCCTTTTAGTTTGTCTTTTTGGGATACAAACCTAGTGGTTGTATTGCTGGATCAAAGGATATGCACATTTTTATAGCCTTTTGGGCATAGTTCCAAACTGCTCTCCAGAAATGTTGGACTAGTTCACAACTTCACTAACAATGCGTTAGAGTCCCAATTTTTCTACAGCCCCTCCAACATTTATCATTTCCCTTTTTTGTCATATTAGCCAATCTGATGAGTGTATGGTGGTTCCTCAGAGTTATATTAATTTGCGTTTCTCGAAACAATAGTCCCCTAGAGTCTTAATGCTGCTACTGCTTTGCGCACAGTTTTGGACAAGGAAGCTGGATCCTGGCCCCCTTCCTCTCTTTCAAAGCCCCGTCCTGAGACAATGAGTTATTATCTAGTGCTAAGATCAGGCCACACACTCTGACTCAATCCATAGCTTCTGCTGCTGTCTAAAAGTGTTCTAGATATCCACAACCAGAGAAAAGATCTTCAGAGTTTGAATACAGATTGAAGCAAACTACTTGATCTCTCTTTTGTGTTTAGTATTGTTTTGTTCCTTCTTTCTTGTTCACTTCATTGATTATAATTCTTTTTTACAACCTGACTAATGCTTAATGCCGCCATGGTGGGGGGGAGGGTGCGTAGAGGAGGGAGAAGAGGGACGGGAAGAAAATTTGGAACTCAAGGGACTGTGGAACTGAATGTTGTAAACTAAAAGTAGATAAAGAAATTTAATGAAATAAAATTTTTTTAAAAAAGGAAAAAAGAAATGAGGAAAAGATGGACTTCATGATAACCTGGAAAGATTTATATGAACTTATGCTGAATGAGGGGAGCAGAACCTGGAGAACATTGTATACGATTACAGACACATTGTATCTGTGATAACTAACTTTGATAGACTTGGCTCTTCTCAGCAATGCAAGGCTATAAGACAACTTCAGAGGACTCAATGGAAAAAGTTATCCACATTCAGAGAAAGAATCATGGAGTCTGAATGCAGATGGAAGCAAACTATTTGCTCTCTCTTTTTTGTTTCTCTTTGTTTCTTTTTTCTTGTGGTTCATTCCATTCGTTATAATTCTTCTTTACAATTTGACTATTGTGAAAATATGTTTAATGTAAAGGTATATGTAGAACCTGTATAGGATTACATGCCATCTTAAGGGGCAGGGGGAGTGCAGAAGAGAGTGAGGGGGAGAAAATTTGGAACTCAAAAACTCATGGAACTGAATGTTGTAAACCAAAAATAAATAAACTTAAAATGAAAAATAAATAAATAAAAGTGTCCTAAAGCAGGTGCTAGCTTCCATCCCATCTATATCATCTTGGGCATTCACCCACCAGGAGTTAGCTTCATTTCCTACTTTGGCACTGATATGTTATCAAAGATCATACTTTCTTGAAGCTTCCCAGAGGGTCCAGTAGTATGCTTTATCCAGGTATTTCTCTTCCATGGCATTATCCTTGAGCAGTCATTGAGAAGTTTCTCCAGCAGAGTACATGAGAGACCCTGCTGACTTTATGCTCTGTTTACCAGAGATCACATTGCTTAGGTGGCCCTGGTGTAACTTCTGATCAGAATGTTTGCAGATTTCTAGCTGTTTCCTCATGTGGCCCTAGACTGGTTGGAGGAGCACAGTGGCATCTCTGTGATTTTATTGAATCTACTTCATCTGGCATCCTTTTTCCTCTTTGATTAAGTGTTATTAAGGGAAAATAGAGTCAGCTGGAACATATCACATAACCACCTTTGCTAGAGACTTCCTACATTGCATTTCATGCCTTGTAGCCTCAAAACTGGTATAGTGGATAGATTGTTGGACTTGGATTTATTTCAAATCCTACCTCAGACACTTACTGTATGACTCTGGACAAAAACAACCTTTTTGACCTGTAAAATTACTTTTAAATGTTGAAGGGGAGAGATGTTTTCCCTTGTTGAAAGAAAAATTCTTCATTTGAACTTTTACCCTGATTAAGGAGCCCAAACTCAGGACAATGAAAATTTAAAGGATTTCATTATAAGTACATCAAGGTAGCAACACTTTGATGGACTGATCATTGGAGATCAGCAATGGCTTCAAGGTGGGGATAGCTTTATTAGTAACTTTAAGATAATCCAGATAGGCCCACCTCAGCAAAAGATGTGAGGCCCTTGAATCTCAGTTCCCCCCCAAGGTAGCAAAAACATGACAATTTGCAGGTAGGAATACTTGACAAGGAGCAGTGACACAAAAACTGCAGATATGTTATCTCCTTCACCCATCAGAACCTTCCCTAACACTGATAAGACAGGCTGGGAACAGTGGGTAACTAAATCAACATAATTTTCTGCATGCTAAACTCACAGTATTCAAGTTGATCTATTTTCTGCAATGCAGTATCTGGATTATTTGTTCTGGCTTGTCTTTAAAGAAGATTGAACTGAAATTTTGCAGAGAATGTCAGAACTAGATATAGAAGAAAGACAGTTTTATGTGATTTTTCAAAGGACTAAGATGAAAGAAATTAATTGAATGTGATTTAATAATACTTTTTTTAAAGCAATGAACCCCTTTAAGATCTTTACAAATGGACAAAGTTAAGGGGCATTTAATGAACAAACAATGTTATGCAAGAGTATGTGTTATTCAAACTGCTTTTAACTATAGCAAAGGGAGTATCCATTTCTCTCTGAATACTCTTTTTTGTACTTTGTAAAGAATGTAAGACTTTTGAGAAGACTCATTTGCCCAAATAAATGAAGTGACACTTTGAGTAACATAATCAAATATACAAGATGGCCAGGAAATTAGCTGACTAGTCAGGAGAGATAATGAACTTGCTCCCAAGGTATAAATTCTCTCTCTCTCTCTTTTTCTTTCTTTACCTCAAAAATCTAATTATTTGCATTTACCTCCAGAGATTTAGACTTTTAAAAAGTAGAGAACGCTGAACCACATATTTTTTTTTTATTTTGGTAATTTTTGGGAAAATGGCCACTGCTTGGTTATGGGAAAACTTGTAGAGACAAAGATTTAAGAAATGTATTGAATAGTCATCATACCTTAGGATAAGACTTCTTATCAAAGGACCCAGCCCTGAACCTAGAAGAGGGTTTTGATTTTTTTTTTTTTTGTGGTTGTTCCTTTTTTTTTAATTCTAGTTCTAAAGCACATTGGTTTTCCAGGTTGACCCTGTTCTCACACCTCGTGTCTAGGGAGTGGCAGACCTTAAAGCTGAGGATGCAAAAGAACAGAAATGAGGGAGCTTCTGTCAATATAGTCTCTGTTCTTTCTCTTTTTTTTTTCTTCCCTTTTTGGAGGGTAATTGAGGTTAAGTGACTTGCCCAAAGTCACATGGCTAGTAAAAGTGGCCGAATTTCAGCTCAGGTCCTCCTGGCTCCAGGGCTGATGCTCTATTCACTGCACCACTTAGCTACCCCCGTTCTTTCTCTTTTTAAAAAAATTTGTTACATTTTTAATTTATGGAATCAAACAAACACTTCCATAACATGGTACAATTAATAATTGTACATGTAATGTAATAACTGTACATGTACATGTAATAATTGTACATGAAACTGCAAATCTACTATGCACAACTTGCTATTCCTATCAAATATACAGCAAAATTATGATGTAAATTTCTTTTTTTTCTTCCCTCCTCTCCCTGCCCTAGAGATGGCTACCATTAGCAACAAATAGGAGTGTGTGTGTGTGTGTGTGTGTGTGTGTGTATGTGCGCGTGTGTAAAATTATTCTATATGTAGTTCTATTTATCAGTTCATTCTCTGGATTCTGATAGCATCTTTCTTCATATCTTAAGGTTTTAAACTTTATTTATCTAATTGATAATGATTTAGATAATTTTTTATGTGACTATAAATTGTTTTGATTTCTTCATTGAAAAGTTGCCCATTTGGGGTGGCTAGGTAACACAGTGAATAGAGTACTGGCCCTGGAGTTAGGAGGACCTGAGTTCAAAATCAGCCTCAGACACTTAGCACTTACTAGCTGTGTGACCTTGGGCAAGTCACTTAACCTCAAATGATGTCTTCTTCCCTCCTAAAAGAAAAAAAGAGAAAAGTCCATTCATATCCTTTGCTTATCAATTAGGAAATAATTTGTATTCTTCAAGATCTGACAAAGTTCTTCATATATTTGAGACAGGAGACCTTTATCTGATAGACTGTCTATAAATATTTTTCCCAATTTTCTGCTTTTCTTCTAATCTTGACTAAATTTACTTTATTCATACAAAACCTTTTTAATTTAATGTAATCTAAGTTATCCATTTTACACTCTTTCTTAAAGAGCATAGTAATACTCCAGCTAAGGTTTGCAGCAGGTCCTTAAGCTAGAGGTAATAAACTATAACTATACATAGGGAGCTTAAAAGGAAAACGATGAGATTCAGGGACACCTCAAAATGTTGGGGTGCAAGGTCATCCTGAAAGAATTTGCTCAGGCTGGCTCCAAATCAAGTAAAGGCATTTATTGTGGGTAACACACACAACAAGCAGGCTCCTTTGCTCCTGAAGGGAGATGCAGCTGAAGAGAGACCCCAGCTTAAGGTAGTGTGGTGGTAGCCACCAAAGAAGAGGGTCCCCCACAAGGGAGATGGCCACTTAAGGGGGATGTATCCCACTACTCTGGGTTAATAAGGGAGATGCCTGTTAAGGGGAATACCCTCCAGTAGTTTTTTCCACTATTATTTTCTTTTCTTTTTCTCCCCACAAAAATTTTATTTTAGACATTTTATTTCTTCTGAATTTAGAAGAATTTTATGCTCTCTTGAATATATATATACATTTCCCTCTTAAACCTATACCCAATGAAAGTAGGTTAACAGAACTACCAGCCCTCCTCCCCCATATAGTTCCTGTGTATCAGTTCTTCTTGTAACTCATTTGTATGAAATAATTAGTTTTTAAAGCTATTTCTAAATGGTTTTACTTTTTAATTCATATCACTCAGGTTTACCATAATCTTTCTTATAAACTACCCAATTATTAATAAGACTCTTACTTACATATATAAAAAGTAGAGAATCTGTCCTTGTGGATCCCTTACAATCAATCTTTGTTACGTACGTTATATTTCTATTGGCTCTTGTATGTCCAATCATCTATTAAGTTCAGGATTTTTTAAAACAAAGTCTTGAAAGTCTGAGAGTTTATCAAATATTCATTTTTTAATTCAAAATAATACTTAACTTTGCAGGGTATGATAATTTTTGGCCAGAAACTCAGTTCTTGTGCTTTTCCATATGTTGTATTCCAAGACTTGCAGTCCTTTAATGTCTCTGCTGCTAGGTCTTGTGTAGTTCTAATTGTGGCACCCTCATATTTAAATTGTTTTTATCTTGATGCTTTTAATATTTTTTCTTGAACTGGGGATTTCCAAATTTGGCTATGGTATTCCTATAAGTTTTCCTCATAGGATCTCTTTTTAAGTGGTGATGGATGAATTTTTTCTATTTATACTATCTTCCTTGTTCTAGTACTTCAGGGCAATTTTCTTTAATTACTTCTTGTATTACTGTATCAAGATTCTTTTTTTTTCATAACTTTCAGTTAGTCTAATTATTTTTATGTTTTCTCTTCTTGATCTATTCTCCAGATCTGTTGTTTTTTTAATGAGATGTTTCACTTTCTCTTCTATTTTTTCATTATTCATATTTTGTTTAATCATTTTTTTTGATGTCATAATTTCACTGGTTTCATTTTGCCTAATTCTAATTTTCAAGGTCTCATTTTCTTCCTTAAGATTCTGGATCTCCTTTTTCTAATTGGTTGAGTTTCCTTTCATACCCTTCTTGTTTTTCTTGGGTCATTCTTATTTTCTTTTTTAGTTTTTCCTCCATCTCTGTCATTTGATTTTTAAAGTCTTTTTTAGGATTTCTGAATTCCTTTTGGGCAGGTGACTGTTTGATGTTACTCTTTGGGGTGTTTCTTAACTTCAATATCCTCCTTTGAAGATGAACCCCAGTCATCTCTATTCCCATAATAGGTTTCTATGACTGGATTCTGTCTCCTTTGCCTGTTCATTGTTTTGTGGCATGGATTAATTATTTGTAGTCACCTCTAGCACTGGGTTATGGGAAATGATGCCTCTTGCCCCAGATCTGGTTCTTTCCTCTAGCCTAAAACCAAAGCCAAACCTCCAACCTCCTGTAAGTGTCCACAGCCAGGGGCTTTCTGCCCCACTGCTTCTGCACACACTGGGCCTGTGCTGGTTCCTTCTCACCCCCACTGCTCTTCACAGCACAGCTGAGTTGGCATTCCTGGTCAGCAGAGGTTCCCTCTATCTTCCTGGGCTTAAACACCCAGCTCCCCTCACTATCCCAGGGGTAAAAGCTCCAGTGATTGGGGCCAAGGCAGTCTCTCAAACTAACTTATACCAGGGCCTGCCACTTGTCGTTTAAGAGGCTTTGCTGCTTGATGTTAAAAGTAAACCTAGCCTAGAGATGTTTACTCTTCACACGGACCAAACCTCCTCCTGGAATTTTTCTTCCAAGAGGATCCCAGTTGTCCCCCTGTTCTTATTTATCTCCATTCATACTTTGTTCACCCTAAGGTGCTATTTTAAGTATTTTGTGTGGAAAAAATTTTGAGAGTTTGGAATTTTCTGACCTATTCCACCATCTTCCCAGAATCCTCTCCAAGGGAACACCCTCTAATTAAGGAAGATGCCCCCTAACTAGGAGAGACTAGGGTAGGGGTGGCATACTTTGGGTCCTTGGCCACATGTGGACCTCTAGGTCCTCAAGTTGGGCCCCTTGACTGAATCCAAACTTCACAGAAGAAATCCCCTTAATAAAACGATTTGTTCAATAAATTGGACTCAGTGAAAAGGCTGCACCTAAAAACAGCCACTTGTGACCTAGAGGTTCTCCACTCCTGGGCTATTTATTCTTCTAGAGCAGTGGTTCTCAACTTTCCTAATACCCTTTAATACTCGTATATGGGCATATCTGCATGTGGGCAGACACGCCTGATGATGGACAGAGGAACGATGTCTCAGTTCCTAAGACCATCAAAAATATGTGTTTTCCTATGGTCTTAGGTGACCCCTGTGAAAGGGTCATTCAACCCACAAAGAGGTCGTGACCCACAGGTTGAGAACCACTGTTCTAGAGGAAAACTTGCAGTGGGTCTGGGTATGAGGTAACCAGGGACAGAAGTTCAGAGTTTAGGTTATTATCTATTATTATTATTATTCCATTGTTCAGCCCAGTGCAGAGGGTCTGGGAAGGCCCAATTAGTTTTGGTCTTTCTTGGATCAGCCTACTTGAATCTCATTGTCTCCTAAAGTGGCTTTAAGTGGTGCTTGAGATAATGGGCTTCTCATTGACCTCTATTTGAATCTCATCAAAAATACTTGGCCAGAACATCTTTCTTTCTGTGCCTTGTGATTAACTATTTTTTTTTTTTAGCTTTTTAAACCCTTAGAACAATTCTCTCTCTCTTTGTATTCTGAAAAATCTGAGGGAAAATGTACTGAAAGTCACCTTTTAAGTGTTAACTCTTTCCTGGTTCTTAGAAAAGAGAAAAGTTTGTGCAAATAAGGAACCAACCAAAAGGTAAATAGGATTTAATTAGAAAATCTAATTGGATACCTGGGAATTTTACCAATTAAAGTGAATTAGAAGTCAATTTAAAAATAACTGGAATTGGTGTGCTTTTTACAGGGAAATTTTGCTATAAATTATGAGATTCCTATACATTTTTTCATAATAGGTTAAGTGTTTGGATCTTGAGACATGTTTTGCTTCTTGCCTGCTAAGAGAGAAACTTATTTAGCAAAACAACTTCAAATAGACATGAAATTTATCGGGTTAATTGTTTTGTTACTTCTCTGAACACTAGGACGGAACTTAATTGTTAATGGAATAGACCAAGTTTTTGTAAGCTGTTAACAATTTTTATAATTGCTAAAACCCTCTTTAAAGGATTTGATGTGCTTCTGTTGAGGTTTAGGGTTTAGGGGTGCTCAGGACCCCAAAATATCAACATGCCAGATCCTGCCATATAAATTCTACTCAAGTCTTCCCTCAGCCAAAGTAAAGCAAAATTTATTAAAGATTTGCTATAATGGGTGGACTCTTAAGGAACCCAAGTATTTGTGACATTTATATTGGACAAGCAGGCCAGAATAATCTGGCGTAGAGTGAGTCTGCGTTAGGTTAATCTTAACACCTTAGGGAAGGCAAGGTGGACTTTATATACAGAAAGATTGTGGGAGGAGGAGTAGCCTAGAGGAGAAGTTTGGAGGAATCTAAGGAGGATCTTTGATGAACTGAGGTCAGACTCCAGTAATGAGATTAAGGATGGGAAAAAGCTGAAGGCTACCTGGAGATGACAATGGAAGGCTAGGCTAGTTTAAAGGTAACAGATTTGGGTTTAGAGATCTTGATAGGATCAAGGGTCAGAAGTAGCTGGACAATGGAGGACTAGGCTAGTTTAAGAGTAACAGAGATTTGGGCCTAACTATAATGAAATATTTATTGCCTTTCATCAAGTGGGAAGATTCAATCAGAGTTGAAGGGGTTTCCCAGAGTGTGAGCCCCATTATTTCCATCTCTAAGGTGTAATGGCCTCTCAACTCACTAGCCTAAGGGCCAGCCTTGGGCTGTATTCTCAGGAGGGACTGAAGAGACCAGAGGCAAGAAAAGCTTGCAGCAGCTGTCCTTTATTGCATCATAGCATCCCTTAAATACCTTAGAGGTAACATGATAAGAGCATGATCTCCTCATGCACAGGGGTGTGGACCAATGGAGGATGGCCGAACCAGTCATCTCAGCTGCTGCTAATCAAGCCAGTGGTCTTATGAGAGACTTCCTTGTGAGCTTAGCAACTGGGCTGTGACCCTCAGCACCACAGGTGCTATTGGACTCGCATTGTCCTTTATAATTCTCCCTTTTTGTTGTAGAAAAATGCCAAGTGAGTATCAGCCTGAATCATGACTAAGCTATTACAAAAACATTAAACCAAATAAAAAAGAACCACAAAACAGTAATATGCCTCAACTATGAGGTTTTAGCCATCACACAAAATGTCCCATACCTATAATCACAGTCCAGTGCTGTTTGTATTAGCTGCTGATATTAAATCAATTCTGGCTTGTTCTTCAAAGCCTTTTGACACATTTTGAGCTTGCACCATTTGGTTTTACACAGTAGAAACAGACATAGCAAGAGACTAATGGTACAGTTCATGCAGGTCACATTAAATACCCCTTGAGCTCCTGTTACATTATGTCCCCACATAAAGGCTTATCTTCCCCCCAAACATGCTCGAGTGTAAAAGCTACATACAACATTTAGTTGTACTTTCCAGTCCCTAGCTTGAGCACATGCTGCCATGTTCCCCAATGCTGCCCCAAGCTGTTATCACAATTGGTCCCATGGAAGCCATGGCTTTCCATAGAACATTCCAAGCTCTGCCTTTTGATGGAATTCACCTTTGTACTGGAAGAGAACATATTATGTATAGTTTATAATGTGCCATCAGTGGCCATCCACTGTCATTAGCAGTTTTGCATGTTGAGCTTCCCCCTGTACACTGGGGAAGTGAGGCATTGCAGGGTGTCCCCCACAAGGTGTACATGCTGACCTGATAGACACCCATTCCTGTGATGTTCATGGCCTGTAAAGTTTATCTTGACTGATGGAGCGGATGGTGCGATGGGTTGTCAATGTTTTTCCACATGAGCAGGTAGTGAGATGGCAAGCATGGTGAAGGCAGCAGCCAGTAGCCACATCCCTTGCTGATTCATTTGGTGTGGTCTCTGTCAAGATGGGTGCCTCCTCTTTTTCCTTTTCTGTTGCTGGTTTAGAGATAATGTGGACACTCTTTGCAGGAACCCACTGTTGACCCTTCTCTGTGGAGATACACGCATACCCTGGCCCCCATGTAATGAGAGGATAGGGGCCTTCCCAAGTATCCATGGGTGTCTTAAACATCACTTCCTCACCACTGCCATCTCCTTGCCAGCTCCCCAGCTTCAGTTTGATCTTTTCGACTCTACAGAGATGTCGCCTAGCAGGCGTGAGATCCTCAGAATCGAATTTTAAGTAATTCAGTGTATAAACCATCCTGTTTATGTGATCCTGTCCAGTTGGCCTGGGCCAACTCCCTTTTTTTGCTTTTCAAGATAATCCTTGATGGTTCCATTAGCTCTTTCCACCATGGCCTGTCCTGTGGGATTATATGGGATCTCAAAGAGATGTAAAATACCATGCTCAGTCATAAAAGTGGCCATGGCAGAAGATGTATAGGCAGGACCATTGTATTAATAGCCTCAGGGATACAAAGAGCCTGGATCATAGCAAAGAGCTCATTCTTTTTGTGGATGTGTATGGTGTGTAAAAAATCTTTGTAATATTTAAAGAAGGGGAATATAGAGATGTGTGTCCATTGGAAGTGGCATCTGTGAACACATTTGGCCCTGCCACTGGTTCAGAAGAGGCAATTTTTGGTTCCACCCATTGCCAATTCGTTCTTATTTGTGTAGTGGAAGGATGCTGCCTGCTTTCAGATCTCCCACAGCTGTAGAGTCTTATTATGGATTTAGGGGTTTGAATGGAGAGGTTCATCTGTTTGTCTAAAAAATGTGTGGGCCTCAGGGTGCCTCAGGGCTGTTGCTAGTGGGATCCTTGTTAGATTTATTATGCTTTCTCCCTTAAGTCAGATTGGGAGGGTAATTTTTTCTTAATTCTACAGCACTCTCTTAATCTGCTAATTTTACCTTGTACTTCAGTGCTATGTTTATTCCTAAAAATTTCTTAGAGAGTGAAATGCTCTTAACCCCCCACTTAAAGGGAGTGGAACTTTTGGAAAAAATTCTCAGAGGCACACCAAGTTCCACTTCCCCAAAACTGGGGAGCTCAAAGTTCTCACCTTTTAAATGTTTCTTTACCAGATCTTAGCAAAATTCCAATTTGCCTACATGCCAATTAGTATAATAAATTCTGACTTAGCACCAGGTTATGAATGACACTAATTCACTTTTTCACATTCCCTTAAAATGACCAGAATAAGTTCAAATTGATTTTTAGTAGCATTCCAATACACAAGATTTTTTCTCTAATAGGTGAAACAGGAAATGGTTAATTGCTTATTTGTTTACCTTTTCAATCTAAGAGAAAAATTCCCATATTATTTCTTATCACCTTCTCCCCACTCCACTTGGCCAGAGCGGAATGAAGGGAAGGAGATTTTCAAACCTTCAAAAATCTCAAAACTTCTGTTCACACTTTTCTTACAGAATGACAAATTACTCTCACACACTCACTCACATAAAGACAAAACAACAGACACAGAAAATAACAGAATGGATCCAAAAGCCCACACAGAATTTATAGGAGATCTCCTGAAAAAATTAAACAGTTGCTGCCTCTCCAGATAGTAATGGAAGCCAGGTGAGAGTTACTTGATGATATTAGAGACAGCTGTATCACACTGAAGTGCTCGAGCCACCCCTAGCACTTTTATTTCTGATGTTAAATATATCATTAATATATTCTATAGAAAAAAAGCAGAAATTGGGAAATGCTGGAGTCCCTCTTCCACTAACTCCTCCAGTGTTTTTCCTAATGCAAAGAATACGCATGGGACACCTGAGGGAGCTTTAGTAGTTCCCTTTTCTATGTCCCTCAGCCAAGACCCTGCCTCTATTTTACACTTGCTGTCCTCAGGCACACTCTCTAGCACACTTGGTACTACTTTTTCTTCTACTGTGAACGTGCTTTCATGACCGTATTTTTTTCTTCTTATTTGTTGATTCACTTGAATTTTGCCCAACTCTGTAGTCCCAGGGTCTCTGTTCTGCCTCATATCCTGCACTGCCAAGTTTGAGAGGTCAGGATACAAGGGCATATAAGCGGGCATGGGTGGCTGAAGCCACTCCCTCTCTCTCTCCAGGGACAGATCCCTGCTTGGGCCACCTTTGCTGGGAAGTGATGGACTCATTTGGGTACAGACAGGGAACATATGAACCTCCCTTCTCTCTCCTCCAATGGCATCTTTCACTAGGTGAGAGGTTGTAAAATTGATGCCCTGGATTTCCCTGTCCCTGGGACAGGTCCTGCAAGCCTCTTTCTCCTTCGGTCTCACTGTGCCTATGTATTGTCCCATCTTTACTCACTGCGCTCCGAGCTCTGCCAGTTCCCGGATACCACACAGTCAATTGGGAATCCACTCCTGGAGCCTCTGTAAATAGAGGTGTTCATCCCCTGTTTTTTTGGGAGTGTACTGGCATGAGTCTGGGGTCCTTCTATTGGCCCCGCATTCCTTCTCTTGAGCCCCATGTTGGATGCCAGCTATAACATCCTACCCCATCTTTTTTGGGGTGCAGTGGCATGATTCTAGGGTCCTTCTATCAACCCCACCCCACGTTTTGGTGCCAGCTGTAATGGCACTCAACTCAGTAGCCTAAGGGCCAGCCTTAGGCTGTATTCTCAGGTGGGACTGAAGAGACCAGAGGCAAGAGAAGCTTGCAGCAGTTGTTCTTTATTGCATTGTAGTGTCACCTTAAATACCCTAGAGGTAACATGATTAGAGCATGATCTCCTCATGCACAGGGGTATGGACCAATGAAGGATGGCCAAACCAGTCATCTCAGCTGCTGCTCATCAAGCCAGTGGTCTTATGAAAGACTTCCTTGTGAGCCTAGCAACTGGACTGTGATCCTCAGCGCCACAGGTGCTTTTGGACTCGCATTGTCCTTTACACTTAGGGAACAACAAAATTGTAACTAATTTGCAATAATTCAACAGAGTTTAGCTATTGTCATTGGTTTTGTTTAACGACAACTATATACTTAAATTTTAAGGAAAAATTCAGTGAAGTATAGTTTAGAGAATAATAGTCTGAAATATTATTGGAATATGAAGGAAATAAGAAAGCTGGGGGATTTTCAGACCACAGAATAGATGTATAAAAAGGAAAATAAGGTTTGAGTATGTTGAAAGAAAAGTTTAAGTGGTAAGTGTATGAAACTTTATGTATTTATTTTATAGAAACTGTAGTAATAACAATTGCAACTTGCTTTGAAAGTAAATAGAGAAAAATTATAAAGAGCTATGAGTAAACTGAAAACAATGGTTTCTTTCTGAGATTTTAAATATTGCCATCAGTAATTTACTTTAAAACCCAGGTTGGAGCTAAATTAAACTGTGCTCTGAAGTGGAGTAATTGGGGTAGATCAAAACCTAATATTAGATTGTGACTTTAAAATCTTTGGCAGTAGATTAACTGGAAATAGTGGGTCCCATAATTTCAAATGTTTTGAACAAATGGACCTCATGAAAAATGTAAAATCAGTATTCTTTTGGTGTATAGATTTGTGAGGGATAACTTGCAGTTAAGTTTCCCCATTCTGAAAAATCAAATCTAGAGTGGCTTCAGCATCCACTAGGCCTAAGTTTAGAAGTCACCTGACCTTACAGGAATCTGGAATTTAGAGCAATGGAGACCCTCCCCACTGCCACCTCAGCACAAGATATGCTAAATAAGGCTCAAATGGCTTTCCTGACCTTGCATTGGACACCTACATGTTTCTGTGTCCTTTGACTCTGAGATAGATTCCCGCATTTAGGTTGTGGGCCAGCCTCCCAACCAATGAGAGTGAAGGCCAGTTGGAGGGGTTGGGTTTCTGCTTTAGAAGGTTATATAACCATGGGCTTGCTTCTACATGTTGCTCTCTCCCTGGTAGATGCCATTTGAGCAACTGGGGCAGGGGGTGCTTTCTCATGAGGAAGAACAGAGACCTTTTCTGATCCCAGACTCAGATTCCAAACTCTTTCATCTCACACAGATTCAATTGTTAAAAGAATGGTGTTAAGTATTTCAAACTGTTCATTTAGAAATGCAGTCGATATTTATTTTGTATTTTCTATGAATTTGATATAGTAGGAACCTCTTTAAGATGTCCTTATCTATGTAATAAAGAATTTTAAGATCTTATCAACCCTGCTAAGAGTTTGAAGTAATGAGGTTTGGAAAATACTGCTGAGTTCTGGACTCTGGCAGCAGACTGACATCTTAACAGAATCTGATTAAAGTATAATGATTTAATTTTAGTTGAGAACTAGAAATTACAAAAGGAAAAGAATCAATTCATATCCCTACCAGTTATATACCAGGCTACCCTAAGAACTTTCTGAAGGTTTGACTTCTTAGTCAGCCACAAGTAAGATTAGATAAACTTGTGTTACTCCAGTCCACCAACCTTTCTGGATAGTTTAAAAGAATCTCTTGCTTATAGAGTACTTAACATCTCGCCTCCCCCATATTATACCTCAAGCATAATGTAATGTAACTATTGTGATTTTGAGTGCTCCATTCTGGTTTTAGCCATAACCATTAAGTAGTATCTTAAGTTTTTCTTATATCATGAAAATTGAGAAACCTTATATTAACTTTTTGTGTTCTCAGAAAACCTTGGGGGACTTTAAATGGTCCCTACCATAACTAGACCAAACTTGTTACAATTTTTTCCTTTACAAAAAAATCAGTCATAATCCTGAGCCCACCACACTTTTACCTAACCTAATGGTAACAGGTATGATTTCAAACTGGTGAAGATTTTTTGTATTTCCTAGTTCTGTTAATGTAAAATTAATTACATGTTTGTAGTGTAAAACTTGATAACCCCAACATAGTTAGAAAAATAACTTGTCTTATAATTCAGATTCTGTTAGGTTATAAACTCAGCTGTTAAAGTGTTGTCTAAAAGCTGCTAACTGTTTTTATTAAATGTATTTTAGAGTGGTACACATTTTTCCAATTGCCTTCTTGAAACAACCAAGGAAATCTGAATCTAAACTCCCCTCCCTTCAAGGGAAAATCCAACAATTGAAATTAGAAAAAGAGTGGAGAAGGAAGGGAAACTGTGAATAAAATATTGTCTAAGACTGTGAGGTACAATTTTTAAATCCTCAGTCCTCTTTTCATATATTAGAGCAAAAACCTAAAGAGTCTCACAAATACTTATCTGTTCCTTTTGAGAATGTCATTGTAAACTTACCACTCTGAGGAATTATATGAACATTTTGCTGCTATTCGTTGTCACATAGATGGCACAAGAGGCTTTTTTTAAAAAAAAATTAAGTTTATATTATAGTAGCAGTGTTGCCAAATCAATCTGTCTTGATCAAAACTTATCAGAGGAAAAATAAGATGTCAAAAAAAAAAAACTGTGCCAGAGCTCACGCATTCTTATTCTTTCCAAGACACTGTGACCATTTACAATAAAATATTTAATTCTCCCCCCTCCACCCCTGTCTTTCCTATATAACTCACCTTCTGTTATGCCTAGAGAGTAAGGCATCTGTCTTCTGGCTGTGCATGGCACTCTGAGGTTGTAGTGGCCTTGCATTTGACCTGGGGCAGAATACTCAGAGTTCCAAGGTTCCTATGACATGAATTTGAAAATGCCAGCATGGCCTTGGGCCAGTGGAGTGTCATCTTGCCAGGCTGTGTGGAAAGGCAGCACATGTGAATAAGTAAAGAGGCCATGTAGAACTGTAAGAAAGTCAGGATCACTGGCACACGGTATAAAAAAATTGCCAGCAGCAAGGGACTAAAGGGGCACTGTTTGCTAATCCCTTCACTTCTTTTTTTCTCTCATTGTCATTTCAAAGCCATATCAGTCAGCACAGTTCTGAGAACCCCATTTAATTTTAGAATTATGTTATTTAAGCAGTTATTTATCTTTTTAAGAAAACAAAACAAGCCAAAAAAGCTTTTGTTTTAAACCAGGTTACCAAGCTGTGATTGTTCAATTATGGGGAACAAAATAGAGATAAAGAAAAGACACCAATAAAATCCTTGAGTGGTATGAAAAATTATTTTTAATTATTATTATCTTGGAGATTCAGGGCTTTATCTAGCGGCTTCTCCCAAAGTTTAGCTTCTTCAGAAGGACGTTACTGATAATGAGATTGCATTGAGTGTCCTTTTCCTGGTCACTACCGCCCTACCCCGAACCCCCAACCCCTAACCTCAGAAGTAACTCAGAAGTCACATACCCTAAGACCTTCATTTTAATATAGCCCACCTCTCAATGTGTTAGCCAATCAGAGTTGATTGGTACCCATTGAGAACAGCTACTCTTCCAAGAACATATAAACTGTTTACCACTAACCCCAAAGGGTGCTCAGTTCCAATGCTACAGCTCCATACATATGCAGACTGCTCACTTTGAGAGACATAAAACACGGACCCAGACAATCTAACTCTTGTT
Source organism: Pseudochirops cupreus (assembly GCA_028627135.1). Taxonomy (NCBI): domain Eukaryota; kingdom Metazoa; phylum Chordata; class Mammalia; order Diprotodontia; family Pseudocheiridae; genus Pseudochirops; species Pseudochirops cupreus. The sequence continues at coordinate 255,156,464 of CM053583.1, read as the reverse complement.
TGTCTTTGTTAGACCAAACTCTCAGAGGCTAATAATGGGCAGGAGACTGTTTTCCCCTTTCTACAAGCTCGGGAGTAATGATAAACCCAGAGTGGAAAAAAAGCGCAACAAATTCATCTGATATTTTTACTACCCGGCAAACTCAATGAATCTCCAGTTGAAACACAGACTTTTAATTTTGTTAAAAAAAAACAAACCTGCAGCTTTCTCTCTTCTGCTGCTCAAGGAGCCGGCCACAACCATGAATGACACTGTAACCATCAGAACCAGAAAGTTCATGACAAACAGACTTCTTCAGCATAAACAGATGGTTATAGATGTACTTCATCCTAGAAAGGCCGCAGTGCCCAAGGCTGAAATTCGAGAAAAACTGGCCAAGATGTACAAGATAACTTCAGACGTCATTTTTGTCTTTGGATTCAGAACCTATTTTGGTGGTGGCAAAATAACAGGCTTTGGCATGATTTATGATTCCCTTGACTATGCAAAGAAAAATGAACCAAAGCACAGACTTGCAAGGCATGGTCTGTATGAGAAGAAAAAGACATCAAGAAAGCAGTGAAAGGAACACAAAAACAGAATGAAGAAAGTCGAGGGTACAGCCAAGGCAAAAGAAGGACTAAAAGGCACTATGGATTATGTTTATCCATTAAGGTAATTTTTCACCAAACCACAAATAAACTATGTAAAACTTCAAAAAAAAAACCTGCAAGAAGAGATAATAAGAGATAACCCATTTATTTAATATATAACTTTGGACAATCTAAAATATCTGGGAGTATACCTGCCAGGAACTACATGAACAAAATTGGAAAAAAAAATTATGCAATTAAAATCAGATTTAAATAGAAAAACATTAACTGTTCGTGGGTAGGCAGGACCAATATAACAAAAATGACAGTTTTACTAAACTAATTTATATATTCAATCCCATCTGAATTAAATTACCAAAAATTTATTTTACTGAATTAGAAAAAATGATAACAATTTATTTGGAAGAACAAAAAGTCAAGAATATCAAAGGAGATAATATTTTTTTTAAAAAATATAAAAGAGTAAGGTTTGGCAGTACCACATCTTAAACTATATCATAGGGCAATATTTATCAAAGCTTTTTGGTACTGGTTCAAAAATACAAAGATAGACCAGTGGAGCAAAGTAGACATACAACTTACACACACAAATAAATATGGTAACTTTATATTTTAGAAGTATAAAGACTTCAGTTTTGGGGAAACAAATTTATTGTTAAAAATTTGGGGAAAAATGGAAAGGAGTCTGGATGAAATTTGGCATAGACTAATATCTTAATACTATTTATCATGAAAAGGTCAAAATGGATAGAGAGGGAGCTATTAAAACAAAATTTGAAGAGCATTAAACATATTACCTATCAGACTTAGGGATAGATGAATAATTTATAAATAAACGAGAAGAAGAGAGCAATGTGAAGTACAAAATATATATTTTCAGTTTCATTAAAATAAAAAAGTTTTTGTACAAATAAAACAAATGTAGCCAAGATCAGAAGGAAAGCAAAAATTAGGGGAGGAGAATTTATAGACAGTTCAGGAGATAAAGTCTCATATTTCAAATATATATAGGGAATTTTGTCAACTTTATAAAAATATGAGTCATTCCCCAATTAATACATAGTCAAAGGATATGAACAAGTTTTCTGATGAATAACTCAAAGCAATTTGTGGTTACATATAAAAATGCTGTAAATCATTACTGAATAGAGAAATGAATGTCAAAAAAAAGAATGGTGGAAAAAAAAGAAAGAGAAATGGAAGTTAGAAAAAAAACCTTGAAATATCATTTTACACTTATCAGATTGACAAAAATGATTCAAGGAGAAAGCAACAAATTTTGGAGGGGAGGTGGGGAATTTGGGACCTTAATTCATTGTTGTGGCTTTGTGAATTGATGCAATCATTTTGGATAGCACTTGGCAATTATGTCCAAAGAGGTATTAAACTGCTTATACCTTTTGACCTAGCAGTACCACTACTAGGTTGTAATGGCAAGCAAAGTGGGACTTTTTTTTCCTTGCTGTTTTTATGTGTGTTATTCAGTTTGTCAGCCTCAGTTTTACATGCCTCTACACTGAGACAATCAGACATGTGCAAGTGGGCTCTAACCAATAAGATACATATATGTGGGCTCTAGCCAATCAGATACTGAGTAGAATTGTATATAAATAGAGTAGATGTTGAGAAGGCAGGCATTAAGGGAACCAGCATTGAAAGTGACACAGTGCTTAGAGAGAGAAGCAGCTTGAGTGGGTGGAGAGGGGAGACCTCTAAAAACTGAGAGGGTAAAGGAGACTTCTGTGAGCTGGGAGGAAACCTTTGGTGGCAGAGACTTGCTGAATGAGTCTCTGAACTTTGAAAATATATAGAGTTGTAAGGCAGAAACCTGCCCATGGGAAGGGGCTTAAGCACCTTTTGAGAGCTGTTAAAGTGAGCTGAGCTGTTAATACAGAGCCTCTGGACTTTGCAGGTGAATTGAGATGACGATGCTAGTGGTGTGTGTCAGTACTGTTTGTTTTCCCAGAGGCAGAAGTTGCAGGCAGGAGCTCCTGGAGCCTGCTGTTGGACAGGAGCAAGGAGAACTTAGAGTGAAGTAGTCCCTGTGTCCTGAGAAATGGAGCAGGAGCAGAGAGCTGCCTATGTGTGAATCAAAGCAAGAGTTAGGAGCAGTCAGCCCATAGAGGAAGAGCCACGGGATGTGGAAGTCAGCCTCAAGCTAAGATGAAAGAGGACTTTACTTGGACACTTGGTATTGATTAAAGAGATTGTTCTTACAGTGACCTAAGGGTCAGTGGTGTGGTATTTTCTGCTACCCCTTAAAGATGCATTGTTCTAGGGAAGACCCTAGCTTGGGACCCCCTGATTTTGGGGAAGCAATGATATAAGCTCTGTAGTTTGATATTCTTACTGTGACCTAGGTGTAGATGGTGTGGTATTTTCTACTACCCTGTAAAGACAAGCAAACAAGTACTTAGCGCCTTGTTTCAGTTGAGCCTTGGCCTTGATTATATCAAGTCTCTGTTGAGAAACAGAACTTGTGAAACACACAGTAGGAGGAACTTGCTGATGCAATAGGAAGGGGCAGAACAGGAAGGAGCTAATGACCTTATATAAGGAGAAGCCTAAGCTGAGAGAGAGCAGAACTGAGAAGGGGAATGGTTGTGGAGGCCAGCACTCTGTCTGTTCTGTCTGTGTTGATTTTTGTTTGTGATACTTTGTACAGAAGCCCTGGCACCTTACTGGAAGCCTTGAAAGAGGATTTTTTCTTTGTCTGTTTACAGAAGTCCTGGAGGAGGGTTTTGGAGTGCCTGGGACTGTACTGATGGTGTATGTTGAGTTCTCAGACCTTGTTAGTGGGTCTGTGTTGTTGATTTCACAGATAGATAGTGAATTGATGATGGTGCCGACAATGTGTATGAATGTTAGTGTGGCTCTGTTAAGCTTTGTCTTCCCAGAAACAGAAACTGTGAAGGACTTGAGGTGGACTGGACACTGTGAGCTTCAGCATGGAACTGGACAAGGAACTGAATGAGGAGCTGCATGAGAAGCTAGATGAGGAGCTGAGAGCTGCCTACCTGTGAATCCAGGTGACAGTTGCATAGATTCAGACAGGAGCTTCACTGAATGGAAGAGGAACCATGGAATCAGGAAGCCAGCCTCCAGTCAAGATGAAAAGACCTTTCCTTGGATACTTAATGCTGACTGAGAAGATCATGATTTACTGTGGCCTAGGGGTGGGGGAACTTTGTACTCTGCACCTTGTACCTCTTAAGGATGATTGAGTTAAAGATAATTGGAAACTAATCTCCAATCAAAAAGAAAGATTTTTTGACTGAGAGATTAAGACAATGTGACATGGGGTAGAGAACTTTGACCTTTGTACTTTGTGTCCTTTAAGGAGGCTTGTTCCTTAAGGATGATAGAGTTAAAGACTTACTGAATGATATCTTTTGTTTAAAACTATGTGGCCACTTTGGTGAAAACTATGGCCACTTCAGTGATAAGTTGTTATGTTATAACATTGTGAATGCTGCACTTTGGTTTCTGTGAATGTTTTGCTTTAGTTTACTGCTGAATAAATAGAAAGTTCACTATACTATGTGATCAGAACCTTAAAGCTGTTCACAGCATCAGTACTCTGGAAAGCTGTTTGTGTTTGGCTTTATATACCCTTTAAGGATGTGTTGCTCTAGGGAAGACCCCAGCCTGGGACCCCCTGATTTTATGGATACAATGGTTTATGCTGTGCAATGTGTCATGCTTGGGAAGCCCTCGCCTGGGGCCCCCTGACTGTGTAAACAAGTATTTTGGAGAATGCTACTGAATGCAATGATATATGCTATGTGCTGTATAACATACTGAGTGTTATTAGAGAGAGAGACAGAGAGAGAAAGAGAGAGAGAGAGAAAGAGAGAGAGAGAGAGAGAGAGAGAGAGAGATGTGTTACTATGAATGCTATGCTTTACTTTATTGAACAATGTTAATTCTGAATAGAGAGTTCATTATACTATGGGATTAGATCCTTAATATTATTTGCAGCAGCATTCCTCAAGTGTGCTGCTGTGATCAGTGTTACCTAGATCTATTTCCATAGATGATTAGGGAAAAAAAGGAAAAGAACTTATATGTTCTTAAATATTGCAGGGATGCCTATCAATTCTGGAATTGCTGAACAAGTTGTAGATCATGATGGAATACTATTATGCTCTAAGAAATGCTGAGCTCAATGATCTTAGAAAAACATGATAGAATGGCGCAAAATATTGCAGGGCAAAATGAGTGGTACCAAGAGAACACTGTAAAACAGTAACAATAATATTGTTTTAAGAACAATTTTGAGCAAATAAGTCATTTTGAGTATTATTAATATGCAAATTAACTGCAAAAAACCTCTGAAGGAAGATGCTACTTGCATATGGAGAAAGAACTGACAAAGTATGTGTAGAATTTTACACACCCACACACTCACAGATATATATATATATTGATTTGGGCCTAATGGTAGCCATCTCTAGGCAGGGACATTTGGTGGAAGGAAGAAAAAAAAATTGCAGGGGGGAGGAATGAGACATTTGTGGTTTTATTGAATTAAGCTAAAGGGCTCCCACTGCTCAGATGAAAACTTTATTGAACAGTAGACCCCAGAAAGTTGCTGAGGAGTCTTGCAAGTCAATTACTTGTCCTTCTTTCCCAAATACTGCTAAATAAAACTGAGACACATATTGATGATCCATATATGAAATGATTCTATGAAGTTGAAGTTCTAGGAACTGAAATTTCCACCTTATACCTCAATACTTCAAAAGATTTGTGATCCCATTAATACCTCTGTCAAAGCAGATCTCAATCTTAGAAAATCATAAATGCTATATTGGAAATATGCATTCAGAATTAAAATTGGGTCCCTGAAGTCAAGAGAAGATGGATTGTCAAAAGTTGCAGAGATCAAAAAGGATAAAGACTGAGAAAATGACACTGAATATAGCAATTAAAATGTTATTCACAACCTTGAAGACAGTGGTTTTAATTAAGCTGTAAGGTCTGTGAGTCAGACTGAGAGGAATTTAGAAGCATTTGAGAGGTAGAGAGAGGGAAACTTTAAGTACATTATAAGCAAAGTGGTTGAGGAATTCTTGTGAAAGGGAGAAAGGATATGAGGTGGTAACTGTTAACAGTTAACAGGGTTAACAGTTTTTTTTTTTTAAGAATGGGGAAAATATGGACATCTTTGCTGATAATAGAAAAAGAACCAGTAGATAAGGAGAAGTATGACTGAGTGGGCAAGCTTCCAGAAGAGAGTAGAGGGTGTAGAGCAAGAATAGAGAACAAGTGGAAGGTTTAATCCTGGCAAGAAAAAGATATTTCTCATCATCAAAAAGACTGTAGCAAAGAGGAAGAGTATGCAAGAAAAGGGAGGTTGAAAGGGAATTTTGAGGTATGCATTTAGGGAGAAGAGAGAAGTCATGACTTGTGACCTTTATTTCCCCCAGCAAAAATAGAAATCTAGATAATTTATTCAAAGAGAGCATGGAAGAGGGAGTATATGAAGTGTAAGAAGAGAAGAGATTTGGAATATGTTATACAATAAAAAGATTATTGTGCAGCAGTGAGGGGCCAATTAAGATTAGATGAATAAAGTTTGTAGTGAACCCAGCTGGCACAGTTGAATTATTTTCTCTAGAAGTGTCCAGCAGTAGTTGTTTATGAACAGAGAAAGGAGATACTAGAAGCTGTTTCTTGGAGATATGCCAGAATATATCAGATTCTGAGCCAGTATATAAAATACTGAGTGTCAACTAATTTAACTAGAAGCCAAGCAGATGTATGGCACCCTGTGCCTTTTAATATATTTATCATCAACTAGGGTAGATGACATACCTTTCATTTTTCTTTTTTTTAAAATAATTTTCAATTATGATTTGTGATGCTTGGCCTGTAGATCACCTTGGGCAACTTAAGCAAGTGAGCTTTGCTTAGCAGAGTAAACCCAAGTATCATCCATACCTATTCTTGTTCAATGTTCTTCTGCTATAGCTAAGTAAATTATGTTTAATTCCTTTTTTAGTTTCTTTTTTTTGGCATAATTTAATTTATTATTTGTTACATTTTAAGTTGTTAACTGTCTTTTCCTCTCTCTTTTTCTTCTTCCCTCCATCTCTACTCCTTACTAGAGAAGGCCACCATATGTATGAATGTGTGTGTATACTTATATACACACTTGTATGTTTATAAAACCATAGTATGCATGCCTCTATTTATTAGTTATTTCTCTGGAAGTGCATTACAGGAAAGAATTAATAAATTGGTAAGTCTCTTTAAGTAATTATCATTTATGGATAGATAATTTAGAGTACACATATAACTTTGTAGCAATTAAGTAAACATAGGATTAAGTTAGACTCCTTCTAAAGATTAAGTTCCTCATTCCAGTCTTAGAAAATAAATAGAACTTACTCCCTGGAGTAAGTAAATAATTTTTCAACTACTAAAAAGGGGAACTTACTCCCTGGAGTAAGTTCCCCTTTTTAGTAGTTGAAAAATTATTTTAGTCAATCTACATCCCTTTAAAACTAATGGTTTTCACTGCAAATGCTACAGCTGCAGGATAATGATTTCTAAAGCAATTTCATTTTGACAGACAGATTGATAGATGCAGGTACTAATCCAATAGACAATCAGATTTAATAGCTGTCCCACTCGAGAAACTCCTCCAACATGCCCACACTCCAAAAACTAGCAATAGTATAAATTTGGATTAGGAAAGACTGAGAATCAGATGACCTGTCTTATATGAATTGCATTATTTTCAAAATCAATTTCCTTAGATTGCTGTAATTTTAAATTTCTTTTCTATTAAAATAAATTCTGTAAATCATGCCTTTGTCTCTCAGTTCTGAGGAATCAGATGACCTGATTTGATTGCAAATGCTAGTTTTACTTATTGAATCATTACACTCATCAGTTTTTGTGCTTCAGAATTTTCTTTTTCAGATAATTTATTTTACACTTAATAGCTCTTCTGAAGTTTGTACTCAAATGACTTAGTCATTCAAAGTTCTTCTTAGAGCAATATTGCTATTATTGTGTAGAAAGTTCTCTTGGTTCTTCTCATGTCACTTAATTATTTCATGCACCTTTTTGCTCTCCTAAATATATATGTCTTTTTCCCTCAAACTAATTCCTGATGAAAGTATGGTACCAGAAATACCAGCCCTCCTCCCCCATCTAATTCCTGTGTATCAATTCTTCCCCTTGCACCTCATTTGTATAAAATAATTACTCTTTTTAGTTGCTCCTAAATTGTTTTACTTTTTAAAATTCGTATCATACTCAGGTTTATCCCATTCTTTCTTATGACCTACACAATTATAAATAAAAATTTTAGACATATGCTTTGCATTTTTCATATATAAAAAGTAAATGGTCTGTCCTTGTTGAATCCCTTGTAATCAGTCTTTGGCATGTACCTTATATTTCTCTTGGGTCTTGTACATCAAATCTATTAAGTTCAGTTTTTCTTTTAACAAAGTCTTGAAAGTCTGACTGTTGATCAAATGTCCATTTTTTTTTCATTCAGGATTATGCTTAACTTAGCTGAGTTTCATATTTTTGACCAGAACCCTAGTTCTTTTGCTCTTCAATATATAATGTTCCAAGACCTGCAGTCCTTTAATGTCTCCACTGTTAGGTCTTGTGTGATTCTCATTGTGGCACCAGCACATTTAAATTGCTTTATTCTTGTTCCTTCTAATATTTTTCCTTGAGTTAGGGCTTTTGGAATTTGACTACAATATTCCTTTGAGTTTTCCTCACAGGATCTCTTTTAAGTAGTGATGGATGGATTTTTTTCTATTTCTATTCCCTGTCCCCCACCTTGTTCTAATTCTTCAGGACAATTTTCTTTAATTATTTCTTCTTTTATTGTATCAAGATTCTTTTTTTCATCATAGCTTTCAGTTACTCCTATTATTTTTATGTCTTCTTTTCTTGATATATTTGCCAGATCTGTTTTTCTTATAAGGTGTTTCACTTTATCTTCTATTTTTTTCATTATTCATATTTTGTTTAATTATCTTTTGTTCTCTTATAATTTCACTGGCTTCACCTTGCCCAATTCTAATTTTCAAGGTGTCATTTTCTTTTTTGAGATTCTGGATCCCTTCTTCTAAGTGGTTGTTTTTCATTTCATAATCTTCTTGTTATTCTTGAATTATTCTGATGTGGTAGGATTCTTTTGTTTGCCCTGCTGAGATCTGGGTCACAGTCCTGGGTAGCAGTCCTGGGATAAGGAGGAGCTCTGGTGTGGTGGAGCTTATAGCAGAGTGGAGAAGGAATCCTGCTCATGGTTCCAAGACAGAAAAGAGTGCTTGTGGTCACTCATAGACCAGAGAACAGACCAGGAAGGAGTAAATACCTCTCCTTTGATCATACCACCTTGGAAGAACTGAAAATTTACAGGCCCCTAGAGGTATCTCTGAAAAGAGCTGCACAAAACCTCTGAAGTTTGGGATAGTACACTACCCTTTCTCCACTGGAAACAGAATCCTACCTTTACAAAAAGTTAAAAAGTGAAGTATTTGACTGTGAAAATGAACAGACAGTGTTAAAAAATCTCAAATTTTAGAATCTTACTTTGGTGATAAAGAAGATCAAAATCTATAACCAGAAGAAGAAAACAAAGTCAAAGTTTCTACATCTAAAGCCTCCAAGAAAAATATGAATTGGTCACAGGCCATGGAATAACTCAAAAAGGATTTTGAAAATCAAATAAGAGAAATAGAGGAAAAAATTAGAAGAAAAATGAGATTGATGCAAGAAAATCATGAAAAATGAGACAATAGGTTGCTGAAGGAGACCCCCCAAATACTGAAGAAAATAACACCTAAAAATAGACTAACCCAAATGGCAAAAGAGGAAAAAAAAAGCAATGAGGAGAAGAACTTAAAAAGCAGAATGGACCAAATGGAAAAGAAGATCCAGAAGCTCACTGAAAAAAAAATAATTCTTTCAAAATTAAAATGTAGCAAAAGGAAGCTTATGCTTTTATCAGAAATCAAGAAGTAAAACAGAATCAGAAGAATGAAAAAATTGAAGACAATGTGAAATACCTCATTGGAAAAACTGCTGCCCTGGAAAATAGGTCCAGGATAGATAATTTAAAACTTATTGGACTACCTGAAAGCCATGATCAACAAAAAGACATCACCTTTCAAGGAGAACTGCCCTGATAATTCTAGAACCAGGGGGCAAAATAAAAATTGATAGAATCCACTGATTGCTTCTTGAAATATATCCCAAAGGAAAACTCCTGAGAATACTTTAGTCAAATTCTAGAGTTTCCAGATAAAGGAGAAATTATTGCAAGCAGCCAGAAAGGAACAATTCAAACATTGTGGAAACACAATCAGGATAACACAAGATCTAGCAGCTTTTACGTTAAGGGATTGGAGGACTTGGAGTATGATATTCCAGAGGTCAAAGGAGCTAGGATTAAAACCAAGAAACACCTACCCAGTAAAACTAATATAATACTTCAGGGAAGAAAATTGGACATTCCATGAAATAGAGAACTTTCAAGCATTCTTGATGAAAAAACCAGAAATGAACAGAAAATTTGACTTTCAAATACAAGAAGCCAGAGAAGCATGAAAAGGTAAACAGGAAAAACATCATAAGGGGAATATTAAAGTTGACTTATTAAAGTCTGACATTCCTACATGGGAAGATGATATTTATAATTCATGGCACTTTTGCAATATTAGGACAGTTGGAGGGAATATATGTGTGTGTGTATGTGTTTGTGTATATATATGCATCTGTATATGTTTATATGTATGCATGTATACATGCACATACACATATGCACATATATACATATAAATGTGTGTGCATATATTGTGTATGTATATAGATATAGATATAGATATAGGTAGACAGTGGACACGGTGATTTGAATATGATGGGGACAATACCCAAAAAATTTAATTAAGGCTTGTGAAAAGACTATATTGGGAGAAGGAAAAAGGAAGATATAGAATGAGATAAATTATCTCACATAAAAGTGTCAAGAAAAAGCTTTTACAGTGAGAGGAAGAAGGGGGAAGGTAAGAAGGAATGAGTTAACCTTATTGTCATTCAGATTTGACTTAAGGAGGAGACAACATACACACTCCCTTGGGTATCTTACCCTACAGGAAAGTAGGGGGAAAGGGATGGGGGGAGAGGATAAAAGGGAAGACAGATTGGGGGAGATGATAGTCAGAGGCAAACCCTTTTGAAAAGGAATGGGGTCAAAGGAGAGAATCAGATAAATGAGGGATGGTATAGGATGGAGGAAAATATAATTAGTCTTTTACAACATGACTATTATGGAAGTGTTTTGCATAACTATACATGTATAACCTATATTGCTTGGCTTCTCAATGAGGGTGAGTGTGAAGGGAAGAAGGGAGAAAATGTGGAACTAAAAGTTTTAAAAACAAATGTTAAAAAGTATTTTTACATGCTACTGGGAAATAAGATGTACAGGCAATGGGAGTATAGAAATCTATCTTGCTCTACAAGAAAGTGAAGCAGAGGGTGATAGGAGGGAGAGTGATAAGAGGGGAGGGAAGAGGTAACCAGAATGCAAGCCATCTTGTGGTGGGGGGGAGGGGACAAATGGAAAGAAAATTTGGACCTCAAAAGCTTGTGGAAGTGAATATGACATAAACTAACAAACAAGCAAATAAATAAATAAATAAAAGAAAATTTTAAAAGAATTAAAATTTACTTTTTCAGTTGCAAAATTTGTCTCCAATCTCCCATTCTCCTATCCCTTGAGAAATCACGTGTAAATAAAACCCATTATAAGTATGTATGTTTGAGCAAAACAAATTCCGGCATAGCCATGTCCAAAAAGTATATATTTGCTTCATTTTGTTTTCCCAATCTATCACTTCCTTCTCTCTCTGTGTGGAGGTCAATAGTATGTTTCATCATGAGTCCTCTAGAACTATGGTTCATTTCATTATGTTGATTAGAGTACCTAATTCTTTCAAATTTATTTGTCTTTACAATACTGTTATTATAGCATAAATTGTTCTCTTAGTTCTATTCATTTCAGTTTGTATCAGTTCATGGCAAATCTTCCCAGATTTTTCTAAAATCAACCACTTAATCCTTTCTTATAGTACAATAACATTTCATTGCTTAAATATAGCACAATTTGTTCAGCTATTCACCAGTTGATGAGTAACTCCTCAGTTTCCAATTCTTTGCCACCATAAAAAGACCAGCTATACATATTATTGTAATGTGATTCCTATCCTCTTTCTTTGATATTTTTGGGCTATAGACCTAGCAGTGGTATCAATGGTTGAAAGTGTATAACAATTTTAATAGATTTAGGAGAATACTTACAGAATGCTTTCCAGAATGGCTAGACCAGTTAACATCTCCTTTAAAAGTGTATTAATATATTCTTTTCCCGTGGTCCCTCCAGTATTTTTTTCCTTTTTTTTAACTTTGTGAATTTAATAGGTGTGAGGTGGTATCTCAGAGTAATTTTAATTTGTATTTCTCTAATTGTTAGTGATTTAGAACATTTTTATGCAGCTATAGATAGCTTGGACTTCTCTGTACACTACCTATTCATATTCTTGTCCCTTTTTCAATTAGGAAATGTCTGTTATTACAAATTTGAATCAGTATTTCAAAAATGAGACCTTTAATAATGAAACTTGCTGCAAAAATGGTTATTTCCAGCTTCTATTCTAATTTTAGTTGCATTGTTTCTTCCTACAAAATTTTTAAATTTTATGCAATCAAAATTGTTCGATTGTCTCCTGTGAACATCTCTCATTTTTTATGAACTCATTCCTCATTCATACATCTGTTAATTGCTTTATGTTCCTATAATTGACTTACAATATCAACTTTGTGTTGAAATTATGTACCCATCTTGGATGAGCTGTTGGGCTATACCTTGTTTTTGAAATTCTGCTTTTCACCTTTCCAGAAGTTTTTCATAGAGTAGTGAGTTCTTGCAAAAATAGGTGAGATATTTGAATTTATCAAATTTATCAAAAATTAATAAAAATTGTTTACTTCTGTTTGTTGTGCATTTATCCTTTCCTAGTAATCAACCTATTTCTTGTCCTAATACTAAATTGTTTTGATGATTGCGTCTTTGTAGTATAGTTTGAGATCTGTTGCTTCCAGATCCCCTTCCTTTGCACTTTTTTTCATTAATTCCTTTGACAGTCATGATTTTTATTCCTTTGCATGAGTTTTTTTTATCTCTTTAAATTAATTCTTTGGCAGTTTGATCGATATGGCATTTAATAAGTAAATTCATTTAGGCTAGTATTATCATTTTTATTATATTTATTCAGCTAATTCATAGGCAACAAATAGTTCTCCAGAGCTATCTATATTTGTATAACAAGATTTACATTTGTTTTCATGTTGTTTTTGTGTGGGAGTCTAGGCAAGTAGATTTTCAAATATTTTATAATTTTAAATGTTTTTTTTTCAATCTCTTACTGCTGTACTTTTCTGGTAACAAATTTTTAATGCGAATGGATTTATTTTATGTCCTGCAACTTTGATAAAGTTCTTTCCATCAGTGTTTTAGATGAAGATACTCTATGTAAACCATTATATCATCTGCAAAAATTAATGATTTTCTATCTCCTTTGCTTATAATTATTGGCTCAATTTCTTTTCCTTCTCTTATTGCTGTAGTTGGAATTTCTGGTTCTATATTGAATAGAAATGGTAATAATGGACATCCTTGTTATACTCTTTTTATATTGAAAAGGCTTTATCCCTGTTACAAATAATGCTGTTAGTTTCAGATAGCTACTTCTCATTGTAAAAAAGGTCCATTTATCCTTGTTTCCAAGACTAAAAATCAACAACCAGGAATAGGTATTATATCTTGCTAAGAAACTCTTTTCTTTTTTTAAAAAATTATTCACATGAAATAATGAAGAGTGAAATGATCAGAACCAAGAGAAAGTTGTTTACTGTAATAGCAATATTGTTCCAAGAACAACTTTGAATGACAATGTTATTTTGAGTATTATAAGTTCTTAGATAAACTATAAAAGACCTATAAGGGAAGGTGCTATGTACTTCCAGAGAAAGAACTGTTAAAAAGAAGTTTGTATAGTGTGATTTTACATACACACGTATGTATGTAAAGTGTGTGTGTGTGTGTGTGTGTGTGTGTGTGTGTGTGTGTCTGTGTGTATGTAATGGTAGCCTTCTCCAGGGTGGGGTGGGGATGGAGGGAGAAAAAAGTGGACAGCAGAAAACAAAGAAAACTTAGAAGGAAGCACAGAAAAGCAAGGTATCTTTGAAAATGATGGGTAGTATTTATTACATAGTTGTGGTTTTTTATGAAAATAAAAGTACAGTGTGAAATGGAAATTCATGGTTTTATACCAAAACCCCTTTTTTATGTTGTGCTGTTTATGTGGAAATATTCTTTTTGTTGGCTTGTCCGTTTAAGTTCAAAATGGATAAAATAAATTTTAAATGAAAAATATTTATTCATTCATTTTTTGATTTTTAAAATTTGGAGTTTCAAATTCTCCACCACTGATGAGGTACAGGCTCTGGGAACCCCCTCACACTCTGATTGAATCTTCCCACTTGATGAGGCATTTGTCTGGGGCCATAAGCCTTTCATTATAGCTAGGCCCAAGTCTCTTGCTCTTGCTCACCTAGCCTAGCCCTCCATTGTCCATATGCTTCTCACCTTTGCACCTGTCAGAATATCTATACCCAAATCAACTGTTACACCCTTGAACTGGCCTAGCCCACCATTGTCTGTAGGCTCCAGCAACTTAACTCATTTACTGGAGTCTGACCTCATTAACTCCTCCTGAAGACCCTCCCCCAGTTCCTCCTCTAGACCACCCCTAGATTCCTCCCACAATTTTTCTGTGTATAAGGCCCCATCTTGCCTCCATGTGTGTGAGAGGACCGTAGAATGACCTAGCACAGACTTGCTCTGTGTCCCATACAAGTGAACTTTTAATAAACTTTACTGTTCTTTGGCTGAGAGTAGACTTGAGTCAAATTCATTCAGCAGGGCCTGGTGTGTTGGTATTTTGGGGTCTCAAGCACACCTAACCCTAACCCTATACCTCTTCACACACACACCTCCACCCCCGCCCCCAGACTACTATAATGGCAAACAAAGTAGTACTCTGTTGCTTGTTTCAGCTATTCAAGTGCCTTTGAGCCTCACCTTTGATTATATCAGAAGTCTTTGTTAGACACAGTATACATTGTGTTCCCCTTAACAGGCCTAAGAGAATTTGGAAACTTTCCCTGCTCTTCCTAGGCCTAATCTCATCACATGGAGCCCCTTGTGGGAGAAGTTTGATGAAAGAGCTGAGCAGGAAGGGTGGAACAAGAAGGAGAAAAGCATAGAAAAGCTTGAGCAGAGCTGGGAACAAGCAGAACTGAGAGGGAAAAGTTGGCACTCTGTAGCACTCTGTTATTTTGTCAGACAGAAGCGCCCTGTCTGTTGTTCTTGGACAGAAGTCCTGAAAGAGGACTTTACTGCTGTTATAGAAGTCCTGGAACCCTACTGTTGATTTGTGTTTCTTTCTCAGACAAAAAATGAATTGAGATGATAGGGCTGGCAATGTATGTAAATATTGTTGTAGCTCTTTTAAACTTTGTCTTCCTAGAAACAGGAACTTTGAAGAGCTTGGAGTGGAACAGTTCCCATAAGCTGAATATCATATTTCAGGCCCTTCGATCCCTTAAAGTAGAAGCTGCCAGATCCTGGGTTATCCTAATTTTGTTTCCACAATATTCAAATTGTTTCTTCCTGGCAGCTTGCAATACCCTCTCCTTGATCTGGGGACTCCGGAACCTGG
>CM053583.1:255108166-255140546 GCA_028627135.1 Pseudochirops cupreus | reverse complement strand
TAGCTCTCAGGAAGATGCTGGGACTCTTCCTACTTACTTCTGGCTGACTGGATAATGAAGACTCCAAGACCGAGGCCCAAGACGGTGATCCGGATCCAGGCCGTTCAACGTGAGAGCACTGGCCTCAGAACAATTGCTTAGCCCCCTGCTGTATGCAGGCCGCAGGCAGGAAGCTGCAACACGGAGGCAGGTGCAAAACCTCTGCCTTTTGCTTTTCTGCTCTGGAGGCCTTCTGGCCGGACTGCTTTCCCCTCCTAAATTCGCAATCCCCAGTGACCTAGTTCTGAATGCTGCTCGCAGCTGCCACTAATCCGCTCACCAGAGAGGCTCCTCTGCTCCTCCCGTCCAGCCGCCCCCAGGGCACAGCCGCAGCTTCAGGCCAGGCTGGTTTTGGTTCGTAGTGCTGATATGGTTCCTCGTGGCCAAGCTGACTTTAGTGGGAAGTATCTTTGTGTGCATTTTGGAGTTCTAGGATTGGTTTAGAGTCCTACTTTAAGGGTATTTTGGGGTGGCTATGTGAGAGCTGTGATATGTTGCTGCTGCTACGCTGCCATCTTGGCTCCTCCCCCCTTGGGTCACAATTCTGAATGTTGTAGGGTAAAAGCAGCCCAAGGACTTCCTGTTTGACACCTGTACCCTTAAAATGTGTCAAACATTTAAAAAAATCTTAATGCAACAAGAGCTTAATCAAAATTATACAATATTAAATTAATCCACATAAATCATCAATATTTCTGAATGTTACCAACAAAACCCAGCAGAACAAGGTAGAAAGACAAATTTTTATCAAAATAACTATATAAGATTATAAAATATTTAGCAATCTTACCGACACCAACTTTATATCAATGCAGGTATAAAATACTCTTTATGAAAATTGAAAAACTTAAATAATTGGAGAATTAATAATTGCTTGTCAATAAGCTTTGTCAACATAATAAAAATTGCAATACTGCCTAAATTAATATTTGGTACTATTATATTTAATTAATTAAATTGCACATACTCTTTCATCCAATAATGTCACTTCAAGTCTTCTTCCTGAAAGAAATTAAAGAAAGAAAAGATTCACAAGTTTAAAATATTTGTAACCATTTTTTTGTTGCAACAAAAAACTGAGGGGCTACCTATCAATTGAGGAATAGGTTTAAAAAAAAGCATGAAAAATGCCAATAATTACATATTTGTCATATAAAATGATGAAAGTTTCAAAATTATTTTGGAAGATTTTTGTTATATGATTCAGAGTAAAGTGAGCAGAACCAGTAGTTATACAACAGCAGCCATGTAAAGCACTCTTCACCTACATGATTATAAGCGATTGATCCTGAAGTATGCTCTCTACCTCCTGACTCATCATATTGGGATGGCAGTTTCACAAGGGTAATTAATTCCTTGAAGCAGGAAGAATAACAAAGAGGATTTCAATCATATGTAGTGGTCAGAATAAGTTGTAACAGTTCATTGGTGCCCAATAGCCATTTTGATGGCTTACAGGTTGAGTTAAACTTATACTTCTTGGTCATAAGCCATAAGGAGCATACAAAATCCACAAGTCTCATTTCAGATCCTCAACTGATTTTCCACCCCAAAGATATTTCCAGGTGAAATAGCTTGGGCTTATGAACATTCATCAGGCAATAATATCTCATAGAAAGAGTACTGGATATGAAGTCATAGAACTGAATTTGGAATCCAAGTTCTGTCATTTAGTATATGCATGACGCAAAGTTAATTACTTCTGTGGGTCTAAATGTTTGCATCTTTAAAAGAGAAAGTTAAGATTTAGAGGGTCTGCTAAGGTCCCTTCTAGTTCCTATGATACTGTATTTCAACCCAACACAGTGACTCACAAAATGGGTTTTTAAATGTATCTTCAATCATTATTTTTGGGAATACAGATCAAAGTGGATTATTTCTATTGTTATAATTTGCATTTAAACTAAATCACCTCCTAAATAAATGAGTTCACGTGGAGAAATATTTTGAAGTCAATACCTGAGATTGTTTTTGCTGTTATGTGTCAGATATTGTTTCCTTGCCCCATTTTTATGATCTCTTTGGGATACAGACCAAGAAGTGGTATTACGGGGTCAGAGGGTATGTACAGGTTTATAGCCCTTTGGGCATAGTTCCAAATTGCTCTCCAGAGTAGTTGGATTAGTTCACAACTCCACCAACAATGTATTAGTGTTCCAATTTTCCCACATCTTCTCCAACATTTATCAGTTTCCAACTGTGCATGCTCTTTCACCCAGCAATATCACTTCTAGGTCTGTATGCCACAGAGATCACAAAAATGGGAAAAGGACCCACATGTACAAAAATATTTATAGCAGCTCTTTTTGCGGTGGTCAAGAATTGGAAATTGAGAGGATTCCCATCAATTAGAGAATGGCTGAACAACTTGTGGTATATGAATGTGATGAAATACTATTGTTCCATAAGAAATGATAAGGAGGTAGACTTGAGAAAAACCTAGAAAAACTTACATAAGCTGATGTTGAGTGAAGTGAGAGGAACCAGGAAAACATTATACACAGCAACAGCAGCATTGTGTGATGACTAACTTTGAGAGACTTGCCTTTTAGCAATTCAAGGACTTACGACAGCTCAAAAAGACTGATGATGGAAAATGCTATCCACATCCAGAGAAAGAGCTGTGCAGTCTGAATGCAGATCAGAGCATACTATTTGATCTCTTTCTCTTTTTTTTTTGTTCTTCTTTCTTATAGTTCTTCCCATTGGTTCTAATTCTTTTTTTTACAACATGACTAATATGAAAATATGTTTAATATGAATGCATAGGTAGTATCTATATCAGATTGCATGCCATCTTGGGGTGGGAGGAGGGGATGGAGGGGAAGAAAATTTGGAACTCAAAATCTTATGGAAGTAAATGTTGAAAGCTAAAAATAAATAAATTTAAAAAAAAATTATGTTTCCTGTTCTGTGATACAACCTAGTCTGAACTAGGAGAAACAAATTCAATGATTGAGGAACTCTACACTATATGCAGAGGAGGATTTTTAAAGTGTTTCTCTTAAACTCAAAAAAGTCAGAAAAACAATAAATAAACACAATCAAGATGGTACACAAAGAAACAACCAAAAGTCTCAGCTGGAGGGGAAAAGTGACTTGTAGTAGATTGCTTGGAGGCTGGAGCACCATGATATAAACTGAACAATGTGGGATAAAGCAAATAGTCATAGCCTCATCATCAATAGCAATGAGATAACAAACGTGAGGACTCTTCCTTCCTTGAGACATGAAAAAAAAAAGAGAATTGTTGGAAACCAGCTGGATAGATTACACTTTTATTGTCACTAAGCATACTTAAAGTTCCTGGTTTGTTTATTCTTATTTACTGTCATGTCTTTTTTAAAAAACAAACAAACAAGTTTTGGCCTGGCTTATTAAAGTATACTTTTATACAGTTTACTTGTCACTGGTCTGTTCTGGCATGCTTCTAATGATATCAGAATCACCTGGATCAATGATAGCCAGTATATATACTCTGTAGTACTTTCCACATGCTGTCCCCAATTCAATGTTATTGCCACTATAGTGATGTACGCCAGTTTTGGGCCAACACAGCGTAATGTTCAATCTCTGATTTCCTCAAGGCTGGGCAGTTGTTGGCTAAGATGACCAATTTGGCTTTGCCTTGTCTGATCATTTTCAGGGTCTGTTTGTAGCCTAGCACGTATTTGCCGCTTTTCATGACCAGCTGGAGCCTCGAGTTGATGGACTCCAGTGACTTTTTCATCATCTTTGTAGCCACCATCTTCCTGCCTGCGGTGCGGGAGGACCTTCCACCAGAGACCTGCTGCCAAGATGGCTGGGAAGTGAGAAAGGAGGGAGCTCCCTACTGTCATCTCTTTTTATCATCAAAAGTAACATTGTAGAAATAATACATTGATATTTGATATTTATTCTTCCCTAACAACATTCATATCAGCCAAACACAGTATACAAGTCAAACTGTGAGGAATTTTCTTGTCAATAATGTAAACTGACTTTGACATTTGACAATCAAGACCTGTCTTGTCTGTCTTATATATCAACTATAGCCCCAGTGATTCAGAAATTAGAAATGTCTGTCATTAAAAAAAAATGTTTGAAGCAAAATGGAACATAGCCTATTCTTAGTGGAATTAAGATACTGAGTCATCAGAAATGACAATAGCAAAAATAAATTTTGATGGTAAATTCACCTTCAAAAAAGTGCTGAACCAAATTTAACCCTTTCAGTAAAATCTAAAAAATGATGACAAGATAGTTTTGAAAGAGGGTCACTCATTATTAATGCTGCTATTAGATTCTGTCAAAAATTCCTAGCCCTACTAAATAAATATAAAAGCGAACAATAATATTTCATATTTTTTCTAAGGAAATATAAAATTACCTGTGGAAAAAAAGAGACAGACCCATTTCCTAGCCATTCACTAAAGGAGTTCTAAGGAGGGAAGCTAGACTGTACTACTTCTTATCCCCTCCACCATTTTGGATCACCCTCCTTCATGTCCAGTGAAGTATTGAATCTTTGTTTAAAATAATAAGTAGGTTCATGTAGACAGAAAGATGGTGAGTTATTGTTTTTCCCTCCAGATCTCTTTATTTCTCTTGATTCTCTAAAAAAGCAAAAGCGTTATACAACACATATAGAGCAATTAGAGCTGAATCCACAAGATGGGGAAGAGAGAAAGCATATAGAGTAAAGTCTATATGAATTAGCACTCAAATGCTAATATTTACTGTGTTCACTTAGTGTCTCTCTCCCACCAGCCTCTGCTTCTTCAGCAGGGACACAAGGACACAGCAATAAAACCTGAATCTTTTCTTCCTTTTAGACCCTAGCCTGATTGATGTTTCTTATGTGATATTAAGTTGAAATGACAGAGTCAGGGACCATAGCACCTGTCTGGATTCTACAATGATGATCTAGGTTCTATAATCACATAGCCACACTTGAACACCCAATTTCTATGTGGAATTGTTGCACGTTGGACAATTCGCCGGTATGTAATTATGTATCACTTGAGATAGAATGACAATACACAGGAAAATGTAGTTTTTGTCATTGATTATTGTTGTTATTTTTTTTCTCCCAAAGTGACTTTAAAGGAGTAAAGAAAAACTCTAGGGTAATTTTCACAGGAAACTTGTCCCCCTTGCCCCACCCTCAAATAAAACCCCAACAAAACAAAAACTATTATCTTGCTAGTGGTCAATATTCTGTAAAATATGTTTTTGTGAGTAAAAAAATAGATTATTCAATAAATGTCTGTAAGAAAAAAGAGCCTCCTACTATACACAGGGCAGGTTCAAAACTAATTTACCATTAATGTATGTTAACTAGCATGTCAGAAATGTCCATTAGAGTTACACTTCTCAATGCTAGTAACCTAACTTTATTCATCAAAGCACAAAAGCTTTAGTTTGTAAATATGTGTTAAATAATGAAAATGTCAACCCCACTAGGAACAAAACACACAAGCATGTCCCCTACTGGTGTTTTGTACTCCCAGCCAGACCCTGTCTTGCTCTGAGGTGGCTGCCTAGCAAGTCCGATCTCTATTCATCCATCAGCCCTATCTTTGCACCACTTGAGACTCAAGAGTAAGAATGAAGTAGCGCTCCTTGCAACCCAGGAACAGGCCAAAGGATAGGGCCTCAGGTGGGTTCTTTTTACCTCTTGATATGGTTGTCAACTGGTTACACTTGAGTTTTGATTGGTAGCCCATGACCTAATTTGTTTGCCATTTATTTTGAGTAATACCTAATGACATAAGCTAATGATGAGATTATTTATCGAACTTTCCCCCTACCTGGGGGTTATGTGTTTATCAGTTGTTTATGAATACACGCATGTTATTTACCAAACCATGCTACATATAGGCTTATCTGGTTTGCCTATGAAAAAGTAAATAGCTTACCAAACATTAAAACACTTCACCTCAAAATAAGAGCTTAATACAAAATGGATTCAGTAATAACAAGGCAATGAACTTATTTTCACTATTTACTGATTTAACTGAACTGAAAAAACGAAAGACTAAAAATCATCAAGGAATTAAGGCAGAGAAACATCACATATATCAGTATTGAATCTATAGGAAAGGCAACTTAAATCCAGCTAGAACCAGTTCTTTCTTCTCACAGGCACAGGTTGGCAAACCGTATATTTCTCATAAAGAAACTAAAGCAGACGAGGCAGGGCCAAGACAGTGGAATAAAAGTAAGGACTCACCTGACATCTAACAAATTCCTCTCCAAATAGCATTAAAATAATACCTCAAATCAAATTCTGGAATGCCAGAATCAACACAAATTTGGGGTGAAAAAATTTTCTGACCCAAAAGAAAGTAGGAAGTCAGGAGGAAATGTCTGTCTCAGCACAAGGGTGGTTGGAGCTAGAGGCCAACACAAGTTATACTAGGGTGTCATCAACGGACCTCAAAGTAGTTCAGCAGCAGCAGCTTCAAGAGCTCTCAACCCACCCAGTTGGACAACTGAAAGAGATAATAGAAAACCCCTTACTGTCACTTTGTGGTAGTGCCTTTACGTCATTCTGGGTCACAGGCCCAGAGCTAAGTTAAGCACTAGATCACCAGTACTTGAGATTACAAAGTTCAGGGGACATGGTCACAGTTCCAGGATGAAGAAGAGGGCTTGTTATCACTCAAAGACCAGATCATAGGCCAAGAGAGTAGGGACCACACTTCTCTTTAGATCATACCACCTTGGAAGAACAAAAAAACTACAGAGCCCCAGAGCAAGCCTGAAGCTTGAGACATTGCCACTTCCACCCCAGAAACAGAGCACAACTTTAACATTGTTATAAGTCAAGAAATAGACTGAGGAAAAAATGAGCAAATAACAAAAGAACCTGACCACAGAAACTTACTCTAATGACAGGGAAGTTGAAAACACAACTCAGAAGACAAGAAAGTTAAAACAGTTACAAGGAAAATTTCAAATAAAAATTTGAATTGATCTCAGACCATTCTCCCACTCCAAAAAGAATGTCTGAAAGAAGTAAAAAAGGATATTAAAAATCAAATAAGAGAAGTAGAGGAAGAATTTGAAAATAAGTGAGTGATGCAAGAAAATTATGAAAAGAGAGTCAACAGCTTTGTAAAGGAGGTACAAAAAATACTGAAGAAAATAACATATTAAAAAAATACAGAATTGGGCAAATGGTTAAAAAAAAAGGCATAAAAATCCATTGAACGGAACTCTTTAGAAAGCAGAATTAACCAAATGGAAAAATAGATACAAAAATTCATTGAAGACTTCCATGTGCTTCAGCACAATGCCAGGCTAACATGCATCCTCTGGTGACCAGATCTACATGTATAGCAGTGTAGCACTGAGGAAATGCAGAAACACCTGCCAGGCTTCAGCAAATGCCAGACACCACCACTAGGACCTAAGCTCAGTACCAGGTAAGTTGACAGACCCCCCATGTCTCCAGCAGCATCAGTCACCCCCCCCCCACATCCCCTCAGTGAATACCAGACATAAGGGTCCCTTGGGGGCCTCAGGGCAACATCAGCATAGCACCAGGTAAAGAGATGTCACAAGTCACCATCACAAGGAGCCTGAGACAGTGCCTCTTCCACCCCCAGGGACAGAGCTCAAATTTAAAAAAAAAATGAAAAAGTTCCCCACCCCCCAAAAAAGATGAGCAAAAAACAACAATAAAAGAATCTAACCATAGAAAGTTATTATGGTGACAGGGAAGATCAAGACACAACCTTAGGAAAGGACAACAGTGTTAAAACACCTACAGACAAATTCCCAAATAAAAATGGGAAGTATTTTTAAGCCCAGAAAGAACTCTTGGGAGATATAAAAAAACAAGCTAAAAATCATATAATAGAAGTAGAAGAAAAGTTGGGAAAAGAATTGAGAATGACACAAGACAATTATGAAAAAAAGTCAACAGCTTGGAAAACTGCTTTAAAAGTGTAATTGGTCAAATGGAAAAGGAGATACAAAAATCCACCGAAGCAAAGAACTCTATAAAGTGTACAATTGGCCAAATGGAAAAAAGACAAAAGTCAATTGAGGAAAAGAACTCCTTAAGAATTAGAATTGGGGTGTTGTATAAAAGGAGAAAAGGTTAACTCTTCCCTTGATGAGGATGGTAGAAGTTCTAGTGGCCTTTATAACACATATATAGTTATGGCATTGACACCCACTCTGTGACATCTAACCATGTTTTTAATTGAACAAGCAATCAATGAACTCCCTAGGAAAATATCTCCAGGGCCAGGTGGATTTACAAGCAAATTCTGTCAAACATTTAAAAAACAATTAATTCCAATACTATATAGACTATCTGGGAAAATTGGCAAAGAAGGAATCTTACCAAATTCTTTTAATGATACAAATATGGTACTAATACCTAAACTGGGAAGAGCCAAAACAGAGAAGGAAAATTATAGACCAATTTCCTTAATGAATATAGAAGCAAAAATTTTAAATAAAATATTTGCAAAAAGATTATAGCAACCTATCACAAGAATAATATACTTTGATCAGGTAGGATATATACCAGGAATGCAGGACTGGTTCAATATTAGGAAAACTATCAACATAATTGATCGTATCAACAAAAAAATCCATATGATTTTCTCAATGGATGCAGAAAAAGCTTTTGACAAAATACAACATCCATTCCTATTAAAAACACTAGAAAGCATAGCAATAAATGGAGCCTTCCTTAGAATCATAAGTAGCATAGACCTAAAACCCTCAGCAAGCATCATATATAATGAGAATAAGCTAGATCAGGGGTGAAACAAGAATGTCCACTATCAGTACTGTTATTCAATATGATACTAGAAACAGCTTTAGCAATAAGAGAAGAAAAAGAAATTGAAGGCATTGGAATAGGCAAAGAAGAAACTAAGTTATCACTCTTTGCAGATGATATAATGATATACTTAGGGAATCCTAGAGAATCAAGTAAAAAATTACTTGACATAATAAACAATTACAACAAAGTTGCAGGATATAAAATAAATACACATAAATCTTCAGCATTTCTATATATTACTAATAAAGCCTAACAGCGAGATAGAAAGAGATACTCCATTTAAAGTTACTGTAGACATTATAAAATAGTTGGGAATCTACCTGCCAAAACAAACCCAGGACCTATATGAACACAATTACAAAACACTTTTCACACAAATAAAGTCAGATTAAATAACTGGGAAAAAATCAGTTGCTCATGAGTAGCCAAGCTAATATAAAAAAAAATGACGAATCTACTTAAATAAACTTACTTATTCAGTGCCATACCAATCAAACTCTCAAAAATTATTTTATAGAGCTAGAAAAAATAACATCAAAATTCATCTGGAAGAACAAAAAGTCCAGAATATCAAGGGAATTGATGAAAAATTGCTAGGGAAGGTGGCCTAGTCATACCAGAACTAAAATTGTATTATAAAGCAGCAATCATCAAAACCACTTGGTACTGGCTAAAGTATAGAGGGGAAGATCAGTGGGATAGGTTAGATACACAAGACACAGTGGTCAATGATTATAGCAATCTACTGTTTGATAAACTCAACTCCAGCTTCTGTCATAAGAACTCAATATTTGAGAAAAACTGCTGGGAAAACTTGAAAATAATATGGCAGAAACTGGGCATAGACCATCTGACATAGTATAACAAAATAAAATCCAAATGGGTGCATGATTTAGATATAAAGGATGATACTATAAACAAATTAGGGGATCAAGTGAATAGTTTATCTGTCAGATTTATAGAGAATGGACTAATTTATGACCAAACAAGAGAGAGAGAGAACATTATGAAATGCAAAATGGATAATTTTGATTACATTAAATTGAATCAGAAGAACCTGGAAAGATTTATATGAACTGATTCTGAGTGAAGTGAATAGAACCAGAACATTGAACACAGTAATAGCCATAGATTTTGATAGACTTGGCCCTTCTCAGCAATGCAAGGACCTAAAATATTTCCTAAGGACTCATGATGGAAAATGCCATCAATATCCAGAGAAAGAACTATGGAGTCTGAATGTAGAGTAAAGCAGACTATTTTTTCTTGACTTTTTTTTTATTTTGTTTTTCTCATGGTTTCTCCCATTGATTATAATTCTTTTATACAACATGACTAATGTGAAAATATGTTTAATAAGAATGTATATGTAATGCCTATATCAGATTGCCAGCCATCTTGGGGAGGGAGCAGAAAGGGAGGTGGAAAAATTTTGAACTTATTTAAGTAAATGTTGGAAACTAAAAAAATAAATTTTTTTTAAAAAGTTGGAATTGGGCAAGTGGAAGCTAATGCCTCTATGAGACATAAAGAATCAATCAAACACATTCAATAGACTGAAAAGAAAATAGAAGAAAAATATCAAATACTTCATGGGTAAAACAACTGATCTGGAAAATAGATACAGGAGAGACAATACCAGTGGATTACCTGAAAGCCATATTTAAAAGGAGGACCTGGACAGTATCTTTCAAGAAATTGTCAAGGAAAACTGCCGTGATGTCCTGGAGCCAGAGGGCAAAATACACATTGAAAAAACCCATGTAACACCTCAGGAAAGAGATCCCCAAATAAAAACTCTAAGGAGCATTCTAGCCAAATTTCAGAACTATCAGGTCAAGTAAAAAAAAAAATACCATAAGTAGACAGAAAGATACAATCCAAATATGACAGAGTCACAATCAGGATTACTCAGGACTTGGCAGATGCAACATTAAAAGATGTAAGGTCATGGAAGATGATATTCCAGAAGAGAAAGGAGGTAGGACTACAATCAAAAGTCACTTACCTGGCAAAATTAAGCATAATATATCAAGGAGGAAATGGTCATTCAATGAGGTAGAAGGATTTCAAAGATTTCATAAGGAGAAGACCAGAACTAAAACAAAAATTTGACCTCTAATATCAAGACCCAAGAGAAACCTAAAAAGTGGAAAAGAGGAAAAAATAAGGGATTTAATAGAGCTAAGCTATTTATATCCCTACAAGGGAATATGAGTCTTGTAATTCTCTTTAAAAATTGTATGAGGGAGGAGTCTGGAAAGATGGTGGAGTAGGTCAGAAAATTTCAAGCTTTCAAGACTTTCCTCCACAAAAGAAATAAAATAGTGCCTCTAGGTGAACATAGAACCATGAAAACAAATAAGAGTAGGGGCTGAACAGGTATCCTCTTGGAACAATTGGAGAAGATCTGAAGAAAAACCCAAGACAAGATTTCCTTCTGGTGAAGAGTAAATCCTGGAGAAGATGTGGGAAAATTGGGACACCAATGCACTGTTAGTGGAATTGTGCACTGATACAATCATTGTAGAGAGTAATTTGAAACTTTGCCCAAGGGGCAACCAAACTGTGCATACCCTTTGATCCAGCAGTATTACTACTAGGTCTATATCCCAAAGAGATCATTAAAAAGGGAAAAGGACTTCTATATGCAAAAATATTCATAGCAGCCATATTTGTGGTGGCAAAATATTGGAAATTGAGGGGATATCCATCATTTGAGGAATAGCTGAACAAGCTAAGGAATATGATTGGAATGGAATACCATTGTGCAATGAGAAATGATAAACAGGTAGATTTTAGAAAAACCTAGAAGGATGTGTATGAACTGACATAAAGTGAAAAGAGCAGAACTAGGCAAACATTGTACACAATATCAGCAACATTGTATGACGATCAACTATGAATGACTGTAAGAATAATGTAATTTGATCTCTTTGTATTCACAGAGCTAATAGGTACTTAGCACCTAGTTTAAATTAAGCCTCTGTTAAAGAAACAGAAGATATAAACTCCTGTTGCTGACATTACAGGAAGGAGCTGAACAGGGAGGAGCCATACTGTATATAAAGAAAGGCCCCAGAAAGGAAAAGTCAGAATTCCTTGGGATAAGCTTTGTGGAGGCAGAAGTAGCTGCTGCTGAGGAGGCTGAAGAGGAAAGTCCCAGGCTGGAGAGAATGATTTTGATTTTGGGAACCAACTGAAGCTTCTGCTAGGGAGCTACCAAGCTTTTCCTGGGAGGTGCCAAAGACTGAGAAAGCATGACTGTGATACTGGTCCTTTTATGAGCCTCTTTGTGGCTTTGTTAAGCCTTGACTTCCCAGGAACAGAGACTGTGAAGGATTTAATGTGGACTGGACACTGTGAGCTTCAGTGTGGTACAGGAACTGCAGGGAGAGCTGGACAAGGAACTGGGAGCTGTCTGCCATTGAACCGTGGTGACATTTTGGTGAATCCAGGTAGAAGCTGTGACCATGGAATGGGATCCAGAGAATCTGAGAACCGGCCCGAGTCAAGATGAAAAGACCTCTCCATGAATACTGAGTAGTGGCTGACCCTGATGTGAGGTTTTGCATTGCGACTCACTTTGGGAAGAGTTATGTGATTTGGCCAGAAGAGACTCTGGGCAGTTATTGAGTCTCTCTGGCTTTGAAAATCCAGATATTGGTGCTTCCCTCTCTGGTGACTAACTAGATATGGATGTAATGGTCAGACAGTTGGAAGCCCTGTCTGCTGATTGTTATTTTCTGTTGAGTAATGACTGATGGGATTATAATTTATTTGTGATTGTACTTTGTGATTGAATTAAGGACTCTATGATTGACTAAATGAATGAACTTCTCAGGGGTGGAGTACTTTGACTTTTGTATTGTGTGTCCCTTAAGCCTCCTTAAGGATGATTGAATGATTGAGTTACTAAATGATTGTTCGTTGTTGAAAACTGTGACCACTGTGGTGAAAACTATGTGGCCATATTAGTGATGTCATTGTGAATGCTGTATTTTGATTCCCTGTGATAAGTTGTTGTGAATGCTGTACCTTGATTTACTGTGAATGTTTTGCTCTGATTTGTTACTGAATAAATAATGTTCACTATGCTATGTAATCAGAATCTTAAAAGCTATTCACAGTAGTATTCTTCTGGAAAGCTGCTCTTTCTTGGCTTTACAATGACTCAGTTCTTCTCAGCAACACACCATAAACAGGGACTAATAGTAACTGCATACCCAATTCATGGCTTTGCTGTGAGTCTCATAAGAAATCATATATGTAAAGGGCTGTGTAAATGTCATATTTTTCTCCTTCTTTCCTTCTGTCCCTAATCCCCCTCAGTCTTTGGGCAATGTAATTTCACTTTGGTTTACTATTTCCAGTTGTTCATTGAGTCATTGACTTCTATTTGTTCCATTCTACTTTTAGAGAATTTGTTATTTGGGCAAGGTTTGTAGCTATTGTGCCAAGATGTCAGCTCTTTTTCCAATTCTTCTATAACTCTCATTTCTTTTCTGATTTGTAGTATTCTCATTTCATTGACAAAAAATATATTTTAAAAATTTTCTTAAACTCTTCTTTTCCAAGGATTCTAATTGAATTTGTGCCCAAGCTATGTTTTTCTTTGAGATGTTTTCAGATGTTTTAAAGACATTCTCTTCTCGGTTTGTCACTTGAGCATCCCTGCAACAGTTTTTTATGGGTGAATTTTTTGTTTGTTTGTTTGCTCAGTCTTCCAGGCTACTTCATGACTTTGGACTTGATGTTAGAGCAGAACTCTGTTACGCTTCTGGAGGAAAGGTCTGTACTGGTCTTGTCTCTGTTTTCTTTGGAATATTTATTGCTTTGTTGTTCCAGGTTCCCAGGGACAGCACAGTTTGAGGGCCTACAGGCTTTTAGTGCTTCTCAAGTAGCCTTATCCAAGGAATTATCTGATAGCTGCTCCCTTATTCTGAGCTCTATATGTTTCTGATCTGGGTTTGGATGTGGGCAACAGTAGGCCGCTGCTAAATTTGACTACTGTCAACCAGTTGGGGATCTCTTATGGGTATGATTTATGGAACTGTAGGCTACTCATTGGTCTAGAATTGTTTCCCTGGTTGTTCCTCTGAAGGCTTCAGGTCAAGCAAAAGGCTAGAAATAATATCTTATTCTGTTCCTGAGGTCTGAGACACATTGTTGTTGCTGATTTCTTCTATACTTAATACTCATATACCACCTAGGGCCTAAGACTGATGGAAGTGAGGGAGTTTTGAAGGAACGGAAAGGAATAGTTTCATCAGTCCTCCCTGGATATGTGACCCAGAACTGAGTAGTGAGCAACAAAGATGCCAGTCAGCTCCTGTTCCCATCATGGTGTCTTACTATGGGTCTAGGACCCCTTCTTGCTCTGGTTCACAGTCAATCCCTGGATACTGGCATGTTTTGCCTGCAGGGTGTTCTGCAGGGTCTGTAGACTTCTCTATCTCTCTGTGACAACTTGAACTGGCAAAATGAGTCACTATGGCTTTTTCTTGGATTTCTCAGTGAAGATACATTTAGGTGTTGTTTTTTTTTTTTTCTAGATTTGCTTGAAGGAGTTTTGGTGGCAGCTACTAACTGTACTGCTTCCCAGTACTGAACCATCTGGGCTTCACCCGCAAGTATTTTTTTCTCCTCTATTTATCTAGTTATAACCTACCAAATCAAGTTCCCTCAGCTTTACTTGGTCTTTATGATTAGGGAAAAAAGAGATCATCTTTTTAATATGACTCAAATTAAACTCATTTAAAATGTTTCCCTTGTTTAATGTATTTTGTAGTAGCCCTCTGAGGCTAGAGGTTCTTCCTATGTCTCACTAGCATGTTTCTAACTAGCAATGAGTCAGTGGAACTAATTATCTTTCTGCAAAGGCCTTTACTAAAGTGGTATACTTCAGTTGGAATATTTCCCAAAAATGCCTGGTGCATACTCTCAACAATACACACAGGAAGAGTGGGCACAAACTTAGACTATAGTGGGAGTAAAATAAATATGTGAGATGTTCAAAGTCTTTTCTTGAATACAGAGATGATATTATTCCCTGGTGCAAGAAGTCATATTCAATGAATTGTTTCTTTACTTGTGTGATTATCTCTGATTGAATTTGTCCTCCATCTGTCATTCTGCACCTAGATGGCTGGACTATCTGGTACTGTTCAAGTTTCTCCAATAATGTTATCAATGCATGTAGGGTAGGAAGGGTGTGGAGAGGAGTGGAGGGAAGGAAAAAGAGAAAGAATCTCTCTCCTTCCTCCAAGAATAGTTCCCTTTCAGAGGCTTAGCTCTTATTCTGTAATCTTAAACTCCCAACATTGGAATCTTCCACAGCTGGACTCACCCACTACTTGACTGATGAAATTCCTTCTGCTATTTAAAGTCCTCAGAAGTGTAACTCATTTAGAGAATTAGCTATTTCCTTCTTTACCAAATTACTCAATCAAAAAAGTTCATATCTCATAAAGAGAATACAGAATATAAACCATTCTGTTAACACAATTAAAACTTCATCACACCCTTGTATTGATTATACTAATTGAAATGGAGACCGTAGAACCCACATATTATTTGATAAAGTCCCTATGACACAACTCACAGTCTGAAATTAAGATTGTTCCACATTTCCAAATTCATGATGATGTAACAACAGATATCATTTTACAAAATTGTCATAGATTGCTAACATCACATTCTTCAACATGAGATAATGAAGAGACAGCTTGTCTCAAAGTCAGGAGGTCCTGAATTTAAGTCCTACCTCTGACACATACTGGTGATGTGTCTGCCTCTCAATTTTCTAAGCAACTTTCTAAGAAGTTAAGTTATAGAGAAGGTACCAACCTGTATTGGTAGAGGGAGTTTACTCACCTGGGCATTCCTTATGGCAAAAAAATCACAAGCCCAGTCCCTACTATTATCATCTTATATTATTCAAAAATTAGAGTTGGAAGCAACTGACTACTAGTTAACATTAGTCATTTCTATGATAAAATGAAAGTATTTGACTGAAAATGGCAAGTATCTTCATTGTGTTCTTAAATTATAATGCCACATTGAAGCATAAAATGTTCTAATCTTGAAGAACCATTGCTTAGTTATGACAGGAGTAGAGGAGAGGATCCTTTACCCACTCCTTAGTCTGTACTTCTGCTCTGAGGCATATGATTTGACCAGGTTCAGTCCTGTGGGGATCCTGTCTGTAATTAAAGAGTTATACTAGTCATCAACCCTATCATCGTTGGGGCAATTTTACTTGTGGTTCATTTCTACGGCCTCCCCCAAAAGAAGAAAAGTAAAAAAAAATAGTATGAAATATGAATTGAGTGTGGGTCAAGTATTTCACTCTTACATGCAAAAATAATGTTAAACAAAAGACAGACTTGTGCATTAGTAGAACAGGATTCCATAACTTAAAAATTGTTACAATCTACTGGGAGGCAAATGTTTAATATTGGAAAGCAGTTTGCATGACTGCTAATTGGACATCTTGGATGTCATATCAAACTCATCTGATACTAACAATTCCTGGTAATTATCTGCTGGTAAAGCAAACTTGGGCCAATCTTCTTTTTGGGATTTGTGTCTATACAAATGTATATTGTAATAAATCCTGTTTTAATACCCCAACTTCTCTGAATTACTGTACTACAGGTATGAAAGACCTTACTGATTTTAATTTTACTATTTCTGAATTTGTATTCACTCTTTGTTTCAACTTCTTAACCTAAGCAACTAATTAAATAAGTACTTGGATCTTTATTACTTGCATCCTATTATAGTAACTCAGATGTGTGTGTGTCCACATACATAAATCTATGTGTGTGTGAATGATTGACTTTCAATTATTTCTCTTAAAAACAATTGCAAAAGGATAAGTAAACATGATATTCACCAATTTTCTTTGGATCTTAAAGGTAATTAGGAATGATACGAAAAAAGTAAAACAAAGTACTGAACATCCTTCTAATTCAATTGAGTATACAGAGATGCATTTTTAAAAATAATTTTTCTTTTCTTTTTTTTCCTGTGGAGTATACAGAGATATATCTTTTAAAAATAATTTTTCTTTTCTTTTTTTTGTGTTATATGGGCTTGGGTTATGTTTTTGTAATAAGTTCTCAAAATTGGATTAGGAATTTTACATATAAAATTGCATTAATAATTGTAAAGAAAATTTTAAAATGTTTTTTTTCTGTTTTGAAGTCTGTCCTATAATATTAAGAAACATAAAGGCTCATTTAATAAGTTTCTAGCCCTGATGGATTCTTTTCAAAATATTTCCTCCTGTGTGTAGATAGCATTAGCCATATCAAATAAAGGGTTCGGGTAAACACAGAAAGAGCAAGTAGTATATAAAAATAAAACTCTATGAACCCTCAGGTGAATTATAGGTTCCTAATTTTTTCTTTATTCATCTCTCTTGTTAATAAGATTAGCTCTAATATTTGAACTGATTTTCACCACACAAACTAATTCATCTTAAAAATCTTTGCAAGTGACTTGAAACCAAGGAAGCATATCTACCGGGAAGAGCAGAGCTCCAGCACTGCTGTGAGAACAGGATATTTCAGAATCTCCAAGAGAAAATATTTCTAAGGATAACACATAGGACAACTAAGACTTGAGATGATTGCCCTACTGGAAAGTCAGTGGGGTGATGGGGGAGGACATAGGAGAGAACAGATTGGGGGAGGGGGTACACAATGGGATCGCTGTTTTGGGGTGGCGGGTAGGGGAAAGATGGGGAGAAAATTTGTAACTCAAAATCTTGTGGAAAAGAATGATGTAAACTAAAAATAAACAAAAGTTAATTTTAAAAGATTTGAGATGAAATAAGGTAATTAAATATATATTTAGAATGAGTTACCTGGAATAAGGTGGATTAAGAAGACTTTAGTTATTCAATATTGACAATTATATTATTCTTGGTTTACTGTTGATTCCTATATTTTCCAATATTCATGTCTGCCTTATGCTTAAATCCAGCTGAAAATTTCTCCAGGGCAGAGATTGATAAAATTTATCAGTGAGTAATCAAAGAGAGGTATTGCCAACCCCTCCATGATCAAAATGGGGAACTGTTATGAGAATTTTAATTTCCTTTTATTCCTCTTTCAACTTTTGGTTAATGGTAACCTCACCTGACTAAAACTTGTCCCATTAAATGTGAACATTTACTCAGTGTTTTAAATATTCCTTAGATGAGAAGCCAGAGAAGGAGTCTCAATTGATCCTGGCTCCTTGGTGACATATAAATCTTCTTCAATTAGCCCATTTGTGAAACCTCTAAATGTAGTTTAATCTGTAACTTATTAACCTATACAATTTGTTTCATGAGATGTATTTCCTTAGTGTTTGTATGAGATTACTACTTTGTTTAACTAAATTTGTTCACCTTTTTACAACATTTTAAGAAGCATGTTATTGTGATCCTATCTTCTCTTTAACTTTTATAGCCTAAGAAGAATATAGAAAATTGTGATATGTAAAAGAATACTCTTTTACTCTGATGTAATTTTGCCTATGAAAATCCTTTTCAGAGTGTTTTGCAGTTTTCTCTGAGGTTTGAACCTCTGCTTGAGCATAATTAAATCTAGATTTTTATTTCTATAATTTCTGCATTGTGGTAAATATAATGTATGTATATACACACATATATATGTATAGATAGATAAATAGATATAGATAGATAGATAGATAGATAGCTATAGATAGATAGATAGATAGATAGATAGATAGATAGATAGATGAATGGATAGATGGATGCATATAGCAGTGATTATCCACCACATGAACTCAGATGTTACTTCTCATTTGACACCATCTTGTTTTGTCCCAACCTATAAAGACTATGCCAAATATTGGAGGTATCTCCTTAACATTATTGCCTTTTTATTTCAGGTTCATTTTTGGGACAAAATGAGGCACTAATGGGTCAGTTTAACAAAAGAATTTTACTTTGTCAATGCAGTAAGAATATGCAACAAAGATACAATGGCATTTAGCTTTTCCGGAAGCTACCCCCTTCATCTCCATCTGGAAATGTCTAGTCAGTATGTCATCAGTTGTAGTTTCTCAAGTGGCCTCAGGTACAAACCAAATGTTGGAGGCCCAGACTAAATGAGGGACTCTTTATGCCTCTCAACCAAAAAGCCCAATCAGGGAAGCCAGGGCCAAAAGAAATTGAATCAGAAAAATACTGGCCTATCAAAACAGTCAAGAAATTTATCCTGCTGAATATGCCTAAGCAATGCATCATTGTGTCCTCAAATTCCTGGGAAAGTTTTCAGGAGAATTCTTGGTACATGCTACTTGGAAGTGACCCCTGGGGGACAATTTAGCCTCAGCTACAATACTAATGTTAATTTTTAGAAAGAGATTTTTACTAAGGTGATACAACAAGAATAGTTGGCACAAAACTGTGTGAACACATGTGCACATACACCCCTGTGATATATAGTACATGAGTACTGATCAAGTTCAAAGAGAGGTATGTTAACAGCTCCCATTTGAGGAAGTTTTTTCCTCCCATCAGTGTAGTGTTCAGACTCAGGAAGTCTCTTTTACACATGACCATCTTTTGGTGCTCCTTGGAGAGCCATGAATCTAGTTTGTCCTTGGCTTCTGATGTAATAGATAGTACTGTCAGCTACTGATCCAGAGATGACATTCAGGGCATCATAGGATGATGAAAGCTGCAGCTCTTTTAGAGATATGATGCTTACACACCAATGGGAATATGTATTGCACAATTGCTCAAATCTCAAGAAAACCACTGAGGGAGAGCTCCAAACCAAAGGCTCTTTATTAAAGGGTCCACGCTAATGGCTAACGAAGTGGACCTCAGATCTTCCTCAAAATCAGAGATGCTCTGGTCCCTAGGACTTTGTTTTTATAGGGTTTGATACCCAAATATGAAAAAGAGGCGTGGTAAAATACAGAAACTCATTCATTTATAGACCTTCGTCTTGAGGGCCAAAATGACATATCAGCAGGGTGGGGTCACTGGTTGGGTGAAGCATGGGGCATCTCTACTGACTAAATGGTCATAAGATGGTCATAATATGGTCACCTGCTGTTGTCTGACAAGAGACAATGGTTCAGAGGCACAAAAATAAGTTCGGGGACTTTCCAAAGAATAAAGGCATCCCACCCATACTGGGTTTGGACATGGAATTTGAGCAAGACAAGATGGAGATAATCTTTGTCAGCATTCTTGTGGCTGTGCAAGTGAACCTCTTAATTTGCTAAACAAGTAGTGAACATTACATTAAAGATTGAAGTCCATTATAAAAGTCTACTAAAAGAACCTTTCTTATCTAATTATCTCTATATGATTTATGTAAAATATAAAACTGATTTATATGATTGGAATAGAGTTGAGGTCCAAATGAATAATTTTTTTCATAGAAAGATGGAAAGTCCAATGTCCTCCAGATGAAAAGAAACCCAGCCAAAGATAAAGCTCCTCTTCCTGACAGTTCCTTCTCAAGAGATTCAGCTAGAACTCCATGCTCACTACAATTTTTTAAAAATTCTCTTTTTTTAGCTAACATCAATGTTTTATATAGGAATCAAAAGGTATGAAGAAATTCCACTATTAGGAGAGACTTATTGTCTACCATAATTTTCTTTTATTAAATGGTATTTAAAGACTTTTTGCACTTGATCTGAGGACTATGAGTGACTGAGACATGTTGTCACCCTACCTTATATAATATATCAAGCCCAACTCTCTTTTATAGCTGAAACTTCAAGGTATTTTGTGATCTTAACTGTGGTTCCTTAGTATTTGAATTCTGTTTTTCTGGCTGCTGGCATTACCTTTTAACTAACATGGAAACTCTGAATTTTGGTTGCTATTTTCCTGGGACTTTTTTGTTTTGGGGTTTCTTTCAAAAGACAATTGATGCATTCTATCTTATCTCTTTGGTTCTAATCAATAGATCTGGGTAATTTTCATTAATGTGTCTTGAAATGTAATGTGAATGTTTGGTTTTTTTTTTCTAAATTATCACTATTTTCAATAAGTCTAATCATTCTTAAATTATCTTTGACCAGGTTTCCAAGCCAATCATATTTTATATGAGATATCTTACATTTTCTTCTGTTTTTTCAAGCTTTTAATCTTGTTCCAATATTTATCCTGTCCCACAGAGTCATTGATTTTTTTTGTTCCATTCTGATTTTGGGTAAAGTATACTATTTTCTACTTTAAGTTATTTATTCTTCTTCCAATTCTGTTCTCTATTGCTTTTATTTCTTTTCTTTTACTTGCTTTATTTCTATTGGGTATTCATACAGTCCTTCAGGAAAATCCAGGAGTTGTTTTTCAGTCAGATTTGGTACCTCTTTTACCATTTGCCCAATTCCATGTTTTCTTCAGTTTTTTTTGTACATGCCTCAATGAAGCTGTTAATTTGATTTTCATAGTGTTCCCACTTTGCTCTCATTTCTCTGGCCATTTTTTCCTCTGCCTTTCTTACTCATTTTTTAAAATAATTTTTTACTTTGGGTAGCTCTTTTAGGAATTCTTGTTGGGCTTTTTTTCCATTCTGCATTTTTTATTTTGAGGCTTTGCTTATAAATGATTTCAAGTCAAGAAGAAGACAATCTTCTTTTGAATTTGTGTCTTGAGCTTTCCTGTTATCACAGTAGCTTTTTATAACCAAATTCTTTCTTTTGTTTTTTGCTCATTTTTCACATCTGTCTTTTTTGGGGGTATATTATATTAGAGTTGTTGGGCTCTGCTTATTTCTGGTGGAGGTAGATGTCACTGTTCTGACCTTCCAGCTTTTTCACCTTGCTATTTCCACAGCTAGTTCTGGAGTAAGTCTTCAGTACTTTCAGGGAATGATGTGGTTACTGCTCCTCTGGTCTGTGCTCTGGTCCTTACCCTCGGGCCCTCACCCTGGACCTGGGAGCCAGAACTAGGACTCTTGTTCCTGTGCAACTACAAGCACTCCTCTCCACCCTGAAGTGCCAAATGGTGCCTTATTCTATACTCTGTATCAGTGTTTGCACAGAGATTCCCTGGAATCTCTGATTATGTGTTCCATCACCTTATTGTTTGTGGGCAGTAAGAATTCCCACTGTGGCTGCTGCTTGCTGTTGCTTCTGTTACTGTGTCTAATTCTGCTGCTGCTGCCACTCCCAAGGCCCATAGCTTATGTCACCCCTGTGCCAGCTCACACTCAAACTCCACAGTTCTCTTCTCTCCTCCCATGTAGTGCTGGACTGGAAAAATATCTCACCTGACTGTATTTTTTTTTTACCCATCCTGCTTTAGAATTCGATTTGAGGAATTATTTTAAAGTTCTTTAGAGGAGAATGCTGGGAGAGCTGGACTAGAAAAATTTCTTTATTCTGCTGTTGTGGCTGTGACCCTCCTGGTTCTGCTTCTTTACAGAAGCATCTCCTGCCTTGCTATGCCTCAATTAAGACCTACGTCGTCCATTTAATTCATACCAAATCAGATTGTTCAGAGTGATACTGTCTAATTCTGCATGATTTCTCTGGTTGGTTTTAAGGAAAATTACAAGGATTCAGTTAACAATAAAAGTATACGCTCTGACAAGTTATCAATGGGAAACATAAGACAATTACATATGTTTTCCACAGATATCTGAAAGGGTCCTGCTTCTCTTCATTTATTCATATTTCCTATCCTCAACAGGACATCAGTTTACATAACAGACAAAATAATTTAGGGTTTTAAGCATTCATTTTCCTGCTACCAAAGACAGATCTATTTGCATGATGTAAATTTCAAATACCAATAAAATATACATATGTTTTGTAAATATGTGGACAGGATTGTTTTGAAAGTATAGCTGTATCAAATAATTTCTTATTTCAAGTAAGTCAAGTAAACAGATGTTTTCTGTGGTAATTTCTCCCACATGAGCAATAGTGAAAAATTATCTTTGCTATAAATCCAGTGAGAAATTGTTTAAGTAAAGGTAGTGACCGTATGAATTATACACATTGAAACCACTTTCTCAAATAAAAGCCATTAGGTAAGTTTGGGTACAAATTTGATATTTCACTAGTCATTGCCATTAACAACTCCTTAGCTGGGTTGAAAGGAATAAGACCACAGTTTTAAAAATTCATCATTACATATTTGTTAACCTTGCTCTCTATAAAAGTCATAGAACTAAGGCAATGACCTTCAAATGATGAAAAATTACAATCTTTCCAAAGATTACCTCTGTTTTAATTATGTTTTTTTTTTTACTATAGCTGTACTTCAGACCATGTAAGTAGGTTAAATAGGCAGATCTACTCTCAAAACAAACAAATTAAGTGATTGATTTAGCAATATTTTATTAAAATGTCCTTTACCCCTGGTCCTCTATTGTTTCCATAATTTCTTCCTCTGCTGAATTATGATTCTTAGTATTCAATTCTCCTTTTGTCACCATTATCTATTCATTTGCCATGTACAGTTTACATTGGAAAATGGAGAAGTATAGTGGAACCAGCAATCAAAGGGGAAACCTTGATTTTCCTTCATGACGAGTCATGCAGTACTCTGTGTGAGTGTGTGTGTACACATGGCACAATACTGACTTTAAAAAAAATACTGCCTTTCAGATATTTCAAACAAGATGCCCTATAGACAACTTAAACTCAATATAACCAAAACAGAACTCATCATCTTTCCCCTAAACCTTCCCCCCACACCTACCTTTTCTGTTATTGAAGAGAGCAGTACCATCCTCCCAGTTTTCAGTTTCACAGCCTAGGAGTCATCCTGGCCTGTTTGTTATCTTTCACCCTGATATTCAATCTGTTGCCAAGGCCGGACACTTTGACCTTTGCCACATCTCTTGAATATACCTCCTTCTCTCTGACACTGTCACCACTCTAATGCCAGCTCTCATCATCTCATACCTGGATCATAGCCTGCTGCTGGATCTGCTTGCCTCAGGTCTTTCCATTCCAGTCCATCCTCCATTTAGCCACTAAAGTGATGTTCTTAAAACACCGGTCTATTCATGTCAACTCCCTACTCCGTAAACTTCAGCAGTTTCCCATTGCCTTCAGCAGCAAATACAAAATGGTCTACTTTACATTCAAAGCACTTTGTAATCTTGCCCCATCCTTCCTTTTCAGTCTTTTCACACCTTACTTACAGCTGGATGTTCCTTTATTCACTGACACTGAACTCCTGTTTGTTCCACAAATGAGACATTCCATCTCTTGACTGAGCATTTTCTCTGACTGTCCCTCATGTCTGGAATGCTCTTTCACCTCCTCTCCAACTCCTGGCCTTCCTGGCTTCCTTTAAGTCCCCCCAAATGTTAACTTCTACAGAAAGCCTTCTCTAACCCCTCTTAATTCTAGTGCCTTCCTGATTTTAATTATTTCCTAGTAGTCCTGTATATATCTTGACTTGTATGTATTTGTTTGTGTCTTGGCTCCTCCATTAGAGTGTAAGCTCATCGAGGGTAGAGACTGCTTTTGGTCTCTTTTTATATCCTAAGTTTTTACTATAGTGCCTGGCACATAGTAAGCACTGACCAAATGTTTATTGATTGACTAAAATCTCCTAACACACAGTTTAAAATCTGTACCAAAAAAGTGTTTCAGAGAAATTTTTATTTTCATTCCTAGCTCCTATATTATTACTCATTTGTAAGTGGTTCATGTCGATGTGGTTCTCTCCTTTCTAATCCTGTTCTGCTCCCCACTCACCCAATGGATATTTCATACACTTATGAATAGAGTTGACTTCTGAGTAGGATTGTCTCATTCTTTGTATTTATACTTCTGACAGCTAACACAGTCCTTGACACATGGTAGGCTTCTCTGTTCACACAGTCAAAACTTAAATTCCTGATAGATTGATTAGGAGTTGGCACTTGTGTTAAACCTTAAATGGAAGTAAGGATTGCATGGGATAAAAGTATTCCAGGTATAGGGAACAGTCTGTGCAAAAACACTTAGAGAATAATGAAATGTCATGCAGGGGGCACAGCAAG
Organism: Pseudochirops cupreus; assembly: GCA_028627135.1. NCBI lineage: Eukaryota > Metazoa > Chordata > Mammalia > Diprotodontia > Pseudocheiridae > Pseudochirops > Pseudochirops cupreus. Next base: position 255,115,718 of record CM053583.1, on the reverse strand, counting down.
TAGGCTAATTGAGTTGGAATTTAACACTCATGAAGGGGAGTAATGTCAGATATTTCTGGAGAGATAGATTGCAGACACATTGTGAAGGGATTTAAATTCCAAACACAGGCTTTTATATTTTATTCGAAAGGCACTTGGTGGTCATTGGAGTTTCTAGAGAAGTTAACAACTAGCAATATGAAAGATATCAAGCAGGGGTTTGCTGGAACAAGCTTGTAGCAGCTCACAAGAGCTAATTGTTAAATTTACACCTTAGAAATTGGCAAATACTAATATTATATCTTGATTTATTTTTTCTTTTTTGTCTAGATTTTGAAAAGTGATGGATAAAGGCAAAAAAAAAAGACAAAAAAAGTTAAAAAAACAACAACATATGCTTCAATTTGCATTCAGAGTCCAAATGCTCTTTCGCTGGAGATGGATATAATTTTTCATGATAAGTCCTTTATAACTGTCTTGGTTCATCGTATTGCTGAGAATAGCTAAGTCATTCACAATTGATAATTGTACAATATTGCTGTGACTATGTACACTATTCTCCTGATTTTGCTCATTTCACTTTGCACCAGTTCATGTAAGTCTTTTCAGGTTTTCCTGAAAGCATTCGGATTGTCATTGTATAGCACAATAGTACCCATTATATTCATATACCATTACTTATTCAACCATTCCCCAATTGATGGGCATCCCCTCAATTTCCAATTCTTTGCCACCACTATAAGAGCTGCTATAAATATTTTTGGTTTTTTTTCTTTGTTTTTTTCCTTTATTGTGATTTTTTAAAAATCTTTTTGGAATAGAGACCTGGTAGTGCTATTGTTGAGTAAAAGATATGCACACTTTCATAGCCTTTTGGTTATACTTTTGAATTGCTCTCCAAAATAGTTGGATCACTTTGTAGTTGTAAGCCACCAACAACAGTACTTTAGTGCCCCAATTTCCCCACATCCTCTCCAACATTTATCATTTTCCTTTTCTGTCATATTAGTCAATCTGATAGGTGTGAGATGGTATCTCAGAGTTGTTTTAATTTGTATTTCACTAATCAATAGTGACTTAGAGTATTTTGTATAACTTCAGATAGCTTTCATTTGTTCATCTAAAAACTGCCTGTTCATATCCTTTGACCATTTATCAATTGGGGATTGACTTCTTTTCTTGTAAATTTGTGACTCAGTTCTCTATACATTTGAGAAATGAAGATTTATCAGAAAAAATTACTGCAAGAAAAAAAAATTCCCCAGTTTTCTGCTTTGCATCTAATCTTGGCTGCATTGGTTTCTGTTTGTGCAAAAACTTACAGAGTTGTTTGTGAAGCATTTATCATTCCACTCCTGGGGACAAGGAATAGGATTGTGTTGTTTGGTTCATCTTTAGATATGAGGCAACTAGATAGAGCAGTAAGAGAGAAGATTGAACTTGGAGTCAAGGAGAGCCAAATTCAAATCCATCCTCAGAAACTCATGACCTACTTCTGGGAGCCAACATGCAAAGTAAGCAGTAAATCATCATTAGTCTCCCATATTCACCTCCAAACAACCAAAAATAGTGCCCCCCCCCAAAAATCATGGAACAGCAGACAGCAAACAGATGAAATGAAACTATCTTTTAGTCAAAGAAACCTGGAGGACCAGGAGGAAAGGTTTTACTAATATAAAAGGGAATGTAGTCCAGGACAGGAAACTTCTCAGCAAGCCTCCTCTCAATAAACCAATTGGAGATCCTGAACCCCAGTGTGGTGGATCAGGCAAACATCAATATAAGGACCTCAGAATAGACAAGGGAATGACAGACTCCAGCTACAAGAACCACTAAGTGCTTTAGCACAACCATGGCAAACAGGTGGCCACCAGTGGCCAGAACTCTACATGCTTTAGTGTTGCCCCAGGGAAATGTAGAAATACTCCAACAGCCTCAGCACAAACCAGACACCAGCACTAGGACTCTGGCTAACTTCCAGGTGAGCTGCCCAACTCATATAGCCTCTAGCAGCAACAGCTACCCTCCACCCACCCACTCAATGCAGTACTAGACAAGAGGGTCCTCCTGTTGGCATTAGAGGAAAATCAGTGCAGCAGCAGGTAAACAGCCAGCTCCTGGTACAGTAAGCTTAAGCCAGTACCCCTTCCACCCTGGGAGCAGAGCTCAAACTTAAAAGAAAGAAAGAAAGCCAAAAAAAAAGAGAGAGAGCAACCTCCTCCACCCCCCAAAAAAGAATCTGACCATAGAAAGTTATTATGGTGACATAGAATATCAGGACACACCCTCCAAAGAGGACAACAGTGTCAAAACACTTACAGGCAAAGTCTAAAACAAAAATTAGAAGTGCTTTCAAATCCAGGAAGAACTCATGGAACAGTTCAAAAAGGAGCTTAAAAATCATATAAAAGAGGGAGAAGAAAAATTGGGAAAAGAGAAGAGAGTGATGCAAGACAATTATGAAAAAAGATCAACAGCTTAAAGAAAGAAAACAACTGCTTAAAAAGTAGAACCAGAGAGGAGGCTAGGTGGTGCAGTGAATAAATCACTAGCCCTGGAGTCAGGAGGACCTGAGTTCAAATCCAGCCTCAGACCCTTAAACTTACTAGCCATGTGACCTTGGGCAAATCACTTAACCCCAATTGCCCTGCCTTCCCCCCTCCAAAAAGCAAAAAATAATAATAATAAGTAGAACCAGAAAGTAGAAATGGAAAAGGAGATATAAAAATTCACTGAAGAAAACTACTCCTTACAAAGAATTGGCCAAATGGAAAAGACAGTAAAAAAGGAAACAGAGGGGGAAAAAAAACTCTTTAAAAGTTAGAATTGGGCAAGTGGAAGCTAATGACACTATGACTAATCATCAATCAAACAAATTCAAAAGAATGAAAAAATAGAAGAAAATGTAAAATACCTCATCAGAAACAGTTGACCTGAAAAACAGATCCAGGAGAGACAATGTGAGAATAATTGGACTACCTGAAAGCCATAATCAGAAGGAGGACCTGAACAGTATCTTTCAAAAAATTATTAAGTAAAACTGCCCTGATATCCTGGAACCAGAGGACAAAATAGATGCTGAAAGAATCCACCAGTTACCTCAGAAGAGGGATCTCAAGATAAAAAACTCCAAGAAACATTACAGCTAAATTTCGGGACTATCAGTTCAAGATTACAAATATTGCAAGTAGCTAGAAAGAAACAATTCAAATTTCAGGGAGCCACAATCAGGATTACACAAGACTTGGCAGCTGCAACCTTAAAGGATCAGAGGTCATGGGAGATGATATTCTGGAAGGCAAAGGAGCTAGGACTACAATCAAGAATCACCTACCCAGTAAAATTAAGCATTGACACTTCAAAGGGAAAAATGGTCATTCAATGAAATAGAAGAATTTCAAGCTTTCATAAGGAAAAGACAAGAATTGAACAAAAAATGTAATATCCAATATCAAGAAGCCTGAAAAGATAAAAAAAAAAAAAGGAAAAGAAAGCATAAGGGATTCAGTGCAGGTAAACAGTTTACATCCCTACATGGGAAGATGATTGCTTGAACTGTATTCTCATTAGCATTAGTTCAAAGAGGGAATAATATACATAATCAGTTGAATATAGAAATCTATCTTACCTAACAGGAAAGTAGGAGGGGAGGAAATTAAATAAAGTGTCTGTTTCAGGGACTGACAAAAGAGATGGCAGATGGGGGGGAGGAGGTAGACAGAAACAAAACATTGCCCAGCAGGGAAACAGTGAAAGGAGAAAGAGGACAAATGGGAGGAAAAATTGGATGGAGGGAAATATAGCTAGTAATCATAACTGTGAATGTGAATGAGATGAACTGTCACATAAAAAAGAACCAGAGAGAAAGGATCACAAATCACAGTCTTAAAATATGTTATTTACAAGAAATACACTTGAAGGAGAGACACACACACATGAAGTAAATGTGAAGGGCAGGAGCAAATTCTATCATGCTTCAGCTGAAATAAAAAGAAAAAAAGCAGGGTTAGCAACCTGATCTCAGACGAAGAAAAAGCAAAAATAAACCTAATTAAAATAAGTAAGGAAGTTAACTACATCTTGATAAAAATGTACCATAGACAATGAAGTAATAGCAATAATAAACACATATGCAACAAGTGGTATAACATCCAAATTCTTAAAGAATAAATTAAGTGACTTACAGGAAGAAATAGACAGCAAAACGATACTAGTAGGGGATCTCAACTTTTCCCTCTTAGAACTTGATAAAAAAAAAGCAATAGCAACAAGAAAAATAGAAACCAATCAAGAAACTAAAGAGGTGAATAGAACATTAGAACAGTTGGATATGATAGAACTTTGAAGAAAACTGAATGGGAACAGAAAAGAATATATATTTTTCTCAGCAGCACATGGCACCTACACAAAAATTGACCTTGTGTTAGGGCAGAAAATCCTCAAGATCAAATATAGAAAGGCAAAAATATTAAATGTATTCTTTTTGCATCATAATGCAATGAAAATTACATTTAACAACGGGCAAAGAGGAGAGAGAGATTTAAAAAATTATTGGAAACTAAATAATCTAATCCTAAAAAATAAGTAGATCAAAGAACAAATCATAGGAAGATTAATTTCATTAAAGAGAATGACAACAATGTAACAATATCCCAAAATTTATGGGATGCAGTTAAAACAGTACTGAGGGGAAAATTTATTTCTCTAACTTCGTACATCAACAAAATAAAGAACAGATAGATGAACTGGGCATGCAACTGAAAAAAGTAGAAAAAGAATAAATTTAAAATCTCCAATTGAGCCCCAAATTGGAACTCCTGAAAAACAAAGGTGTGATTAATAAAATTGAAAGTAAAAAAAAAATATTAAACTAATAAATAAAACTAGGTGTTGGTTTTACAAAAACCAACAGACAAAACAATAAGACAAATAAACCACTGGGTAATTTGATTTAAGAAAAGAAAGAAGAAAAGCAATCATCCAGAATAAAAAATGAAACGGGTCAAATCACCACCAATGAACAGGAAATTAAAACAATCATTATGAAATACTTTGCCCAATTATAAACCAATAAATCTGACAATCTGAATGAAATAAACGAATATTTATGAAAATACAAATTACCTAGATTAACAGAGCAGAAAATAGAATACCTAAATAACACCATATTAGAAAAAGAAATTGAATGAGTCATTAATGAACTCTCTAAGTATAAATCCCTAGTGTCAGATGGATTCATAACTGAATTCTACCAAACATTTAAAGAAAAAGTAATTCCAGTACTATATAAACTATTTGGAAAAATAGGCAAAGGAGGAATCCTACCAAACTCCTTTTATGACACAGATATGATGTTGATACCTAAACCAGGAAGAGCTAAAAGAGAAAAAGAAAATTATAGACAAATTTCCCTAATTAATATCAATGTGACAATTTTCAATGAAATCCTAGCAAGATGATCACAATAATATATCACCAGGCATATAAATTTCACAGGTGGTGGGACTTATATCAGGAATGCAGGGTTGATTCAATATTAGGAAAACTATCAACATAACTGACTATATCAGTAACAAAACCAACAGAAATTTGATTATCTGAATAGATGTTGAAAAAGTTTTTAACAAAACACAGCATCCATACTTATCAGCGTCAATAGGAAGCATAGGAATAAAGGGAGAATTCCTTAAAATGACAAGTAGTATCAGATCTTCTCCACCTACACCCTCCTCTTCCCTAAAGCACCATTCTGGCTGCATTGCTCCCACACTGAGCTCTGGGCCCCCACAGTGCTACTGCCACTGCTACAGCCTCCCTCCTTCTGCCACCATGATAATCTACTGGAACCTCATCAGCCATGATGAAATGTTCTCTGACATTTACAAGATCCCAGAGATTGAGAGTGGACTGTGCCTAGAGGTAGAAAGGAAGGTGGTCAATAGGACAGATTGATGGTCAATACGACACATTGATGATTCACTCATTGGTCAAAATAACTCTACTGAAGTTCCTGAGAGTGAAGGAATAGATGCCACTATAATCACTGGAGCTGATATTGTAATAAACCATGATCGGCAAGAAACTAGTTTCACAGAAGAGTCCTACAAAAAGCTATGTGAAATCAGTCAAAGGCAGACTTGAACACAATCCAGATCAAGTAAAACATTTTATGACAGGAACTGCAGAAAAAAATCAAACACATCCTCACTAATTTTAAAAACTGTCAGTTCTTCATAGGCAAAAACATGAATCCAGATGGCATGGTGGGTCTCTTGCACTTCTGTGAGGATGGTGTGATTCTATATATGATTTTCTTTAAGAGTGATTTAGAAATGGAGAAATGTTAACAAATTCAGCTGATTACTTTAAATCACCTGTCATCATTACTGGCTTCTGCTTTTTGTCATCTACACAACATCAGAACTCGTACAAACTTGGACCAATGTCATCTTGAGCTTTATTAATTTATTTTTACCTTGATTTTTTGGAGTGAAGGCATTGTTTTTAAAAACATGTCATGTAGGTTGTTTAAATAAAATGAATTTAAAAAGCAGTATCTATCTAAAGCCATTAGCAAGCATTATCTGTAATGGGGATAATCTAGAAGTCTTTCTAATAATATCAGGAGTGAAGCAATGATGCCCATTATCACCACTATTATTAAATATTTTACGTGAAATGCTAGCTATAGCAGTAAGAGAAGAAAAAAAATTGAAGGAATTCAGATAGGCAATGAGGAAACAAAACTGACTCTTTGCAGATTATTTGATGATAGAGTTAGAAAACCATAAAGAATCAACTAAAAAACTACTTTAAATAATTAACAACTTTAGCAGTTGCAGGATATAAAATAAGCCCACATAAATCAATAGCATTTTTATATGACACACAAAGCCCAGCATCAAGAGATAGAAAGAGAAATTCCAGGTGCAGCCAAGATGGCAGAGTAAGACAGAGCCAAGATGGTAGATTAAAAGCAGGGACTCACCTGAGCTCTCCCCCAAACCCATCCAAATACCTTTAAAAAATGACTCTAAGCAAATTCTAGAGGAGCAGAATCCACACAAAGATGGAGTGAAACAAATTTCCAGTCCAAGCCAACTTGGAAGGTTGGCAAGAAAGGTCTATTACACCAAGGTGAGGGAAGAGCATGGTTCAGTGCAGCCCAGGCCAGTACAGAATGGGCCCCAGTAAACCAAGAACTGTCTTCAGGGCAACTGAAACACTGGCAGCAGTGGACTTCTCCAAACCTCTCACCCTAAAGATGCCAAAGACAACTTAGAAGGTCAGCAGGAAAGGTCTGCATACACTCTAAATTGGGTATCTAGCCACATAGGAGAGTAGGGGGGATAGGGATGAGAGGGAGGATGATGGAGGGCAGGGCAGGTTTGAGGGATGAGGGTTGTTAGAAGCACACATTTCTGTAAAGGAACAGGAACAAAGTAGAGAATAGAACAAGTGGGGGGCAGGATAGGAAGGAGGGAAATATAGTCAGTCTTTCACAATATGTCCATTGTGGAGATGTTCTATGTAACTACACATGTACAGCCTGTATTGAATTGCTTGTCTTTCC
>CM053583.1:255092346-255107666 GCA_028627135.1 Pseudochirops cupreus | reverse complement strand
GTTTCTTCTTGGCAGCTTGTAATATTTTCTCCTTGATCTGGGAACTCTGGAAACTGGCTTTAACATTCCCAGGAGTTTTCTCTTGGGATGTTTTTCAAGAGGTGATTGGTAAATTCTTTCAAGTTCTATTTTGCAATCTGGTTCTAAAATATCAGGGCAATTTTCCTTGAGAATTTCTTGAGGGATGCTTTCTAGGTTCTTTTTTTGAACATGGCTTTCAGGTAGTCCAATAATTTTTAAATTGTCTCTTCTGGATCTATTTTCCAGGTCAGTGGTTTTTTCAAGGAGATATTTCACATTGCCTTCTATTTTTTCATTTGTTTGGATCTGTTTAATAGTATCTTGATTTCTCATAAAGTCATTTGCTTCCATTTGCTCCACTCTAATTCTGAAGGAGTTATTCTTTTCCGAAAGCTTTTGAGATTCTTTTTCCATCTGGCAAATTTGACTTTTGAAGGGCTTCCTCATTGGCTTTTGGGGCCTCTTTTGCCATATGAGTTAATCTATTTTTTAAGGTGTTATTTTCTTCAGTCAGGTTGTTTCCTCTTTCCATGATTTTCTTGCATCATTCTCATTTCTCTTCCCAATTTTTCTTCCACTTCTCTTATTTGGTTTTCAAAATCCTTCTTAAGCTGCTCTATGGCTTGTAACCAGTCTACCTTTTTCTTGGAAGCTTTTGTTGTGGGAGTTTTGACTGTGTTGACTTCTGCCCATTCCATGCCTTGATCCTTTTTGTCCCCAAAGAAGGAATCTAAAGTTGGATTGCTGTTCTTATTTTGTTCTTTGTTCTTACTTACTGGATCCTCTCCCCGAAATTTAGCCAAGTTCCACTAACCTTTTACTTAGTTCTTATTACTTATGGCTTGATAATTCTGGAAATTGCCACAGCTGCCACTGATCCACTCTCCTTTAGGCTCCAGCTGAGGCTTGTCCTGTTGGCCCCAAGGCCAAACTGCAGTTTCAAGGTGGGCTGGTTTTGGCTCCCAGTGCACTGCAATGAGCCCTCCCTGTCACGCCTGCTGAGCTGCCTTCAGTGGGAGATGTGTTTTTGTGTAATTTTGTGAGTTCTGGAGCCCTAAAGTTTGTTTAGAGTCCTAATTTATGGGTATTTGAGGTGGTTATGTGGGAGCTGGGGAGTTTTCCTGCTTCTATGCTGCCATCTTGGCTCTGCCCTGACCCATTCATTCTTTAGGATTAGATTGTTCAGTTTTGAATTAATTTTTACTCTATCTTTCCATGATCTTTAATTATATGTAATTTATGTTACATCATGATCTGAAAAGGATGCATTTAATATTTCTGCCTTTCTGTACTGGATTGTGAAGTTTTTATCCCCTAGTACATTGTCAGTTTTTGTATAGGAACAATGTACTGCTGAGAGAAAGGGACATTTTTTGCTATCACCATTCAATTTTCTCTAGAGGTCTACTGTAGCTAACTTTTCTAAAATTCTATTCACCTCTTCAACTTCTTTCTCATTTATTTTGTGGTTAGATTTATCTAGTTCAGAGATGGGGAGGTTGAGGTCCCCCACTAGTATAGTTTTGCTGTCTATTTCTTCCTATAACTCCTTTAACTTCTCTTCTAAGAATTTGGTTGCTATACCACTTAGTGTATGTATATTTAGTAATGATATTACTTCATCATTTATTGTGCCTTTTTTGCAGATGTAGTTTCTTTACTTATCTCTTTTAATTGGATCTATTTTTGCTTTTGCTTTTTCTGAGATCCAGACAGCTACCCTACTTTTTTGTCTTTTACTTCAGCTGAAACATAATATATTCTACTCCAGCCATTTACCTTTACTCTATGTGTATCCCTCTCTTTCAAATGTGTTTCTTGGAAACAACATATTGCAGGATTGTGGTTTTTAATCCATTGGGCTATCTGCTTCCATTTAATGGGAGTTAATTTCATTTACATTCACAGTCATGATTACTATCTGTGTCTTTCCATCCTATTCCTTCCCATTTATGCTTTTCTTTCTCCTTTCTCCCTTTCTTTCCTCACTAGAGTTTTGCTTTTGACTACTACCTTCCTCAGTCTGCCCTCCCTTCTATCAGCCCCCTTCCTTTTCTTTCCCCTCATACTGTCTATAGGGCCAGTTAGATTTCTATACCTAACTGAACATGTTATCCCCAAAGTGAGTCAAACCTGATGAGAATAAGCTTCAAACAATGCTCATTTGCCTCCCTTCATTCTCTGTATTGTAATATGTCTTTGTGCCTCTTTGTGTGATGTAATTTATCCTTTTCTGCCTCATCCTTTACTCTTTTTCCATTACAATTCCTTCTCACCACATAATTAGGGTTTTTTTTTATCATCACATCAGTTAATTTATACCTACCTCTTCTGTGTATATCCTTTCTAAATTCTATAATAAAGATATACTTCTCAAGGGTTACAAGTGTCATCTTCCCATGTAGGGATGTAAACAATTTTCCCTAATTAAATAACGGGGTTTTTTCCTGTTTATTTTTTATGCCTCGCTTGAGTCTTGTATTTGAAAATCAAATTTTCCATTGAGCTCTGGTCTTTTCATCAGGAAGATCTGGAAGTCTCCTATTTCATTAAATATCTATCTCCTTCCCTGAAAGATTAGGCTTAATTTTGCTGGGTAGTTGATCATTGGTTGTAATCCAAGCTCCTTTGCCTTAAGAAATATCCTATTCCAAGCCCTCCAAACTTTTAATGTATATGGTCGTGCATAATCCTGACTGGGGTTCCACAATATTTGAATTATTTCTTTCTGGCTGCTTACATTATTTTCTTCTTGACCTGATAATTCTAGAATTTGGCCACAATACTCCTTGACATTTTCAATTTGGGATCTCTTTCAGGAAGTGATCAGTGGATTCTTTCAAGGACTGTTTTACCCTCTGGTTCTAGGACCTTAGGGCAATTTTCCTTGATAATTTCTTCAAAGATGCTGTCCAGGATATTTTCTTGATTGTGGCTTTCAGGTAGACCAATAATTCTTACATTATCTCTCCTGAATCTATTTTCCAGGTCAGTTGTTGTTCCAATGAGGTATTTTACATTTTCTTTTATTTTTTCATTTTTTAAAATTTTATTTGACTGCCTCTTGATGTCTCATAGAGTCATTAGCCTCCATTTTCCCAAGTCTAGTTTTTAATGAGTTGTTTTCTTAAGTTAGCTTTTGTACCTCCTTTCCCATTTGATCCATTCTACTTTTTAAGAAGTTGTTTCCTTCAATATCCTTTTTTTCCATTTTACCAATTGTATTTTTAAAGCAATTTTTCAATTTTTTTTTCTACCTTTCTTATCTGACTTTTGAAATCCTTCTTAAGCTCTTCCAAGAAGGCTTTTTGGGCTTGAGACCAGCTCATATTCCCCTTTGAGGTTTCAGATGTGGGTATATTTCCAATGTTATCCTCTCCCAAATTTGTGTTTTGATCTTCTGGGTCACCAAGATACTTCTCTATGGTCATTGTTTCTCTTTGTTGCTTTTTGCTCATGTTGTTTGCCTTTTTTTTCTGGCTTTTAAAGTTAATATTTGCTTCTGGGGCACTGTCCCATGCTTTTTGTGTTAGGTTACTGGCTTTGTGTGCTGGGGGCTCAAGTGCTGGCAGCTGGAGACTGTAGTGGCAGGTTACCTGGTGCTGAGCTGGAGGTAATAGTGGTGGCTGGTGTGTGCCTAGTATTGGCACTTGCTGGCTCCATCACCCTGGGGCTCAGGATCTCCCACTAATTTGCTGAGGTGGAGTTTACTGCTGTCTTGATGGGACACCACCCATCCAGTACTGATACCCTTCAGTCACAGCAATAGGTATCTTTGCCATCAATCCCCCTATGATTCTGAGCTAAAAGGCTACCATACCCCATCTTTCTACTGCCTCTACTGTGCCAGGATTTTTCCTGAGGTGATATTTTTCCGAGTTTTTCAAGGTCAATAGGGGAAGAGTGATGAGAGTCAATAAGTGAGAGCAATTTACTACTTACTCCACTATCTTAGGTCCTGCAAGTCAAAATAGATCAAGAAAAAAAAGTTTTGAAAAACCATTTGTACATGTTCTATATGTTGTGTAACTGAGTTAATTCAGAGTGATTATATTATTTTCCAAATAAACATACAAAATGTAATCTATAACCAATCAGTGGTCAAGTCTGCCAACAAGTATTCATAAGCAAGTGTTGGTGGGTTAGCATGTCATGCACTGGAAATCCAGCATGCATCAGCAAGAATATGTGTGTGTAATGAGTTGTTCACAGTGTGATACTATATGGTTACATGGTACAATAGTGTGTCTTCAAAATTTCAATGCAGAAAACCCCCATAAATTTAGAAGAAATTATTAAATTTAAGATATATCTTTTTTTAAAAAAAATTAAAACTGGCCCTGGAGTCAGGAGGACCTGAGTTCAAATCTGGCCTCAGACACTTAATACAAAAAACCCATCAGTATGACCTCACTTAACCCCAATCACCTCTCCAAAAAAAGCAAAAAAAAAAAAGGCAGGGCAGTGGGCCCAATAAGTTTGGGAACCTCTGATTTAGACATAAGTTGTGACATCATAAGCAAATTAGAAGAGCAAGTAATAGTCTAACTTGCAGATCAGCTGAGAAGGAAAGAATTCATGATCAAACAAGAGATAGAAAAGCATTATGCAAGTGTAAAATAGGTCATTTTGATTATATTAAATTAAGAAGTTTTTACAGAAACAAAATCAATGTAACCAAGATTAGAAGGAAAACAGAAAGCTGGGAAACAAACTTTACAGCAAGTGTCTCTGATAAAGGTTTCCTTTCTCAACTATATAGAGAACTGAGTCAAACTTATAGGAATCCAAGTCATTCCCCAATTGATAAATGGTCAAAGGATATGAATAGGCAGTTTTGAGATAAAGAAATCAAAGCTATCTCTGGTTATATGAAAAAATGCTCTAAACAGCTTTTGATTAGTGCAATGCAAAGTGAAACAACTCTGAAATACAGCCGCACACCCATCAGATTGACTAATATGACAAGAGAGGAAACTGATAAATGTTGAAGAAGATGTGGGAAAATTGGGGCACTAATGTACTGTTGGTGGAGTTGTGAACTGATCAAACCATTCTGGAGAGCAATTTGGAACTATGCCCAAAGTGAAACTAAACTGTGCATACCCTTTGATCCAGCAATGCCACTATGAGGTCTGAATCCCAAAGAAATCATAAAAAAGGGAAAAGGACCCACATATACAAAAATATTTATATCTGCCCTTTTTGTGGTAGCAAAATACTGGAAATTGAGGGGATGCCCATCAATTGTGGGATGTCTGAACAAGCTGTGAAAGATGAATGTAACAGAATACTATTTTATAATAAGACATGTAAAGTATTGTGTAATAAGAAGCAGGCAGGTTTCAGAAAAACCTGGGAAGACTTGTTTGAACTGATGAAAAGTAAAATGAGTTGAATGAGGAAAACATTGTACACAGTATCAATAACATTGTACGATGATCAACTATGAATGACTCAGCTCTTCTCAGTAACGCAATGATCCAATGTAATACAAAGGACGTATGAAGGAAAATGCTATCCACATCCATATAAAGAACTGATAGATTCTCAATGTAGCTCAAAGTATACTTTTTTCATTTACTTTATTCTTTTTGTATTTTTCTTTTGATCTGTTTCTTCTTTCACAATTATGACTAATATGGAAATATGTTTTACATGGTAGTATATGTATAACCTATATCAAGTTGCCTACATTTTTTGGGAAGAAGGGAGAAAAAAGGGGGAGAAAAATTTGGAACTCCAAATCCTGTAAAAATAAATACTAAAAATTGTCTTGACTTGTAATTGGGGACAAAAATTCTATTTAAAAAGAAAGAAACTCATGAAACGTGATCCTGGGCAAATGCCTTAGCCTCCTTCTGTATCAGTTACTTTATCAGTAAAATACAGGTAATAATAGTACCTGTCACACAGGAATTTTGTGAAGACTAAACAAAACACAAATATAATTTTTTGAAAACATTCAATCATTATGTAAAGGCTAATTTTCATTATTATTATCAAAATAATAGGCTTCTAACAACAAAAGTAGATATTTTCAAAATATATTAGCAAGACATTTTTGAAAACTGATCAAGAAAATGTTCCACCTTAATTTGAATGGGAGAGAATAAAATGGGAGAAAATAAAAATCATATCAGAAAATGGGATATTACCAAAGAAAGGAGGTCTACTATAGAAATATGAATAATAGTAAAGGTATTTTTCCAGTAATTCTCAGGAATAAACAAAAGGAAACAAGATTGAGAATGAAACTGACAGACCCCAAAGTTTAAACACTTTAAATACTGCATAATTCTAGGTAATGAAGACAAAGTTTCAACACAAGGATGTAAATGGGATCTCTTAAGTAGCACTAAGATTTGGCAAAAATGAATCTTATAACTGAATTATGGCAAAGGAAAAGTTTCCATTTGCAAATACACAAATACAATCCACTTAAACAAAGATTATATTTGAGGCACTCTACTAGATGCTAGTGATAAAAAGATGAAAAATGGCAAAATTTAAACTCACGAAATTTATAACATACAAGAATAGAGAAAATGTGATGTGTACTGGAGAAAGTATGATACAATATAGACTGTGACAAGGGAAAAGGGGAGTGCCAAAGTTCCTCAAGTAAGAGTGAAAAGAAAAGGGAGAGCTCACATTTCACAGATATAATAGAAGGGAAATGACCCTGCTTGATTTACATCGTGGCAGAAATTCACAAACCTTTTGTTGAAAATACAATGAGGAACATATGGGTAAAACCAAAAGGAGAAAAATAAACAAAAGATAATACTTTAAGAGCGCTGTATGCGCAGCTCAAAAGTCAGCACCATCTTAGTTCAGATTCCATATTAGAAGGAAATGAGGCACCTGTAAAACATTGAATATTTAACAAAGGAGGTCATTTACTTTACCCTAACAAATTAAGGATATGTAGCAAGGAAAAAGTGGATCTTAGCTTCCCTAGATGTAGCCCCCCTTGTCTTCTTCTGGAAATTGCTTCTGGGGTCAGTAAGCCATTAGTATATAGTGACTTGTATGGTCTCAGGCACCCCCAAAGTGAAAGACCCCAACTATGTGGCTCAGACTTTTCATACTCTAGCTCAGGAAGCTTCATTAGGGAAATTGGGACCAGCAGATTGTGTGGGGAAAGTGAGGCAAATTAATTTTGATGCTGTATCACTTGATTATCAATATTTGTAGTATCCATTCTGGATTTAAAATCCCCAGTTTTTAGGTTAGCTCATGTAGGAAAAAACACTTCCAGGAACCAGGAGAGGAACTTGACTACATTCCAGCCCCTAAAAGGGCCTAGACTCTCTGTTTATGCCAGAAATAAAAGCTAAACAGAGTTGTTGTCAAAGCTACCAAGACCTACCAAGAGCTAGTCTTAGGACTTCAATCCTTTCATTGGAGTTGGGGCAGCCTGGCTCACAAAGGAGAAATAAAGCCAGGGAAATCTTGACTCAAGAAAGGTTTGCTTGCTCAGTTTGCTTGAGGTTACTGAATCTCACAACAAAGCCTCATTCCTCTGCCCACCTCAAAGATGAAATGATACAGAGGAATGAAGAGCTCTTCTTCATTAAATATTCACCAATCATGGTTGCTGTATGCGAATCTGGGGAGGATCCTGTCAGAAGTGAAATGCAGAGATTTAAGGTGACACCAGACTGCCTTTTTGTCTTTGATCCCTGAGAGAGATCACTGACTACTAATTTATTGATTATTATCCAGCCTAATCAATAAATTGATTTTTAATACCTGGAAATTTGTCTCTCAGAATGTTTTTCTTTACAAAAAGAAACTGTGTCAGGATAAGTCAAACTGGAGAGGTTATAGTGAAGTGATGAGCTGCATAACCGGGTGCTTATTGGGACAGGGGCAATACCCTGGGGCAGCATCCTCTCTATCATCTGCAATAACTGGAATTGTTATGGGACTGAGGCACCATCAAAAAGAGAATTCTACAGAACAAGTTCTACAAGGAAATGGGAAAAACTGCTTAGAGGGGGGAGCCTAGAGTGGATATGTGAAAAGATTTTATTACATGAGGAACACAGAGAAAAGAAAGAACCCAGATAATTATTGGAGTCAAGAATCAGACAATGAGGGTCTAGAGTAGATGGAAAGAGAAAGTAGATGATAACGAGATTGATAGAAAGACTTTTTGAAAAGAAGCACAAAAAATTAAAACAGAACTAGTTTAAGGGAAGGAGAGAAATGGGGAAATCTACTTGAGTAATTGGGAGGAACAAAAAATGGATAATTAGATAAAAATAGGAAAGAAAAAGGAACTAAGAGCAAAACCCCACATTAAAATGGTAACAAATGAGAGGAATGGATTAGAGTGAGGGTTTGTAGTGGGATCAGGGCCATATTTTTTAAAAGATCAAGTTAAAATATTTGAAAGATCATAAGACTGTGTTTACAGTAAAAGAGGATAATTCGAACTTGAAAAAACTTCAATATTTGAGTCAGATGGAGGAAAATATAAATCTAATTAATAACTTTAAGTGTGAATGGATTAAACAATCCAAAACAATGAAAAACAGTGACAGATTGGATGAGAAAAACCTTACAATTTGTTGTTTATAGGAAACTAATAAAGAAACTTCTCACTTTACATAAATCTGAATTACAAAAATTCAGCTTTCTATAAAGAATTCTGACAGAAATCCATGTTCTAAAAAAAAACCTACGTTAGCTTTAATGTACTCTCTCCATTCCTGCCCCTTGGCTTGGCTCAGTGCTTCGCCCATTAAAAACAAAAACAAAACCCCCTTCCAATTGAAAGCAGAATACAGGCATGAAGAGACTCTGAAGCTGCCATCAGACTGGGGCCTTGGTTTGAAACCTCCCACACCAAGAGAGATCTTTGCACCATTCCATCCACCTATGTGTGTCCAGCTCCTGCATGTCTGTATTCAATCTGTTCATGCTCAGATATCACATATCTGTCCCTGACCCCCAGGTGTTACCCATACTCTCCTGTCTGTGTCAATGTCCAGACCCCACTCATCTGCCCTCTGCATGTTTTTCCTTTTTGTTCCAGTCAGGCCCTTACATGGTAGGTCCTAGACACTTCATGGTCCTTCTCCTGCTCTCATTTCTCTGTCTTTGATCCCATGTGTCCTTGAATTATGTGCCAACTGCCTCCTTCTACAGATCTTTCTGCTTCCCTTCTTACCTCCTTTCCCAATGTGCATGGATAATACATAAAAAAGAATTTTATGTAGAGGAATGTAGGAGGGTCCACTTACATAAAGTAAGAAATGTCTGTATAAAAAACAAAGACATGCAACAATAGAATTGAGAGGATGGAGTAAGAACTTTGGTGGTGGAAGGGGGTTCTACTGATGAATGATCCTATAAGTCTGTGAACAGAGATGGGAACTTCATGATTGATGTGGCCTGGGGATTTGGTGTGTGAAAAGTTTACTTGTTCCACCTTGGGGGTGAGGACTTGGAACTCCTGGCTGCAACTGGTGCTGACAAACAATCCTTTCTCTCTCCTCACTGACTGAGAGTAAGGCACAATAGAAAAGAGGAATCCACAGGGAAAGTTCTAGAAAATAATGGCAGGAACTTTCTAAGAGGAAAGCATGAGGAACACAGGAAAAAAAGTGAAGATGATTGGGGTCATAAATCAGAGAGTGAGGGTCTAGAGGAGTCAGAAAGAAAAGATGGATAATGAAGAAAATAGAAGAAATACTTTTTAGAAAGGGGCACAAAAGTAAGTTTAAAAAATTAATGAACAGCATTAGTTAAAGGGAAGGAGAAAATGTGGGGAACTACTTTAACTGCATTGGAAAAAAGAAGAGAGGGAATAATTATATAACTGGATAAAAGCAGGAGAAAAAGCAAAAATTACTAATAAACAAAACTCCAAAGGGAAAAGGGTAAAAAAAAAATGAAACAAGCAGGTCAGGGGTGAGGGAAAATGATCCACTGGGAACATGACCATCTTAAAAAAGATTAAGAGTAAAGTAATTGAAGGAACACAGTACTGTGTTTACATCAAAAAAGGGAAAATATAACTTAAAAATATTAGAGACAGATGGAGGAAAATATAAGCCTAAGTCATAACTTTAAATGTGATGGATTAAACAATCCAATAAAATGAAAAAGAGTGACAGATTGGATAAGAAAACAAAATCCTACAATCTGTTGCTTGCAAGAAACACATTTGAAAAACAAAGACAAGCAAAATAAAACTGAGAGAATGAGGGGAAAATTATTATTCATCAAGGAAATCCAAAAAAGCAAGGGTTGCAATAATGCTATGTGACAAAGCAAAAACAAACATTCAAAAAATAAAATGCAATAAACAAAGAAACTATATTAGTCTGGAAGGGTCTGTTGACTACAAACCAATATCAGTAATATGCTTATATGTTCCAAATGCCTTAGCATCCAAATTCACAAAGGAAATGTCTGAGCTACAAGAAGACAGAGAGAGTAACACAATAGAGACAGGAGATTTTAATATCCCTTTCTCAATTTTTGGATGTCTAACAGAAAGATAAAAGAGGAAATATACATAGGAACCCATTCTAGGAGAAATTCAAGTTAAAAGAATTATGGCAAATGCTAAATGCAATAGGAAAATAATAGCCATCAGAAACAATATAATTCAATAACCCAGTATTTCATAAACTGGAAAACATAGATTACTTAGGGAAAAAATTCTCCTTATTTGATCAAAACTGCTGGGAAAACTGGAGAGCATTCTGACAGATACTAGGCTTAGACCAACACCTTACACCACGTTCCAAAATATATTCTAAATGAATGTGCTACTTTAGTTTTTTTTTGGTTTGGTTTTTTTTTGCTTTTTGGAGGGGGGAAGGTAGGGCAATTGGGGTTAAGTGACTTGCACAAGGTCACACATCTAGTTTTGTGTTGAGTCTGAAGTCACATTTGAACTCAGTTCCTCCTGACTCCATTGTGCCACCTAGCCTCGTATTATAATTAGAAGGGAGACGAATCTTTTTGTGGTTATTTCAAGGAGATGTATTTTTAGCCAAACAGGAGACAGAGAAAATTACAAGAGATAAAATAAATATATTTGATTACTTGAAACTGAAAGGCTTTTGTACAAACAAAATTAATCCCCTTAAAATAAGGGAGGAAGTGACCGAATGAGAAAACATCTTTGTTATCAAATTTCTCTGACAGGGCTTGGTAACTGACATATATAAACAATAAATTTATTTGACTAATAATTTTTACACAAGAGAGTTAGAAGTACAATCTGGAGAGGAATGAGGACATGATTAACATGGGCTTCCTCCTTAAATCTGAGGTTCTATGAAGAACCAGCTAATCAGGGGGAGAGGCTGACTGGTGGAAGATACTTCCAATGTGAGAAGTAGTCTAGAAGCCAAGTGAGCTGCCAGATTGAAAAGGTTTCAGTGGCATGTTGGAGAAAGTCCTGAGACCATAGGGAAACCTGGAGAGGAATATAGGAAGGTACTTGAACAGTATTGAATAACGAATTGATATCATCTGTGAGAAAAGCAAAGTGTAGGCATAAGTGCCTTACTGGCTCCTCTACATTGTTACCAAGCCCTGGATAAAGACCTGGAAGGCATATTTATTTTGAAAACCGATAAACTGAATATATTAGGTGTGCTTATATTCACTTGGAGACCTCTCTTTTGCTACATGACAAACTCCTAATTTTTCTGTCTCTTAAAGTGTGACAGTTTGTATTGTTAGAAATCATGGACAGGAGCTATTTTCATTTTCTAGCTTGTAACAGAAGAACTTCCGATACCTTCCAATAGAATTCTGAAATGAAGGACTTTTTTTCACTGTAAAAACCACTACAACTTAAGTTTAAAAATTATTTTGTCAATGTTCCTAATTCAACTATAATAAAGTGAATCAAGGGATTTAATTATCAAGTATATTTTTTCTAACATCGTATGTGAAAAGCTATAGATTTCTTCTTAAAACATTGTCCCCAACTAAAGATATTTGTAGGTCACCGATAAATTGTGAACTAATTGGCATTTTAAAAAATATATTAAAATGAGGATAATTGTGAATGAGTTTTAAAGGGGTTTTGCATCTCTCTTAATAATGCAGCTTTGCAAGCTGTTAAAGAGTCAGAGCAATTAAATTAAACACAAGAATGGTCAGTGCAATCTATACAATTAAAATAATTAGGCCTGGTAACTGTAAGGTCAAATAGAGGTAGCTTTATAACAAGGTGCCAGAGCAAAATTACTGACATTTCCAACCAAATTATATTCTCTAAATTATTGCCTTAGTGATAAATAAATGAAGTTATGCTAATGTAGGAGCTGATTACAGACTGAAATTAGTAAAATTGCTTGGTATGCAATCTTCTAGGGTTAACATATTTTTAAACATAATTAATAGCCTTTGCTCCCAACATCTGATTCTACATCATGTAGCTCATTTGCATTCCTTTGGAATATGCTGACAAGAGTAAATGTCTGAGAAGAACGATCTCATCTATTGGAAGAAAATGCTATTTTGTGGTGCTACCTCTCCAGATGGTAGTTGTGCAATTTTAATAATAATGGCTCTAAAAGGAATGTGAAAGAAAGAGTGCGGCTGTATCTGTTTTTCTTTTCACTTTGGTGTTCCAAGCCTTTGGTAGAGTCAATGTGAAATGTAATTGCTCTTTTGACCTCTATCTTCTGTCTCCCCAGGTCTGAGGAAGAGTTACACTGGTTGATTATTTCAGAAATGAAAGGCACTCTGACCTTGTCAATTGAATGCCTTGCTGCTTTCAATGTTGCCCGTTATATTGAAGGCAGGCAACTCCTGAAGAGAGACTAAAATCTACAGAGGAGCTGTGCTCTGGGCTGCCTGCCAGGGAAGGCTTCATCAGCAGCAATTTAAACATGGCTAAACATCTCTAGTGGCTAAGGTAAGGGGGTGGGGAGATGGGAGATGGGGGAAGGGAAGAAGATGAAAAGTAGGAGAAAGGGAGAAAGCATATCATAATATTGTTACCGTGCAACATAAGGAGCTTTCAGGTAACTGTTCCATTGCTGCATCTTTTAACATAGCTTATTTAGTTATAAGAACTAAAAAGTAATTTGGAAACATACTACAGAAGGAATTAGTGACCAATAGGAGTACCAGGACTAAGTTGCTAAAACCACTGTGGCAGCCTTTGTTGACAAAATTTTATATTAATTTCCCTTCGTAAATATAAATTTAAAGTGATTTCCTTGCAGAATGAGGTAGCTGGGTAGTAGAGTGTAGAGAACAGGCCCTAGAGTCAGGAAGACCAGAGTTCAAATCCACCCTTACTAGACATAAGTCACTTGACTCTGACTGGAGAGATTACTATTGATAATTGAGGTATTGACTTGTTACAGTTTAGTCCACCATAAAATGGGAATAACTGCACCTACCTCCCAGGGCTGTTGTGAGGATCAAATGATATATCTGTACAAGGAGCTTAGCACAGTTTGTTCCCTTTCCTTCTCTTCCCCAAAGTGCAGGTTTGGGTTTACTTGCTGAAATTGGCCTGAATTGTTTTCATATTTATCGTTGAGATTTAGGTAAGAATGAAATTTGAGTATCCTATTCTTTTTTATTAAATTAAAACAAGGTATTCATTTTTATATTAAATTTTAAATGTTATATTAAAATTTATGTTAAAATTTTAAAAGGCTTTTCAAGAACTTAAATTTAAAGGAGGTTTAAATTAAAATTCATCTATCAGGTTCCTCTATAGAAACTCTTTCAGCTTCATTAAGGAAAAGTTGAGACATATCTATGTAGTCAGATTATAAAAACATAAAGAGTGTTTTAAGAAACCATATAAGAAAACCAGTCTCATCACTTTAGAGTTTTAACTCCTATGTCTCTCGTACACCATCTAGTTTCCTAGAAAATTTGCAGTCTTAGTGGAAAGACAAGACGGACACACACAAAACCAATCTCTGCAATACAAGCCAATGAAGAAGTGAAGAGGTATCAGGTATGAAGTATGGTTAAGTGCTTCAAGAGATCAAAAATAGGGATCCAGGTAAGCTGCAATATTTGGTAAAAGCTACATGTAGGAAATGGAACCTGAACTGTCCAGCTCCAATTTTCATCAGAAAAAAAAAATAAAAGCTTAAAAGATTTAGAACACTCCATTCAAATAACATGCAAAGAAAGATTAAGAGTTATAATAAGAAATTATTTTCTGAAAACTATTTGGTAGGAGACAGTATTACTATCACCTTCATCTCCACATTCATGACAACTGCCACAATGTACTGTTTGACTTCAGGAACTATTTTAAATTAGGGACTGAAATAGTGGTGAGCTAAAGGCAACTACTACTGGCTCATGAGAATAGATTACTAAATTTTCTGTATGACCATTTATACCTCAAAAAGAGGCAAATGCTATACATCAGGGGATGATTTATTATTTTGTTGATTGTCTAGAACAGTGGTTCTCAACCTTCCTAATGCCACGACCCTTTAATACTCCTATGTGGGTGTATCTGCATGTGGGCAGACCCGCCTGGAGACAGATAGAGGAGCAGTGTCTCGGTTCCTAAGACCATCGGAAATATGTTTTCCTATGGTCTTAGGCAACCCCTGTGACTCCTGCGAAAGGGTTTTTTGACCCCCAAAGGGGTTGCAACCCACAGGTTGTGAACTGCTGGTCTAGACTTAAGAAAGTGGTGGGAAAATGTTAATACATATTAAAATTAAAAACATTTCTTTTTTTTTCAGAGAACTGATTATTATTTACCAGCCTAATCCTGAATTGAAGTCAAATAAAGTCAGCTATCTCTCTTTAATTCATAGCTGAAATATTTCATGCTTATAAGAAAAGGAACTCTGAAATGTAACATCTTATGCTTCTAATTTTTGGATGCTTTTTCTGTATTGAAATGGGATATAAATAACAAACTTGGCTATTTTTATTTTTATCTATGACCATTTAAAAATGTATATTTCTCAACCCTAAAAAGCGCATAGTAACAATTGGTCAGACAGTCAATTAGCATTTATTAAGCATCAGGCGCTGTGCTGAGGTACTGTGCTAAGCCCTGGGGATGCAAAAAGGCAAAAGACAGACTTTGCCCTCAGTAAATTCACAGGCAAATGGGGGAGACAATAAGCAAACACATATGTTTGAACAAAATATATGCAAGATAAATAGAAAATAATTAAAGAGGAAGAGGTACCAGACTTAATTAGAATTAGTGAGCAGAGGAAAACCCAGATCCTCAAAAAAGGATAACATGAGCTAAGGCCTATATTATAAACCACAAATGAAGTGAATTGTTAAGAATGTTATATATATAT
>CM053583.1:255073765-255091846 GCA_028627135.1 Pseudochirops cupreus | reverse complement strand
CTGATATTCATATTGGAGGGCAGAAGACAAGTACATCTTGATAACAACCTTTAAAAAACTAACATAGAGGATGGTGGATAATTTGTTTTTCAGCCCTACATAAAATTTGCAAGAGTCAATGAACTTACACAGGTGTGAAATATTACATATCCTCAGAAAGTCATTGTGACAGTTTATTTTGTTTACTAAGTGCTAAGGATACAAAGATAAAAAGATAACAGTCCTTGAACTCAATGGGTTCAAATTTTCAGGGTAGGGATAACATTCAAGGTCATTTCAGGAAGGGAGGAACTCTCAGCTGCAGTAGTCAGGACAAGCATCTAGTAGAAGGTGTAGCTTGAATTGATGCTTGTAAGAAATAAAAAAAAATTATGAGGCAAAGTTAGGGAAGAAGTGCCTTCAAGCCATGAGGGGCAGCTAATACAAAATCATGGAAAACAGAGATCTTATGTCATGTGTGAGGAATGTCATGTGATAAGGCCTATTTACTTGGTCTATAGGGTACACTGGGTGCAGTAATGGACAAAGAGCTTTAAATGTCAAATAACTTTGTGACCAGTTTAAATGCTGAACAGAAGAGTCTCCATTTGATCTTACAGTTAATAGGAGCCACTGGACTTTATTTGAGGAGGAGAGGAGACATGAGGACAGACAAAGTCATCTTAAAGTATTTTAGCAACTCTGAGGAGGGTGTATTGGAATAAAGAATTGTAGGTTATTCCCATGTCCAATTAACAGATGATGAAGGCATGAAACATATGGCATCATTAATAACAAATTTTTAAAAAGAATATGTGGGATTAAAATTAGATCTAAGAGAACAAATTAATAGTGGTTATGTTACAAAGAGAGATTGGGAGATTTCTTGCTATAACTTTTTAAAAAACAAACCCTTCCAAAAAGCCAAGGAAAGGAGTTGATCCAGTTTAAGATTCTCTAGAGTGGGGCCTTCTTACCATTAAGCTTTCCATCTAGCTACATAATCTTCCAAAGAAATTCATTTTGATTCAGTGCTGAAATAGAATTTGGAGTATGTAAACACTTCTAAGTCACAGCATATTTTGAATCATATCAGAATTTCTCAGTACAAGTCAATGGAAAGAAGTTCATTATTTTTTAGTAATTTACAAATTCAACGGGTTGGCAGACTCCCTGCTTTCAGTGAAATCATTTTGCTCCACCACGTCAAAGAGGATTAAACACACTAACACCATAAAATCAATGAAAGAAAGATATTTGAGCCTCTAAAGTAAAAGTTCCAAATAAAGTGTGTGTTCACACAAACTATTATAGGCTTTTTAGACTTTTAGTTTGAGGACTTTTTGATTGCTAAAAGGGACAGAAAAAAACATTTACATAAAGAAAATTGATAAAATCAGATTGAGAAGAAACACAGCTTCTCAGATGCAATAGTAAGAAGACATGTATGCCATTTGAGGACCCGCATCTCAAATGAATGTTCTGAGAGAAACTGTTCAAAAGCAGAACAATGCTAGTTTGATTGGTACGGCACTGAATTTTCTTTTTTAAAAACTGACTTGGCCTAGCCAGGAGTAATTAATATTTTTTCTAACTGTTTAAATCTGCCCTTATTTGTGTGAAAAGTGTTTTCTAATTGTGTTCCTGGCTTTGTCTTGGCAGGTAGACTCCCAAGTATTTTATATAGTCTATAGTTATTTTAAATGGAGTTTGTCTCTCTATCTCTTGCCATTGGACTTTGTTGATAATAGATAGAAATGCTAATGATTTATATTGGTTTATTTTGTGTCCTGCAACTTTGCTCAAGTTAATTATTTCAGCTAACTAGTTTTTAGCAGCTTCTCTAAGTATGCTATCATATCATCTGCAAAGAGGTTTAGTTTTGTTTCCTCGTTATCTATGCTAATTCCTTCAATTTCTTTTCTTATTGCTATAGCTGGTATCTCCAGTATATCATTGAATAATAATGGTTATAATGGGCATCCTTACTTCACCCCTGGTCTTACTGGGGATTGCCTCCATTACAAATAATGTTTGCTGATGGTTTTAGATAAATATTGCTTGTCATTTTAAGGTAATCTCCGTTTATTCTTATATTCTCTAGGTTTTTTCTTTTAATAGTAATATGTGTTGTATTTTGTCAAAGATTTTTCTTCATCTATTGAGATAACCTTATGATTTTTGTTTGTTTTGTTACTGATATGATAAATCATGCTGACAGTTATCCTAACACTGAACCAGCCCTGCATTCCTAGTATAAATTCCACCTGATCATAGTGTATGATCCTTGTGATATGTTGCTGTAATCTCCTTGCTAGTATTTTATTTAAAATTTTTGCACTGATATGCATTACGAAAATTGGCCTAGAGTTTTCTTTCTCTGTTTAGGCTCTTCCTGGTTTAGGCATCAGTACCATATCATATTTGTGTCATAAAGGAATTTGGTAGGATCCCTTCTTTGTCTATTTTCCCAATACTTTACATAGTATTGGGATTATTTGTTCTTTATATGTTTGGTTAGGAAGTTCATTGATGGCTTATCCAATTTATTTTTCTAAGATTGGGTTATTTAAGTATTCTAATTCCTCTTCTGTTAATCTGGGAAATTTATATTTTTGTAAATATCAATTTCACTCAAATTTTCAAATTTATTGACACATAATTGGGCAAAATAGCCCCTGTTTTAATTTTCTCTGCCTTGATGATGAATTTACTCTTTTCATTTTTAATATTGGTAATTTGTTTTTCTTCTTTCCTTTCTTTAATTAATGGTTTATCTATTTTTTTATAAAACCAGTTGCTAGTTTTATTAGCTCAATTGCCTTCTTACTTTCAATTTTATTAATCTCTTCTTTGGTTTTCCAGAATTCCAATTTGCTATTTAATTGGGGATTTTTAATTTGCCCTTTTTCTAGCCTTTTTAGTTGCATGTCCAATTCTTTGATCTGTTCTTTCTCTATTTTATTGATCTAAGCAGTTAGTGATATAAATATTGCTCTAAGAACTGTTTTGGCTGTATCCCAGAAATTTTGGCATGTTGTCTCATTGTTGTCCTTCTCTTTAATGAAATTACTGATTGTCCAATGATTTGTTGTTTGACCCCCATATTCTTTAGAATTAGATTATTTAGTTTCTGATTGCTTTTTAATCTGTATTTTCACTACCTCTCAGTAAACATTTCTTAAATACCATATTTAAATATGCCAGAAATTGTGCTAAATTCTACTGATAACAAATAAAAAAAAAGGTAGTCCCTATCCTCATGGAGTTAAAATTTAATGAAGACAACATACAAAAAAGGAAGCTGAAAGGGAGACAGGAAATGTACCCAACTAAGCAGCATGGTGGAGAAGTCAGAGAAATCTACAAGTAACACAGTTGGGTCACTAGGTGGTGGGCCTGGAGATAGGAAGCTCATTTTCTTGTGTTTGGATGTGACTAGGTGACCCTGGAGAAGTGACTTAACCCTGTTTGTCTTCATTTCTCATCTATAAAATGAGCAGAGAAGAAAATGGCCAACTACTCCAGTATCTTTGCCAAGAAAACTTCAAGTGGGTGGAGTCATGAAGATTTGGACATGCCTGGAACAACTGAACAACAACAATACAGCTAAGTGGGAAATGATGAGATGTCTATACTGAGTCCCCTTTTTAGGTAACTCAAGACTCAAAGTCCATTGGTATGGGATTTTTTCCTCATTTCTTGGTGTCGGTATCTCATGCTTGTGAGAGGGGAGGAGTAGAGTTACCAAAAGTGTTAAAGAAAGAGATCAAGTCTCCTAATTCTACTATTTTCCAGATTTGAAAGGTAAGATGCAGGATATCACGTTCTTTATTGTTCACAATAGAAGATTTTGGGAAGAAGCAGGCATTAGAGAATCTGGCAGACTTCATCATGTCCCTATCCACAAATTGTTGCACTAGAGATTTGGGGAAATTTCCCCATGGGTAAGAGCTCTCTCTCTCTCTGTCTCTGTCTATCTGTCTCTCTCCCCCTCCGTCCCTCCTTCTCTCTTTCTCTTTCTCTCTCTCTCTTGAGCTGACATAGCTCACTCTCAGTGGGAGTGCTCTTTCAGTCTATATAGTATGGTATATATTCTTATATATAAATATATGTATATATATATATATTTTTTTTCTTATTTCTGTTTTACTATCTACTTGGATAAATGGGTTTATTTGCCATTTGCTATGTGTGTTCATTATAGAATTGGTATTTGATTGGGAGGTAATCAAACCTTGGTTACAAGGTTTGGGGCCATTTCCCCATTAATGAATAGGGATCAGGAGTTTACACAGCCTAATATTACTGCCTCTAGACCAATAATCTTTAAGGAAGCAACAGGTATAATTATAACCTGTTGCTCCTTTTCTCTGAGGAGGGCAGAGTGGCTGACCTCTGACTCCAATCTGCTTCCCCTCCCAGATCTTTCTCTCAAAGATTTGGAATCTTGTGATTTGGATTGCCTGGTTTGCACCTTGAGCACATTCCACTCATGCAATGAACATACCTGTCTTCTTACTAAGTTCTAGGCTCAACCTATCCTTCTACTCTTATGACACTGGGGATTCTCCAAACTCAAATACCTAAGGATCTATCTCAGAGAGTGAAGAGTTAGGCCTCCTGTGGGGTTCACTGGAACCTCTTGACTCTGTCCTCTTGTAAGCCTCTGCACAGTATCCATGGATGGTCAAAGAGTGCAGATATGGGATCCCAATATGAGCTCCCTAGTATTCTCCCAGTATTTTGAAAAAAACTAGCATTTGTTCCAATCAGAATTGCCATTCTGATGAGTGTTAGATCATCTGGACATGCAAGAGTCACAATGTCCACTTTTCTGTTGACATCAGTATCTTCCTTGGGAAATTTCAAGCTCAACTAGATGTATCCCAGGTAGGAAAAGTCTTTCTCACTCAAACCACCAAATTCAAGCCCCATGATAGGCTCTAAAGCCTATCTCAACCTAAAGTTCACAACCTTCCTAATGCCGCGACCTTTAATACTTGTATGTGGGTGTATCTGCATGTGGGCAGACCTGCCTGGAGATGGATAGAGGAGCAGTGTCTCTGTTCCTAAGACCATCAGAAATACGTGTTTTCTGAGAACCACTGCTCTAAAAGAATTTTATCCAAATATATGTCATAAGGTGGTTAGAAAATGATGGTAAATTAAGATACACCCCCATGACAGAATTGTAGTCCACATTCTCAGTTTTTATTGTCACCTCTGCAGAAGATCCTATGAGTACAGATGAAATAGACCCATAAGGAATTGATAATGAGGTCAGTGTGGCTGTCCCTGGGGTATGTGGATGAACTTTTTCCCTGGCCCTACTCCAGTTTCTCAGAACTGTACAGGATTTTACCTTCTTCATGACCCAGGCTACATTCTCTTTACTAGTACATCCAATATAGGTATGGACACCTAATCCACAATTATAAGAAAAGATGGATCTGTTACTCTGATGATTATTTGAAGGAGGTGTTCTTATTTTTATCTTTTGTGCCCTCCATTAGCTTTGTCCTCTACCTCCCCAAGGATAATAACATTGTGCCCCACTCTATCTCTTATTTAATTGCCTTGGGTTCTGTGCCTGCCACTCAGCACTGTTTGTTCTGTTGTCCTCCTTTGCTTCTCTAACTCCCACTGGAGAAGGCTTGGAGTTTGCTGGGAGTGAGTCCTGTGGCTTATATTGATTCTTGAAGTTCAGGAATAGCTGTCAACTCAAACATTGTTGTCAGTGATATCTATGGCCACATAGATCTGATGACATCAGATACGTGAAGGTCATGTACCATGCCCTGGCTCAATTTCTGTGTATTTTTCCTGAGGTCTCAGGATCCACACTTTCAACCTGTATCAGTCTCTTCACTTCCACTTCACTGAGTTCCTGAGGAGAAACTCAACTGGCTTTTCTTCTTTGCATATCACAATATTAGAGACAAAATTAGCTCCTCCTCGAACATCTCAGCTAAAGTTTGTACACATTCATGTCAAGTAATATCTGTCCTTGTCTCTATGAGGTTATCCACTGCTGCTGCAGCTGTCCCCTTAGGCTACCTATCAGTCTAATAACTGGCTCAGAGATCTTCCTGCATCCCAGACTCACTCTTTTTTTTTTTTTGGAGGAACTTCAGGATTTTATTGAGGGAGATAAGGGATAATGGGCACATACTCACACACACATATATACACATACACATCCTGAACATCATCAGACCTTAGCCACTCCAGATAGAGACTAAGCATCAAAAGAATGCTAAATTGAGGTTGTCTCTATGACTTAAGGGGATGGGGTTGCAGTTGAAGGGTTCACCTATTGTTCCAGGTTGGGGCCCAACCCCCTGCCTCCCAATCTGGACCAGCCTCGTCTGGATTTTCTATATTCTCGTAGGAGTCACCATCTTCCTCCTGGCTTGGACCAGGCTGGGGATGAAGGTTCCGGCTATGAGGGGCAGCATGTAGGATCCCTCTCATGTCTTCATAAGACTGAGACCCTGCAATGGAAGAAGCTTCCCGGCAGGTGTCCCACACAGGTCCTTTGGGAAGCAGGAAGCCTGTTGTTGTGTAGACAGGTGGGACCATTTCCTTGTTCTCATTCTCGTAAGAGTCAGCAGTGGAGAAAGAATCATCCTCTATTTCTTCAGCGGCCACATTTCTTTTCTCTTCATTCTCATAGCCCCAGTCATCTGGGGAGGGAAGGGAGTCAAAAAGAGGGCTGGACACTCCTGCCCGCCATCCTTTACTGACCTACTCGTGCATCCAACGCCCCCAGACTCACTCTTGCCTATTCAACCCAAACCTCCTAGGATTGCACATGTCCTAAGAAAATGCCATGGTGTCTGTCCTTGATAGGGAGATATACCCTCAGCCTTACTCATAAATGGATTGGAACTTCTGGATTTAATAGCAACATTCAATCTGTGTGGGGTATGGGGACCCCAAAAATCCCCTACCCAAGAAAAATCAAAAGTCAGAGGTATCTAGAGGAAGGAACAGGAAGTTTTTATTCTCTTCTCCTACAGGAAGAGGGCAGTCCTCTCCATGGTGGGGATCAAGGAGAGGAGGCTTGTTACAAAAGACAGAACAAGAATTTATACCCCTCCCCCAGGCTATCCCTTCTCCCATTGGCTGGGAGGTGGGCTCTCAGTCTCTACCCAAAACCTTCCCCAATGGTGAATAACAAAGAAGCCTGCCACTATCCCCTACTGGTTGGGAGGTGGGAGAGGAAACCAGTTCATATTCTTATCTGGCAAATGCCAACATGAAGAAGGGGGAGGGGCTAAAAGGTTCTTAAAATTCCTGAAGAGCTTAATGCTGATTGACAGCAAGGGAAAGGGGGAAGGGTCCTGAGCAATCTGAACAATTCAAATATTCACCTCCTTATTTGGACAATGCTAAAGTGAGGGAGGATCAAAAATCAAACAAGGGTGGAGGCCAAAAGACTCCTGAACTCCTGAAGAGGCTGCTAATATGGTGGTATTAAAGAAGGAGGAAAGAAGGGGGAAAGGAGAAGCTGAAACTCCAGCTTGCTCCCACAAAACTTATGGGCTGAGAAGTTTCACCTTTTCCATTCAAGTCTTTCTGTAAAAATAGCTCCTTATATTAGAAAAGCTCCTACTTCTTTAAGCAATTTTTCCTCAGAGCGTTGTCTGGGGAGTGAAAACTTCTCAGGCAGTTTTGATTGTTAACTTCCCTTTTCCCCCTCCATTGCTGCTCTCAATCAGCAGAAAGCCCTTTCAGGAGTCTTTTGACCTCCATCCTGCTTTACTACTGCCCTGGTTACATTTTTCCCTCCCCCTCCCTTGTCTTGGGACCCTTCCTCCTTTCCCTCATTGTCAATCAGCATCCTTGTTCTTTGTAAGCCTTTTTCCCAGCTACTGAGAGATAGTGGTGGGTTTCCCTGTTACTTGCCACTGGGGAAGATATTTGAGCCAAGACTTGAGTCTGCCTCTCAACCAATGGGAGAAGAGACAGTCATGGGAAGGGGGCTTGACTGCATTAGGGTTTGAAAACTCTGTTCACCCCACATTGCCTGCCCCCTTTTCATGGTCAGTCATGGGGAGGACCACCCTCTTCTCCCCAGGGGAAGAGAATAAATTCCTGTTCTTATCCTGAAAAATCTTGGTGTTCTTGATTAAATTTTGGATAGGGTTTTTCATCCCACCCAGGGTGAACAAATTTGAAATTTCCAGGAATCACTTCCTGTTCTCAATTTCTCAAGGATATCTCCTTGGTTAAAGTTATCAGGCAAGGGGAGGAGTCAAGATGGCAGCATAGAAGCAGGAAAGCTCTGCAGCTCCATAACCAACTCAAATACCTATAAAATATAACTCTAAACAAATTTTAGAGCTCTGCAACTCACAAAGTGACAGAGAAACACATCTCCTGCTGAAGGCAGCCTGGCAAGTGGACAGGAATGGCTCATCACAGCGCGCTGGGAGCCAAAATACCTGAAACTACAACTGTAGCCCCAGGGAAGCCAGGAAAAGCCATGGCCAGAGCATTTGGGAGAGTGGATAACCAGCAGCTATGGCAGTTTCCAGAATTATCAACCAACCCATCAGAGCCAAGGACAAAGTGAAAGGTCAGTTGAAATCAACAAATTTGGGGGAAAGGAGTGGATCCTGCCATCTGGCCCCAGGACAAGAAAGCAATAGAAGCAGCAGCCCTGTAGCCACCTCCACATGGCTGCTTCAGAGCTCCCAGCCTGCAGATTGCAGGGGTGCCAAGTGATCATTCAGAGTCTAAGTTCTCTTGTCTTAACCTGCCTGGATTGGGATCATGGTCTTGGGTGGGGGTCCTGAGGTGTGTGACCAGTGAGCCAAAGCTGGTGAGGGAGGCAGAGACGGCAGCCTCCTAATAGCTCTGGCAGCTACAAACACCACAGCAATTTGGGACAAAGTGCTCACCTCTGAAAACAGAGTTCTACTGTGGCTCAAAAGTCAAGTTAATTGACTGGCAACATGAGCAGGCAAAGGAAGCAAACCAAGCCCAGCAATCCAACTTTAGATTCCTTTTTTGGAGATAAAAATGATCAAAGCATGAAACGGGAAGAAGACAACACAGTCAGAACTCCTGTACCAAAAGCTTCCAAGAAAAGTGTAAACTGATTACAAGCCATAGAGGAGTTTAAGAAGGATTTTGAAAACCAAATAAGAGAAGTGGAAGAAAAATTGGGAAGAGAAATGAGAATGATGCAAGAAAATCATGAAAAGAGAGTCAACAACCTGACTGAAGAAAATAACACCTTAAAAAATAGACTTACTCAAATGGCAAAAGAGGCCCAAAAAGCCAATGAGGAGAAGAATACCTTGAAAAGCCAAATTTTCCAGATGGAAAAAGAATCTCAAAAGCTTGCTAAAGAGAATAATTCCTTCAAATGGAGCAAATGGAAGCAAATGAATTTATGAGAAATCAAGATACTATTTAACAGATCCAAATAAATGAAAAAATAGAAGGCAATATGAAATATCTCCTTGAAAAAACCACTGACCTGGAAAATAGATCCAGGAGAAACAATTTAAAAATTATTGGACTACCTGAAAGCCATGATCAAAAAAAGAACCTAGAAAGCATCCTTCAAGAAATTCTGAAGGAAAATTGCCCTGATATTTTAGTACCAGAGGACAAAATAGAACTTGAAAGAATTCACTGATTACCTCTTGAAAAAGATCCCCAAAAGAAAACTCCTAGGAATGTTATAGCCAGGTTCCAGAGTTCCCAGATCAAGGATAAAATATTACAAGCTGCCAAGAAGAAACAATTTAAATACTGTGGAAACACAATCAGGATAACCCAGGATCTAGCAGCTTCTATATTAAGGGACCAAAGGGCCTGGAATATGATATTCCAGAGATCAAAGGAACTCGGATTAAAACCAAGAATCACCTATCCAGCAAAATTGAGTATAATTTTTCAGGGCAAAATATGGTCATTCAATGAGGTAGAGGATTTTCAAGCATTCTTGATGAAAAAAACAGATCTGAATAGAAATTTTGATGTTCAAATACAAGAAGCATGAGAAAGTAAACATGGAAAAGAAATCATAAGGAACTTATCAAAGTTGAACTATTTATATGCCTACAAGGAAAAACAATAATTGTAATTTATGAAACTTTTCTCAGTATGAGGACAGTTGAAGGGAATATAAATGTATATATATGTATACATACATATATGTCTATACAGGAGGGTATATATGCATATGAATACATAGGTAAGTGTGTGTGTGTATCTATGTGTACAGATATGCATGGACAGAGGGCACAGGATCAACTGCACAGGAAGGGATGATATTTAAAAGGTGAAATTGAGAGGTGGGAGAGGAATATAATTATAGGAGGCAGGGAGATACAGAATGGGTTTAATTGTCTCATATGGAAGAAGCAAGGGATAACTGCTACAATGGAGGGGAAGAACAGGAAGGCAAAAGGGAGTGGGACAACCTTACTCTCATTGAATTTGGCTTGGGGAGGGAATGACATACACTCTAATTTGGGTATCTCACCCTACAAGAGAGTAAGGAAGAAAGGGATGAGAGGGGGGATGATGGAGGGGAAGGAAGTTTCAGGGGGGAGGGTTGCTAGAAGGACACACTTCTGTAAAGGGACAGGGACAAAGTAGAGAGTAGAACAAGGCAGGGGGACAGGACAGAGGGAAATAGATTCAGTCTTTCACAATATGTCCATTGTGGAGATGTTTTGCATAACTACACATATATGGCCTGTATTGAATTGCTTGTATTTCCAGTGGGGCTGGGTGATGAGGAAGGAAGGGAAAGAACCTAGAATTTAAAGTTTTAAAATCATATGTTAATATACATATATATATATATGCATATATATAATTATTATTATTTACATGCAACTGGGAAATAAGATATACAGGCACTGGGGTAGGGAGATCCATCTTCCTCTACCAGAAAGTCAGAGGGGTGATGGGGGAGGATGTAGGAGAGAGCAGGTTGGGGGAGGGGGTATACAGTGGGATCACTGTTTTGAGGTGGTGGGTAGGGGAAGGATGGGGAGAAAATTTGTAACTCAAAATCTCGTGGAAATGAATGATGTAAACTAAAAATAAACAAAACTTAATTTAACAATTAAAAAAATAAAGTTATCAGGCAATATTAACATGATTTCCTGTGTTTCCTCACTTACTTTAACCTCAACAGCCTTAATTCTGTACTCTTTAATCCTTTGACTTCTCTGTCCCATATCCTTAAGTTGTCTTCATTCTTAAGGTCTGGGTCTAATCCTGACAATAAAAGATCCATATGCTATTCAAATGAAAAGCAAGACAGTACCCTTCTATTACCTTAGCTCCCGTAGTTTCTAATTATTGCTCCACCTTTTCCCACATTAATACAAAATATTACTACACTTAATGAATGTATAGTATTCCAACAATAGTGATCTGTTAGATTAATATATTGTGCTGAAATAATATAATAGACGTGAATTCAAATCATGAAAACAGTTCCAATTACTTTTTCATGTTTCTACATATGACAATTATACAAAAATTAGCATTCAGATATTTAAGAAATACAGTATATCAATAAATTTAGCAATTTTATAACAATAAAATGATGTCCAGTCAGTTTGGTTAAGCTTGTTACACCTCCACAAAACAATAAAAACAAATGGAAATTATATAATAATTCCAGATTATGTCTCAAAAGAACTAAAATTATCTGTGACTTCACAGAAAATCTTCTTTTAAGAGAAAATAAATGGAAACAAAAAGACAAAGTCCCCTTCTGAGACAGACTCTTTTCTTGTTTAGTCATTTTCCAGTTGTTTGTGATTTTTCATGACTCCTTTTGAGCTTTTCTTGGTAAATATACTGGAGTGGTTTTCCATTTCCTTCTTCAGTTTATTTTACAGAGCGAGTTGAGGCAAATAGAGTGAAGTGACTGGTTCAGGGTCACACAGCTAATAAGTGTCTGAGCAGGATTTGAACTCAAGTCTTCCTCATTACAGGCCCAGTGTTCAATCCACCATGTCACCTGCCTGAGACAGAATTGGTGATAGTCAAAAACTGCCTTAAACTTTCTTTCTAAATCAAAGAAGTTTCTTAGCCACCTAATAAAGAACCAAAGCCAGGTGCGAAATTGAAAGAAAGGAAATGCCCTCAGGATTCATCAGTGATTCCTAAAAATCACTTGGGGGTGGAGTGGGGGTGGAATCCTGTGTCACAGTTTCTCACAAAAAAATTGTTAGCATACAAATTGTAAAGCAAGATATTTGTAGAAAACAATTCATTACAGGCCAATAAAAGTACAAATAAACCTACTCGAGTAGCTAGATTAAGAAGACAATAGAATGCTCTTGAGGCAAAATTCTAAAGAATTATGGGACAGAAAAATAGAGTTGTCCAAAGCTTTTAGAAGAAAAAAAAACTGGCAAAAAACAACCTCCAAAATTTCTTAAACCACTAAGCAATTAGAAATTATATTCCTATGAACAATGCCACCATTTGTAATGTGTTTGGCTCAAAGAGAGGCATGATTAGACACCTTAATATCTCCCCCTACTCTTCTCCAAAGGCGACTTTAATTTCTTTGAAGGAAAACAAGAGACCATCCACTTTTGTCTCCTCAGAGAAAAGGGGCACTGGGCTAGAATTATGACTATCTGCGCCCCTAAATGTTGTTCTTGAGGCAGTGATATCTAGGTTCAGTCTAAACTTCTGATCACTATTCATCAATGGTGAAAAGACTTCAAGCATTATATCCAAGGTGTGAATACCAAGGTTATTTGAACCTGTAGGATGATCATGTTTTTCCAATGATGAGCTTCTTGGGGCATAGTGGAAAAGTCAGAGAAATCCCTAAGTAGTGCAAACAGGTAGGAAATGAAAATCATTGAACTTCAACCCTTTTGCTATCTCTTGCTTGAGAGGGAAAAGCTTCTAAGAGTAGATCTAAAGAGCTTGGTAGTTCTTTTACTTAATCTTGTGTTATGCAAAAAAAAAATATAATACTTTCCATATCACCTTGCAAAGGGTAGCTATGTACTAAAAAAAAAGTTTTATACTATGTTAGTGGCTTGAAAGTAGCAGAAAAGTGGCTTTACCTAGCAGGAGAGCTGTGAATATCAAAAGGGGAACAGATATCAGTGAAACAATTTTGTCCAGGATGTGAGATGTTATACAAATTATTTTCTAAACATCAGGTCTGCTGTCCATAGTACTGAGCTGCTCTGGGCAAAATGAGTTTCTGTACTCATGGATCTTTCTTAATAGATCTCTATAAGATGTGCCCACCATCTGTCACAGACATTATGCACATTACTGGAAGAGAATTATATACATTACTGGAAGAGAATGACAGGATCATAGGTGGAATGTTACATTTGATTTTTCCTCTTTTGCCTTCTATTGAGTAAAGGTTATGGTTATTCTTGCTTATGCTTTGTCATTTAGTAACTTTCATAATTATTTTACTTATGTCATTGCGATTACCTGATTTTTGTGAGGTACAAGGAAGTGCTGAAGTTTATCCTCATAGACAGACTCTCAGGAGTCTAAAAGAAATATTTTGAGTTGTAGCAGTGTGGTATACACTTTTCTGGGAAGCCCAAACCTTCCAGAAAAGGTTCAGGCTGGGTTAGCATATCAGGGTTGGAACAAGTAGAAGAGGTCATTAGTTGGATTAGGTTCCATTCCCACCCCAATTAACATAATCACAAAAGGTCAAGACTGGAAGAGGTGCCACATATGCAAAGTCACAAAATGTCATATAAATCTGTCATCATCATTATAACTATTATTATCTTGACTCACTTGTTGACCCTATTTTATCTCACCCTTAATAATATTTATTGCTCAATTATTTTATCTATGTAAATGATGTCCAAATCCATATATCTAGCCCTACTTTTTCTCCTGATTTCTAGGTTTACATTTTCAACATCTTGTTGGTCATCTCTAGCTGTATGATCATAAGAACTTCATACTTAATACACTTAAAATAGAATTGATTATATTCATCCTTAAAACAGATCATTCCTCCACCAAACTTCCCTATTCCTCTTGCAAGCACCACTAACTTCCAAATCATCCAGGTTTAGACACTAACCTCAAAGTTATCTATGATGCTTTCTTCTCCCTCACCACCCTCACATCCCATAAGTTGTCAAGGCTTATCATTTCTAGCTCCACAGCGTTTCATGTCTATACTTACACAGCTACCACTCAACCTTCAGGCATTTATGACCTCACATATAGAATATTTCAATTGACTCCTAATGGCATGCTGATTTTATATTCCATTTCCCAATCCCTGCATGTCAAACAGTGTTGAGGGAGGCTCTGATGAGGGAGGCTTTGTTGGGAGAGGCATCACCCATTCTTCAGCTATTGTATTACTTGCTATTTAACATGTATTTCTATCAGTTAAACATCACGTGTAGTGTTTGGGGAGGAAATTAGACAAAGGGGTCCATCTCCTTTTACTGGCATGAAACTTTCCAAATTTTCTTTATCTCAGTACAAAAGTTATCAATAAAAGCTAGCTCTACCTCAAATCTCTTGCTGATCTCCAATAATCAGCTCATCAATATTTTGCTACCTTATTGTATTTTAATACTCCCTTTAATGCTTTGTTCTGAGTTTTGCTTTGTTGATCAGAGTGAAAGCCCAAACAAAGAACCTTCCTTTTAACAATATGAATATATAGTACTGGACAAATTGCAGGGACTCACCAGATCTCTCCCAAATTCTATTCCAAACAATTTAAAATAATATCTCAAAACAAATTCAAGAGCAGTAAAACCCAAAAAATGATGGTAAAAAAATTTTCAACCTAAGACAATTCAGCTAGGTAGGCAGTCTATCACATTGGGATGAGAGTGGAGTGCAGGCCACACCCAGCAAACCAGCAACAGATCTTGAAGGCAACAGAATCACTGAGAGCAGTCGTGGTTTACAGAGCTCTCAGTCAACAGAGGGTTAGGTGATCAGATAACTGGTTAGAAGGAGGTTACAGGGATCTCTTTGCTAGCTATGGGTGCAGTACTTTGTTGCATTGCCATACTCAGATCTGGGTTGCTGTCCTGAAGCAAAGTCTTGGGTCAGAGTTACAAGGCAAGGAGGAACACCAACACACCAAGCTTGTGGCCATAGGGGAACAGGGACCCTGGTCACAGTTCCAGGGTGGAAAAGAGTGTGGTCACTCAGAGAGCAGAGCACAGGCCAGGAAAGTAGTGATCCCATCTCTCCTTAGATCATACCAACTTGGAAGAACTAAAAACTTACAGATCCCCAGAACTAGCTTTGAAAACAGTTGCACAAAAACTTGGGAAGGATGTAAAAATGCTCCCTCTATCCAAAGAGTGGAACCTAACTTAACTATAAAGTTAAAAATCAAGAAATAGCCTGGAAAATGAGAAAGCAAAAAAGAGATACTTATCATAGAAAGTGACCATGGTGACAGAGAAGATCAAAAAACCAACTCAAAGAAGACAACAAAGTCTTAACTGATAACATAATGAAAGCATCAAAGAAAAATGTGAATTATTCTTGGGCTAAAAAAGAATCACTGCTCAAAAAAGATTTTAAAAGTCAAATAAGAGAGGTAGAGGGAAAATTGGAAAAAGAAATGAGAGTGATGCAAGAAAATAATGAAAAAGTTGTCAACAGTAGGGTAAAGGAAGCATGCACACATGCACACACACACACACACATACACATACACACACACAAATTCTGAGGAAAATAATATCTTAAAAAACAGATTAAGCCAAATGTTCACAAATTGACCAGAGAAAAACTTTGACCAAATGGTAAAAGGCACAAAATTCACTGAACACCACTCTTTAAAAAGTAGAATTGGGCAAATGGAAAGGGTCCTCCCAAAAGCTCACTGAAGAAAATAATTTCTTACAAATTAGAATTGGGCAAGTAGCAGCTAATTTCTCCATGAGGCATCAAGAAACAACAAAGACAAAATGTAAAGGATGAAAAAAATAGAAGATGTGAAATATCTCATTGGGGAAAAAAAAACTGACCTGGAAAATAGATTCAGGAGAGAACAGTTAGGAATTACTGAACTACATGAACGCCATGATCAAAAATACCCTGGACATTGTCTTTCAATAAATTATCAAAACTGCCATGATATTACAAATGAAAAGAATCTACCAATCACCTCCTGAAAGAGATCTCAAAATATAAATATTATATAATATTATAGCCTGACCTCAGAGCTCTCTGGTCAAGGAGAAAATATCACAAGATTCAAGAAAGTAGGAAAGGGGATTTGAGAAGGGGAAGGGGGCTAATAGAAGAGAGAGCAGATTGAGAAAAGCAGTTGTCAGAAGCAAAGAGGATGGACAGAGTGAAAGGGGGAAGAAGAAAAAGAAGAAAATAGGATGGAGAGAAATGCAGTTAGTAATCAAAATTGTGAAATAATTTTATAGCAAATTTCTCTGATAAGGGCCTCTTTTCTCAAATATATAGAAAACTGTCAAATTTATAAAAATAAGAGCTACTCCCCAATCAATAAATTGTCAAAGCATATGAACAATTTTCAGATAAAGAAATCAAAGCTATCTATAGTTATATTCCTAAATCTTGATTGATTAAAGAAATGTAAATTGAAATGATTCTGAAGTACCACTTCACACCTATCAGGTTTTCTTTTATTTTTAATTAGTTCTTTTTAAAAAAAAAATTAATTTATTTTTAGTTTTCCACATTTACTTCCATAAGATTTTAGGTTCTAAATTTTCTCCCCACACCCCAAGACAGCATATAATCTGATATAGGTTCTACATGTAGATTCATATTAAATATATTTTCACATTAGTCATGTTGCAAAGAAGAATTAGAACTGATGGGGAAAAACCACAAGAAAGAAGAAGCAAAAAAACAAAACAAAGAGCAAATAGTGTGCTTCAATCTGCATGTAGACTCCATAGTTCTTTCTCTGGATGTGGATAGCCTTTTTCATCATGAGTCTTTTAGAGTTGTCTTAGATCCTTGAATTGCTGAGAAGAGCTAAGTCTATGAAAGTTAGTCGTCACACAATGTTGCTGTTACTGTGTACAATGTTCTCTTTTTTCTACTCACTTCATTCAGCATCAGTTCATGTAAGTCCTTCCAGGTTTTTCTGAAGTCTGCCTGCTCGTCATTTCTTATGGAACAATTGT
This sequence comes from Pseudochirops cupreus, assembly GCA_028627135.1. NCBI lineage: Eukaryota > Metazoa > Chordata > Mammalia > Diprotodontia > Pseudocheiridae > Pseudochirops > Pseudochirops cupreus. Next base: position 255,074,711 of record CM053583.1, on the reverse strand, counting down.
GTTTCGTTACATTCATATGCCATAATTTGTTCAGTCATTATCTAACAGATGGGCATCCCCAAAATTTCCAATTCTTGGCCACCACAAAAAGAGCTACTATAAATACTTTTGTACATGTAGGTCCTTTCTCCCTGTCTATCATCTCTTTGCAATATGACCTAGAAGTGGTATTGCTGGGTCAAAAGTTATGCAGTTTTATAGCCTTTTGGGCATAGTTCCAAATTGTTCCCCAGAATGATTGGGTCAGTTCACAACTCTACCAACAATGCATTGGTGTTCCATTTTTTCTGATGTCTTCTCCAACATTTATCATTTTCCTATTTTGCCATATTAATCAATCTGCTAGGTGTGATGTAGTACCTCAGAGCTGTTTTGATTTGCAGTTCTCTAATCAAAAGTAATTTAGAAAGTTTTTTTCATATGACAATGGACAGCTTTAATTTAAATGGCCTGTTCATATCCTTTGACTATTTGTGAAGTGGGGAATGACTTGTATTCTTATAAATTTGTCTCAGTTCTCTCTATATTTTAGAAATGAGGCCTTTATCAGAGCCACTGGCTGTAAAAATTGTTTCCCAGCTATTTTCCATCTAATTTTGGTTGCATTGACTTTGTGCAAAAACTTTTAAATTTAATGTAATCAGAATTATCCATTTTGCATTTAATAATGTTCTCTCTCTCTTCTTTGGCCATAAATTCTTCCATTCTCCATAAATATAAGAAGTAAACTATTCCTTTCTCTCCTAGTCTGCTTATAATATAAATTTTTATATCTAAATTGTGTACCCATTTTTTTTTTGGGTTAACAATCTTACTTTAATCAAGCATACCATTTACCTAGTTCAGGGGGAAAAGTCAGCACCCTGAACTTCAGAGAATACAAACAAAAGGTACAAACAAACAGAAAAACAGATCAGCAGATGGCTTCCAGCGCCTGACCATTACA
>CM053583.1:255056823-255073265 GCA_028627135.1 Pseudochirops cupreus | reverse complement strand
TCCAGCGTCTGACCATTACATCAGTTACCTAGTCAGTTACCAGAGAGGGAAGCACCAACATCTGGGCTTTTCACAGCCGGGGGGCTCAACGGCTGCCCAGAGTCTCGTCTGGCCAAATCACACAACTCTTCTCAAAGTGAGCCCCCTACCCATTTTAACTTTATGTTTGTATACAGTATAAGATATTGGTCTATGCCTGGTTTCTGCCATGTTATTTTCCAGTTTTCCCAGCAGTTTTTGTCGAATATTGAGTCCTTATCCCAGGAACTAGAGTCTTTGGGTTTACCAAACAGTAGATTAATATAGTCATTGGCTACTTTGTCTTGTGTACCTGATCTATTCCACTGATCTACCACTCTATTTCTTAGCCAGTACCAAGTAGTTTTGAAGATCCCTGCTTTATAAAACAATTTAAGATCTCTTATGTCTAGGTCACCTCCCCTTGCCTTTATTTTCATTAATTCCTGGTATTCTGGACCTTTTGTTCTTACAGAAAAATTTTGTTATTTTTTTTAGCTTTATAAAATAATATTTTGGTAGTTTGATTTGTATGGCATTGAATAAGTAAATTAATTTAGGTATAATTGACATTTTTCACTATATTTGCTCAGTCTAACCATGTGCAACTGCCATTTTTCCAATTATTTTGATCTGACTTTGTGTGAAAAGTACTTTGCAATTGTTTTCATATAGTTGGTTTATCTTGGCAAGGTAGAATCCCAAATATTTTATAATGTCTTCATTTAAAGTAACTGTAGATCTCGTAAAATATTTAGAAGTCTACTAGAAAATAACAAACATTAGAGGGAATGTGGAAAAACTGACTTACTTATGTACTGTTAGTGGAGTTGTGAACTGATATAACTATTCTGTAGAGCAATTTGCCTAAAAGGGTATGAAACTGTGCATACCCTTTAACCCAACAATATCACTACTAGCTCTGTATCCCAAAGAGAGCAAAACTAAAAGGGAAAGGACCTATGTGTGCATAAAAGTGTATAGTAACTCTTTTAATCTGACAAAGAATTGGAAATTGAAAGGATTTCCATCAATTAGGGAATGGCTGAACGAGTTGTGGAATATGACCATGATGGAATACTACTGTGCTATAAGAAATGACAAGCAGGAAGGTCTCAGAAATACTTTGATCACTTACATGAACTGATACAAAATGAAATAAGCAGAGCCAGAATAGTGTGAACAGCAACAACAATATTGTATGATGATCAACTGTGAATGACTTAGCTATTCTCAGCAATTACAGTGATGTAAGGCAGTTCTAAAGGACTGTGCTATCCATCTCCAGTGAAAGAATTGATGGAGTCTGAATGGAGATAAACTTTATTTTTCTTGGGGATTTCTTGTTGCTGTTTTCTTTCACAACATGACTAATATAGAAACACATTTTGCATGACTAAACTTATATCAAATTGCTTGCCTTCTCAGTGAGAAGGAAGGGAAGGGAGGGAGACCATTTGGAACTTGAAATTATTTTTTAAAAAAAGAATGTTAAATATTGTTATGCATGCAATTGGGGAAAAATAAAATACTGAAATAAAAATAATATGAATGTCAAAATAATCTAAGGTCCAGATCTGATAACATCATTCCACTTAAACTGGTCAGTAACTATTTATTGCATCTAGAATAAAACACACATTTTCTGAGAAAGATATTTTTTGACCTTCTAACTATGCTTCTTTACTATTATTTCTCTTCACTAAATCTCAATTTCTAGACAATTGGGTTACTGTTTGTTTCAAAGGCTGGAAAAAAGGAGGGGTGACCAAATACATTTTTAAAATGTTAAAGGCATCCTTTTGATTGAACAAAATAGGGTTGAGATAACCATTAGACAAAGCTGCAGGTGTCTCTTATTCAAGGACAACAAATAATATTTATTGACAGTAACTGAAACTGTCTCACTCAGTTTAACATATTTTTATCTCTCCTTCAAAGATCAGCTTAGGTGCAACCTCCTACAGAATGTATTTCCTAATGCTCTCCACTATTAACAGTCTTTTTAATTCCTCCTAAAATTAAGCACCAGTGTACTTATTTTTGCTTTATATGCCTGCCCTAGTGGAAACCAAATTCCTTGAGGGCACAGATTGTTTTATTTTTACTTTCATATTCCCAAAGCTATCAAAATGCCATGCACATAATAAGCACTTGTGTTAGGGCCTATTTAAGGATCCAAGTAATTGCCTACTGGTCAATCTTATTAATAAAAGATGTCTTTAATAAAACAAAGTGCTGAACAAAATGCCTTAGTGACTGTTAACCCATTTATTATATCTATAGCATGCTTTAAGGTTTGTAGACTGGCTTAAGGGAATTGAATTAGATCACAATTCAGACCATGAATAAACTTCTGTACCTTAGTCTTTTGTATGAGTTCATAACCACCAGTGCATGAAAGAGTTTGTCAAAGGCTAGTCAAGGCCTTGAGAACCAAGGCCTCTATCTCTGTGAAATAAGGTCTGAAATCAACTAAAAGAATAAATGAGTCTGGGGTGGCTAGGTGGTGCAGTGAATAGAGCACCGACCCTGGAGTCAGGAGGACCTGAGTTCAAATGCCTCAGACACTTAACACAAAAACTAGCCATGTGACGTTGGGCAAGCCACTTAACCCCAATTGCCCTCCAAAAAACAAAAAACAAACAGAATAAATAAGACTCTTTCCACACATCTCTTTCTATCTCCTATCCCCTCTCAATCAGTTATAATCAATTGTTATCAGAGGAAGAAATCCAGGCTATCAATAGTCATTTATAAAATGTTCTAAATAGCTAATCATTAGAGAAAAGCAAATCAAAACAAATCTAAGGTACTACCAAATACTCATCAGATTGGCAAAGTTGACAAAAAAAAAGGAAAATAATAAATTCTGGAAGTACTGTATGAAAACAGATATATTAGTGCACGGGTGGTAAAGCTGTGAACCTGGCATTCCAACAATTCTGGAAAGCAATTTGGAATTGTGCTTGAAAAACTATTAAATTGTACATATTCTTTGATCAAGTGTTACTGCTAACAGGTCTACACACCAAAAGAAAGTAGAAAATGTTTCATATGTAAAAAAAAGTATATATAACAGTTCTTTTTGTGGTAGTAAAGAATTTAAAATTTAGAAGATGCTCATCAATTGGGGAAGGCTGAACAAGTTTCAGTATTTAAATGTGATAGAATACTGTTGTGCTGTAAGAAATGATGAAAGTAATGATTTCAGAGATAACTGGGAAAACTTGTATGAACTAATGCAGAATAAAGTAAGTAGAACCAGAAGGAAAAAAGTATACAAGAACAACACTGTTATAAGGACAAATAACTTTGAAAGACCTAAGAATTCTGATCAACAAAAACGATCATCCTTAATTCTAGAAGACTCATGATGAAACAGGTGTGAATCATGAACTTAGCCCAACTCCCTCCAAATGGGGTTAAGCTTTAGCTTACCAAATAGAGGCCCTTCTTGCCATTCTTCTCCACCCAAAGGACCCCTCCACAAGAACATCCTGTTTTGATACCATCTATTCAGGGAGACTGTAAAGGTTCCCTGCTTCCAGAAACCAGTTTGACTACTTGTTATTGTTATTGTTCAATCATTTCGGTCAAGTCTGACTCTTCATGACCCCATTGGGGTTTTCTTAGCAAAGATACCATATTTTGCTATATTTTCTCCAGCTCATTTTGTAGATGAAGAAACTGAGGCAAACAGGGCTAAGTGACTTACCCAGGGTCACGCAGCTAGTAAGTGCCTGAGGCCAGATTTGAAGTCAGGAAAATGAGTCTTCTTGATTCCAGGCTTGGCACTCTATCCGCTATTCTACCTAGCTGCCCTTGACTTCTTAGGTCATGAGTATCTTATCTAATCAACCAACTCTTGTAATATCCTAATTCAATCCCCCTTTGCCTGAAACCTTCCCTTTCCTCTGTAGTTTAAGCATATATAAGCCCTACACAAACTCATGTTGGGGAGTCTCTGCTCCTGTGGATAGGGCTCCCTTACTAGAGGACTCAATAAACCCCAAGACATATTTGATGCATTTCTGGCCTTGTTACTTCTGCATTGCCCACACAATGGATTCTTAAGTCTATGTCCTTTTGAGATGAATATTCCAGACACACAAGTCTATGTTGAATTTTTTCATAAGCTTTGCAATATCCCCAATGCTTTACTTGTAACAAGATAAACAAGATAGTGCTATTGGAAAATCTGCTTCTTGTATATCTCCATAGAGTTTGTTTACCAGGCTTTTATGAAACTCACCAAAGTATAAAGCAAATTAACTAACACAATTTCATTGATTTTATATGCTATATATTTTATGGAGCTTAGTTAAAATCAAACTACCTTCACAAGGTATTCTGGGAAAATTTTCAACCTATCTTTGAATCAACAGTTCAGTGCTACCTCCCTTTTTTTCTAGTTAAGGGTGAAAACATTACCTACCTAGATCACCAGAGAAGGGGAAGACTAGCACATGGGAATATAATTTGACCTCTATATTATAAAAAAGTATTTTTTAACCTACTTTTAAAAAGTCAGAGGTATCTTTTAAACATTATATTCTCACTAGTGATTGACATATAGGCACTGAAGTATTCTGGTAATGGCTATAAACAGAGTACAATCAGTTATTTGTCCTAATCTAAAAAGACTGATGGGAATGTAGGTCACAGAGATATCAGCATATGTAAATAGTCAACATGAAAAAGATTAAACCTGATAATCTATATTTTCTTAACACTTTTATATTTAGAAAAGTGAATGTGATAGTTACTGATCAATATAGAGTAATACCAGTCTTTTAAGCTAAAAAGGATGAGGAAGGGAGAAGATTGGATAGCTCTTAAGTTAGATAGAACATGAAACAGCCTCAAAGGGAGAATATAGAAACTTATAGGAGGAAAAATACACACACACACATACACACACACACACACACACACACACACACACACACACACACACCCATACACACAGAAAGGAAGCAGTAGTAAAACCCATAGATTAAAATATGTGTACTCATATTACCCACAAATGAAAGTAACAAAGAGTCTTAATTGAAGAAGGACTAATTCAAGCTCAAAGCTATCATTGAGGTATAGTGGGATGAAATACATGACTGAACCATTGCTCTGAATGAATATACCTTATTTAAAAAAAAACAAGACTCGTAAAAATGGAGATGGGATTGTATTATATATAATGAAGATATACTTACATGAGGAAATCTAGAAACCAGAAGCAGGCAGTATGAATGCATTTAGGTGAAGGGTCAAAGGAGAGAGAAGTTGAATTCATTTTTTCACTGAAGTAAGCTGCAGACCATTAGGACAGAAAGAAAAAATAAATGAAGAATTTATGAAACATATCATACGTCTGACTGAGAGACGTGATATACTAGCGATGGTGGACTTCAATTATGGCCTCACTTTCTGACAAAATCAAGCAGCTAATAACATTTTTTTGCAAAATAAATTTTTATTAAGGTCTGATTTAAAAAAAACATAATGGCATAAAGAATTATACTTTGTCAAATGCTTTTTTCGAAATCTATTGATATGATTGTGTGATTTAGATGCTTTGGCTTTTCGTATGATTAATTATTTTGATTGTTTTCCTAAAGTTAAGCCAGTCTTACATCCCTAGTGTAAATCCAGCTTGGTCATGATGAATTTCAATAAATCACTATAATCTCTTTGAAAGGATTTTGTATTGGGACTATATTTGTCCTATGAAAACATTCTGGTATGTGCTTTCTTTCTCAATTTTTAACAGTTTTGAAGTTTGGGTACTAACTGCTCTTTAAAAGTTTGAAATAATTCTCTTGTAAATCCATTAGGACCAAAAGCTTTTTATTTCCTTTCATTGTTCCTTTGTAATTAGGTCAATTTTCTTTATTGAGAATGGGTTATTTAACTATTTAACTCTGTCTGGTCTTCCAGTAGTTTAAGATTTTTTTAAAATACATTTTTGAAAGGATTTTTCTTTTGTGTTCTCAGTTTTTTTTAGCATATAAGTGAATAATGTGTTGGGACTATTCTTTTTGTTTTGGTTTTCTTGTGATTTCACCTTGTTGGTTTGCTCTTTTATTGATTTGATTTTCTGCTCTATTTTAATCAATTTAGCTATAGGTTTATCAATTTTATTAATCTTTTCAAAAAAATCAGCTTCTAGTTTTGTCATTTCTCTGGGGGATTTTTAGTCCTCCATTTCTCTATTTTTCCTCAGTATGTTAATATCTCTTATTTTATGCTTATTTTAGGTGTTATTTTTTTACTTTCTAATTTTTAAAATTCATATTTAATTAAAATCAAACTGCCTTCACAAGGCATTCTGGGAAATTTTTCAACCTATTTTTGAATCAACAGTTCAGTGCTACCTCCCTTTTCTTTTATTTAAGAATGAAAACATCATCCACCTTTCTTTTTCTCTTTTGTTTACTTTTGGTTTTGCAATATGAATGTTCTTCTAAGGACTGTTTTAGTTGTATCCCAGGAATTTTGGCATGATGTTTCATCCTTATCATTTTCTTTCACATAATTAATTTTTTCTATGATTTGTTCTTTGATCCACTCATTACTTAGGGTTTTGCTGTTAAGTCTCCATTCAGGTTAGAGTCTCTCATTTTTCATTCCTGTATGAATGAGTGTTTTTATTGTGTTGTCATCTTATACAGGGCATATTTACTATTTCTGAATTTTTACACATATTTACAATATCTCTGTGCCCTACAACATGGTAAGTTTTTGTAAAAGTTCAATGTGGGGTCAAGAAATGTGTATATTCCTTTGTTGTTGTTCATCTTTCCTTTTTGAGGAAGACCAATGGCATCACAAATGAGTAATATCTTGACTTGCCCATGAATTGGATTTAAATGAGTAAAGCTGCACAATCCATCAACATCACTCTCTCCAAGTCCTCAAAGTCCAGTGGCAAGAAAAAAAGCAGGGCAACTGGCAACAGTTCAGAATGTAGTGGATGACCTTGGTGTCTTATCAAATTCTAAGAGCTCCACAGTGCCTGCTTCAGCTGCCTTCATGGCCATTGGAACAAACTGTTTTCATCTGCCCATTCAGATTAGAGAAGTCTTCACATGCTAGGGTTTGGCATACCTGTAATTCACCAATAGGTTTAAAGCCTCACAACTGCTCTCAACTGAGTATGACCACGGGGCCTGCCACAGCTTCTTGGAGCCACAGGTGAGAGTTGGCTAACATGTAGACACCAAACAGGAGATAAATTCTGCTTACATAATTCTCTTTTAAACCACTCAGGGACAGCAAGTTGTGTTTACACACTCTCAAATTCCACAGGATTCTCTGTTTCATTGACTGCTGAATCATTTTTCTTTGTTTTGTAGCATTTATTTAGAAATGACTAGGCTTGTTTTCTACATCTAGAGAGTTTTTGTTGTTCATGTGTTTCCTGTTGATTTGTCTACTTATATTCAATGTCTTTCAGTTTTCTTTTTTCTTCTATCTTTGATAATTCCAGTCTCTTTCCTCATGTCTCCCCTTTTGCTCACTATCTGACTCTCTCCCCACTAATGATGGTGTAGCAGCAAGTACTCTAGCATACCAAGGATTGCTGCTAGTACAGGTTCTTTGATCTGCTTTTCTAAAGGAAAGTAACTAAAAAATGGGTTAACAATCTTACTTTAATCAGTTACCTAGTTCAGGGGTAAAAGTCAACTTTTCTCTGAACTTCAGAGAAAATACAAATGGAATTACAAGCAGACAAAAAATACAGAGAAGCAAACAAACAGACAGAGCTTTCAGCTGTCTAACTAGTACATCCATATCTAGTTAGTTACCAGAGAGAGAAGCACCAACATCTTTGTTTTCAAAACCAGAGGGCTCAACAGCTACCCAGAATCTCATCTGGCCAAATCACACAACTCTTCCCATGAGTGAGCCCCAAAACAAAACCACACATCAGAGTATGTGTGTGTGTGTGTGTGTGTGTGTGTGTGTGTGTGTGTGTGTGTGTGTGTATGGCTAGATATATATAGCCTTCTCCAGGGTCAGAGAACATCACAACCCTCATGATCCACTGCCCAATCACAAAATAATGAGGTATGGGCATTCCTGAAAAACAATACTCCTACCTCAGGTTCCATGTGACCACATTTAGCCTATTAGGGGGCAGAGTATATTTTCAAATCAGGGAAGGTCCTCAAATTCACTTAAGCCTATCAAGGGACAGGGAAGATCTTCAAATTCCCATTACCATTACAGATGGCTTCCTAGGGCTACTACATCTTAAAGTACCTCAGCCTTCTCCCACACTAGGCAATTCAGGGTTCAACAGTCTAGGTTTGCTAAAGTGACTTTTAGAAGGACAAAACTGGCCTTAGTTATGTGCTGTGCTCTTCCTTTAGGCTCAGTGGAGTGCCAGACATCTCTGTATAGCCCCCACACTCATCCAGAATGTATTCTGTTCAATTCTCTCTGTTCCTCAGTTCCCTGGCCCAGCATCAGAAGGCTGCCACTCTGGTGCTATTGCAACTGGGGTTTTATGATTGCTTTCTCTCTTTACGTCACAGTTATTTCTAAAGGGTACTAATAGAAAAGCAAAGCAGTCCCTGATTCCAAGGAGAAAACATTCTAATGGGAGAGACAATATATTTAGGAGATTTTAGCTTCAAATCAAATTTTAAGGTCCAGTAATCCTTTGCAGCAGCAAAGCTTATAATGTATCTTCTTTAATTTTCTTTTATTAAACCTTATCCATTTTTTGTTGTTGAAGCCCTTTAAAATGCCAAGGATTTTGGTGGAGAACTTTCTTTTCTGAAAATTCAGTAGTTGTTGCTACAGAAGTTCACAGGTGGCATCTCTACAAGAGTTACTTTTCACATCATGGCTGTGAGACTAGGATGGTAGCAGGATTGGTGGTCTGGAAATCAATGCTATTTCCAGAAGCTCTTGGGTATTATCTTCTCATCAGTGACAACTGGGAAGAGATGTGGTAGTGACTGCAATGGTAGATTCCTTCTCTATAAGAGTTGCTTTTGCAAAAACTAATTAAGTCTTGATGGGTAATTTTTAGGGAACAGCTCCTCAGAAACACAACCCCTCAGAGCTGCTCCTCAGAGCTGAATAGTAGTAGTAGCAAACATCTTCTGAGGACCAAGTTGTCAATGAGAGTATGAACTAACTTATTTAATTCTCTGATTTTTTAAAAAAAATTTCTACTTTCAAGCCCATTTCATGTGTTTCTCTTGAAAGATTTAATGTATGGGATTAATCTTGATTGGTTTAATATTTCTGTGAATGTGGCAGTGATTTCAGCTGAACATTGGCAAAGTGACTAATGTTACATGATCTGAGGGGCTTTTTTTGTTTTGTTTTGTTATGGTTTTTACTAAGCATCTTGAATAAGTACAAGTGTGCAAGATTCAGTTTTAGACCTTTCTGCTCAATTGAAAATGTACCACAGTTTCTAAGGGTTTCAGACTCAATAAACAATGCTAGAGGAAACATGGCTCTTATTTAAAAAAATACTGTTTCAAGCTAAAATACCAGTAATCACAGAAGATATATGATGCAATAAACAAAATGAACCACGTCAAGACAAGTCTATTCTATGACTAACCACTGATTGAATTTTCCAGCACTCCTGGACTTTCTGAGAGATAAGATTTTCACAAAAGGTTCATGTTAAATATAAGGTTGTCACTTTTTAAAAAATGGTGTTGTCATGTCTATTTTCTTCTTAATATTGCTTGTTTGTACTTTTTTGAATTTTTTATAATGTAGGAAAACTGGGAAACAGTTGCTATGATTGTTAAATGTCTTAAATCAAGTAGAGAAAATGCAATAAAACAGTTTCTATGGCAACTCATTGTAACCTAATAGCTCTGGATTAAGAGCCAGCTCACGACTATGATTATGGCTTGTTGCAGGGCAAAAATTGAACCTAAAAACATTAATTTTAGAGATAAAACTGGAGTCTTGAGCTAAATTATAATCATATTAAATATTTCCAATGTAGTGGCAGCCATGACTTAGTTATGCCATGACTTAAGTAATATTAGTAAAATTTAAATGTTTAAAAATAAGTATGCTAGAAAAAAAGTATATACACCTCTAGACTTCAAACAGTAACTGAGTATAGTATATACTGAGTCATAGGTATAAGGTGTTAGAGTAAGCCTAATTTCTGCTAGACCACTTTCCAGTTTGCCTAGCACTTCTTAAATAAGGGGGTTTTTTATAAGTAGTTTATGTTTTTCAATTTATCAAAGACTATTATTGAGTTCTGTTGTTTCTTTTTTCTAATTTGTTCCATTGATCTAACTCTATTCTTTAGCAAATACCAGGTGGTTTTGATGACTACTACTTTATAATATTAATTTGAGGACTACAGGGGCTACTGCCTCTTTGTTCCTTCTTCTTTTCATCATTTCCCTTGATATTCTAGATCTTTTGTCTTTCCAAATGAATTTGTTGTTAATGTATCAATTTCTGTAAAGTATCCCATTGGTGATTTGATGGTATAACATCAAAAGTATAAATTAATTTTCATGCTATTATCATATCTATTATATGGTCATTTCTTAGCCATGAGCATTGACAACTCCTCTAGTCATTTAGGTTGCTTTTCTTAAAGAGGACTTTGTAATTGAATTTATGCAAGCCTTTTGTGTGCTTTGGGAGGTCAATTTGCATTCATTTTGTGCATTCTGTAGTTATTTGGAATTTTATTTCCTTTTCTATTATTTCTTCTTGTGTTTTGTTTTTATATAGAAATGCTGTTGATGTTTGAGGATTTATTTTGTAGCCTGTACTGAAACTATTGTCTCAATTAGTATCTCTGTTGATTCTCTAGGATTTTCCATGTAAACTCTCATATCATCAACAAACAGGGATAGTTTTAACTCTTCCTTAGCTAGTTTTATTCTTTTATTATTTCTTTTATCTTTTGCTAGCATTTCCAGAACTATATAAAAAATAGTAGGGAGAGTAAACATCCTTCCTTAATTCCCTTATTAATTGGAAAATATTCTAGCATATTACTATAAATGCTTATTTTGAGGTTTACATACAGGCTTTTTGTGATAATAAAAAAAGTCCCTCTATGCTTATACTTTGTAGGAATTTTAGCATGACTGAATGTTATATTTTATCAAAGACTTTTTCTACATCTCTTCAGGTAATTGTGTAGTTTTGAACATTTTGGCCTTTCATATAATTAATTATGTTCATTGTTTTCCTAATGTTGAAACATCCTTGTATCCCTGGTATAAATTCCACTTAATCATAATTAATAATTTCTTTGATAATCAGCGTGAACTAATTGACAGGATTTTAAAATAATTTTTGAGTTCATGATCATTAATGATGTTGGTCTATAGTTTTCTTTCCATGATTGATGTTGTTCTTGTTTAAGTATTAGGACTACAATAAAAAAGATTCCAGGACAATGCATTTCCTAGTGAATCAATAAAATCCGAAGTTGTGAGGTTTTTCCCCTCTAGTATTTCCTCTACAGCTAGATCTATTTCCTTCCCTGATTTTAGACTATTCAAGATTTCTCTTTCTGTCTCTGTCTCTCTCATTTTCTGAGAGGTTGGGTAATTTATAACTGTTTTGTATTCTCAGTTTCATTAGCATCTTCTTGTGCACAATATGTTCTGATTATTCTTTTTATTTCTTCTAGTTTTGCTGTGATTTAACCTTGTGTATTTGCTTTTCTCTTGATCTGATTTTCTGATTTCTTTTTCTTAATGAAATTAGCTAAAGGTTTGTCAATTTTAGCAGAATATTCAAAGAAACAGATTTTAGTTTTATTTGTCATTTTTATGAATTTTTAATTTCTAATTTATCTATTTCTCTCTCATTTTAATGTATTCTCTTTTGTACTTATTTTAGATTTGCTTATTTGTTGGTTTTCTAATTTTTTAAATGCATATTCAGTTCATTTATCACCTTTTTGTTTTGTTAATGTATATTTGTGAGGACCCAATTTCTCCCTTTGAGCCCTGCTTTAGTTAAATCTGAGAAATATTGGTATATTATTGGCTGTTATCATTTTCTTTTATGTAGTTATTAATTATTTCCATGATGTGCTCCTTGACCTACTCATTATTTAGGATTTCATGATTGAGTCTTCATTTGGGTCTATATCTTTTGTTTGTGGTCTCTGAACCAATTAGTATTTTCATTCTATTATGGTCTGTTAATAATGTATTACCAATTTCTGCCTTTTTAACACTTTTTTGCAATATCTCTGAGTCCTAGAACATGATCAATTTTTGTTAACGTTCCATATCATGCTGAGGTGTATGTGTATTCTCTTACTATTCCATTTAGAAGGTGTCACAAGTCTTATAATGCTAGGTTCTCTAGCAAATTTTCAGTTCTGTATTTTCTCTTTTGTTTATCTTTCTATTAGACTTATCCAAAATGGAGAGAGGGATATTGAAATCTGTCATTTTAGTTCTACTGTCTGCCACTTCTTGTAGTTCAGAGAATGTTTCCTCTATAAATTTGAAGGTTAAAGAACTTGGAACATATAAGTTTATTATGAATGTTGGCTTCTTTTCTCTGGCTCCTTTCTTCATAATATGATTTTTTTCTTATCCATTTTTATTTTTCAAATATGTGTTTTTGCTTTGTAGTTGCATTATTGTAACTTCTGCTTTTTTGAATTCCCTATCTTCTCAGATATATTGTTGTATGTGTTTGTTTTTTATGTTTCTTATAAGAAACAAATTATAGGTTTATTGTCTTGTCCAGTCTGTCACTTCACTCTTTTTCTTTTTTCTTTTGTATTGTTTAATCCATTTGCATTTAAAGTTATGAGTTGGATTTATATTTCCTCCATCTGGGTCAAATATTGGAGTTTCTTCAAGTTATGATTTTTTATTTATTTATTGCTTTTTGGAGGGGGGTAGGGAGAGCAATTGTGGTTAAGTGACTTGCCCAAGGTCACATGGCTAGTAAGTGTCAAGTGTCTGAGGCCAGATTTGAACTCAGGTCCTCCTGACTCCAGGACCAGTGCTCTATTCACTGCACCATCTAGCCACCCCTTCAAGTTATGATTTTTCTCTTGGACCTATTTTCCAGGTCAGTAGTTTTCCAATAAGAGATTTCACATTGCCTTCTATTTTTTCATTCATTTCTATCTGTTTTATAGTATCTTGATTTCTCATAAAGTCGTTGGCTTCCATTTGCTCTAATCTAATTTTGGAGAAATTATTTTCTTCAGTGAGTTTTTGAAATTCCTTTTCCATCTGACCCAATTTGCTTTTTAAGGCATTCATCTTCTCATTGGCTTTTTGGGCCTCTTCTGTCATTTGAGTTAGTCTATCTTTTAGGATGCTACTTTCTTCAGTATTTTGGGGTCTCCTTTAGCAAGCTGTTGACTGATTTTTTATATTTTTCATGCATCATTCTCGTTTCTCTTCCCAGTTTTTCCTCTATTTGATTTACTTAATTACTTGATTTTTTTTACTTACTTGATTTTCAAAATCCTTCTTGAGCTCTTCCATGGCATGCAACTAGTTCATATTTTTCTTGGAGGCTTTTGATGCAGGAGTTTTGATTTTGCTATCTTCTTCTGGTTCTATGTTTTAATTGTCTTTGTCACCAAAAAATTCCATAGTTTGATTTCACTTCCTCTGTTTGCATATCTTGCCAGTCAATTACTTGACTTTTAAGCTCTTTACTTAAAACTTGAAACTCTGCCTCCAGAGTGAAGAGTGCTGTGTTTCAAATTTCTGAGGTTTTGCACAATTGTTGTCAGAGCTTTTTCTGGGCAACTGCCTCAGAATTGTGAGTAGGACTGCCTCTCCACAGCCTCAACAAGCTCTGTCACACTAGTACTCCTCACCCCACTACCACCACTCAAGACTGTGATCCAGATCCAAGCAGGACAAAGCAAGAGAATCCCACTTCAGTGCCATCAAAGAGATTCCTTAAAATGTCCTCTGGAAAGTCACTTGGTCCCCCTATGATTTGTAGGCCTGGAGCTCAGGAGGCAGCTGCCATGGCAGCCACTGCAACCGCTGCCACCTCAGGGGTAGGGGCCAGATTGTGCTCTTCTCTCACCCAGGATCAAAAGAGTTCTCCACTGACTTTTTACTTCTCTTTGGCATTTATGGATTGAGAAGTCTGAAAACTGCCACAGCTGCTAGTGATTCACTCTACTGAAGTCTGCCCTGTCAGTCTGTGCCATGGGTCTGGGATGGCACAGCTCATGCTGGACTGCTCTCTGCTCCCAGTGCAGTGTGATAGACCCTTCCTATTGGCCTGCCAGGCTGCCTTCAGTGGGAGAATTGTTTTTCTCTGTCACTTTGTGGGTTATGTAGCTCTAAAATTTGTTTAGAGTCATTTTTACAGATATTGGAGGTGGTTGGAGCAGGATCTCAAGCAAGTTCCTGCTTTGACTCTGCCAGCTTGGCTCCACCAAACTGTTTGGTATATTCAACAAGGAAATGAACTCTCCAGTTTTGGTTTTCTCTTTGCAAATTTTTCAAATGTATCTTTATCATCAAATATCCATAATTTTACCTATGATTTTGCTAAGATTTACAGAGTCGGTCACTCTGGGCTGCACCCGGAGCTCTATTGTTCTTTGAAACACATCATTTTATTCTGTCTGGCATGTAAATAATATTGTTGAAATTTCCTTTTCCTTTGTATTAGAAAGTCTTTCTCCTGATCACTTGCAGAACTTGATTCTAAATTGAATCGTTAAATTTAGTCATTATGTGTCTTGAAGTTTCCTGGCTTGGGATTTTTACTGGAAGTGACCTGTGAATTCTTTCAATTGGTATATCATATTCTATGTTCAAAAATATGAACAGTTCTCTTATTATTTCCTGCACTGTGGTATTACGGCTTTTTCTTCTGCCATATTCTTTTGGGACAATTATAGTCCTCATGACTGAGTTTCCTATTTCAATTCATCTTCCACACAGTGTAAGAATAATTTTACTAATGCCTCCTTTACTCACAAAATTTTGGTGTTCCTTATTGCTTTTGAGGTAAAATATAATCTCCTCACTCTTTTAAAGCATGTAGTTTGGCTCAACTCTCTTTCTGAAGTGATTCTACTTTAATCACTTTCACATCTTTTCTACTGGCCTATTTACTGCTACTTATACACAACATTGCATTGCCTGCCTCCAGACTTTTGCAGATTGTCTTCCATTCCTAGAATACTTTCTTCTCTGTTCCTTAGAACTGACATTGTTCATTATTCAACTCAGCTGTTCCTAAACTGATAAATGGTCCAAGAATATGAACATGCAATTTTTTCTCCTTGTCTCATCTTTTCTCCTCTCCTTTTTTTTTCCTTTCTATCCAGAGGTTGTATTTCCTTCTGTCATTAATATTTTCCCTGTTAATTTATCTGCTTATGCTCAAAGTCTTTGCATTTTCTTCTTCCTGAGATCTTTAGAAATTGAACCTTTTTTTTCTTTTTTTCCCCTGATGTTGCCCTATTCACTTTCTGATTATTTCCCTCTCCAATGATGGTGTCCTTGAGGGGGCTGGATCTTAAAGCATCTTACTTTGCACACATGCTGGGCAATTCACCATTCACCAACCTATATTTCTGTCCCCAACTGATTTTGGATAGGTCAGACCTGGCCTCAGCGGGATACTGTGCTCTTTTTGACTTAATGGAATGCTGTGCGCACGCACACATACACGCACATTGTTCTGTCCTGGTGTCTTGTCCTGTTTCCTCTCTTCTTTATTTCTTTGGCCTGGCACCTGGTGGTTCACAGTACTGCTGTGCTGCGGCTATGGTGCCCATCCCACCGCTGACAGTTCAGAGCTTTCCACCACTCATACCATAGGACTATGAATCCTAATATCCTTTTGCTCTTGAAGGGCATTGACAGTCTGTCTATCTGGCATGGCCCAGGCAAACTTCTCCATGGTTTTGGAAAGAGGGAGGGAGGATCAGGGTGTGGAAATCTATTTTGCTATAAGTCTGGGTCAGGTCCTTGAGTTTGCTAATGCAACCCTACTGCCAGTAGTATGGAAGGTGTTAGAAGAATACTGAGTGAGACCAAGGTCAATGAACATCAGTTCATGTGGTTTTATTTTTTATGGGGGTGGGGGTTACCTTCTTTTGGGTTCTTGGTGTTCCAGACCGTGGAGACAGCTGAAGTTCCTTTATCTTTGGTACATAATGTCTATTTTGGAGATGTTGAGGAGGATCAGAAAAAATGTCTAATCCTCCATCTTGGTGCTCACATAACCTAGAAGTCTCCTGTGATGTGGAAGTCCATCAACTCTTTACACATAACTTTTAATAAATTATTTTATTGGGGGCGGAGCCAAGATGGCGGCGTAGAAGCAGCAACATATCGCAGCTCTCACATGGCCACCCCAAAATACCCATAAAATAGGACTCTAAACCAATCCTGGAACTCCAAAACGCACACAAAGATACTTCCCACTAAAGTCAG
>CM053583.1:255033899-255056323 GCA_028627135.1 Pseudochirops cupreus | reverse complement strand
CTGCCTGCAGGCCGCGGGCGGGAAGCTGCAACACCGAGGCGGGTGCAAAACCTCTGCCTTTCACTTTTCTGCTCTGGAGGCCTTCTGGCCAGACTGCTTATCTCCCCCTTTCACAATTCCCACTCGCAGCTGCCGCTAATCTCCTTACCTGAAGCTCCTCGCTCCTCCTGTCCACCGCCTCCAGGGCACAGCTGCGGCTTCAGGCCAGGCTGGTTTCGGTTCGCAGTGCTGATATGGTTCCTCATAGCCGAGCTGACTTTAGTGGGAAGTATCTTTGTGTGCGTTTTGGAGTTCCAGGATTGGTTTAGAGTCCTATTTTATGGGCATTTTGGGGTGGCTATGTGACAGCTGCGATGTGTTGCTGCTGCTACGCTGCCATCTTGGCTCCGCCCCTATTTTAGTTTTCAACATTCATTTCCATAAGATTTTAAGTTCCAAATTTTGTCCCCACATCTCCCTTTTCCCCACCCCAAGATAGATTGCAATCTGATTACCCCTTCCCCCAGTCTGCTCTCCCCTCTATCACCCACCCATTCTCTTCCTCCTCACTTTCTTGTAGGGCAAGATAGATTTCTATATTCCATTACTTGTACATCTTATTTCCCAGCTGCGTATACAAACAATTTTAACATTTATTTTTAAAACTTTGAGTTCCAAATTCTCTCTCTTTGAATTCCAAATTCCTCCCAACCCACCCTCATCAAGAAGGCAAGCAATTAAACATAGGTTATACATGTGTAGTCATGCAAAACACTTCCATAATCATCATGTTGTAAAAGACTGACTATATTTCCCTCCATTCTATCCTATCCCCCAGTTATTCTATTCTCTCTTTTGACCTTGTCCCTTTTCAAAAGTGTTTGCTTCTGACTACTCCCTCCTTCTATTATCCCACCCCATCTTATCCTCTTTCCCCTATTTTCCTGTAGCATAAGAAACCTAATTGAGTGTGTATGTCATTCCCTCCTTAAGCCAAATCTGATCAGAATAAGGTCCATTCATTCCCTCTTACCTCTCCCCTCCATTGTGAAAACTTTTTCTTGCCTCTTTTATGTGAAATAATTTACCCCATTCTATATCTCCCTTTCTACTTTTCCCAATATATTCCTCTCTCACCTCTTAATTTTATTTTTTAGATATCATACCTCCATATTCCACTCATCCTGTGCCCTCTGTCTGTATATATATATATTCCCTCCAACTACCTGAACACTGAGAAAGGTCTCATGAATTACAAATATCATCTTTCCACGTAGGAATGTAAACAATTCAACTTTAATAAGTCCCTTATTATTTCTCTTTCCTGTTTACCTTTTCATGCTTCTCTTCATTCTTATATTTGAAAGTCAAATTTTCTATTGAGCTCTGGTCTTTTCATCAAGAATTCTTGAATGTTTATTATTTCATTGAATATGCATTTTTCTCCTAAAGTTTTACACTCAGTTTTGCTGGGTAGGTGATCCTTGGTTTTAATACTAGCTCCTTTGACCTCCAGAATATCATATTACAAGCCCACTAATTCATATTTCTCTTTGAGGCTTCATGTGTAGGTATTTCAACATTATCGCCCTCTTCTGAGCTTGTGTTTTGACCTGTGCAGTTACCATAGTGGCTTTCTATGGTCAGAGATTTCTTCTCTTTTCTTTTTTTGTTCATTTTCCAACCTATTTTGTTATTTTTAAAGTTGATCTCTGCTCCTGTTGTATAGGGGGCATTATTTGAAGCTTCTTGAACCTAGGGCTAGGATCCTGGCTTGTTGTGCCAAGGACTCTGGGTCTGGAGCCTTGCCTGCTGCACCAGAGGCTGGAAACCTCAAGCTGGCCTGCTTTGCTGATGGACTGCTGAGGGGCCATGGGGCCTTAGTTCTTGATCTGTGCCGGGGTATAAGGCTTCTTGTTGGGTTGCTATGCTGGGCTGTGCTCCCCTTTTACCTGAGTGAGACAAACCTTTCCTGAAATCCTTCTAAGTTATCTTAGGCTAGAAAATTGCTTTATCCCATCCTTTTGTGGATTCTGCTGCTCCAGAATTCATTTTGAAGTGTCTTTTAAAGTCATTTGGAGGAGAATTTGGGAGAGCTCAGACAAGCTCCTCCCTTTTCTCTGCCATCTTGGCTCTGCCTCTGTGGGTATATTTTTTAAAGGGAAAAATGATAATAATATGTAGAAAATAAAGAAAAGACCTTAGAAAATCTCCTTATTTGTAAATTTACTAGGCTTCTTGGGACCACCTAGTCATAAACTCTTATCAACCCTGTGCAGATGTTTATTGTGTTGTGAAATTCCTACTGAGTAAATGAGATACAAACACTCCTTGCTCAAAACAGCGTGAAATTTTCAAGCCTCCTTATAATGTAGAGTTAGTTTTATATAAGGTTATCTTCTATCACTTGTGGAACTTATGAAGTTATTCCTGGAATAGTGTATATTGAAGTTATATCTTAAACCAATTTAGTCTTAACGAACTCCAGTCTTAAAGATTTATTTTTGCTTTCAAGGATGAATATACAATACATTAAGAGATGAATATCCATTACTCTAGAGGTTTACTGCAATTGGCCAATGTTCTTTTCCTAGGGTTTTGAATTAGCTATTACAGATTCATTATCTAAATGGGATACTAGAATATAATTATTTTCTTACTTTTTGTGATAAATTTTATACTTGGGAACGTTTAGACTCTAGGAGAAGAAAAAGAAAGGGAAGAAAAATATATTGAGTAAATTTTTAAAGGCCCAATAAACTTTATTATTGCAACACTATGGGAGAAATAATAACAGTCCTAAGCATTGCTTGAACCTTACTCTCATCAGAATTGGCTAAAAGAGGGAGTACCATACACAATCGTTTCTGTATAGAAATCTTATTTTGCCCTTTATGGAAGTAGGAGGGGAGAGAGCTAAAAAAAAAACAAAAAACAAAAAACAAGAGGGTGACTAACAGAAGGTAGCACAGATTAGGAGAGATGATGATCATGGTGGTAAGGAAGGAAATGGTGAAAGGAGAGAGACAAAGATAAACAAGAGAAAAAATAGGATGGGGGGAAATATACAGTTAGTAATCATAATGTGAATGTGAATGGGATGAATTCACCTGAAAAATAGAAGTGAATAGCAGAGCAGTTTAAAAACCTGAATCCTACAATATGTGGTTTACAAGAAACACACCTGAAACAGAGAGAAAAGGTAAAGGGCTTGAGCAGAATGTTTCAGCAGGGGTAGCAATCAGGATCTCAGACAAAGCAAAAGCAAAAATAGATATAATTAAAAGAGATAAGGAAAGAAACTACATTTTGCTAAAGACGTAGACAATGAACATGGACAATGTTCATAGACAATGAAGTAGAATCAATATTGAACATATATGCACCAAGTGGTATATCCTCTACCTTCTTAAAGGAGAAGTTAAATTAATTACAAAAGGAAATAGACAGTAAAACTATATTACTGAGGGACCTCAACTTTTGTTTCTCAGAACTAGATAAAAATCTAACAAAAAATAAAAAGGAAAAAAGTTAAAGAGGTGAATAGGATTTTAGAAAAATTGGTTATGATAGACCTCTGGAGAAAATAGAATGGGAATAGAAAAGAATATACCCTTTTTCTCAGCAGTTCCTGGCACCTACACAAAAACTGACCATGTTTTAGGGCATGTAAACTTTACAATCAAATGTAAAAATGCAGAAATATTTAATGCTTCCTTTTCAGATAATAATGGAATAAAAATTACATTCAGGAAAGGGCAGTGGAAAGATGGATTAAAAATTAATGGTAAATGAAATAATCAAATCCTAAAGATGTCAGTCAAAGAACAAATTATAGAAACAACCAATAATTTCATTAAAGAGAATGATCACAATGAGACAACATAGCAAAATTTATGGGATGTAGCCAAAGCAGTACTTGGGGGAAATTTTACATCACTAAATGATTATATTAATAAAATAGAGAGAGAATAAGTCAATGACTTTCAGGTAATCCAATAATTTTTGAATGATTTCTCCTTGACCTATTTTCTAGGTATGTTTTTCTGATGAGAAATTTCATACTTTCAGCTATTTTTTCCATTCTTTTGATTTTGTTTTATTGTTTCTTGCTGTCTCCTAAAATCATTGACTTCCATTTGCCCAATTCTAATTTTAAAGGAATTATTCAAATTTTTAGGGATTTAATTTCTTCTGTGAGTTGTTGTATCCTCTCCTTCTCCCCCCTTCCCAGCTCCACACCAATTTGGTCAATTCTACTTAAGGAATTCTTTTCTTCAGTGAATTTTTATATATTTTTTCTGTTTGGCTAATTCTACTTCTTCCCATTTTGTTGTTGTTGTTTTTTTAACATTACATCTTGAATTTAATATACATTTTAAAGTAAGGCAAGTTGTACACAATAGAGATCTGCAGTTTTGTATGTGTATTATACTATGTATATGAGAGTTCCATTTTATTTGATGTTTGTCAGGATCAGAACTTAAAAAACACATAAAATTCAAATGGGAGAAATAATATGTAATACAAGATATATACAGAATAAATAGAAGGTAATCTGAGAAGAAAAGACACTGGTAAGGGATGGAGGGAGAACTAGGGAAAATCTCCTGTGGAAGGTAGGAATTTAGCCCACTTTAAAAAAAAATATTTATTTATTTTTAGTTTCCAGCATTCGCTTCCATAGGATTTTGGGTTTTGAATTTTCTACCCCTCCTTCCCCTAATCCTCCCCAAGACTGTATGCAATCTGAGAGGCTTTACATGTACATTCATATTAAACATATTTTCACTTTAGTTATGTGGTAAAGAATGATTAAAACAAATGGGAAGAACTACAAAAAAGAAGAAACAAAACAAAACAAAAAAAGAAAGTAAATAGTACGCTTTGATTAGCATTCAGATTCCATAGTTCTTTCTCTGGATGTGGACAGCATTTTCCATCATGAGTCTTTTGGAGTTGTTTTAGATCCTTGCATTGCTGAGAAGAGCTAAGTCTATCAAAGTTAGTCATTGTACCATGTTGCTGTTTCTGTGTACAATGTTCTCCTCATTCTGCTCACTTCACTTAGCTTCAATTCATATAAGTTCAGGTTTTTCTGAAGTCTGCCTGCTCATCATTTTTTTTTGTAGGCCTTTATCTTTATTCTCTTTTAAATTTTTTTATTGATTTGTTTGTTTACTTTTAGTTTACAAGATTTAGTTCCACAACCCCTTGAGTTTCAAATTTTTTCCCCTCTTTCCCCCCCCCCCCCCGCCCCGACCATGGTGGCATGCAATCAAGTATAGGATCTGCAAATATTTTCACATTTGACATTAGTCTGGTTGTATGGAAGGGTTGTAACTGTTGGAATGAACAATGGGAAAGAGGAAACAAAACCAAATATGGAAAAGAAAGAGACCATGTAGTTTGCTTCAGTCTGCATGTAAACTCTGTTCTTTCTAGCTCTTTCTCTGAATGTAGACATCTCCTTCTATCCTGAGTCTTACAGGGTTGTCTTACAACCTTGCATTGCTGAGAAGAGTCCAGTTTATCAAAATTGGTCATCACACATATGTTGTGTCTGTCATTGTGTACAAATTTCTCCTGGTTCTGCTCTTCTCACTTCTGGTCATCATTTCTTATAGCACAATAGTATTCCATTACATTCATATACAACAACGTGTTCAATCATTTCCCAATTGATGGCATCCCCTCAATTTCCAATTCTTGACCATCACAGAGAATTACTGTTTGTACATGGGGGTCTTTTTCCCATTTTTGGGATACAAACTTAGATGTAATATTACTGGGTCAAAAGTTATGCATAGTTTTATAACCCTTTGGACATAGTTCCAAATTGCTCTCCAGAATGGTTGGATCAGATCACAACTCCACCAACAATGAATTCATGTTCCAATTTTTCCACATCTTCTTCAACATTTATCATTTTCCTGTTTTGTCATGTTAGCCAATCTGATAGGTGTGATGTGATACCTCAGAGTTGTATTGATTTGCATTTCTCTACTCAATAGTGATTTAGAGCTTTTTTTATATGACAACTGATAGCTTTAATTTCTTCCTCTGAAAACTGCCTATTCATATTCTTTCACCATTTATCAAGTGGAGAATGGCTTGTATTCTTATAAATTTGACTCAGTTCTCTATATATTTTAGAAATGAGGCCTTTATAAGAGCCACTAACTATAAAAATTATTTCCCAGCTTTCTGTTTCCCTTCTAATCTTGATTGCATTAGCTTTGTTTGTGCAAAAAATTTTCAATTTAATATAATCAAAACTATCCATTTTGCATTTCATAATGTTCTCTATCTCTTGTGTAGTTATAAATTCTTCCTTTCTCCATTAATCAGACAGGTAAACTATTCCTTCTGACCAATTGTCTGACCCCCTTATTGTGTGTGGGAAAAGAGGTCTGGAAATTGCTGCTGCCACCACTGATTGAGTCACCCCCAAGCCTACTGCTGCTTTGCTGGGGTGGGGTCTGTCCTCCATTCTTACCCCCGAGTAAGAGACTTTTCTTGCCAAACTTCATGTTGTCTTGTGTTGGAAATCATTTCACTCTGTCATTTTGTGGGTTCTGCCACTCCAGAATTTGTTTTGAAGCATTATGTAAAGTTGTTTGGAAAGATTTTGGGGTTAGCTCAAGGGAGTCTCTGCTTTTTCCCCACCATCTTGACTCTGCCCTCCAGTTAAAGAGTACTAAGGATGCTTTCTCCTGCCATACCTGTACTGATTCATTCTGTGCCTTTATGCCTGAACCTGGAGGACCAGTTTTGATATTGTTATAACTACGTCCCTCTTTCCTCTCATAGCACATTTTTACTATCAGGACATGTGAACAGTGGAAGTTTGTTCATTCCATGGCCTAAGCTAGAGTTGTACTTGTCATCTGTCTAAGATTAAATCTCTGAAATATCTCACCCTTTCAGAATGCTATAGGAATGATTGGCAAAAATGAAGGGACTTGTGAAACAAAGAATATCTATTAATTTGTCAAGTTAAATTCAGATAATTCTTCTCTTTTTGTTTTAAGGAACAGAAATTCAGTGCTCTTAGTTATCTTAGCAGAGAGTAACTTATGAGCTATCTTGTATTACCTTAATGGGAAATCTGATTTTACTTATGGTTGTTATTTACCCTATGTTTAGTCTATGTTTATGGACTATGTTTATGTCCATTTGAACATGAATATTGACTGAACATGTTTTACCATAGCTCATTTCATATAAACTGTTCTCTGTATACAGTTTGGGATAATTATATTTATGTATTCCCATCTCAAGTCTTTTGTTGTTTATAATTATGCATCTTAAAGGAAATTCATTTGTGTAATGTTGAACCTAGGGATGAAAACATCTACTTAAAATGAGTTTGGGTAGCTATGTATTCATTTACAGGAGTAGATACTTAAAGTATATCCTATTCCTAAAGAGGAAATTAGTAAGAGTGGAAAATTTTGAAAAAGCAACAAGATCAGAAGATTATATATGTCAACCATAAATGATTCTACATACAGTCTTGAGTGTGTGTGGCCTTGCACATGTTATAATAATAAATTCTAGAAACTGGATTTAGGATTTTACATATACAATTGCACTGGTAATTATAAAAAAAGAAATAGTGGTATGTGATTAGTAAAATAGCATGTAATAACTGAAATTTTCTTAAGTTTCAAGTTTCCTAAACTGATGTTCTTCTTATAGCTCTGTTACCAATAGGATTAAAAACACAATGTTTTAGTTAGTTTTCACCACATTATCTAGTTATTGGGAAAAGCAAATTTAGGAGGTTGTACTAAATTGTATTGAGTCCCATGACTAACAGATTTTAGTAGAATCACCCAGGATTCTACAGGTGACTTGGAGCTGGAGAAGCAAATCCTGGGAAGAGACCACTCCAAAGCTGCCTGAGAAGGAAGCCTATTTTGAAATGTTTGGGGGATAATGTTTCCAGGAACCAGACAATTGCATGGGTCATCTAGGCCTCAAGGTGAAATGTACTGATTAACTGAACACTGGGGGAGTGGATTACTAGGTTAAAAGGAGTTCAGTGTTATTCAATGATCATTATTATAATCTTTTGGTCTTTTTTTTTTCATTGCATTTATGTTTACTGAGTTTTCTTGGTGACTTTGCTGGCATGTTCATTTCCCTTCTAAAATTAGTCCATAGTAGGCAGTCTAAATGGCTTGACCTATAGAATTCATTAGTTTACATATAGGGCCTCTTTAACAAGATTTGTCTCCTTAGGGCAGTGGTTCTCGACCTGTGGGTTATGTTCAATTTGTAACAATGAAAATACATCTTCATATCAGATATTTACATTATGATTCATAACAGTAGCAAAATTACAGTTACGAAGTAGCAACAAAAATAATTTTATGGTTGGGGGTCACGACAACATGAGGAATTGTATTAAAGGGTTGTGGCATTAGGAAGGTTGAGAACCACTGCCTTAGGGGACACAGGAGATTGTGACTCTTTATCTAAGTTTATTCAACTTTATGACATTGTTGGAAACATGGAATTATGACTTGTGACACTGGTTTCCTATTGTGATTTTAAGTCCCCTAGTTTATAGCTACTAATTTGCACAAGCAGCAGCAGAGATTAGAATGATCTAATTGAGAAAAAAAGGCATAATATAAGATCGAATGTCATGCTGAATCATACATGTTTTGTTTTGTTGTTCAATTGTTTCCTTATATATGATTAGCACTAAATAGAGGAATTATTGAAAGCTATACTGATTCAGTGATCCATTGTTTCCAGACCTGTTTGGGGGGAGGAATCATAGGGGGAGGAATCACCAGTCCTCTGATAGTCTCCACAGTTATTTCATCCCTCTACTTGTTTGTACCTGGAAATTGTCACATACTCCTGTCTTGAGAAGAAACTGAGATGTAAGAGCCCAATCTCTTTTGCTGATGTGGACCCATTCAAATTGTCTTTATCCCATCACAAAAGTACTCAGTAAAAGCTGGCTCTGTCTCTTAGCCATCAGTCATCTTCAACTATCAGCTTATCAATGAGTTAGTACCTTGACATACTTATGATAAACTCTTTGATTCTCTTTGCCCTGAATTTTGCCTAATTAATCAGGATAAAAACTTTAACAAAGAATTTTACTTTCAGTAGGATATTTTACTTGACCATTGAACTGAGAGAACAAATGGGGTAATAAATAGAAAATTAGATAAAAGGAAGAAATGTACAGGAATTAAGAAAGCAAAATTCTAAAACCAGGGAAAGGGACCACCAGCGAGAAGGTAGAAGACTTGAAGGATTGAAGAATAGAACTGGTGGTAATAAGGTTTCCTTAAAATAGATAAAACTAAAACAACAGAAGAGACAAAGTACTATCTTTACAAAGAAAGAAAGAAGGGGGAAAAAAACCTAAGTAATAGTAAGTTGGACTCTGGATTTTCTTAGGACTGATATCCTAGTGCTAGTCCCTCTTAAAGGCTCCAGTCACCATGGCCTCATCTGACTCAGTAAAATTAGTTCAACAGTGTAGGGGCATCAATGCCTCCAGAAAGGGAAGCACTTTTCAGGTCTCTTCCCATCAGACTATAGCAACATGAAGGAGAGTTCATGTATCCCTGGAAGTGTACTGGATTCTTTCTCAGGTGAAGGTGAAATTTTTCTGATTAGTTTCAACTTCAAGACCAAAGGAAAAAGCTTTGGCATGGTCAATAAACCCACATCACTTATCTAGGGCTCTGATATCTGGTCCACTGTATTTACAAAGTAAGGAACAGTGGAAGGAAAGAACATGTTAACTTGATTCAGCTCACTGTATACAGTTTGCCTTCAGCCACCAGGATCCATCAGCCTTCTTTATTGGATGCATATGGTTATAAGAAGAGCTAATGTAGTCAAGTACTTCAGGCTCTTTAATATCCAGGACTTATCTGGAAGGGATAGAGAAGAGAATAATCATTATATTAAACAACTTTTATGAGGCAGGCGCTCTGCTAAGAACTTTACAAATAGTATCTTATTTGATCATCACAACTGCATGAAGTAGTTTGAAGAAACTGAGGCAGACAGAGTTTAAATAATTTGCTCAGGTTCACACAGCTAGGAAGTATCTGATAAGATTTTGTTTAAAAATCTTCAGCCAATATTCATTTATTGATTTGATTTTCTGCTGTCTTTTAAAAATAAGATTAACTGAAGGTTTATTGATTTTTGTCAGCCTTTTCAAAGACCCAGGTTTTAGTTTTATTTATAATTTCTATATGTTTTCTGATTTTCAATATACTTATTTCTCCCCTAATTTTTAAAATATTTTATCTTTTGTGCTTATTTTAGAATTGCTTGCATATTGGCTTTTTAATTTTTAAAATCTATATTCAGTTCATTAATTCTCTCTTTTTCAAATTTGAAAATGTATTTTCATAGAGGTAATAATTTTCCCTGGAGGACTGCATTAGCTGCATCTTGCATTAACTGCAAGAAATTTTGCTATGTTGTTTCATCATTATCATTTTCTTTCACATAATTATAGTTCTTTGACTAGTCCTTATTGTGGATTTCATTGTTAAGTCTCCATTTGTGTAGATGCTTTTTTATTTTTGTGGTGCCTGAACCAATGACCATTTTTTAAAGCAATCACATTATGGTTTATAAAGGAAGTCTTTATTATTTCTGCCTTTTTATATTTGTTTGCAATACATGGTCAATTTTTGTAAAAGTTCCATGTGTTATTGAGAAATATGTATATTCTTTTGCAAACCATTTAGAAGATGCTTTATTTTAACTAACTGCTCTTGAAATTTTTTTGATTTCCATATTTTCACTTTTGTTTATCTTTCTTTTAGACATCCAAAACTGAGGGATATTGAAATCTCCTCTCACTATTATGTATGTCTTTTTTTAACCAGTTAATGATTCCTTTGTAATTTTTTATATTAAGACATTTGGAACATATAAGTGAATTATTGATAATGGTTTGTTATCTGTGGTTCTTTTCAGCCTAATGCAGTTTCTTTTTTTTTTTAAGTCCCTTTTTATTTTTTGACTGTTTTCTTTTGCTTTATCAGATATCATAAATGCAATTCCTGTTTTTTTAAAAATTCACTTGAGGCATAGAAATTTTTTCCACCTCCTCAGTTTTACGTTGTTTACATCTTTGTTTTCTTTTTTCTTTCTTTTTCTTTTTTTTTTTGCTTTTTGGAGGGCAATTGGGGTTAAGTGACTTGCCCAAAGTCACACGGCTAGTGTGTCATGTGTCTGAGACCGGATTTGAACTCAGGTCCTCCTGACTCCAGGGCGGTTGTGGTGCTCTATTCACTGCACCATCTAGCTGCCCCCATATCTTTGTTTTCTGACTGTGTTTTTTGTAAACCCAGATTGTTGGGTTTTGTTTTCTTATTCAATCTGCCACTTTTTTTCATTTTATTGAATTGTTTAATCTGTTTACATTTAAGCGTATGAGATTTAGGTTTATATTTACCTCCATTTGTCTCCAATACTAGGTTGTTACTGTTTTGTAAAGTTATTATTTTCTCCCTTTCTCTTATAAACATAGTATTATGTTCTTTCAGTTACCTTAGTTTGACATTTTTTTTAAGGTGGTCCTATTCCTTTTTGCTCTCTTCTCCTCATGCCTAATCTCTCCCTCCCTCTCAGTTGTTACTCCTTTTCATTTGGAATTTTGCTTATTAGTTCCTTTTCCTGTCCTGATTTTATCTGGTTACTTAATTCTTCCTCCCCCCCCCCCCCATTAGTTAAGTAGATTCCCCTTTCCTCTCCTCTCCTTCAGCTAGTTCTGTTCATTTGTTTTTTAATTTTCATTTATCACACCCCTTTCCATAAAGAGTTTCTTTTACTCCCTCTCTTCGTTATCCAACCTCTCTTTCTGTCTACCCCAGACCCTCATTCTCAGATTTATTACTCCTATAATTAACTAGCCCCACCTTCATTCTCTGCATTCCTCATAAAGTCAAAACTTCCAAGGTTTCCTTTCTGGATTTTCCCCTCTGTGCAGTTCCTGCCACTGTGTTACAGAGCTAGCCCTGTGGATTCCCCTTTCCATTATGCTTTTCTCCCAGAAAAATTCCAATCCCTCAGATGACAGAGAAGACACTCACCCATGGTAGGACCCTCTCTTTATTCCTGATTATTCCCCTTGACACTGACTTATCCCCTTCCCCTGATCCCTTCCTTTCCCATTTGCTAAAATCTTGGGCCTATGCCCTCTGACTCCCCCAGGCACCAGTTGTCCCCAGGAATTATAACTCACTCCCTTCTAAGAGAGGATGAATGGTCCTTTTAAGCACCAAATCCCTTCAGACAACACCCAGCACAAGGTTCCCATCTTCTTTCACAGAAGATCTCTCTTCCCCCATTGGAGCATTTCTCACTAGAACCCCCTCAAACCATCAAAACAGGGCCTTCCTACTTTCTCCCTTTTTCAATTCTTCTCCTTTCCTCCTCACCCACTCCCCTGCAAGTTCTTCTCTTCCTAAGATACTACAGGGAACACCTTGTTAGGAAGTGTCTAAAGGTAGATTTAACTCAAGTTTTTAATACTCTGAACTTAATGCTTTATTCATTGCTCTCTACCTTTCATCTCTCTGTAGGGATCTGATATTGATATGAGTTAAAATTAGGTTCATCTGAATTATAATAAATAATGTCCTGCCTCAAATTTCTTGTTTCAAGTCTCCAGTGCATAAGGCAGTTTCTGAAGAAATCTCTTCTTTTATATTTCCTGACCAGTGCAACTTCTTTTCAGTCAGGTATAATATCCTAGCTTCTTTGACTTACAGTTAGGAAAACTGAATTCACAAATAAGTACTACTAATTTATTTGGAGTCCTATGCAATGTTAGTTGAATTTCATCTCTTTGAAATTGAACATTGACAGAACCCAGGAGCCTCATTTCTAGCAAACTACTACCTCACCTGTAAGTGGCTAATGATTCCACTGTAATTGTCTGCTGCACTAATAGATTATCACTATTATAATCTATCAAACGGCATGTGTAATAATTAGAAATGTCTGAAATAACTGCTCTTGCTCTGCTTCAGTAGCTAGCTATGGAACAAATGGATTTTCTTTGCATTTTATATTTTCTCTTGCTTCCTGTCCCCTTTGATTCTAGTGTCTTTCCTCTGTTGATTATTTTCAGTTTATCTTGTATATAGTTTGTGCATAGTTCTTTGCATGCTAACTCCCTTATTAGACCATGAGCTCTTTGAGAGTACAGATTGTCTTTTGCCTCTCTTTGTAATACCAGTATTTAACATAGTACCTGACACATAGTAGGCTCTTAATAAATGTTTATGGATTGATTGACTGATTTATCATATTTATTTAGAAAATTCGATTGGCATGGCAACAAATTATATCAAGTACTGCATGAAGTCTATGTTAGTCTACACAGGCTAGCTCAGTTTCATATTGCTATCATTGTCAGGATCAAAAGGATTTCTAATTATAAAATAATGCCTTTCAGGGTTTTATCATATTAAAAATTCATACTATTATTGACGCTCTGCACAAAGAGATGTAAATAATGGCATGAAAATTTTAACTCAAGCCTTTTCCATATGGGTTAGTGTAACCCAGTAGAGTTTTTGCAAAGAGCGACTTCAGGGTCACAATCCACCTCCTCCTTTTGTACCACCTTAGTTTCTGGGGGTTGGGATGTGGCAGGGAAGGGTTTGGTTTCATATCTAAGCTTGGTTCCCATACAGCACAGTCCCAGTTCCAAGCACAGGGCTCTCTTGGGACTTGAATCTCAGACATTTGGCTTCTCAGGATTTCCAGACCTGCCTAGCTGGCTACCCCAACCCACATGAAATCCTAGCTCCAAGGTCACCATGGCTCAAATTCCCATGTTAACCTCCAGAACCTGAAACTGAGGACAACTAAGATAAAGCAGAAAGAAACACTCTAAGGCCTATTTCTTGGAGTTGGGGTAAAAGAGGGAAGGCAGGGGAAAGGCCAGTCCCTTCTCTCTCTCATTGGTTCAGTTCATGGCAATAACACTGAAAAGAAGAAAGAGCAAGAACAACTTAGGTATACTACCTTTAAAGACGTAAGCAGCCAATATAGGCTACCCCGAAACAGTAATAGGTGACATAGTGAGTTACATGTTAGGAAAACTGAACATGCAAAAAACTGAGTTACATTAGCACTAGTCTTTCTACTACATTCATAGGTCCTGCAGTGACCCATACACACTCTCTAGTTTAAGAGGCTATTTTGAAATTTTTCATTGACTGTTTCCCATACTTGGAATGCTCTCCTTAGAAGTCCTCTAAATCTTAGAATCCCTGCTTTCATTCTAAGCCTACCTAGCTCAAGCACTAACTCCTTCTAGAGATCTTTCCTAACTCTCTTAGTAGTTTTGGTTCCTCCTCAGCCCCTATCACTTTGTGGTTAGGGCATGTATAGTGTTCTTTTCCATACTCCATTGCCATTCCAACATGGTAAGCAAAGTGATCTTATTTCTGGATCCATGGATGCCTTATTTGTTTTATATTTACTTTCCTAAGTAGGTAACAGAGTATCAATCTTCAGGTGAACATGTCCATGCCTGGAGGCAACCCTGTGAGTTTAAAAGGTCTAGAAATCCCATCTGGTTGAAGCTAAATGGCAGCAAGGGAGGAGTCCCCAGAAGCTACTTTGGTGTTGCAGAGAATGGCCACTTAGTAAAAGGATCAAAGTAGCCTGACCCCTTTGAACAGCAAGACACTACTGGTCATTGTTTAGATAGTGCTAAGCCCAGGTGAGATGTAAGATGTCTAATTAGCAGTCCTAAAATAATTTCATAATCTGAAAAGATTTAAGTATCAGTCTCCCACCAAAGTATAGTTGTAGTTATGCTGTTACTAATCCTATTGATTTTTTGATCAATATATTCTGAGAGTTTTTAATGTTTAACATATCTTACCCCTTTGCATCTGCTGCCCCAACTGGTTTCAAATCCAAGGAACAAGATGCCTCTCCCAGAATAAGCTCATAACTTCAAAACCCACCACTATGCTACTAAATCGTCTTGATTGATACCTTCTCGCTCAACCTCTTCTCTCTAATTAGAGAGTTTGAGGGTAAAATACTACCCAATGCCTTCCTTTAAAGAGGGCAAAAACTGAACTCTGCTCATCTCATTTTGCACCTGTTGCCTTGCCTGGTTCAATTGGTATTCTGTTGTCTCCTGCTTCTTTTTGTATGTTGTTTCTTCCTTTAGATTGTTAGCTCCTTGAGGGCAGGGACTTTCTCTTTATTAATTGTATATCCCTAACTCTTAGCACAGTGCCCAGCACACAGTAGGTGCTTAATAAATGTATACTGGATTGAATTGTAGAAATAAACTACCTATCCCATAGCGAATAGCTTCTTGCTTCCATTCTTTTTTTTTTCCCCAAATTACAGAGAATTTCTTTTTTTTTTCCTATGGCATAGAAACCATTTTCTTTTTCTTTTTTTTAATTTTTTTTTATTTACTCATTTACTTTTAATTTACAAGATTCAGTTCCACAATCACTTGAGTTTCAGATTTTCTCCCCTCCCTCCCCCCCCCATGGTGGCGTGCAATCATGTATAGGATCTGCAAATACTTTCACATTGTACAATAGTTTGGTCATATAGAAGGGCTGTAACCAATGAGTGATCACTGGGAAAAGAAAAAAAAACGTGCTTCCATTCTTTTGGAGGAAATACTAGACATGAACTTAAGACTAAACTAGAAGTAAAATTATCTCAAGGCACTAGAACGTGGTTTAATAAACCAAAGAAGACAAGAACAAGGAACATAACCTCTCTCCTTAGAGGCCAAACCCACTGAATCTTATCTAAATCACAAGACTAGATCCAGAGGGTTGTAAAGGAAGTGCCCCTGTGGGTACAGCAACAGCTCCTCAAGGTTAGGAAAGAAACCATTCCCATTTGACATTCACTGTGGGGAGCTCCCTACATAAGGAAAGCCCCCATGTAGTAAATTGAACATGGGACACTTTCATCTATGAGGGGCTTTTTATTGCAAATTGAAACTCTGAGGTCACTTGTTTTGTGGCATAGAGATCTTTTTTTCACATAAAAATGAGAAAGTTCTCTTTTCATTACTATCGTATTAATTATTCTAAAACTTATTTTTATAACAATTGCCATTTTCTATCATGTAAGTTAGAGAACATTAGTTAAGTTCTTTGATATATTCAGCCGAGATGTTCTACAAACACACACTAGAGCTATTATAAATCAGGCCCTTTACCCTGATATTATTTCTTTCAAATTTAGATTTGCCAAAATAGAAGAAGAGATAGAAAAAAAGTAAAATGCAAGACCTAGAAACTAATTAATTGTTGTTTAATCAGAAAAGGTGTGCTTGTTTCTACATTATTTTTAACATGGAAACATCAACTCCATATCATTCTTATTGGCTGACAGATCTCAAGGGAAAAACTATTTTTTCAAAAAATAGTCTATATCTTTAAAAAGTATATACCATTGAGAATCTATGTGGTTACATTAAGGTTCTAATTTGTTAGGGAAAAAAAATCATCCCTGTGTGACATATGGGAACAGGATTGAGAAAATGGGATTGGATTCCCTTTATTTTTTCCTATTTCAACCTTACTGATGGGAGAAACTATGCATCTGAAAAGAAAAACATGATGAGGAGCCCCAGTGCCATTACTTTGGAGTGCTGTGAGGTGGAGAATGAAAAAAGCCATTGGTCTCAGTTTTATTGCCACAATGGCCTTTTATGAGAGGGATTAGATATGCCTGCAAATGGTGCAGCGTTCAACGCTGCCCTGGACAGCAGTTTGGAAAAAGGATGATAAGAATCAGTTTGTCATAAGGTTAAATCACCAAAGACCTGCTATATTGGCTTTTCAGATTGTTTTTCATTTGGAAAGGAGATGAAAAAGAAAGAAAGAAATATGAGCTAGAAGCTGATATTTTTCATGTTTTTCCTTTTCATTGTCGCATTTAGAAAACATGTCGAGAAAGTTGAAGCATTAAGAAGATCAGTCTTTGCCTGTTGAATGAAAGACTATTATGAGTGTGACTCACATACTAAATGGAAATCTGCCTTCAAAGACTATTTTACTGCCTAATTATATATACACAAAATGTAGCTGTCTGTTTCAATCAAATCATAGGAAAAGGAATCAAACTCCTCTTAAAATGCAATTTTCATGGTATGTTATAACCTTAGAAATGCTGCTAATGCAAAAGGAGGAAGTACAGCTGCAAGATACAGATAAGGTTCTAGTAATTGTTTTTCTTTTAATTATTACTTTATAGAGACATTATACCTCCTACTCAGATTAGGGATATTTTGTGTCCTCTCTCTCTCTCTCTCTCTCTTTTGCTCCCTCCCCACTTCTGTTTTCATAGTAACCTGGATGATTGGCATTTTCGCGGCAGTTAGAAGTTATGGAATAATCTTTAAGGAGTTGCTAAAGCTTTCAGGGGAGCTCGAAGGAAGACATCTTATCCAAATTACTGTTTTCAATTGAATATTATTGTCCACATGAATGTTGCTGTCTAAAGCACAAAACAGGGGGCAAGAAATAAAAAATATCTGGTCTCAAACAAACAACTGTTTATAAATTTTTTATTTAAATATGTTCTTTACATAGCTGCCAGCATTAATTTTTTTTTAATTTCAGGTACACTTTAATTATTGCAATTCATCTTAAAATGATTCAGTATTGTATACCATTTATTTTTCTATCATTTTGTATGTGTAAGTTTTCAGAATAACTTTAATATACTTTATTAACACTACTAATTCACTTTTATAGTTTCAAATAACCAAAAAGAAATGGCTTAGTATACATCTAACTATTGGTCAAAATTTTTTTTTCTAATATTGAGGAGTATTGGATTTATCACAAAGCAATCTAAGTACCTAGGTAAAATGACATTGAGAGTTACTAATAGTTCTGAGAAAGCTTGTTATTGAATGAGTAGATTCATCAAAAAAACCTAAAACCAAACACCAGAAATTCTTCCATTCCATTCTTATTCTACTCTGCTTCTAACTCTATGTTATTATTTGGGGTATGTTATATTTAAAGGCAGCTAGATAGAGCAGTGAATAGACCACTGGGCCTGAAGTCAGGAGAACCTGGGTTGAAATCTAGGCTCAGATACCTACATGCTACATGGCTTAATTTATCTGCCTCAGTTTTCCCCCATGGAGATAATAATAGTACCTACTTCCTAGGACTGTTCTGAAGATAAAACGAAATAGTTGTAAAGTACTTTGCAAACTTTAAAGTGCTATATAGATGCATGTCATTATTAATAGTACTAGTATAAGGGGGCAGGTAGGTGGCGCAGTGAATAGAGTGCCAGTCCTGGAGGCAGGAGGACCTGAGTTCAAATCCAGCCTCAGACACTTAAAACTTACTAGCTGTGTGACATTGGGCAAGTCACTTAACCCCAATTGCCCTACCTTCCCCCTCCAAAAAAAATAGTAGTAGTATAAGCAACTCACAAAAGAAAGTTTTGGAATTTTTGATGCTAGTCATTTACTAAATTTTTGACAATTTTCTTAAAAGTCATTTTATTTGTTTGGTTGGCAGGGGTGAGGGAGAAGTGGAGAGGAGTTACAATATTGTAAAGATGTGTCATTCATCAAATCCTTTCTGTTCTAAGACTCCTCACTTGTCCTTTGATTTCCATTCCCATTGCCAGTAGTGAACTCCAGATCCTCAGCACCCCACAAACTAATTTTTGAAATTGTATCCTCACTAGTCTATCCTAGACAGTACTACAAAGTTCATCTTTCTACAGTAACAAGACAGGTAAGGAGTTAACCATCCCAATAGATCAAGGACCTTGGGGAAGATTCCTTCAGAGTGTATGGCTGATCAGATTTTTGCAAGTGAACTAGGTAGGTCCTCTTCACAAGATGAGGTCCTAGGGTATATAAACCTAGAAAAAGTATCAGTGGTAAAATCTCTTTCCTACTTTTATGAAAAGATAACCATTATAGTACTTGAAAAAGACATCTATCTTCCCCTTGTCTGTTCTAATTAAATTTCCAGTAGCAATGAAACTCCATTTTACTACAGTTCAGATTTAACAATGGACCCCCAAATCCATACATATTACATGGGTCTTTTGTGCCACAGACTACCCTTAAGCAGTAAGCATTGTGGAATGATGGGAAAAAAAAATCTGAATGACCTTTTAATGGCATAGGCAATCCCTTGTTGGCCAGATGAACCAGCTGGCTTGGGCAGTTTGCTTTTGGGACACTTCAATCTTCCACAAGGGCAAGACCGTACTATATTGGATGTTGACCGACCTATTATTAGGGAATGGAGAAAATGAAGATACTAGGTTACAACTAGTGATATGCAATCCATTGGCTACATATCCAGAGTCATACTATTTCTTTTTCACACTGAAGCCACATCAAAGAAGAGGAAAGAGTTAGCAGTATTTTGGAGGCTGGACAATTTATTCCATAAGTCTAATTGGTCAGGGCAAAGCTGATACCATTTGGATGCCTTGATCTCTTCTGGCTATATTTTTATATTCCAGCTATCAGATAAACCATCTTTTACATTTACCTCACCTAAGGCTTTACTTATCATCTCTAGGACAGCAAATTTGCTGCCCAGGAAATCTATCAGAACTATGTAACTATCTCAAATAGTAGCTGCAGAAGTGGTAGGGTCCTTGGGTGAAAGAAGAATAATCGGGTGGAACATAGCAGGTAGTGATAAATAGGTTCCAACGGAGATAGTGAGTTTGGGGGAGGAGGGAAACTGTATCCTGTCACTAGACAGTCCAGTTATAGGCTGGCTGGGAAGAATGCAATCATACCTAGAAGGAAAGATGTGAACTGGTGGAGAGGACAATGTTAGAATCTCCTCAACAATTTCTTTATCTCCATATATACTAGATGCTGCTTAGGAACCAGTTGAGACACATTAAACTTACTCCCACTGTTCCTGTTGATCTGCTTGATTTTTAACTTGATCTTCAATCCTAGTAATGATCTGGTAGAGGCAAACAGACATAGCCAGTGCCATGAACGTGTTCCCAGTCCTCATGGAGACTATTTTGTTTTTGTGTTGTTCTCCTAGGTACATTACTATGGAGCCAGCAATATCAAATTCTTTCCTGGGCCTGATGCAAGTAATAGCAGAATCACAGCAGTATCTAACTTCAGTAGTAGATGAATCTGTAATTGAGGCTCAGGAATACCTCATGGGGGGAGTCATGACTTTCCATTTAACACAATTGTAACTACACAGTCCCTTGAGGGATGGTAGAATTTATAGATTATGACCTAAGGGGATGGGGAATCAACACATTGGGATATTGGCAAAGTAACATCAGTGATGGCAGGAGAATTGGTTCCCCAGGGATAGAGAATGGAGTACATTCTTTATTGACAGTGAAAGCAATATCTAGGAATTCTGTTGTACAGATGGCATATCTGAAATATTATGTAATATCACAGGTCAATGTGGACTTTCATCATAAGGTTAGGATTTAAGGGTGATCCTTGTGACTAAATATATTCCCAACTCTAATTATACTAGCTCGTGAACAGGTTTTCCTTGACAAGCCATTTTCTTGACAGTGTGTACCTCCCCTAATACCACCTTCAATGTAGTCTCTCTATCATGGTGTTTAACTTACAGAACCCTTTATCTCTGTAATGGCATTGCATCCCTTACCATAATCCCTGCAAAAAAAATTTACCCCAGGGGTAGGAAACCTATTACATATCTATCTATCTATCTATCTATCTATCTATCTATCTATCTATCTATCAATATATTTATCTATCTATAGATATATATGTATGTATGTATATATATGTATATGTATATATGTATTTATATATATGTATATACATAGGTATGTGTATATATCATATATATATATTCATCTATCTATCTGTCTGTCTATCTACTTATTTATCTGTCTATACCATAATACTATGCATGGAGGACCTACCACCTTCAGTGAAGAATGGGATACAGAGGTCATTGCAGTGCAATCTGTGGAAGAAGAATCAGAGGTAGGGGGTTCTATCAGTTTATAAGGGCCTTTCTCCCATAGCTTAAGGTAGCTAATGATCAGAAAATTCAATGCAAAATGGGTAAGCTCTGCCAAAAACACCTCAGATTCATTATGTATTTGATTTTCAACTAATTTTCCATCATTACACATTCAGAAACCTTTTACTGTCACCAAATTTTTTATGATCCCACATGGAGTTGAGACCCACAGTTTAAGAAGCACTGCCTTAGACCATCTACTAACTAATGATGGAAGTGTCTATGCGCTAGCTAATGCCTCTCATTGTTTTGGAGTCAATACCAGTCGGTAAGCTGAACAAGAAAGAGAAAATTAATTAGCACCTAGCTCTCTAAGGTATGGCCAGACCATGATGTGTAGAATTTATTCCCATGGCTGGGGTTTGGTTCTTGGGGAATCTGGATCAGAAGTGCTTTCAAAACTCTGGTCATCTGATTGATAGACATAGTGATAATGGTGATAATCCACTGCGTGTACCATTACCTTCAGGGCCAGTTTAGTGATTCTTTCACAGTCTGCTCTATACATGCCCAAGACTGAAGAGTTTTCTCTTTGGTCTGTTGGAACTAGGCAGTGGATTATGATCTGATGACCCTTGGTTTGACTGATTTGGTCTCAGACCCCAGGATTAATGTATTGTTGTTGTTGTTCAGTGGTTCAGTCATGTTTGACTCTGTGACTCCATGGACCATAGCATGCCAGTCCCTTCTGTCCTCCACTATCTCTTAAAGTCTGTCCAAGCTCATATTCATTGTTTCTATGACACTATCCATCTCATCTCCCTTTTCCTTTTGCCTTCTATCAGGATCTTTTCCCATGAGGCCCGTATTCTCATTGTGTGGCCAAAATATTTAGGCTTCAGCTTCAGTATCTAATCTTCCAGTAAATAGCTTGAATTAATTTCTTTAAGTATTGACTAGTTTGAGCTCCTTGCTGTCCAAAGAACTCTCAAAAATATTTTACAGCACCACAATTTTAAAGAGGTAATTCCATGGCACTCAGTTTTCCTTATAGTCTAGCTCTTACAGTCATACTTTGAAACTAAAAAAAAAACCATACTTTTGACTATATGAAGCTTTTTCATCAAGGTAATATCTTTGCTTTTTAGTGTGTTGTTCAAATTTGCCATAGATTCCTTCCAAGGAGCAAGTATCTTTTAATTTCATGGCTTGCAGTTGCTATCTCAGTGATCTTTGAACTCAAGAATATAAAATCTGACACTGCTGCCTTTTCTTCCCCCTCCATTTTCCAGGATGTGATAGGAGCAGTTGCCATGATCTTAGAGTTTGGGGTGTGTGTGTGTATGTGTGTGTATGTGTGTGTGTGTGTGTATGTGTGTGTATGTGTGTGTGTGTATGTATGTGTGTGTATGTGTGTGTGTATGTGTGTGTGTATGTGTGTGT
>CM053583.1:254971162-255033399 GCA_028627135.1 Pseudochirops cupreus | reverse complement strand
ATACATAATTTATAATATATTATTTATATATAATATAATTTTACTTCATTATATATAATACATATATTATAATGTAATATATAATTTCTCTTACATAGAAAAATACTTCATTCATTTGTCATTTTGTTGTTCTATGCTAACTGCACTCAAAATGATTATAAAGTAATTCTGGGGCAATCATAAGTAACAACAAACCATTTGTATCACTATCTGCCAGGCACTGGGCTAAGAGGTTTACAATGATTATCACTTGATCTGCTACGTTTTCCTTCATCGTTTCACTTCATCTTCACTATTTTCTTAACTCTGTCTCATCTTTATTTCCCAATCATATTCTAGTCTAACACTCCATTGAATCTTTCCTGTACAATTTTCTCATACTGTACCAATTAATTGTTCTTACCTTTGTAGTGGCTATGGTTCATGAGTGTGGAACATTGACACAATATCAAATTATTTTCACATGTTGATTGCTTTTGCCAACTTTTTCTTGTTCTTTTTCTCTTTTCCTTTTTTAAAAAAAATCATTTGTTATAAGGGATGGCTTTCTAGAAGCAGGGAAAAGTGAGGGATGCAGGGGAAAGGCTAAGCAATGTGGAAACAAAGGCTATGAATAAAAATTTATTTAAAAATAAAAGGATAAGTAGAGCTATATTACACTTCTGACAGCAGGAGAAAGCTCTAGTAAAATTCCTACAGAGAGCCCAGCATTGTGGGGAACTACAGGAAGCATGAAGCAAGCCAGGCCAAGTCTTCACTGAGCCAGCCCTAGGCAGTCCCTTTATTATGGTCTGAACCATTTGTCTAGGAATCAGCCAGCAGTTAAGCACTTAGATAGTATAGAACATATAACGATAAATAAGTTGCAAAGGGGGAGAGATAAGAGAGAACTGGCCAAAAAGCCCATTCCTTATAACCCTGAACAGAGTGCCTCATTGTGCTCAGCTAATGCAATCCTCACGTAGAAGAGATCCTACTTCTGGTAAATTATATTGGGATGACATATAATGACTTTGGAATATGCATGGATATTCTATAACTGATTCTGACTGACAAATCACATAATAACTAGGAAACTCTTTGATTGGCTGCAAAGATATTCAAACTCCTTCTCTTGGTCTGATTTCTCTTTAGCTGACTGCTTCCTGACAAGATGGCATATTATGAGACTGAAAAGACAATACTGTAAGGAGAAATACTGATATATGGATCCACAAAAACAAAGCTCCATCCTTAACCCCACTGCTTGCTCTTTCATTTTAAGTAAAGAAAGTTAATCTGGAAGCTACAACCTTGT
This sequence comes from Pseudochirops cupreus, assembly GCA_028627135.1. Classification (NCBI taxonomy): domain Eukaryota; kingdom Metazoa; phylum Chordata; class Mammalia; order Diprotodontia; family Pseudocheiridae; genus Pseudochirops; species Pseudochirops cupreus. The sequence continues at coordinate 255,032,102 of CM053583.1, read as the reverse complement.
GAATTTTGAGAGGTAAGAGACTGAACAACCTTAGAAACAGGAGTTGCAGAGATCAGGAGACTGAGAGTTGAATCCCAGGTTTTAGCATCAGTTATCCAAAGAACAAGGAGCAACTGTGAGGAACCATACCAGTGGCTGCTGAATTTGGACATAAGCTTGATAGGAACATCCCATATATGAGCTGTTCAAGGTCTAAGCCCGCTCTACCCAGAGACCAAGCTGGCATAGGAAAAAGTGACCCTGAGGTATTAGGAGGAAATGCTTGTACTGAAGTTCTGGTCATCTTTTCAAAGTTACACTTTTCAAAGTTAGGTGATGTTAAGTTATTAAGTGAAATTGGGGTTCTGGTTGGATAACAGTGAAGGAAAGACATTTAAAAAGATACTCCTAACAGCCCAGGAGTATCCTCCTAGACCCCCAAGGGGAAGATATTACAGCTTTACTCTGGAATAGTAAGCTTAGAAAGTTACTTGTTACCCAGGAAGCTCCACTTGCCAGATCTGAGCAGCAATCACTGTATGTATGAAATCAAGAGAGCCCCTTTGCTCTACCTGCCTTTCTACATAAACTCTTCCAAAAATTCCTATCTCCTAGAGTATGGATGACAACACAACACAACACAACACAAAACAAAACAATACAATATAAAACATTTCTTGATAGCCTGGGCAAAGCCACTGAGATGGGAGATAGAATCTCATAACCTAGCTGGAAAATGATTTGGAATTTTACTAAAGAAGTTTGAAACTCTGAATACCTTTTGGCATCTACCCCCAAGGCAGTCGAATATAGAGGAAAGGTCCTATAGAAATAATAATAGAATTTTTGTGGTAGCAAAGAACTAGAAGGAAAACAGATATCAATCACTTGGGGAATGACTGAATAAAATGTTGTATATGAGTATAATAATATATAATTATGCTATAATAGTTGACAAATATGAAGAATTCAGAGAAATTTGGGAGGATGTGCGTAAACTAATGCAGAGTGAAATAAGTAAATGACAGGAATAATTTACAAGATGATCACAAAAATGTAAGGAAAGTTAATAATAAAAAACTGCTAAACTCAGATGAAGGACTGATAAAAAAGCATTTCCCACCTGCCTCCCACCCTGGTACCTCAGGAAGAGAGGTGAAAAAGTATAGGCATAGAACAGTGCTTTGGCTTGCTTAACCATACTTATTTGTTGCAAGAGGGTCCAGGAGCAAGGAAAAGTTGATGGGAAAAGACTGATTTTTTTAAAAAAAAATATGAATATAATATTTTAAAAGAAAGAAAGTGGTGGAATATTATGTGTGGGGAATAGAAAATAGACCAGTTTGGCTATAACTTGACTATACGAATGAGAGAGAGAGCAATAAAATCAACCTAGAATGACAGGTTGAAGTCAAATTGTGAGGGGCTGTAACTGCTAACCAAAAGACTATATCTTTTTTCATAGAGGTAACAGGGAGCTTTCTTGAGTAGGGAAGTGGCATGTTTAGACTCACATCAATGTGTTAGCTGTGTGAATAATGGATAAGAGAAGGAAGAAACTAGAAGGTGTGAGCCCAATAAGAACGTTATTGCAATAGCTTAGATGAGAAGTAATAAAAATAGTGGCTACATAAGTGAAGTGAATTGATACAAGAGATGTCATAGAAATAGTCAACAAAACATTTCAACTGATTGGATGTATTAGGTAAAGGACAGTGAAAAATTAAGGATTACCCTGAGATTGGAACCAGGGTGACTATAAGAATGGTTTAGAGGAGAGAGATAGAATTAGTTTGGGATTCTGATCAATGCAATGATATCAGAACTGTAATCAATCAGAGCAGTGAGCATTACTTGAGAATTTTACTAAGATGTGTATGGAACACCCAAGTGGATATGTCAATTACTCTTTTTACTGAGCCAAAATATATTCCCAGTGGCCTAGAACTAAATAAAAGAGGCTGCATTGCATTGAGAAATTATATAATGTTTTTAATGTCCCCAGGCTCTTCCCTAAAACAAAGGTTCATCTTACAAATCGGCAATCTTCTTATGGTGGTGTAGTATGGTTAAGTAATGGAATACTACAGTTACTGATGAATTAAAGCTACATATAGGTCAGGACAACTGACTCAGATGACCCTGGAGGACAGAGTGAGGCTGATGACTTTGCACAGCTCTGTCTCATTTAAATTTGATTCACTTTCAAGTCAAGGCATCACCCTCCAGATTTCATTGGTCCTTTTCAAGAATGAAGGACAATCAACAACAATAAAGTTGTATATTCACCAGAGTGTAATGGAAAAGAGCATGGTGGGTATGAGTAGGCTATCATGCTTTACTAATAAAAATTATACTGGAGAAATGATATAAAGAATGTCAAGGAATATAGGACAAAAAAAAAGAGGTAGGCTAATCATGTATAAAGAAAAAGAGATAAACAATGGATAGTCTACATACTTTGTTGTAATATATCACTCTATACTACATACTTAGAATCAATTCCGTTGACTTTAACAATGTCAAGAGATCTAAAGAAAAGCCCTAAGTATGTTGGATGGACCAACATGTGTAAGATTTATTGATAGATATGGATAAGAGCAGTACAAAATGAGAAGGCCTAGGTAGATTGTATCTTGCACAACTGGAAGGAATAGTAATCACATCAGTGAGATTATAGATCCTTTAAAGAATGGAAAAATTAGTATTTAGAATATTGTATTAAATGCACAGTTTAGGAATAATTATTAATGTATAATCTTGTTGACATTTCTATATTTGGTTATATACTTGACATTCTTCAATGACTAAAATACTTCTACCCCATCATTCTAGTCCCCATCCCAGTGACTCTGAACCTCTGGTTGCCGTTGTTCAAATATTCTCCATGCTCTACTGACCCCTTGTTGCCATCACCCTTGACCCAACCCCTCAAATCTCCTACTCTGAAGCTACCCACCTCTTCCACTGTGCTCTCTAGAATGCCAGATCCATAGATAACAAATTAGAGTTTATCTTAAACCTTTTTCTTTATCTCGACCTCCATCTTCTTGTACTCACTGGGACCTGACCCCCTCCTGATGACAAAGCTTCCCTAACTACCCCTTCTAGCACTGGTTTTCCTTTTACACATTTTCCTGTGGGAAAATTATATTGTGTCATTTGAATTTAGCCCTTTGTGGCTAGGAAATTAGACCAGTTGTTTAAAGATATTCATTTAATGCCTCACTCAGGACATAGGTTATGCTGACCAGAAACAGTGAAATCTGAAGATTGATGCAAAGAATGAATATAAGGAATTTTCTCCTGTTATACATATCAAGCAACCCTTGTGTCTTATCTGGAAATTGCCTCCTTACTGGCCAATCAGTTACTATTTCCTTGTTCCTTTGTTTGAATCTTATATAATATGCAATTTATAGACACTTGGGTTGACTGGGCCCCCCTTTTTTGGTTCTCTCTTCCACTGGACTATTTAATAAACTTCTTTCTAAATTATTTTGTTTCAGGAATCTTTTGTTCTCACCTAAAAGAAACAGTGTCAGAAGTGATATCCTTGATGGTAGACCAAGAGGTAAGATTCAACCAAAACAAGGTCACTCTGTACGGTGAGTACCAGGTGAGTTCCCCCATGGTTCAAGTGGAACAGAGTCTAGTCATTGATGGATGCAGACTAGGTCTTAGGACTGAGGATTTTAGGTATCCAGAAAGCAAGACGGCTGTGTACCATCACAACCTAAGGAATTACTGAGGGAAGGCTAGAACTACCTTAGCCACAATTATGGGGAGATGAGTAATTCTCTTGGACAAACCAACCAAGAGGTTTGGGGAAGGGAAGAGTGGATCCACCATCTGTTAATTTGTTTAGTCTTCCAAGAGATATTTCTTTTTTTTTCTTTTCTTCTCTTTCTCTTCAAATACTTATCTTATCCTGCTATTACTCTAAGAAAATAAACCAGATACCAAGTCTGAGACTATTTATTGGGATTCTTCCTGATTCTCAGCCCGGCGTATTATTCATTGTGTCACCTGGCTGCTTAATTGGGTATATTTTGCTTTAAAATGAATAATAATGATGTAATAACTTAGAGTTTGGAAAGAACCACAGATTTAATAAATATCTGAGAAGTTTGTTAAAGACTTGCCAGATTTTTAGTTCCCTGGATCTTCAACCTTAATAAGGTCATAAATCATATTAACTCTGTGGAAGAAGTTGCTAAAAGTATGTTGTGAAATTCCAAAATAGTAAAGTGTTAAGGAGGAATCAGGATCTCTAACAGCTAAAGTAAAAGGGTAAGACAAATTATTTTGTTATTAAATTGGTAACCAATTATTAAATTAAGCTATAGGCTTTTCTTTTCCTATTTCCTCATTAAGACCCAGTCCATGTGAAAAATAAATATCTGAAGAACACAGCTGATTAATGAGATTGCCTCATCAATCCCCGCAAGGAAAATGCTTCTTAATCTTAGGCTGGACCTCACCCAACTAGGAGACTTTATTTCTATCAGGGTATAAACAGAATCCAGTCTGATTGAGTTGCCACAAAGAGAACAGCCGCTGTCCTTGTACTCAAATTTAGGGTGCCCTAGCTCATGAGAGGGAAAACCAGCCAGAGTGATTTGGAAGGAGATGGATTCCCTTGTCCAGATTGCTGAAGGCAGCTGACTTTCATAATCAAGTCACATTCTCAGCAGGAGGAACAGGAGACTTCTAACCCCATCTCCTCATTAAATATTCACAAATGAGGGTTGATTTTCACTTGTCTGGGACATTTCCTTCAGTGGCTTTCAGGCTCTCCATTTTTTGTCTTTGTTTTGCTGAGACAAATAATTGACCATCAATTTATTGCTTATTAGCTAGCTTAATTCATAAATTGATTATTAATAACCAAGAAAATTTGTCTGTCAGGTTTTTCATTTGTCACAGAGGCTTACCAGTTTATTTGGTAAAGAATGATTTTTATCTGATAGATTATTTAGCAATCACTTATGAAAATTTTGAAAGTGTTTGAAAGTGAATAGTATTATTAAAGTTACCCCTTTGAACCAACTTATTTTTATCCAGATTCAAACATTTTATTTTACTTTAAGGGCTAATATGCAATACTTTCAGATAAGATTATCTATCAGTCTCAATGCTTAGAGTAACCAGTATTTTTCTGGGTTTTGAGTGCACTATAATATATTCATTGTATGTAATCATAGAATGGAATTAATTAGTTTCTTAATTTCTAATAATTGATTTCTATTTCAAGACAGATTTAAATTAGAAGAAAGAACAAGATAAGGTTTTCATGTGTTTATTGTTTACTGTTATTGTAGCAGCATGAGAAAAATAATAACAGCTGTCTGGTATAAGTGATTTGAGGTAAAATCTCTTGGGAACTGTAATTTGATATTCTGATTTTGGTTTCAGGTATGATCATCTGAATTGTCACTGAGCCAATTATCTACCACTGAAAAGGAATGCAATCTAAGAATTACATCTGTGCCTGAAAGGGTTGTAGAGATGACCTTGAAAATGCAAAGGTAGGATCTTTTTGACTTCTTGACTATTTTCCCATTGTGCTATTTCCTTTCTGAAAAGGAAATTTTTCCACCTCATTAATTCTGAGCTTGGCCATGATAGCCTGTGAGTAATTCAAAACTTTGTTGCATGATTAACTGTTCCAAAATAAAGTCTAACCAAGACTCTTACATGGACTCAAACTTAGTTAAGAAAGCTTTATGCTTAGGTCATTTGGTGCTCTTCTTCCATTCATAGCAAACCTCATTAAAAAGGGCAGATGAATTCTAGAAGTACACACACACACACACATACACACACACACACACACACACACACATGATGAATCCTGTTGTTGCAATACTAAATATCTCTTAATTACTACTACAGGATATAAAAGGTCTGTTTTTTAACTTTATTATTCTGAATTTGTGATCACTAATGGTTATATATTCATGCATAAGATTAAGTCCTTAAATATTTCATTTTATCTGGATGACTTGAGGATAATATATTCTCAAACAGAGGATTGGACAATTAGGATAAAAATGTGATGTGATAAAGGTGTGAAAATTTTGAGTTTTAGTGGAGGAGTAAACTTCACTTAGAGAAATATAAGAAGATTAAATTGTTTTCTCTAAGACATAATATATTTATGTATATGTATATTTATGTATATATACGTATGAAACTTTTAAATGTTTCTATTAAGAATAATGATAAAAGGACAAGTATAAGGTTATCTTCATAAAATTTGAACTGTTTTTCACCACATGAACCAGTTACTGGAAAGTCACGTTTAAGAGGAACATACTTCTATAATTGCCTTGGGAATGAAGCCTATTCCAGACTTTCCACATATTACTGAATGAAAATGAAGGAAGAAAATTTTTAACTGTGTTGACTGGGTTCACTATAAATTATCCATGTTACACAATCTCAATTGGGCCCTTACCCTCACCATAGCAACTTTTCCAAACCTTTTCATTCCTCTTCAAATTTCCCACAGCTTTCTCTTACTCTCTACTCTCTCAGTCAAGAATCTTGCCTCATACTTCACTAAAAAAAAATTAGGTCATTTGCAGGGAGCTCCCTCTTCTCTCCAGTTCTCCATTTTACATCATTCAGTTGCCTTGTGAAACCTTCTCTTCCTTCACTCCTATTTCACATGAAGAGGTAGCCTTTCTCAGCAAGACAAATCCTCTATATACAAGTGACTCCATTCTATCCTGTCATCTCTAGCAAAATGTCTCCTCTAATATTGTAACAGCAATCAATTTAGCAGATACTTAGCACTTAGTAACATAGGGCTAAGTATGGGAGGTGTGAACTCAGTCTCCTGTTGAGAGGGTGTGAACTCCCCTCTTGACATGGCAGAAGGGGATTGGCTGAGACAGGAGGCCAGTGTGTATATAAGAAGAGTTCTAGAGACAGAGAGACAGAATTGGGTATGTTTTTCCTGGTGGCTCCCATTGGAGGAAGCAGGATTGTCCCAGCACCTGGGAGCTGGGCTGCTGGACTGAAGAAGTGAATTGGAGTTTTCTTGAGGGGGGGGGGGGAGAATTTTTCTCCCAGCATCTGGAAGCTGACTGAGAACTGAGATGGAGTTTTCCTGAGACCAGAATCTGGTGAAGGCCACCTGGAAGGCTGAGAGGGCTTGCCTGGAAGGCCTCCTGGAAGGCCGAGATTCTCCTGGGTCCTAGGGCCAGCTGAACTGCTAGAGGACTGAAGAAGCATGACCAGGATAAGCCTTTGTTGGTTTGTGGCCTGGCTGATCCTTGAGTCATTGGCAACAGGAATGGTGAAGGGTCTGAGATGTGCCGGATCCTGTGAACTTCAGGGTATACCAAGGATTGCCTGGAGGACTGGACAAGGACTTGGGAGCTGTCTACCTTTGAGGACTGGATGAGGACCTGGGAGCTCTCTGTTTCTCAATCCAGGTGACTGTTTTGTGCATTCAGGAGGGAGCTGGGACCATGGAAGGGGATCCAGGGAATCAGAGAGACCACCCTGAGTCAAAATGAAGAAAATGCCTCCCCTTGGACGAAATTGAGGTTTGCTGGACACCAAGGGGTGGAGGGTCTGTGTGGGTTTTTTTTTTAATGATTGTATTTAGTGACTGATTGAGTTGATGTATGATTGCCCTATGAGTGGAAGATTGATTATTGTATTATGAATTGATTGAATGATTAAGTTAATGATTTGCCCTATCAGTGGAAGATTGATTATTGTATTGTGAATTGATTGAATGATTAAGTATTGATTTGCCCCATGAGTAGAAGACTGATTATCGTATTGTGAATTGATTGAATGATTGAGTATTGATTACTGTACTGAATTGATTGAATGTTTTGTTCTAAATATTGTGGCCACTGTAGTGAAAACCATGTGGCCATTCTAATGTTAAGCTGTTATGAACACTATACTGTGATTATCTGTGATAAGATGTAATGTTGTGAATATTATATTGTGATTCGTAATGAATGTTTGCCTTGATTTGTAATGGAATAAACAGAGTGCTCACTATACTGTGTAATGGGAACCTTAAAAACTGTTCACAGTAGCATTCTTTTGGGAATCTGCTGGTGCATGGTGTTACAAATATTATTACTTTCTCACTAATCTTTACTTACTCCCTATCTATTGGTCACTTATGTCTTGCCTAAAAATATTCCCCATGTCTCCTTCATCCATCAATTCAACTATAGTCCTATATCTCCTCAATTTTGTGACAACTTGAGTAGGCTGTCTACAATAAAGACCTCCACTTCTTCTCCTTCTCTTTTTGACTTTTTTCAGTATGACTTCTAACCTCATTATTCAACTAAAACTGCTCTCTCCAAAGTTACTACTGATCTTTTAATTACAAATTTTATGTCTTTTCTCAATCATCATTTTTCTGGACCTGTCTATATCCTTTAACTGTGTCAACAATCACCCTCTTCTCCTTTGCACTCTCTTCTCTTCAGGTTTTTCTGACACTTCTCTCTTCCACTTCTCCTATTTGTCTGACTTCTCCTGTCTCCTTTAGTAGATCTTTATTTAGGGCATATCCTCTATGCATAGACATACCCAAAAGGTCTGTGTTAGGCCCCCTTTTTTTTTTAGTGCACTTGGGGATCAGTTCCCAAAGTTTTGAGTATGATCTGTATGCAGATGACTCTAAATCTTTTTTTTCCCTTTCTGAGGTGAGAGGGCAGGGCAATTGAGCTTAAGTGACTTGCCCAAGGTCACATGGCTAGTAAGTGTTAAGTGATGCTGAATTTGAACTTAGATCCTCCTGACTCCAGGATCAATCCTCTATCACTGTGCCACCTAGCCACCCCAAGATGACTCAAAATATTACTTGTCCAGACCTAACCTTTCTACCAATCTCAGTATTGAATCTTAAAGTGGTTATTAGACATCTATAATTTGGTGTACTGTAGTTATCTTAAACTCAACTTGTTCAAAACTGAAGCCATTATCTTTCCCACATCCCTTAAAATTAAATTTTCCCCTCTTCCTAATTTCCCTATTACTGTCATTCAGGCTGATAATCTAGGTGTCAACTTCAACTCCTCATTCTCATTGCTCTGTTTTTTCCTTTCTTTGCTCTCTCTACTTCAAGGTTCTCTCTCTTCCAGTCTATCCTCCACTCGGGTGTCAATCTGATCTTCTTAAAGAGCAAGCCTGACCATATCACCTTTTTGTTTAATAAACTATCATGGCTCCCTATTGCCTCAAGAATCAAATATAAAATTTTTTGCTTGGCTTTTGAAGTTCTTCATAACCTATCTCTTTGTTACCTTTTCAGTTTTCATACGTATTACACCACCACTTCACCCTACCACCTCTCTCCCTACTCTGAAATACAGTTACATTGGCCTCTTTGATTTTCCTAGTATAAGACAGTCCATCATCCAACTCTGAATGTTTTCATTGACTATCTCTCATGCCTGGAATGCTCTTCTTCCTCATCTCAGATTCCTAGCATCCCTAACTTTCTTTCAAGTCTCAGCTGATGTTCCACCTTCTGCAAGAAATCTTTCTCAGTATTTCTTGATCTTAATGCCTTCTCTCTGAGATTACTCCCAATTTATCTTGTATATATATATAGTATTTCTCTTGTTTTACATTATGATTTGCATATTGTCTCATTTTTTAGACTATGAATTCCTTGAGATAAAGGACTGTGCCTTTTATTTTCTTTATATATCCAGCACTTAATGCAGGATTGACACATATTAGGAGCTTAATATATGTCAGTAGGTTGATTGTTATCAGCCAGCATCATACCTCATCCAATATATCTTTATTTGTTTCACTATGTATGTACATATGTGAAAATATAAATATTAATTTGTTCTCATAATAACCCTTTATGATAAGTAGAGCACGTTATAATCATTTTGCAGATATAAAAATGAGACTTTTGGACATAGTGAAATCTTTTTTTAAATGTTTTATTTTCCCCCAATAACATATTAAAACAAATTTTTAGCTTTCTTTTAAGGTTTTGAGTTCTTCATATGAAAAAAAAATATGGAAATGGGTCTGAGAATAGAGAACAATGTTATTATAAGAGGCCAGAAGAGGTCAAAGACAAAGATAAAGATATCTATATATCTATTTTATCTTTAGTCTCTATCTACTGGATCCTTCCTTGCTCTCTAAATATATGCCCACATCTCCCTCTTCCTCAAAAACTTCTCACTTGATCCTTCCATGACTTCTAATTATCATCTTATATCTTTTCTGCCCATTGTGGCCAAATTTCTTGAAAAGGACATTTATAATAGGCATGTCCACTTTCTCTTCTTTCACTCACTTTTTAACCTCTTACATTCCAGCTTCTGACATCATCATTTATCTGAAACTACTCATTCCAAAGTTACCAGTGCTTTCTTAATTGCCAAAGTCAGTGGTCTCTTCTCCATACCCATTCTTCTTACAACATTCGACACTGTCAATAGCCCTCTTCTCCTTGACACTTTCTTTTAAGTTTTTCAGACATTACTCTCCTCTGCTTCTCCTCTTACTTACCTGACTTTTCCTTCTCAGTCTCCTTTGCTGGGTCCCACTCCATGTCATGACCACTTACTGTGAGTATCTCTCAGGGCTCTATCCTAGACACTCTTCTCTTTTCCTTCTATACCATTTTACTTGATTATTTTATCATCTCCCATTTAATTATCATCTCTATGCTGATGATTTTCAAATATATCTCTTCTCCCCTAACTTCTCCGCTAACTTCCAGTCTTGCATCTCCAACTGTTTTTCAGCCATCTTGTTCTCTGTATCCAGTAGACATTGTGAACTCGTTATGTCCAAATCAGAACTTATTATTTCCCTCCCTAAACCCTCACCACCTCCTAATTTCCCTATTACTGTCAAAGGCAGCAGCATCTTCCCAGTCCATTAGACTTGCAACTTTGGTATCATCCTTGATTCCTCACCATCTCTCACATTTCCATATCCAAGCTGTTGCCTTGTCAATTTCATCTTTGCAACATCTCTTGAATGTGCTCCCTTCTCTTCTCTGATATGGCCACCACCCTTGGGCAGACGCTCATCACCTGACATTAGGACTATTGCAGTAGCCTACAGGTGAATCTGTCTGCCTCACTTCTCTGCTCACTCCAATCCATCTTCCATTCAGCCACTAAAGTGCAGGTTCAATCAAATCATTCCCCTTCTCCATAAACTCCAGTGGTTCCCTATTACCTCCAGGATCAAACAGAAATCATCTGGTTGGTCTTCAAAGCCCTTCATAACCCATCCCCTTCCAGTGTTCTTATACCCTACTGCCTGCATTGTGCTCTTCAGTGCTTTGACACTGGCCTCTTGGCTGTTCCACTCCATCTCTAGGCTCTGAGCATTTTCTCTGGCTGTCCTTCAGACTTGGAATTCTTTTTCTTTTCTTTTCAATCTACTGACTTCCCTGACTTCCTTAAAGTCCTAACTAAAATCCTATGTTTTACAAAAGCCTTTCCCAATTCTGGTTAATTCTACTGCTTTTCCTCTTTTATTTCCTTTCCCCCCCATATGTAGTTTGATTGTACATATTTGTTTGTTGCCTCTCCCTCCCCCCATTTAATTGTGAGGATAGGGACTGTCTTTTCTTTTTGTATACCCAGTGCTTAGCAAGGTGTCTGGCACATAGTAGGTGCTTAATAAATGCTTAGTACTTCACACATTGCCAGAACTGGCTCAGTGTTTGGGAGGCTCCAAAAGAGAGGGACAGAGGAAGTATTAGACTGCCTACTAAACTGAAGGTCTACAGAGCCATTGTGCTGACCTCATTGCTGTATGCCTGTGAAACCTGGACAATCTACTAGCACCATTCAAATTATTTTAGGACACTTGAAGATGACGTGGCAAGATAAGGTACTGGAGGTCCTTTCTCCTTTCCTTCGGTACTGTTCAGGCAACTCCTCCCCAGAAATATTTAGGGGAACCAAAGAGTGGTATTGTTGTGATGCACCTTCATTTCCACAATATGGGGAAATGAAACTGACTCTATGTAACTGAAGGTGTATTTACCTTGAAGAAAGGGACTCCTCTTGCTGATTTGCTGATATCTTGAGTTCCTAGATTCACTACCACCTGAAAGGTAAGGAATAATCCTTATCCAACTACTTTGAAAGAGAAGGGGGAAGCCCTTCAGCAGAAGCCTTTACGGAGACACTATTTGGCACCATTTCTCTAATAGGGTTCCTAGGGAAGAGGTGGTGGACAGGGAAACACTGAATGGGTATGGGGCAAGTCTTGCAATTAACACTGGTGTGGGATAAGTTGTGAGCAAGGAGGTCATGACCTTTTAGCTACTTTACTACAGAAGAACCTAAACCAGTGTTGGAGGAATTGGTGACTGCCAGAGGTGACGTGATATTCCTGCAGCCCTGATGTTCTGGGTTTTGTTTCTGCTTTTCATTACCTTACATTGGGAGACATTGTGAACTGCAAATATTTGGCACTGCCATATATCGGACTGTTGACATCTTAGACACAGTCATTCTAAAGTGGAAAGGTGAAGCTTTGGATTGTTGGCATCTTCCACATTTGGCTGTTCCTTGATAGGGGGTGGGAGGGTGAGGAAGGTGAAAGGGTGAATATTACATTCTTTGATTACTTATTTTGTTTTTGCTATCTTTTAATTATTTTTCTGTCTTTTAATTTTTTGCTCTTTTAATTATTAACTATTAATTGCTACCTTTTAATTATTTTTTCTATCTTTTAATTATTTTTTTCTCCAGTACAGCCCATGGCATCATTCTTGCATTCCTGAGGTTGTCTAGCAACACTTCTAAAGCCATTTAAATGGTGGAAGGTCCACTATAATGCTGTTAGGATCTTGCCTCCAAGGGTTGGAATATGATAGATTAGGGGTTTCTTTCCTTTCTGTCCATCCCATCTCCCTCTTCCATATCATGTATATAAGGCTACATTTTTGCTATTTGCCTAAAAACCCAGGAAGTTGTTTCTAAGACTTGATTGACCCAGGGAACTAAGACTCAAGCAGACTAATTGTTGGTGCAATTTCTTGATGGATGCAGGCTGTATTGCCATGGTTTTCTGATTACTTAGGGGTATAAAAAACCTGTCCATGTGGAATTAGGGGCCTTTATAACTTGATGTCCAGATTTGTTCCTTCATATTTACCCTTAGTGGGGTCAGTGTTTGAGCCAAGTGCTATATATCATTGAATATCCTTTCAAGTCTATGCCTAAGTAAACTTACTTTCTTGCTAATTACTAAATGATGTATTAATATTTCATTTCCTTCTTTTATTGGCCCTAAACTTCTATTTGCCTGAGTTAGACCCTGAATGTAATATGGCTGAAAAATGTATCACTTTGTAGTTGTTGTTTTTTGTCCTTCGTTCTCAAAGAGGACTGTGATATCAGGACCATATCATGATGCCTTGATTTGCCAGTGAATTGGATTTTAGTGAGGGAAGGCTGTACAAAGTCACCAGCCTCAGTCTCCCCTCTGGGACCATTTGGGTCCCGTGGCAAGGTATAGATTAGGAAGACTAGAGATGGCCCCCAATCACTTTGTAGCCTACCTGATGATTAGCCTTCTGATCTTAGTCAGGCTCCTTTTAGGATGACAAATAAGAGGTTCATTACTGGACTACACTTGAAGCCATTCTAGTTTTATAAAAACCTGTCAGACCTTGCTGTCTGCTGATGCAGGGTTATGATGAAGCATCAGAGAATTGAGAATCACGATAAGGCATCAAAGATGGATTTTAGTGGTAGTCTTATGATATAACCAAGAAATTACAGTTACCATATCGACAGTTTTCATGAAATGGATCGAGTCGAATGTGACGCTGACAACGCTTCCTTAAGATGGGAAGTTGTCCTTATTACTTATGTTTGCTGATTCGGTTTTATTAGTTGACATCTCTTAACATATGCGGCAAATACTAACCCACCCAAAGTCAAAGTTTTATTCATTAAGTCAACACTTCTCAAATGCTGATCGTTTGCAAAACACTCTCCTGTATCATTAGGCTGTTATTTTTGTGGAGAAATCTCAAGCTCAGCAAAGGAGTAGCTTATATATTATTGATATTCAATACATGGTTTTTGCTGTGTCAAATTGGATTAAATCCTTGATATTCTAGCATAATGCTCTCAAGATTCCCACTACCCTAAAACATGGAAAAATCAAGAAAAATTAAGATAAATTTTAAAAAGAGCCAGACTAGCAAGATTCTTTCCCTTTTTCAAATGTGTTTGCTTTTACCCTACATTAGTAAAACTCTACTCTCTTAACCTTAAAGAGTCATATTAATTCAGGTATTAGCATTTGTCTTGCATTATTAAGTGTAGGTGATGCAATAGATAAAGTACTGGAACCAGAGTCAGAGACACGAGTTCAATTCCTGTTTCAGATATTACTACCTGAGTGACCCTTGGAAAGTTTCTCTTTATGCCTCAGTTTCTTTATTTGTAAAATGAGGATCATAATAGCATCTACCTCCCAGGGTTGTTGTGAGGATCAATGAAATATTTTTAAGGTGCTTCGCTAACCAGTAAAGTATTTTATAAATGTTGATTTATAATAATTTTAAGGCTTCTCTAAGATATTTTTAAGATGATGTATTTTCTGTTGATATCAAGTCAGAATATCAAGTAACATCAAGAACAGCCCCAATAGAAGGGCAGGAGGTTTGAGGATTTGAAGAAGACTGGAAACTCTTTTCAATTTAACAACATAGGCCTGTGGGACATTTAAGGGATGCTATAGATTTTTTTTTTAATTTACATGCAGTACTTTCATGAAAAATGAAGCCAGTAAAAGATGGGAATATGGCAGGAATTTTTTTTCTTAAAGGATCCACAAAGCCAGGTGGAAAAGATTTGTTTCTAATTTCTGTGAATTCACATAGTAGTGGTTATATGGTTGCCTGCCTTCACACTTCAGTGCTTGCAGATTTGGAGTCTGGAAACAAAAGGGCTTCCACTGCCTTTATTCTCAATTCGATTTTTTTCTTATTTAACCATCGAATAAACATAGAGACACTAGAAAACATTTGTAGAAAGGGCTCTGTGCTTGGAAAGAATGTTTGAAAACAACTAAATCCTGAGAGTGCAGGCAGCAATGGTTGTTTCAGTGATAAAGGCAGCAAAACGGTGTTGCTAGCTCCTTACTGATCAAGTCACTGGTTTTCCGGTCACTGGATACGAGTATTTTTTCTTCTAATATGACACAATCTCACATTTACCGACACCTTCTGTTCCTAGTGTTTAAGATTTGTTATAAATAAATAAAATGGTGAGTGGATGATGCAGTAATTGAAATGGCAGCCTGATTTTATTTTATTGCAGGTTTCTCAACCCCTATCTAGTGTACTGATACTTGCAAAATAAAACGCTTTTTTTTCCTAGACACCCCTCCTACTTCCTTTCCCTCTCCCTTTCTCTCTACTTGTCCCCCACCCCCAAGTGTTTTTGTATGTGTGTGTATCTCAACCCTCTACAGTAGCCAAGAGAAAGCATCTAGCCAATCATAGGGCTCGGTTTCATAAAAGCTGGATTCTGATTGGCCAAATGAGAAAGAGAATTGGGAACAAAGAAAAGCCCCTTTCAGGTATACAGCGAGCTTCTTTTTGCTCTACTCTCCTCCCTCTGTGTATATGTATGTGCGTTCAGTTCTGATTTCAATTTTGCAGTATAGGCTTGTTGTATATTGGTGCGCAGGGGGCTTTTTGTTTCTGTTTTTATTTTTTTAATTTTAAAAAAAGGAAGGTTTGTGACACTTGATGGTCCGTCTTAATAAATTTATTGAAGAGATAATAATTTTAAAAATAAAGCGGCTGCAACAAAACATATTCAATGCAGGTAGAAGGAAAAGGTCAACTCGATCCAATACAGACCGTAAGTACGGTTTAATGGTGTGTATATAGCACGTAGAGGGGATTTCATGCAGGGGAATGTACGAGTTTTATGCGTTGCCATTACAGTGTTTTGCTCGAATTAAAAAACAAAACAAAACAAAACACGAAAGGATTAGCTTTATTAAGCAAAGGGTGAAGCCTCTTCACACAAATTAGGCTTGATCGGGAGTGGGAGGGGGGAGGGGAGTATTTAAAGTATATTACCTTTTGAGGGTTTTTTTTTTTTTACTAACCAGGAGAATAAAAGTGACACAATTACATACCAGTCTGCATAGTCTCCATTCTCCTACCCCACCCAACCGCCTGCACTTACATACAGAAACAAGTAGCTCCCATGAAAAAAGGTCTCGGGAGCTATAGAAGTGATTACACGGGAACGAACTGATTTTTGTCCCCTGTCACTTAATAAGGGCCGAATATTTGATATTGTACTAGGGAAAACACTCATTACTAGTAATGGTTATTATTACCATTTTTCCACCTCTTTCAAAAAAGCCAAGAGCAACCCACCATTAAAACAACAAAAACCCAACCCAAATAAACCCACTAACAGCCACGATGATGTGTTTATTGCAGAAGTTAGTCTAGAAGCTAGAAAATGTTTTGCTTTATTACCCATTTCTTCCCTATATCTTCCCCATATCTTCCCTTTCCCCCTTCCTGTTTCCGCTCCCCACCCCCACCCGTTCTTAAACTATTACAAATTGGAGATAACTTGAGGAAAGGTTTATAACGTGTTTCTTTAAAACATATGCTTTGCCTTCGTGTTCAGTACATTTCACTCATTCCTAACTTCAGGGATCTTGTTCTCAGAGAAATGTTTCACATTCATAACTTGTAGCTGTGCCAACAGTGGAAGGAGGAGGAGGGTATAAAGGAGGAATTGGAGACGAGAGGTGGGGGGAGGGAACAGACTTTAAGATTTTTTTTAAAGACCAGATCAGTATTTTCTGGATACGCTTGTCACCCATTTTTGTTCTCACGACAACCAATTGAGCCCTTGATCCTCACGTGATGTGAAAGGCTTGAACTGTAACAAAATCGTTCCTTTTAGATGGTTGGTTGTTGCTAACTTGCCCATCCCCCCACCTACATTTCCTGCAGACCAACTCTTTACCTTCAATCCATCAACAATTCATTACAGCTTTTAGGTTCCAAACGCCGGCTAATTAAAAATACTGAGCCAACCTCCAAGACCATCAGACTAATGCGGTAGGGGGTGGGGTAGCGGAGCGGAGGGAGAGAAAAAATAAATAAAAGGGAGATGCGCCATTTGCTGCAACCAGAAAAAACGTCCTGAAAAAGGTCGCGTTTTTCTTTTTGGACTCTAATTACCGAGTTACCACATGACCGATTGGCATGAATGACAGTGGAATTTTCCTTTTCTTGGACATCACTTGGAAATTTTTTTTCCCCTTTATGTTGTTAAACATAAAACGGAAAAAGACCAAGCCCCCTTCTGAACAAATGTTTTTATAAGTGATTTATCAGATCACTGAATCATTCACCCAGACCCTTTTCTTTCTCTCTCTTCCCCAAACACCCCTCCTCCAACCCATCCCTTCTTCCTCCCTCACCCCGCAAAGCCCCCCACCTTCTCCCCACCCCCCCAGCTCCTCAAGCCCTTGTCTCAAGTTAGTTCAAGAAACAAATCTGTCAGGACGGGCGAAAAAAAATGCCACTTCCCGACTAACAGGAAAAATCCAGCCCAGATTTTCAGTGCTTTCTTTCTTCTTTCCTTTCACTAATTTGTCCTGATGTTAGCACATTCTTTCTTGTTATGAACTGGACGCCTGTAGGTTGGTTACACGGCATCATTACTTACTGATCACGATGACTCAAGGCTGGAATTGAAGACGGAATGTTAAGTTGGGAAAACTTTTTAAAGCCATTTTTTTGGCTATCATTCTTGATGCTTGTTAAGAGGAAAAAAAACACCCTTGGTGCTTCTGTTCTGAATGTGAAACATTATCTTCCAGCTGTACAGTAACATATTTTTTGAGGAGAAAAGGACTCCTTATGCGTTTGCCAAAGGGGAGGGGAAGGAATGGAGTGTGTGTGTGTGTGTGTGTGTGTGTGTGTATGTGTGTGTGTGTGTGTGTGTGTGTGTGTGAGTATGTGTGTGTGCTGGGGGGATAATGTTATCGAGTGATTATTCTGACTGAGATGTGTTACTTGGTTTCTGCTTCTTGATCATTTGATGTTTAAGTAAAATGAGGCACAGGGTTGTTGCTGAGTCGAGTGGGAACAGCATTGTGATTTGCTGGCCTAATTAAAAATGATAAAGGATTAAAGGTAAGCAATATGTGTGTGTATGTATATCTATCTATCTATATATAATATTTGACAATCAACTGTTTAAAAAGGGGAAAGATCCCCTTAAAAATCATTTTAACTGATCTTTGTCAAACACACACTCATTTGTGGTCACTGAGGCCACCTTGGTGTATATCACTTAAAGTGTATGTCTTAATCAGTTTCCTATACAGTCAGTAATACTATATTTAACCGGCTGAGCAATTCTGTGACCTAGGAGGAGTACTCGAGGCTTATTTTAGATGTTACATTTTCTAAAGGACACCCATTCTTTGTTTCAGCAATTTTCATTCCTAAGGGCTAGCACACACGCACACACACAACACAAAGGAGGTGTGAGGTGTTTTTATAGGAGTTGTTGGTCCTTTTTTTGCTTATTGAATTTTTTAAAAAATTGCCTAGGTTTTTTCTTTTTTTTCTTTCTTTTTTTTTTTTCTGCTGAAGACTCAGAATTGGGGGAAATTTAGACAGATGAGCATCTTGAAAATGAATTTTAAAACTTCAATGATCATATTTTTTAAAGCTAAAATTGAAGAAATTTAGGAAGGGTTAGGACTGTTATTTTCTTCCCATCTTTCTCCCTGTTATTTTAGGTGTTGCACAGACCCAAATTCATTTGTGTTTGTGTGTGTGTGTGTGTGTGTGTGTGTGTGTGTGTGTGTGTTTGTGGTTGTTCTTAGCTTTCTGGTTATGGATCAGATTATTAAATAATTTTTGAAAATTTTTTTTATCTTGGGTATATTTTTCTATTTGAAAAACAAAACCACAGAAACCTGCTTTGGAAAGTGGAAACAGTACATGAGCCACCTTTACTCTATACCTTACCCTTCTATCCCTTACTTACTCCCTGACTCCCCAATAGTAATTGTATTATATTCTGGTAACACCCAGACAAGAAATGTTCGACTTTTCCCCCCCTCACAGGAAAAGATGAACCTGGACTGAAGGGTATAGACCCGGGACACATACCTGGGGCAGGAAAAAGAAGTGGAAGAGACGACTTTTTTTTTCTTTAAGAAAAGCCCGGTGGAGATAAACGAATGTCCCCTCATCACCAAAGGAAAGTTCATCGGATTTTCATTCTAGAAATCTTGTTTTCAGGATGTCAGTGAACATTTCCACTGCAGGAAAAGGTGTGGATCCAAACACAGTTGATACTTATGACAGTGGTGATGATTGGGAAATTGGGGTTGGGAATTTAATAATAGATTTGGACGCTGATTTGGAGAAGGACAGACAGAAATTTGAGATGAATAATTCCAATAACAGCACTAGCAGCAGCAGCAGCTCCAAGGATTGTGGGAGTTTGGCTTCCAGTGGGGCTAATGCTACCACCGTCTTAGCTGATGGCCTAAAATTTGCTTCTGTTCATCCCTCTGCTCCCCAGGGGAATTCACACAAAGAGACCAGCAAATCAAAAGTGAAAAGGAGTAAAACTTCTAAGGATGCTAATAAATCTCTGCCTTCTGCTGCCTTGTATGGGATTCCTGAGATCAGCAGTGCTGGTAAGAGGCAGGAAGTCCAAGGGCGCCCTGGAGAGGCAACTGGCATGAATTCAGCACTGGGTCAAAGTGTGAGCAGCAGCAGCTGTGGCAACCCAAACAGCAATAATACCAGTACCAGCACCAGCACCACTATTGCTGCCACTGGGGCAGCCTCTTGTGGGAAAAATAAAGAGGAGAAACCAGGTAAAAGTCAGAGCAATAGAGGCTCCAAGAGGGATAAGGAAGCAGGGAAGTCCAGGAAAGACAAGCATGACCTGCTTCAGGGCCATGCCAATGGCAGTGGTGGCCAAGCCCCCTCTGGGGGGCACCTGTATGGCTATGGGGCCAAGGGCAATGATGGCGGGAGTCCCTACCACTGTGGGAGCACTGGGAATGTCACCTCCTCTCCTGGAGGGGAAGTTAGCAAAAATGCCCCGGATTCAGGGCTCTTGGGGAACTCTATTTTGGTAAAGAAAGAAGAGGAGGAGGAGGAGAACCACAGGCGAATCAAGAAACTGAAAACAGAGAAGGTAGGACAAGTCACCCTCCTAGATACTCACCTTGTGTACCTCTCTGTTTGTTTTATGTGGGTACATTTCCCTGTGTATACCATAAACTTAGACAGTTTGCCTTTTTGGTCTTAGTGGTATTTTATACAGTATTACTATGATTATTTTATAACTGAGTGAATTATTTACATGAGTTCTGTACAGCTAATGGTGTTGTTGTGGCAGCAGTGATCACTTCATAGATGGAAGTATATGTGTGTAAGTGTATTTGTTGTGTGTCAGAGAGAGAGGGAGAGGGAGAGGGAGGGAGGGAGCAAAAGGGAGGGAAGGAGGGAGAAAAAGAGGAGGGAGGGAGAGGAAGGGAAGGAAGGAGGGAGGGAAGGAAAGGGAGAGAGAGAGAGAGAGAGAGAGAGAGAGAGAGAGAGAGAGAGAGAGAGAGAGAGAGAGAAAAAGATTCCCCCAGAAGTAGAAGTTCATTTTCTGCTGCAGATGGGCATCTGGCCAGTTTGTAAGTTGGTGTGTGCTTTTTAATGGGACAGAAGGCTCATGAGTCCACTTAACTCTTTCCATTTAGTTGTATTTCTGCTCTTGTTTCCTTGGGTTCAAGGGTCCTTCCCTTGGAAAGGTGTGTTAAGAATTCTAATTTGTGTACTTTCATACTTTTTAACCTTCTCTAAAGGAATTATGCTGTAGATTCAATAACCCAGCACAGATTTATGTTAGAGATGTTCCTCTCATTAATGAACCAAATGCAGTGTTTAGTGTACTGTTTCATAAAAGTAAATTAAATCCAGAATGAGGTTAAACAGGTGCTTGTGTACTATGGCATCACCCTCACCAACATATTGTTTTCCTGTGTAAAACTCCCTAATGGGAGGGACACTTTTCCTCTTGATTGGTTTGTGACTACTCGGATTTCTACCATTTACCAGCTGAAGCTGAAACTGAAGAGATGAAATGAGACAGGGAGGTTGGGGTGTTATGTTGTGTTCATGACATGGGAAAAATAAGTAAGGTGATGTCTAAGAGAAAAAAAGGAAGTGGAATGTTGAATTTGATCAGTCTGGATAAGTCACACAATCATTACCCCCTGCCCACATTATGGTCTATTCTTTGGGTATTTCTCTTAATTTTGTAATTAGATTTTATAGATAAAGCCCTTTAAAAAAAAACTACTCCCTTTATTGTCTAGGAAATGAGGTCAGAGTCTTTTATCATATTGAATTCAGATTGGCTCTGCTGAAGAGCAGAAATTGCTCTGTCCACAGGATAAAGGGTTTTTCCTTGTATTTAGCTGAGAGTAGGGGTGTGTGTGCTCATAGCTTATAATGAAATGTCAAAAGAATGCTATAGGTTGTGATTTGCAAAAAACAAATCTATCCTGCTGTTGGCTTATGTCATGGTTGTTTGGAGATGTTCTTAAAATTTCCCTTTTTCCCCATCTCTGATTTTCAGGGCCTGAATTGTGACAGTAAAATTGTTTGTTAATTGTTAATTTGCATAGTAACTTCTAGATTTCTCTTTGAGGTAGCATATGAGTATTTAAACTGACATTTCAAAAGTTAGGCAGCCCTTTTGATTTTTCTTTGAATTTTCCTTCTTTGGTGTTAAGGTTTTGTAGTTATGAAAACTGTAGAGCTTTATTAATGTGCAGAAATTTCACATGAAGTGTTTATCAAATTAACTGTTGCTGAATAGCATTAAACTTTGTAAATTAATCACATTTTAAAGTAAATTGATGTTATCCTTTAATATAAACCTGCTCTTAATACAGTTCTTCATTTTATTTGAAAGGTGTCCTCAAATCTTATTATTAACTTGGTACAGTAGGACACTTACTTTTGTTGCCAATTGTCTTCAAATTGCAGTTCTAATCTGCTTTAACCATCTAGATAAATTGCTCTAATCCAGTCTTCACAATGGCTGTGGTTAAAGAGTCAGAGGCATTTGATTGGATTCAGTGGCTGCCTGGAATGTGGGAGGTGCTGCCCTTTTGCATCCCCCCTTAGCCTTTTAATCTTTCAGCCAAATGTTCACATTCAACAATTTTGTTTAGCTGGCAATTGGGACATTTCTGTATCTCAAAGACTGCTGTCATGGCAACAGAGATTAGAGTGTTAGATGCTCTAATTTTTTTTTTCCAGTTTTTGTGTTCTTTTCTCAAGTCACAGAGGAAATTACATGAAGAATTAAATTATTACTATATATGCAAGTCATCATCAATCAGCGTAATGTCAGTGTGATAGATAATTTGTGTAACCTAAGTTGTGAACAAATATGCCATTTTATATTGGAGAGAGAGAACACTGGTTTTATTCATTGCTGTACCTTGTTGAAATCATAGCTGCATTTCCAATGATACCCACTGTTGTTGGCACACCGTGACTTCAGGGAAGGCTTCCCATGGCCAAATTGTGTAGTGTTAGTCATTGTCTATCAAACTGCCATGTTGGCTTAGTGTCTTAAACAACATCCCTTAGGGTTCCCTCCCTACCCCCATTGCGGAACAATTTCTTTAAAGAATATTTCCTCACCTTGGCACTCGAAAGGAGCACTCTGCATAATAGTACCCTTGGAAGCTCCTTTGGTTTCTTTGATCTGTTGCAATATTAATTAAATTTCAATCCAGAAAATAATATCTAATGATGTAAGAATATACACAATATTTTAGGATTGAGACAGCTTTCACTTATAGTGAATTCAATGTGGATGTTTTATTTTAGAAAATTCCCTGGAGAAATGATTCCTGAGATCTTGGGATGAAGACTTAAATGCACACTTTTGTTGTTTTAGAAAATTAACTAGGACAAAACCCTGAATGATAATTTTTCACTGTTAATAAAAGCTGAAGGGGGTCAGTTGGTTCCATTTGTTTGTTCTGTTGGCAGGTCTCAAATATATTCATAAAAGTGACAGTCACTGTTAGACTTTTACAGAACGCTTATATATTTATGGTCTGTTTTATTTGTTTTTCTCACCACAGAAAGTCATGTAACACATGATAAATTATATCTTATTAAGCACTGGCTGTCTTCTAGTGATTCTTTTAAGCTGAAACTGCAAGTATGTTGTAGAAATCACCACTCCCTTGATATGTGAAACAAAGTAAAAAAAAAATGCTAAAATTATAAGATATTTGAGCTATATTCATACAGCCCATTTTTTTTTGTTGTTATGCCACTGGGGACATGTCTGAATAAATAGATTTGATAGGTAGTCTAACAGCTCCTAGATTTGTAGTGTTAAATCGTCCTTACTCCCTCCTCTCCCCTCCCCCACCACCTTGACGTACCATAATAGCCTCCTATTGTGGGTAAGAAGCATCTTCTTGCACAAGGTTATTAATTTAACTTCTAGGACATTGGGATGTTCAGCTTGGTTAAATGATCATATTTGTATATCTAGATATACACATACACACATATATACACATGTGTATATGTATATATGTATGTATTTGTGTCAAATGATTGTAGAGTTGTAAAATGTAGGGTTTTTTTTTAAGTCTTCTAAAAGGAAGATATTTGATTAAAAAATGAGAAAGGCAGAAGACACTATAGTTCTATCTTCTATCTTCTAAGGGAAGTAGTCTGCTAGTATTATAGATGGCTAACTCGTTTCCCCTGCAGTATGTTATTTTTCATAGAAATTGAGTTCTGAATGTTGTCTTCTTTAGGTTAACCCCCTATTTTGAAGGGTATCAGTAATTAAAATTTTCTCCTGAAAGCAGCTTTTTTTTTGTGAGTGGGGTGAGCAATTTAAGAATATGCCTCTGTTAAAAGGAAATATGGTTTTCGAATAGCTCTTTCCCTTCCCCCAAATTCTGCTTGGAGAGGGCAGTTTATCCACTGTGAAATAAAAGGGCAGAAAGGTCACTTGCTGTAATTAAAGAACAAATGCCATTGTTGTTTGACAGCAAACTGTTTTGAAAGCTACATAAGGGATTTAGCTGTTAAAAACATTGATAACTCTGGGTGTCTAACAATAAGCAGTGTTCAAGGTTCTTAATTTTCTATAGTCCCTACCAGTACTGTGACAGTGCTTTCTGAGCCGTGTGAATAGGTGCTGCCCTTTAGCCAAAGGAAGCTTTCTGAGAAAACCTTTCAGCACTGTGAATTTCCTTCTGAGCTAGTGTAGCATTTGAAATAATTAATGGTAGTGTGAAGGATTAAAAACTATGCATCTTTAAGTTCGTGAATGTAGTTTATGTTACTGGAAATAATAAATATTTTTCTTAGGGAATGAGTTATTTAGCAGCTTTTAATAATTTGGTACTCTGCAAATAAGAGGGAAAGGATTGATTTCCCAAATGTTATATTAAGAGTGTTATTCGTGTTCAATCACTTTGCTGTGAGACCAAAGAAATTATAGTCATATAAAGACCTTTTTTCCCCCTGCAAAGTAGCATTTATAGGTAAGTAAATTAAATGCATGTTGAAAGTGCTGGGGGAAAAAAAAATCTCACAAGCTGCAGAGGTGTTCAATAACCAGATTCAAATGCCATGGAAAGTACCATCTGTTCTTCGTTTTTTCAGCATAGAAACGGGAATTGAATATCTGAAATTTGCTCCAATTTTGACTTTGGATGTTTTTTTAATTTAAAAAAGTTCACCTGGTACTTCACTGAAACTTTTTAAATTGCAGTAATATGAGCAAGACTGTGAAAACACATGTACCTACATTTACTTTAACCAGTTCCACTTTTATTTAAAAGACTTCCAGAAGCTCTGTCACTGAGCAATTTATAACTGTGATTCAGTTCCTTCAGGCAAACACATAGAAGGGGTCAGTAATTCAAAGATCTCACTATTTAAAGCCCATACCTGAATTATTCTGTCATTTCTCCATCACTTTTCCCCAGGGGAAAAAAACCTCCAAGGATGACTCCAGAAAGTTCTTAGCAGTTACCTGATTCTTTGTGATAAAGCTAATTGACTAAAATTTTGTATACATAGTAATTTCTGCTATTGGGAGCCATCCTGTAGATTTGTTCATAGCTGGAAAAAATATTTTAATGATAACTTTTTGGTTCTGGGCTCTGAAGCTGTAAGATTCTTGACTAAGGGGCCTGTATAAAACACCATACTGTCTTTGTTTGAGCTCTTTTTATTGAAGCTAATGACTGGTCTTGTGCCTTCCTGAGATAAATGACATTATCTCTGAGTGGGCTGACAGGAAACAGACATGTTAATGGTGAAGCTGCAGGAAGGATCAGCTCTAGTTCTGACAAGAGTAAAGAAGAGGCCCCTGGTTGTGATCATTGACACATAATGCATTTTTGCCTTTCCTAAGAGACCCTTGATAATTGGAAAGCTATTTTAGCAACAAGCACTTAAGTCGTAAATCTACAACTCCTCATATCTTTGCATACTTAAAACTAGTAAAGGATGTTTTTTTGTTAACAAATGTAAGATCTGGGTTTTTAAAGATAGCAGACCTAGGCAGCCATACTAGGATAAGCTCGATTATAACCTTCCCTTAACCAAACTCTTTGTTTTTAAGTAGTACTGCCTTATTGGCTTTATCATACCTGGAATTTAGTCCATTTTGGTAATTTATGTTTGCAGTAGGAAAATACGGAATTAACTGAGTGATCTTTTAAAAATCTTGAGAATCTTTTCTTAAAGGGAGAATAAAATGGCCTTTTGATGTGTGTTTGAAGTTTATTTAGTTTATTTTGCGTGGTTTTAAAAATTTGATTATCATTCAGTTTTTTAGTGATATAGACTATCTTGAGCTAGAATAATTTCTGTTGAATATAATCTGATGTGATATGGAACAGATAGGAGTAGTATCGTATTATTTTTACTATTTACTGTAGAAGTTTTCTACAGTAATTATGCTATGGCACAATATTATTTGGATCCTGAATTTGTTATCTTTGTTTTTTTTTCTTAAAGATTTCTTTTTTTTTTTTTTTGTTTCTGTTTCCTGACTGGTTGGTTTTTCTTTATTTTCCTCCTTAAACTAGTAGTCAGGACTATAATACATAGGTCATATATGACATCATAAATCATGTTTTTGCAGATTTAAAAAATAACTCTACCAAAGTATTTACATTATTTTGGGGGGAGGGGTGGGAAAAGGTGTGACTTTTACTAATGGAATGGCATAGGAGCCTGATTGGTATTTTGACATTCCAAATACATAGACTTCTCTTTGGCATTATTTGATTGAGAAGTGCAGTAATCACAGATGAGAACGTATAATTATTTTTGATGGTTTAAAAAATCCATAGCAAAATTGATTATGGTTTGGTAGCAGGGTACATAAGAGCACCAGTTTAGAACTGCTTTATCACAGCTGAGGTTCACACCAATGATGTTCTCTGTTGTAGCTTTCTTTCAATTCAGGCTAAATGGTTTTGACCTGGAACAAAAAGCCTTTGCAACTGAATGCATGGTTGTGAAACTATTCAGAATGAATTGATTAGCATTTGGGCTGTTGACAATGTTATTTTCAGAACTAAAAATTAAGCGTGGGGAATTGAAACTTTACCCTTGAAGCAGCTATGGATAAATTGTTAAACTTTGGATAGCAATAACTTTGGGAATGAATTAAAAGAAATTTTTCATGTCTGTGTTTATGTTTGACAAGTGTACTTTGTAGAGCTAAAAGTAGTTCAACATTATGTATTAATGCTTCCCATGTTGGGTAGGCCAGGGTTACCAAAACCATAAGAATCATCTTCTTTTGTAAAATGGGTTAGTTTTTTTCCAGTGGATCTAAAATTAAATTCAGCCTTGATAATAATTAGTGTTTTCCCCATTGTACTCAAAGTATTTGGCATTATTTAGAGGAGAAAGATTTGATATGATTTTTTGCAAAAATCATTTTGATTGTTGAGTTAAAAATGCAGTTTTAGCCCTTTTAGTTTTTTGTGCTTTGGTTATTATTCACAATGACTATTTTAGTTCAGCTTCTGCATCTTCGTCTCTTGGGAATCTTTGTTGCCAGCTAAAAACTTAAGAAAAATGTGCCTTCAGGGACATTTAAGCATATTATAATAATACCATATGAATGCAGCTTTTATAGTTTAAAAGAGCAAATAAAAGTATATTGATTATATTTTCCCTTGTACATAATGGTTTTAGAAAGCTGATATTCAGTTTGTGGAATTGGCTTATTATGTTAACCAGAGAGCAGATGGCATCATGCCACAGATGTATAATTTTACTTAAAGGAACTTTAAAGGTTTTGATGTCCCCCCCCTCCCCCCCACCCCTTATTTCCCTAATGGCTTCTTTTTATTGAAGAGTAACTTGAGGAGACCTGGTAGCAATTTTATTGCCTTCCCATGACAGATTGAAATAATAGCTTGGTCACTGATTTTATATCAGTCAATGTGATTCTGGTTTTTATCATTGTGTCTGTGAATTTTTTATAAATTGTGTTTGCAATACGTCTTAAGAATTGTTTTATGTGTCAGTTAGCAGCAGAAGACCAAATTCCAACTGGTCACACTTTTCATATTCCTAAAAGTTATTTTTCACTCTTCTAATTAAAGAAAATTTTTGCATTTGGGCTTTTCCCAGGAAACCCTTAAGCACATTTGGCCCCTCAGGCTACAGAGTGTACTGTGTGCTAAAGGCATTCATTCATCTTTGCTGCTGAATTGGTATATAGGTTGAATTTAAGTTATTCTTACCAGGCATTGCTACTAGTAGTGCACTTTCTGTGATTTTTTTTTATACCATAAATAGTAAGTGCTTTTTAATTTGACTATAAAACTGGTATGTGTTTATGAATTTAGATTTCATAGTTTTCCTGCATTAGGAAGAGTCAAAAGCATCTTGCAGCTTTCTTTCCTAAGGTGTACAACAGCCAGACCAAATTATTCTTGGATTTCCTGTCATATCCATGGCTGATTTTTGTGCATGTCTCATGTTAAAATCAACAGTAATGTTTGAATTGGAAGGTCTTTGGGTTTTCATTCTTAATGGAAGACTGTTTATTTGTGTGTGGTTCACCACAGCACATGAATAATACTATCAAATATGGGCTTTATGTAGCCTTATGACTGTAGAGTAGCAGCAGTACTTTGGTTTTATGTTTTTGGGTTTTATTTCTTCATTCTTTTGTGATGGAAATGAAATTAGAACTGAATCTTTGCAGTGAAGGGGAAAATAGATGCACCAAATAAAAGCTGCCCATTAATTTAGTTCAGAAGTTAGCAGAGTGGTGGATTTTGGAGGGCATGTTAAAACAGAAAGATGGCATCTATTGGAATGTTTACAATTTAGCTTCTCCAAGGTGTGTGGAAGATAAGCAGAGTAGTTTGGAAAAAAATGAGGCTACCTTATTTTTTTTTTCTTTTTTCCTCAAACGTGCTTTGGTGACAGTTACTAAATAAGTTTTCTGGGCTTGTGATTTTATAACAAAACTGCAAGTCTTGCAACCTGTGTATATCCTTGTTGTTTTCTTATTCTAATGTAGCAAATGAAAATACCGCATTTTCAAATGATGCAATTGCAATGAATGGGTAACATGAGTTAACTTTGGTGTTGCTCGATTTGTTTCCAAAAAGGAAGGGGAAACCCTCAGCAACTCTTAAGCAGCAAATGAACTTAGAATCAAACTGCATTTAGTTTATTATGTACATTTATATTCCTTGCCCAAATCCTTTACCAGCCTTTCTTTCCCATGATGCTGCAGCAGATGCCAGACACTGAAGTAGAAATCCAGCAGCTGTTTCCATTACACCATTGCTATATTATCCTCCACAATCTTCTTTAAAAAAAAAGCTTTCTTCCATTGATGTTTGTATAGTCTAGTTTTTGCATCTCCTGGTTATCACATCAGTGGCTAGCAATTTTTTCTTTTATATTTTGTTAGTTGTTTTTCTTGCATTAGTTAAAGAGCCTTCGGGATTGGTGTGCTTTTTATATTTTGTCAGAATAGCTTTTTTGAGCTCTGTATGCTTTTCATGCGCAGTACAGAGTAGCTTTTTTGCACTTTCTTATTCCTCCCTTCCCCCCACTGAAAATAATAGTTTCATAGCTCTGTGCTGTTATTGCTGAGATATGACTGAGAGAACCACATGGAGTACAGTGAAGCTCATTCATTTTCATCTAGTACCCGTTTATTGCCTTGAGCACTGTAAATCTGTCAGCTCTTCACGATGCTTTCACCTCTTTCTTCATTTGCTCTAGCTTCTAGTTTGACAACGTTCCCCTGAGGCTGAATTCTAATCTGCTTCCAATTAGTTGCAAAATGTGACTGAAATTTCCACATTATGACTGCTGTTTTACTTGCATGCACACATCCAGAAACAAATTAATGCTCCTGAATATTTATTTTTTTGAACCCTTGGATGTACTGTAAAGAAGAGTTTCCAACTGTTTGGAGTGACTTCCAAGAACTGTATTTTTCTCCAATCCAAATACTACATTGGAGATTAAAAAAATTTGCCAGTGATTTTCACCTTCAGTAAACCTATGTAAAGATTATCTAAAATATATTACATGTCAGAATTATGCAGTAACAGTCCCAATTTTTGAAAATAAAATTTCTTTTGTTTTTGCCTTGCTTTGCCACTTTATAATTCAGATGCCTCTATATTATTTTATAGGAAATATGTACATTTATTTCTTTAGTACATTTGAACATGACCAAATGCTTTCTCTTCTCTGTTTTTAAAGTTGAGCTTTAAATTAAAGGGTTTATAATATTAATTGGTCTGAGCATATATGTAGAATGACGAATTAAAATGTAGATTTATATGCATATTACTCTCTATATGTGCGGAGAAATAAGATTAGGATGAATGTTTCTTATATTCACATGTTTATAAGACTTTCTTAGTTGTAAAATAAGCAGTTGTCTGGAAATGTGTGATAGTCCTATAAATCCTAACCAAGCCAAGTCTATTCTTATTAAGAATGGAAAACAGTGTTCTCTCTTTTGGGGGAGGTGTCATTGACCAAGATTTCTGTCCCTTTACCTTGATGAGGCAAAGTAGCAATAGTTAAGATTCTTCCTCTCCCTCCTTTAATGTTCACATAATGGCAAATGCCATAGATGCTCAAGTTGGTATAATTTTGGCAGCTAGAATGAGAGAAAAGTAAGGCACTCATCCATTGCTTCTCTTTCAGTCACCATAGCATTGTGTCACTAATCTAAGTGTTTGTAGAAATTTTTTTCTTAATATGCTCAAGGAGAATTTTAGTTAAGTTTATAGATGGGTATTTTTAGCTGTCTAGCATGTCTTTATGGATCTTAACTACATCCATAGATTTTAAAGAGATTTTAAGAATTTTGTTAGTAGTAAATTGCTGAAGTTGATCACCTTACTAAGTATGTCATTTCTAAATGAGATCTGCCTTGGTAAATTAGTATTTATCAATTGCATGGTATTGATTTTAAAAATAATATTATGTCTGTCAAATTGTTTTGTTTGGAAAACAAGCAAAAATGCATTAGTATTATAGATAATAGTGTTATAATTTTTGTTGAGCTCTAAATTCTGTATTTCTAAGACTGAAATTGCCAAGCTGGTCAATATTATCAATGAATAATATCCTTATGAGTGGTCTTGATAATGTCTCTTTTCTGCTTACACTTACTACATTTTGATGGAGCTGATACCAAGATTTAAAATATCGGTTTTTAAACTTAAATTTTTTTTCCCTCGAGGAATGCAGTTATTAATGTCTCTACTCTAGGTTTACTAGGAATTTTCAAATAACATGGCCTACTAATTATCCTGTAGTAAAATTAGTTTGCCATTGATTCCTTCCTTCCCCCACCTCTCTCACATTGTGAGGAATGCAAACAAGACAGTTAGCATTTGTCTATCTTGCTGTATTTTTGCAACTTAAAACCACTGCTTTAAGGGTACCCATGAAGCCAAATTGGTGGCAGTATTTTGAGGAAAGGGCTGGGCAGTAACACAAGAAGGTAGATCCGTATTCTGTTTGCAAAAAGCTGAAGTTCATGAGAAGCAATAAATGCTTTTGTTAATAGTTTATACTTTTTATATCTTCCAGATGAGCTTAGTGCCTTTTAACCATGTGAGCTCTAAATTAGAGAATCTAAGAAGCCTCAATGTTGGACAGCAGCCAAATGGCCACAAAAGGAAATAGAAATGAATGGTTTAATTGTAGAGCAAATCATTTGTTTACAGATTAAGATTTATTTGGTAGCCAAATCCTATGGAAGAGGAGGTGAAAGAATGAACACTAATGTACAGAAGATAGATGTCTGTCTTTATATTATTGGCCATGTTAAGCTTTATTTTTTTTTAAACTCCCTTCTTGCACAAAGAAGGAAGAGGGGAAAAAATGAATTGTTAAAGGTGAGAATTGTTGAGCTAAGTGCACTTCTTTTAAAACAGTGGGCAGGGGGAGAGAGGTCAGTGTAAGTGTATGTATGTCTGCTGCCTTGTAAGAAGACTGACAAGTAAAGGTTCTTTTAGCCAAGGGGCACCAATTGTTGGCAATATGAGCCTGCCTCTTTTGTTTATGTGAATTGAAAAAAATGAAAGAGGAAATAGTTGTAGAGAAAGCCTTTGTTAATCTGAGCAAACAATATACTCACTGGAACTTGACAGTCAAAAATGCAATTTGGCCTGTTTATAGAAATTTATTCCCCCCCTCAGTCTGGAGTGAGGTTTTTCTTTCAATACATTAATTAGTGGCTATGCTAATGCATAAAGAGGGCCATTGGTTATTGTCGTACAGTGGCACAACATTTTTTGAAGTGCTTGTTGCTTGGCAGTGTGAATTTCAGTATATCATTTTCAAGATTGGCATGATGTAAGAGTGGAATTCGGGCAAGCTCCTCATTGTAAATTGAGGTTGCCCTTCTTTCTAGTAATGAAGAAATAGACTTAATTTATGCACTGGTAATGTGTATCTTCTAAATGTTTCTTAGTTTTACCCCTCCCCTTCTTTCCACCTTTTCCATCCCCCAACAAGTCATTTTTCTGGTAGCCTTCAGTTTGAATTGCTGTTCTTATGTAAATCATCACCCTTGATAATCTGAGACACTCTGCTTTTCACAGAATTATTATAAGCTTATTTGATGCATGTTATTCAGTTTTCTATCTAGACATTGAAAAAAGCCAATTTCTTCTGTAATATAAATGTGGCCAACTGGCTATATGTAATTGGTAAACTGAGCTTTCGTGTAGAGGTTAAGTGACTAGAAACGGTGCTCCAAGTGGAGATCCGTCCCCTTATTTTTACCTTGGAGATTTTTGTTTATTCCTTTGTTTGGGTTTTGACATTATCATTGCAATTTATAAGTTGCTTGCTATTATTGCTCAAATAACTGCACAGAGCTTGATCTTCAGAATTTTCTGTTGCAGAGGAAGGGAGGAGAGAGGGCGTGGAGAGAACATTGGATTGATCTGGACACTTTTTGGTTTTGTATTACTCTTTCTATATAAGGTGAGTGAGGGGGCCATTTCCAGTCATCCTGATCTATATCTTGCCACTGGACCCAGATGGCTATGGGGGAGAAAGTGAGGCTGGTGACCTTGCAGAGCCCTCCCTCACTTAAATCCATTTCACTTGGAAGTCATGGCATCATCTTCCTGATGTCAGAGCCCATTCCACAACGAAGGCCAAACAACATGAGAGAGGGAGGTGGTCAAGTGGTCAGAGGGAATTGTTTTGTTTGAAGACCAGAAATGTGGATGGATTTTTGATTTTAATGTAACCCACATAACGGAGCCTGGTTGACAAAACAAATAAACAGACATATGCATGTGTGTATGTGTACATACACACACACGCACACACACACACACATATACTGTTCTTCCCCCTCCCCCCCCTTTTTGCTTCCCCTCACAGAGCAAAAGAAAGAGCACAGAATTTGGAGTCAAAAGATGCAAGTTCAAAATCTGGGGCTACTCTGTTGGATTTGCCTCCTCGTCATCTTGGGGCAACACCTAACCTTTCTTGACCTCAGTTTCTTTAACTGTAAAATGAGGAAATTGGACTAAGATGACTTGTAAGGAACTTTATCAATTTAGATCAATGATCCCATTATATGTCTAAACCACTAATATTGGGGAAAATATTGTTTTGTGTATTTTTTGTTGTGTAGTGTATACCAAATATTTAAGAAGAGCCAAGAAATATACTTCGATAAAATGTAGAATATCTTAGGACCTATTTAAATTTCACTATATGTTTACTTTATGAAGTAAAGGCCTGGACTGGTGAAATAACTGAGGAAACAAGAAATTTTTGGCATACCCCGTAGATTAAAATTAAAATGCCTAGTGGTAATATATAAGGCAGTTTAAAATAATCTTTAGTACTTTGTATATGTCATAACTACAATGATATACAATACTTCATTGCAGTGTCATAAGGTATGAACATTCTAAGGACTTACCAGGCCTCTTAAGTTTTCAGTGCTGTTGAATTAAAAACAAAGCAAACCCTACTAAACAGCAACTTTAAGCCTACATGACTCTTAGTGATTTGAAGGACATTTGAAAAAAATTACAACACAAGAAATTTTGTGTAATCTTTGTCCAGAGGAATAAAGAATGAGAAATACTTTGAGAGGCATTAGGATATGTGAACTGAGTCTCTTTTCCCTAAGAGAGGCTTTAAAATAAATTCTAATTAATGCAGTTTTGCTGTTGCCTCTGTAAGGCAAAAGAAGTTTATTATAAGGCCTGTTCTTAGTGATTTTTGTCAGTCAGCTTTTACTTTTTTAGTTCTTACCGTACATTAAAAGCTGAAAATCTTTGAATAAATAACATGTAAAATCATCGGCACATATAATATAAAATAAAAGTCATACAGATTTTTTTTTTCCTTGAAGAAACTTAAAAAAAAATTTCCCTTGGGGCAAGAACAGTTGCTAACTGCAGAGGTAGATGGTATGTAGTACTTCTAGCCTATAATCCTGTCCAATTTGATATTAAAATGAGACAGGAATATTGATTTACCAGCCAGGCGATGACCTTACTTAAAACATTTGCCCCAATTAAGATTTAAGTTAATTGAGTATGTAGAGTCTTCAGTTTAGTCATCTTTTTTCTCTCTCTTAATGAAATCTGAAGACATTAAAGAAGTTTAATGCATGGAGAGCATAGTTAAAACTCAGTATTTTTTTTTTCTTGAAATGCACACACAATGCTATTTGAGAACAAATAGTAGTTACCTTTTGAGAAGTCACCTTTCACCTTTTTGAGTGTATTCCTAAGATACTACTGTATGTTTTTGAAAAAAAAAATGGATAATCAACACATCATTTGAAAGGAGTTGGTTATTAGCTTGTAGGTATCTTCCCCCCTCCCCCCCCAGCCCCTTTTGTCCTTTAATTCTGGCTACATCTTATTTAACTGTGGATTCTAAACCAATTTAGAATCTGGTGAGGCAGTGTGGCATATAGTTTTTAGTTTCCAATCCAGGGGGAGGGTTCAAGTCTTAATGCTTAAACATACTGGTTGTGTAGCCTTGGCCAAGTCATTTTTTAGTGCTCTAAGCTGATGTCCAGGTAGAGAAGGTGCTGACTCATCTACTTTGTTAGCACTCAATAAATATTGATGTATTATGCACCAGGAACTGTTTGCTAGGTTCTGGGGATACAAAGAATGAAGCAATTCCTACTTGTATTGAGTTTAAATTCTAATTGGGGAGACATCAAGTAGAAGGAGTTTCCTCACTTGGACTTCCCTATATTAGTGAGAGAAGAGATCACATTCCTATTCCTTAGAATCTAAATAAACGACAGAAATATGTTTCCACTTTTACTTTGATATTGCTTGAGCTTGAATGTACATGCACAAATGGAGGTATTATTGCAGGAGAGTGATTCTCTGTGGTAGATGCAGCTGTAAATCCTAGTATTTAGTTTATCCACAAAATCTGTGACTAACATAGTGAATATAAAGATTTTTTTGTCCAGATGTTTAGATTAAGTTAAAAAAAATTAAAGAAAATTGTACATAAAGTCCCTGTAAGTCACTTGCGGCAGTGTGTGTAAGCTGTGTCTACGTGAACATGTTCACTAAACCAATCAAAATGTACACATACCTCTAGTCAGATACAACTACGATGAGGCCACGGGGTCTGTGGGCCTTCGCCATTTCTTGACCTTTATCTACCTTGCTGCTAGTCTTAGATTCCTTGATCTAGGGTTGTCTTTCTCTTCTGCCCACACCTTGGATTTCGGAGGAACAATTGTACTTTTGACTCTAGTTTAAGCGCTTCTTCCTAGCAAGGGTGGAACAAGTAAAAAGGTATCTAAAGTATAAACACGAATCAGTTATGTAACAGATAGTTTTATTCCCATATAGAAAAAGGAATGTTAAGCAATATAGAACGATTGTGGTCAGTTGGGAAACTAACTTTTGTAAACGGTTTGTAAAACTATTTGTAAATAATTTCTTTACAAGGAGGGTTTTAAGACAAGACTGATGCTTGGCACCCTGTTAGCTCAGGTTCCATGTTGGCATGAACAATTAACAAAAAGAAGTTTATGTAGTCTTATCATAACAAAAATAAGCAAATATGATACAAGGACACTTAGCTCTGTGTAACAGGGGAGGGTGGTACCTTTTATGTTGCAGGCAACCAGGAAGCCATGTTAATGAAAGGAGAAACTACCAGAACAGGAGTTAAGGGAAACATAGCTTGCTTCACCCCCAGGTGAATCAAATTCCAGCTTAGTTATCTAAAAATCCCCAAAAGAAAACTGTTCTAGTTCAAGTTGGAAGGGAGAGGGAGAACCCTGAAGGCATTGGTCCTGTCACATGCATTGGTCTTAGCCTGAGGTTGTTCACATTATGTGCTGAGATGAAATGGAACACTCATACATCACTGAACAGTTAACAAAAGGAAGTTTACTTAGCCTAAATGTAGTGAGAATACACAAATATATGTATATGTATATATGTATGTAAATGCATACACACACACACACACACATACACACAGAGTAGCATTTAACTTCAGGAGCCATGGTTCCTTTCTTTTCCATTGTTTGCAGTGATCACATGCACGATGTTAGGATAGTCTGAAGGCCTGGATCCCAGGTGGATGGGATTTTTTATGCCAGGCTCATAGGAATATGAATCTGGAGAGAAACAGTTTTAGCCTTGTTCCACCCCGGACCAGTCAGGTGCCAATATTTTTATCTTTTAGGGAAAATCTAAGTCAACCCATGTTGGGACAAGGGGGAAGGAAAGGGGAGAACCCTAGTAGATATTGGCTTAATCACAGCTGCTCATTAATCTTTCCCATTTCAGTTCCAGTGGCCTTTTTGACCGTTCTAACTCTTCTGTTGTTTCCACTGAAGCTGCTCTAATAGTTGTTATTTGGGTATATAGGAAAGGGGAAGATACCAGTTGAGCCTTAAGAGCTCACAAAATTCTTTATCAAAGGAAATTAGAAGCAATCAGGTGACCCCATTCAAGACAGGTTTGCCTAGGAGGCCATTAGCTTGTGGCTTGTGGCTGTGCTGGGGAAAGGGCCCTCTAGACTTCAGATTCTTGTACTTCAAGGCAAGTAATAACAAAAGACTATAGGGGCAAGAATTACCCCTTTATGAAGGTCTTGCTCAGCAGCCAATTATAATACTGATAGGAGTGGTCAGATGACATATTAATCTTCTTTGAAGCTGGGGGGGGGGGGAGTTGAGAGAAGGAAGGGAGGGACCATTCCTTTATGTGTCCCTAAGGGATGCTACATATACTAAGACATAAGTAAGTATTAATACTTTTATAAACCCATACCAATAATACCAGCATGTTGATGCCTTGTATATCAACACATCATAATAAAATTATGATATATTTATTTTTTTTACTATAGTAAAAACACTTATCTATCATTGACTGCAACTGATAAAACAATAGCAGCTAATATAGTTTCGAATATTTCCTCTCATCATTTTTGTAAACATGTTACCTGGATGCATATTAATAGGTTCTTCATGGTCTCTGTTTCTATTTGAAATGCTTTTCTAGTCTAAAATTCCTGCATTTTGGATTCTAGGACTGCTGTGTGAAACTGTGGCTATGAATTTAAAAAGATAGATCCACCCATGCAGAAGCCCTTCTTGAATAGTAGTTAGCCTAGAATAGTATAAGCTTTTGCTTCATACTTTTGTTCCTATTTGATGGTGATGTCATTTGAAGTTCAGCATTAGAAACAAGTGGTTTTAAAGTTACTTAAGGGTTTTTTTGTTTTTGTTTACTGTTCACGTGAAAATTTTAGTCTAAAAGAAACAAAAATCAGTACATTATTGTATTGTAGTGATTAAGGTGATTCTTTGGCCAGTAATAGGTGGAAATTTGTTTTCATCTGGAAGTTTCCAAACTGACCAAGAATTTTTATATTTCGTTTCTGTTATTTTGGTTTGGTAATAGAAGGGATGTTTAAGGAAACAAGAGTGAGGATGATGTAACAGGGAGAAGTGTGGACTGAATGAGGAAAGGTCAGAATCACAGAGATGGCAATGAAACCTACATTTTTGTTAACACTTGTTCAGTGTGCTTACAGAGAAAACATGTCACTATGCTCCTCAAAGGAAACAAAATTGATATTATTGTCTTTGAGAGACAGCATGGCTAAAGGTTAAAGGTGTGACATAGTGGTCAGACATAAGAATAGTATGATAAAGCCCAAGGTATTAAGTGATAACAGGTTTTGCATGACCCTTGATTTTTACAGTTGTAGGAGAAAGATTCCCCCAAAGCAAGTTCTTTAAGACCCCTAAGGATTAAATCTTTTAATGTTAGATATGGGGTTGGATGGCATGTGGGAGGGGAGATTTTCAGAATAGCATCGGGTATTGTCTGGCATCCTCTCCGTCATATCACACATCTACTTTGGTCACTGAAAAGGTTGGCTTTATCACTAATAAAACCTCCTGGTGCAGATTTTACATGGGGAGCATTTGCAAACCCTTGAAAATCTTAACAAGATTACGACATGCATCAGTATGCCTTGACCTGAGTTAGACAAAGCTTAATGGAGACACTGGCCATTTTAAGATCCAGTTTGTGTTGTCTCTGCACAGATTGACTTGAGCATAATAAATTACTTTAAAAAAGTGTTAATTGATGTCTTTGTTTATATTACCGTAAAAGTAATGGATACCTCAGTATCCTCTTCCCCTGCCCCTCCCAGAGAGTCATACCAGATAACAAATCATTTTTAAAGAAAAAAAGAAGTCATTACAACTCAGCAGCGCATTGAAAATGTCTCAGGACGTGAGCCGTGTACAGCCCTTGTGAGCGTACCACCTCTGCAGTGGGGTGAAGTAGAAGTATGTTCTTGTATCTCTTCCTTCGAGCTGTGCGTGTTCTTTGTAATTTTGTATCTGTTTCTTATTTTGTTTTGTTCTTTCTCTTTATGATGGTTGTAGTCACTGTGTATATTGTTTTCCTGGCTTGGATTTTTTCATCGTGATCAGTTCATATGAACACTGGGTTATGTGCTGAGTGCTACAGATATAAAGAGAAAAGTAAGATAGTCTCTGTGCTCAAGAAGCTCAGAGTCTTTTTTTTTCAAGAATCTTGTTTTTATTGTTAGGACCTGGGTTACTTGAAAGGGATGAAACAAGAGGAGTGGGTGGCTCCAATATCCAGTCAGCCATGTTTTACAGGCTTGTAGGTGATAGAGAATTCACCCAGGTAGTGTCCAATCATCTTGGGCTTAATTCCTACCTGATTGAAGGTCTTGCCTTTATAGACGCCTGCCATACTTCCCCACCATCTCAAGGCAAGATAATCATATCTCTAAGGTGCATCTTCTGTACCTCAGGCTTTTCCGTGGGGGGTGCCTCCTTCTTGGCCTTCCTCAGGTGCTTTAGGAGGGAATGCTGTTTGCACCTCAGACCCCTGTTGAGTCGCCGTTGCTGTCCAGCGCTGTACAACTGCATGAACTGTTCATAGGACATGTCCAGCAGCTGATCCAGGTCCATGCCACATTAGGTGAACTTCTGGAACGTTCACTACTTCTGCTCCACTTCTGCCATCTTGTCTACTGTCAGGAAAAGACCACTTCCACTTGCAAGAAGCTCACATTCTGATAGGGGAGACAGTATATACAGAATGTTTCAGTGGTAGGTGAGATAGAAAGGTACCATGATCCTTAGGATGCAGTGGCAGGGCAGATGGTGATGTATCTTTAATGGCATTTTCACCAATAAAATCGTATCAGTTTCTGGTGTTGAATCATTTGAAAGTTCCAAGGATTTTGGTGACAGTATTATTTTCTGAATCATTAATAGATGTAGCTCTAGCATCTTCATGAGGTGCCAGGCTGCCAGACTTTGTCTCAAGAAGGGTTGCTTCCCTGGATGATAGCTACAGACACTGGGCTGGAAGGAAGCATTGCTATTCCAAAAGCTTGTGTTCAGAATCCTTACTGTCTCCATCAAAATCCGAGGAATTTTGTTCAGGGTGGAGGTTTATCTTACTGGGCACTTGCTGCCCTCTGTCTCTCCTTCAAGGTGACTTGCTGCTTCAGCTAGACTGGCTTGCCTGCCCTGTACAAGTGGCAAATTCTCAGCAGTTGGTGGGGGTGGCTGGTTCCTTCTTCACAGAAGCTGCCTCTTGGATGATGACTGAGAGCTGAACTGGAAGAACACTCTTTTGTTTCTTTTGTGAGACTTGCTGCCTTGGATTTAAGTTTTCTGTTCTATGGCTTACTTCTACTGTGCAAGCCATATGCTTTCAGAATTGTTTTTTTCCTTTTTAAACCATTAAAGAATATCCTTTTATGAATCCATGCTCTCTTGAGAATCCATCTCATCAGGCATTGGCTCATTTTCCTTTGTTTTGCAATATTTATTTCTAGATGTATGGACTTATTTAGCTGATCAGAAGGCCATCTTCCTTTCTTTTATTAATATCTTCCCTGTTGGTTTATCTCTGTATGGTCAAGGCCTTAATCAAATTTCCTTCCTACTATGATCTTTGTTAATTTCAATCTTTTTTTTCCTTATTATCCTCCATTATAAACTTTTTAAAAACTCTTTTTCCTTCATTCTGTGGTTTCTTTGGCAACTGAACCTCAAAGCTGTCTCAGCTCTTCCCACTCTGGGCAAATTACATTTTACCAGTTTTGGTTTCTGACACAATTGGCTTCAGAGGGTAATAGAACAGGTTTTGAATTAGGTACTTGGCTCTTTGCTTCAGACAGGCCTGATGGTTCCCACATATTCTGGTGGCCTGCTTCAGTTTCCTCTACTTCACAGTACTGTAGTGGAGTATATGTAGCTTGTATTTCCAAATGCCCAACATATATTAATCTTTAGGGCTAAGAAATGAGAAAACAGCTCCCATGAATTCTGCAAATTCTAAGTTATTTTATGTTTTTCATACTTTTATTTACATGTTTTAAAATAATTATGTGTTACTATAACAATAAAATAGTGAATCATTTTTCCCTGATAGAGCTGTACTAAAAGTTTTAGCTTTTATGTAAAAAAAAGGTACAGTAATAAATGCATGGTTTATTGTTATTATGAACCAATATATTGTGACAGTGATTTAAAACAGATCTGGCAACTAGCTGACTTATTTCCTTTATCTTTCTCTTGTGTCAAAACTACCAATTTAAGGACTTACTTTGCTTCCAAAACTTAGTTCTTGGAACATTATACTCATAGGATTTGTAAAAAGTATCATTTTATTAATACTTATTTAATTTGCAAGAACATCTCACCATTAGTAGCAGAGAGGGCCTTGGATACACACTTATACCCTGGAAACAGTTACAAGAAGACAGAATGATTAGATTGGACTGCTTTTCTCCTATGGGCTCCTGTTCCAGTTCCCAGAAATGTCAACCTTTGACTCTGTTTGTCAGCATTCCCTCTTCTTGCTTTCAGCTTGACATCAATGGATTCTTTCAAACCAATAACATCTCTATGTTGATTGTTAACCTTTAATTCTCACAGGAGGATCATGATACTTTTTCTTGACTTTTTGACTGAATTTCTTTAGATTCAGAAAAACATAAGCTTTCCAAGAAATGCCAGGAAGGAATTCACTCATGGAAGCACTAGTTGCAGTACACAGTGCTGCAGTTCTAGTATGAGGAAGCTTTTGCCTTTTGAATTTCTGGGGCATTGGGAGGATGTGGAGTAGCAAGACTGTGCTTTATTTCAAACCCTTGAGTTGGTTTGTGTAACCTGTTAGAGTGGTGTCTATTAGGTGAAGAGTTACTGAATAAGCATCTTGGGCAATAGAGATTAGTCTTCACTGGTGTTCTTCAGATTTTTACTTTATTAGGGTTCTTGATGTTCTAGACCATGGAGATGGTTGATAAGCTTTTTTTTTCTTATACATAATTACTATTTTTGATAGCTTTGAGAGACCAACGATCAGAGAAACTCTTATCTTGTTGGTCAAGTGACCTAGAACTGGACACAATAAATAACTTTGTTGTTTCTTTTCCCTATTTACCATTACCTTTATACAAAGTATTTGTGGTAGTCTAGTGTGTTTTGTTGGAATGTACCCACAGCTATGGTAATCAAAATATAGGGAGGAGGAAATGTATCTATATTTCTTTTTACAGGTGGAATGAAAGGAAGAGGCTGGCAGTAGGGTCAAAATGGGACCAGTGTAGTGTAGCAGGTGAAAGATAAAATGATTGAGGAAACAGAGGTTTGAACTTCTGAGCAAATTAATTTATTTAACAACGCTGGCAATTGTCTTACAAATCGGGAACCAACCTCTTCAGCTTAGGGCTGGACCCTGAGTACAGGGAGACAGATTTTATATATTAAAAACAATTACTCAAATAAGACCAATGAATTACATGAAAGTAATTAACCAGCATACAGCATTAGGTAATCCGATTTCTCATTGAAGGAAAGATTAGGGACTTTCCAAGTTGGGAGGGGGGGGAAGCAAACAGATACCATTCTCTGAAATCAGAAGGAAAAAAAGTGTCCCATTCACCAAGTATCTGTAAACAGTCAAAGGAACATGGAAATAGTAATTGATTGATCAGTGTGGGGCCAGTTTTCAGATAAGACCTATGGGTTTCTTGAGATGTGTAATCGTGAAAAAACTCCTTTTATTAATCTTCTGATCTAACTGGCTTTCTTGTCAGTGTGATCTAGGTCACTAGTTAAGGGCCTCTAAGCAGCCTAGAGTGGTGGTCCTTTTTCCCAGCCGCACAGGAATAGGTTCAAACAAAGCAGTAAGGTTTTCTCACAATTCCCACAATTGAACAAAGTTTTCTTACAAGACAGAAATTGTACTACACCCATAATTAAACAGAAAACTGAGCTAGATCCAGAATTGAGTCACATGATGTAGTCTGCAGTTCATTCAATTCCACTATCACTTTCTGTTGAAATCCCCTCAATTTCCTCAGTAGGTATGGAACTGAGACTGAAAGTGTCAATGGAAGCTCAGAATTAAGGATTGAACAAGGAGTAAGCATAAGACATTCCTTCCTTCCTTCCTTCCTTCCTCCCTTCCTTCCTCCCTTCTCTCCTTCTTTCCTTCCCTTCTCCCTTCCTTCCTCCCTCCCTTCCTTCCTCCCTTCCCCTCTTCCTTCCTTTTTCCCTTCCTTCCCTTCCTCCCTCCCTTCCTTCCTTCCTTCCTTTTTCCTTTCCCTCTTTCCTCTCTCCCTCCTCCCTCCCTTCCTTCCTTTCTTCTTCCTTCCTTCCCTCCCTCCCTTCCTTTCTGATATGACTCTTGTTCTACATCTCTTCTGACTCTCAGTGCTGTTAAGAAATTCTTTTTTTCTTTTTAATTAATTAATTTATTTTTAGTTTTCAACATTCACTTCCATAAGTTTTAAGTTTTCTCTGCCTCTTTCCCCTCCCCAAGACAGTGTGCAGTCTGATATAGGCTCTCCATATGCATTTTTATTAAACATATTTTTTCACATTAGTCATATTGTATAGAATTAAAATGAATGGGAGGAACCTTGAGAAAAACAAAACAAAACAAAACAAAAAAAGAAAGCAAATAGTATGCTTTCATCTGCATTCAGACTCCATAGTTCTTTCTCTGCATAGTTCTTTCTCGGCATTTTCCATAATGACTCTTTTGGAATTGTTTTAGGTCCTTGCATTGCTGAGGAGAGCTAAATCTATCAAAGTCAGTCATCGTACAA
Organism: Pseudochirops cupreus; assembly: GCA_028627135.1. Taxonomy (NCBI): domain Eukaryota; kingdom Metazoa; phylum Chordata; class Mammalia; order Diprotodontia; family Pseudocheiridae; genus Pseudochirops; species Pseudochirops cupreus. The sequence goes on along the minus strand of CM053583.1, from coordinate 254,988,850 downwards.
TGTGGCTTTTACTGTGTATAATGTTCTCCTGGTTCTGCTCCCTTCGCTCAGCATCAGTCCATATAAATCTCTGCAGGTTTTTCTGAAGTTTTGCCTGTTCATTATTTCTCATAGCACAATAGTATTCCATTACATTCATATACCACAACTTGTTCAGCCCTTCCCCAATTGATAGGCATCCCCTCAATTTCCAGTTCTTGGCCACCACAAAGAGGGCTGCTATACATATTTTTGTACATGTGGGTCCTTTTCCCATTTTTATGATCTCTTTGGGAGACAGCCCTAGAAGTGGCCCTGCTGGGTCAAAGGTTATGCACATTTTTATAGCCCTTTGGGCATAGTTCCAAATTGTTGTCCAGCATGGTTGGATCAGTTCACATGTTAAGGAATTCTTACACCAAATCTGGAAGTTTAGGAAGTGGGAAGCCTTCTGGTTCTGAGTGTCTTTTTTGCCTTTCATGAAGTCCCCACCAAGTTCACTTCTGGGTGTGGCATAGCCAATGGATCAGTTGTTGTTCCCTTATAAGAATTTTAGCTGCTGAATAAATTCAGGACTGAATTGGCCCCTGACTAGACTTGGCTTGTGCAGCTGCTGGCCAAATCTGCTACTGACTATTATTTCTAGATTGTTAGGGTTCTCCTGACCTTTTTAAATTTACAAGGTTTTAATTTGGTTTGATCCATTTCTGTATACTCATTCACTAAAGATCAGTAAAGAATAACCACAAAGAAACACTATATGGTTAGGGATTTAGAGCTCCTCCATTAGGAAAATAAAGCAGCAGAAAGGCTCAAGCCACCTTGTGGCCCACAGCAATTCTTTCTTATTTGAAAACTACTAGGAATGGATGAAGTGTAAAAAGAGCCAATGGTAGGAGGCCTTCCATTCTAGATCATCAGTTCTTCCATCTCTGAAGCCAATTAGAGACTTCCTTGTTGGGAGCATACTACTTACGCCTGATAGAAAAGTAGGGTATTCAAGATGAGGAATGACATACTTTTGAACCTGGAAAATGTAGTGTGATTTGTTTTGATTAACTACATTGACTATATTTATTATAAGGATTGTGCTTTTCTTGTGTGGGAGGAGTATTTGTGGAAGAGAAAGGAGCTAGCAGTAAGGTTGGAAAAAAAAAAAAAGAACCATCTAGGTATGTCTCAGAATGTCCAGAAAAGAACTGAAATTCAGAAGGCAACAGAAAAGCTTTGAAAGTGTATGTTGTATTTGATAAATACTCTTTATTAAAGGATACTATATATTTGTGTTTTCACATATAACCCTTTTAAAACAATTCTGCTATGTCTATGGAAATGTCCTTTTTTTGGTTAAATTCTGAATAAAAGTAAAATAGTGATTAAAAAAAAAGGAAACTTATAGTCACCACGTAGCACTAGCAAACCTCTCAGTTAGTCTTGGCCAGAAACTGGCTCTCTCATAAAGTTTCAAGTGTTAGATTGAAACCAGTAGAAGCTACTGTACACGCTCTGAGGACTGACACATCATTAAGACAGTCAATCTTCCATTATAATAAAATTGTAAAATCATCTCAATTTGCCCATGTTTTTGTTTCAGGACTCAGGTACAAGTTAGGCCAGGTCCATATTAAGAAAATAATGCTAGTGTTAATTGAAGTTGGATAGACTTCCTCTAAAAGCACTGCTATTCCATTTCTGTTATTAAAAAATTTCCCACAAATGTATTTACAATCAAATGAGTAACTTTGGAGATACCAAAAGCAAATTATCATGATTACTGTTATAGATCCTTGCAAATTAAGGCCATCAAAGTGTGGGTTTTTTGGATTTCTAGGCCATCTATTCCCAAAATATAGACAAGTTGCCGCTAAATTTAAAGGAAGAAAACCCATAATAGTTCGGGGGATATAAATATATAAGTATGTTGAACAAAGCTGGGAAATGAAGACTTGGGAGGATAGTGTAAGTGCCCTTAAATATTTGAAAAATTTTCATGCAAAAGAAAGATTAACTTTTCTTTATGTAATCCCAGAAAATAGAACAAGCACCACTGGGTACACATTACAAAGAGCAAGTTCTTTCTTTGAGACTTAATCTGTTCAACAATTATAGATTTTCAAAACGTGAACAAAACTTTTCTGGGAGATAGTATAAAATTCTGCCATCAGTTTTCTTTAGGCATATACTGGGTGACAACTTGTCAGGATGTTGTAGAGCTGTGTCTTTCTTTTCTAGCTTTCTTATACTTTCATCCTATTCACATGCTTAATGATCCAGTGATATTGCTGTACTTGTTCTTCCTTACCCAGGACACTCCATTTCCCTTCTTTTTGCCTTTTCAGTGGTTGCTCCTCCATGTCGAATTCTCTTACTCTTTAACTCTCTTCTTAGTTTATGTGGCTTCTTTCAAGATTCAGTGCAAAGTTTACCTTTTGTGGAAAACTTGTCCCTGTTCCTTTAGCTGCTAATTTCTTCAAGGTTGCCTTCATTTACTCAGTATGTATCTTGTTGTACCCGTTTTTTACATTGTTTCTGTCTCCCAGATCTTTTGCTGGCTCTTAGTGAGCATCTGACACAAAGTACACACTTGATGTTGTGTTTGTTTTCTGACTGATTTCCTTCTCAAGCTGGTTGTATTAGATGACCTTTGACATTGTTTTCATCTCTGAGATTGAATAGATCAATCTAGAACAGTGGTTCTCAACCTTCCTAATGCCGTGACCCTTTAATACAGTTCCTCATGTTGTGGTGACCCCCAACCATAAAATTATTTTCGTTGCTATTTCATAACTGTAATCTTGCTACGGTTATGAATTATAATGTAAATATCTGATATGCAGGGTGTATTTTCACTGTTACAAATTGAACATAACCCATAGGTTGAGAACCACTGGTCTAGAACCTAGAGAAATTGTTTGACTGTGAAATTTGGAAAAGCAGTTTGATGTCACTTCTCAAGACTTATTTTTCTGTCAAAAGCATTCGACATATAAATTCAATTGAGAAAACAAATGCGAGATTTCTCACTCTGTCCTACATATAGTTTCACCTTTATTTCAAAATTTGAATTCTCCTAAAGAGTCACTGACTTTAATGGCATTTTTCAAGAGCAAATAATGATTTTTGACATTAACTCAAATCCAGTAAACTTTACAGTTTCTCAACCAAGCAAAATCACTACATATGTGATTTGGTGCTGTCTCTGTCATAATATACAGGAATTTGAAAGGGGCTATTAAATAGACTAGTCTCATTTAAGGAAATTCACATCTAGATTCAACTGGCAAAACAGTTAAATAAGGACTGATTATTCTAGTTTGCAAAATAATTCTTTACCGAAGAATTCACCACAGGGTTCCTTAAGTATTCATTCATTTAAGAGTTTTAAGTGGACTTGACAAGTGAGGCACAGAGGGAGAAAAAGGAGGGAGGGAAAGTAAAAAGCTTTAAAAGACCCAGAGTAGATTAGGAACTATAAATAATAGAACAAAAGTAAAGATATAGCATCTAGCAAATTATAATGTAAGTCAGTAAGAAAATAGGATTTAATTTAAACACAAATTATCAGGAATATATCTTTATTTTTTAGTATTTTTTTTAATTTTGGCATTTAATGGCAACCATTTATTCAGATCAAGTAGTTGCTAGAATAAGAAGTCAACAAAAATAAAGCTTTTGTGGAAAAAATTATGAGGCATTATTTGCGGGGTTGATGGTGGGAAATGTCCCAAACTTTGCTTGTGAGTATCTCCTTGAAGTATTCCTAGAGCTATTTTGGTACATAAGCCTAAATGACACAGACCTATGTTAAGTTTATTTATTTTTGTCTTTTGTCTGGCTATGAGAGGCAACTGTAATATAGCAGATAGCTGACTTTGGAGTAGTGAGACCATGGTTCAAGTGCAATCTCAGATGCCCAGGGCACAGTGACCCTGAACAAGTCACTTAAACACTCATTGTAGTAGGTAACTCTAAGAATCAAGGAACATTTATTAAGCATCTGTTATGTTCTAGGCATTGTGCTTACCACTAGGAAATACAAGGAAAGACAAAAAAAAGAAAGCAAAACAAGAGCAAAACCACTCTCCCCAATTTTGTTCTCAAGCAGTCTAATGAGGAAGATAAAAAAATAATTAGGTACAAGCAAGATATATACAGCATAAATTGGAGCAAATCAACAGAGGGAAGGCAATAATATTAATTTGTCATTAATGATTTGGAAGTCTTATATGGTTGCTAATAGTTTGTAACCTTCTTTTAAGAATTATTTTTTTTCATATAATTTGTTCACATTCATTGGGGAATGGTTTTTGGTTTCACATATATATGCATATATGTATATATATATACACACACACACATATACACATATATGTGTATGTATGTATGTACATATTCCTTAATATCTTATATTTCAGATGCTTTTCAGAGATATTTAATGTAAAGACTTTGAAATCTCATGAACTTAACTGGAAGGCTGCTTCCTAAAAATGGGCATTATTCAAGTAGGGGAAAAGAGTCTGCCAGAACTTAGGCTCAGGTGACCTTGGTAAATTTGTTTTTACCCAAACTAATTATTTCATTTTACTTATTAAAAAATGTATCCTAATCATATAGTTGGAGTATAATATGATTTCAGAAACTGAATGATGAATTTTATCTTTTATTTCCGGGGTAAAAAATCTGTATAAATACTTAGCAGAGAGCTTCTTTTCCCTTTGTTCTTGTGTGGGCCCATTTGGTAGTCTGGTGAAGCTTATAGATGGCCCCTTTCTTGGAATAATGCTTTTAAATATACAAAATCAAATGCATCATAAATGAATTTGAAGGAAGCCATTTATTTTGAAATACAATTATCAAGAATAATATTTTTAAAACATAAGTTCACTTACCCCAGGTGAAGAATTAGAGTATAGCTCACTCTTGCATGCTGATATATAATAAGTAGTGCCATTAGTAATCATCACTGTTAAAAATGACTGTGGTTTGGCTTTAAACTAAATTATGTTCAGTATATTATTTATTTTTTCAAGGGGAGGAACAAAGGTCATTTAAACTGCATAATATGCATGATAATCCACATTTTAAGATGAAGTATTTTTATGAAAAGCTTTTCATCTAGATGGAGTACATAATCATTGTTTATTGCAGTCCGCATTTTCTACCTGTGTCACTGTGGGCAAGTCCAACCTCTCTAGGTCTTAGTTTTTTTATCTGTAAAATAACAATGCTCAGTAAAGTTTCTTAATATTCCCTTTTAGGACCAGACAGGTAATCCTATGATCCTATGATTATGTGGACTATCAGGTTCTTTCAACTCTAAATTCATGATGCTATGAAAACCCTTTTACAGATTAAAGATGGTGATTGCAATTGGAGAGGAAAAGGAATCATGATGTTTCAGTCCTAGGTTTTAAAGGGGGTAATGTAATCCATTACTAATGCTGAAATATAAACTTTAGCATTTTTTTTAAATTAAGGAGGTTAGCATATGTATTTGTTAAATAACATTGTAGAAACTAGAAATTTATGTTTTAGCTTGAGTTTTGAGGCATTTATTTTGGGGACATTAAGAAGGTTATTTCCTCTTTCCTTATGTGCAAATGGAGATTAATATCATTCATCTTTTAAAATATAATTTATGCCTCAATTACATTTCTGTACTGATATTTGCTTTTTAACTCCTTTTCATATATGTCTGATTTGACCCTCAGGATAAGGCAAGGCATATTTATCCACATTTTAGGTATCCAAACCCAGGCTTACAGAGATTTAGTGACTTGCTCAACATCACTTATTGAATCTAAGTTTTCAGACCTGATAGAATCCAGTTCTTTAGACTCATGTTCAATTCTCCGATCTATTTTTCTTTTGAAATAGAACAAGTAGTGATGATGTTATATAACATAGTATAAATAGACAGAGAGCTATACAGTGTTTGGGTCCACATACTATAGCTATGACTTGTATCCACATATTAATAAGTGTGATGGAACCCTGCAAGTACTTAACAGCTGTTGTAGTTAAAAGTAAAAATTTACAAAATAGAGCTATTCTTATTGGTGCATAAAAAAAAATGTTACTAAGATTAACACTGTGCCAGCAGCAAATTCCCCCTGCCCTTCCCCACCTCCCCCTCCCCCCCCCAATGACTTCTATGTATGTTTTTTTGAAAGTTTTAATTATGGTTGCAGAAGTATGGATGTGGTCTAAATCTGTTTTCCTGGGTTGGTTGAAAAGGACTTCAAATAAAACAGCAGTATATAATCTTAAGACTTCACTGTTTTTTCCCTTCCCAGAATGTAGCCAACTGTAAAGAACCATATTTCATTTGAAGAAGCAAATAAACGAACATATGGGCGACAGCCCTTAGTACTTTTAGTTTCACTATTTAGTTCAGTTGTCAGCTTTGGCGACAAGAAACTTACTGTTTGTTGTTATCAAGATATCTGATTTCCAAGGAAAAGGAAAAAAGCCAGTGAACACTTCTAGAAGAGATATTAATCTTTATATATCTGAATATATTTATATAAATGAAGGATTTGACACATTTTATATCTTGATATACATATACAGCAGACATCCATGCATGCACATAAACATATGTGTATATACAGATATATATGTGTGTATATGTATACACTCGTGTGTTTAGATGTGTATATAGAAATATGTGTATGTATGTGTGTGTATATATATATATATGTATATGTATATGTATACATATATATACCTTGCCTGCATTCACCAAATATTATTTTTTGAAAACTTCCTACATGAAATTCCCGAGAAATTGTCATCTCCCCACTTTGTAGATAATACCAGCTTCTCTCATGGGCCAAGGGAACAGAGAAAAAATTTAAAAAATGCTTTGTTTTAGTGGCTTAATTATTCTGACAAGCTTTCAAATTGCCCCTCCTCTTATTAATATTCTTTTTGATGTCAGCTTGTAAAACAGAGGATTGGTTGTTAATCTTCAGGATTTCAAGGGCTTTTGGCAGTGGCCCATAATTGATGTGTTCACATGATCGTTGTCTGACTGCTTATGATTAGGTAGCAGTATTATCTCCCAGGTAAATCAGGGTTGCTTTTAAATCACACATGATAAACTGCAGTTTCGTTTCTTCAAAGGATTTGTGCTTGTCTATGTACTTTGGTAGAATTGCCATAGACATCTCCTGTATCTATGACAGCTTAGGTTAGCTTTATCTTTCATTTCTCCTTGGTAAAATATTTTAATTTCTAGCAAATGTTAAAAATTGTTATTCTCATTATTACTGATCAGAGAGCGCTAATAATGATAAATAGCATTTATATAATGCTTTAAGGTTTGCAAAATGCTTTACAAATAGCTCATTTTCTTCTCATAACAACATTGGGAGGTAGGTGCTATTGTTATCCCCATTGTACAGATAAAGAAACTGAGACAGAAACCAAGTTAAGTGACTTGCCCAGGGTCTAGTAAGTGTATGAGATCAAATTTGAACTCAGGTCTTTCCAGTTTCTGGTCCAGCACTCAAACTGGTGTACCACCTGGCTGTTTTTGATGATAGCCAGAGAAAGAACATAAACTTGCAAAGGAAAGATGGATTAGCAACAGATGACATTTAGGGGTCCAAGTCAATAAGAAAAAACAACAAGAAAACCAGACAGTTTGGAAAAGGAGATTAAAGGTGTTTTTCCAGTGTGTGAACTTGTGTTTAGACTGAGTATTTCTTTTAAGGCTATAATAATTTAGCAGTATTGGGTCATACATAATGTGTATTGTACTCAAAGGTGTTATTAAGGCTTTTCTAGTTTGAAAAGAAAAGAAAAAGGTAGAAAAGAAAAGGCTTCTTCTGTCGACAATCATAAAGATATTGGGTTCTCTTTTAACTTGTACAGAGGAAACTTAGAAGAAACAGAGGTATAGGCCATCTCTTTATCCTTTGATAAAAGCATTTGAAAAAATATCACATTTTTTACCTGTGGAGTTCAACAGAGACATAATAGAAGATAATATAGCTAGGTGGATTCAGAACTGTTTGAATGGAAAGGCTGAAAGGGTAGCTGTTAAATGGTTTAATGTGAACTTGTAGAAGTTTCCAGTGGTTTGCCCCACTGATCTGTGTTTAGCCTTGTTCTGTTTAATATCATAAGACATAAATAAAATCTTAGTTGACTTAAAGATTAAGGAATGTGTTGTTAGTTGCAAGAACAAACTCCAAAATCTGAAATAGTTTTGGGAAGAAGTTTATTTGGTCATTTGTTAGAGGAAGTCAGGAGCAGGCTCCTTTCCTCAGTCTTTGTTAGGTTTACATTATATAGGAGTTCAGAAAAGAGTATCAGCATGCTCACTAAGCTGTTTTTCAGAGAGGGCAGTTACCTGGCAATGTTCCTTATAGCAGTAAACATAAACATTCAAATTAAGGTTCACTGAGATGTAACCATGAAGGTTTAAATTTGGGGAACCCAAACACAAGCTTTGGGTGGACCTAAGACTAGACCTAGGTGGAACTCAAGCATTTCCTGTCACCATCCGGTTTCCTTGGAAACATGTCTGACCTGTATATAGTAAGTTTTTGGGTTAAGATAGTCTCTAGTCACATCAAACTAGGTCTAAATAATATTAATAAATAAGTTTTTCTTAACAATATAACACAATATTTTCCTACACTTCCCTTTTTTGGTCTTATTAAACCTCAAAATTCTCATAAGTAGGGGGTATAGTTACAGAAGCAGAAAGCTAGGTTATAGATTCAAAGGGCATTCATTAAAATAATCAAATTCAATGGTATCATCCTCAATTCTTATCCAGAGCTTGATGATATTCTCCTAAGAAGTAAGAGTTAGATTGGTGATGAACTTTTCCTGGCGTCTCATAATCAGAAGGATAAATATTGAGTAAGACTCAGGATTGTAAGTCAGGAGCCTTTAGCCCCACAAAGAAGTACACTGTGGCCATGAGTGTTACAAAAATCATAATGTCCTACTTCTTTCAATGTCATAAAAGTTGATTGGGCAACTGAATGGTGCTGGGTAGTGTCCTGGGCCTGGAGTCAGGAAAATTCATCTTCATGAATTCAAATCTGGCTTCAGATGTTTAGTAGCTGTGTGACCCTGGGCAAGTCTCTTAAGCCTGTTTGCCTCAGTTTTCTCATCTGTAAAATGAGCTAGCAAAGGAAATAGCAAGCTACTTCAGTATCTTTCCCTAGAAAACCCCAAATGGGGTTATGAAGAGTTAGACATGACTGAAACAACTTATCAACAAAAAGTTGAGCAAACTTAGTTAAGTAGAAATAATCTCATATATCACTTAAGATACCAAATCTTGTTAAACCGACACTCCATTTTTAAAAGTCAGGTTATAGGTTAAACTCCATTTAGAAGGTTTATAGGGAAAGGAGAGGTTTACATATCACCAAGGTAACCAAGAAAACTGGGGCCACAGAAATCCTCATTTACAGTTACCTAAGGAAATAACTAGACTTTTCGTTGGCTTCCACTTGAAGAATATCAACTAGTTAACATCATTATTTTGTAAGGCAAGTTTTGGTAAGGTGAGGTTAAAATAAACAATAGTATTTCAGTTGACTAAAAAGTCATAAGAACACTTGTCTCTGATTCCCAAACAATAAATAAAAGGAATTTTAATTATATATTTATAAAAGGAATTTTATTTTATCTTGCAGGTATATATAAACACTATGAAACATTAAAGCCGAAGTAGCAAAATGATGATCACTAATAACAGTGTCTACTTTTCCCTGGTAACCAACTCCCAATAGTTCAATTAGCATATTTAATCTTGAGTCCCAAATGTCACATACACACTAGACAACTGTCTAGTCTTTGAAAACATCTTGGAAATTCTAGAATAGACCTAGTTCTCAAGGCAGCTCTGTAAAGGTGCTCCTTCAAGCAGGTCAACTTTTCAGGTTCCAAATTACTTGTAGAGATTCCCAAGATAATACTGTTAAAATCTGCCAGTAGCAAGACTAATTTAATATGACCTCCCACATTTGGTTTTCCATTAACCGGTTCATGTGATGAAAACTGGCTCAAACCTTAATGGAGGCAATCTTATTAAGAACAGAACCGTAAGAGGACATCAAATTAGGAAACCATAATTCACCTGAAAGTAAAGAGAATTTTAGTTTTCACATATAATATATACGTATTATAGCCATAGTTTTTGCTCTGTCTTTACCTGAACCATGTAGCTGACATAGACTGATGCCATCAAAAGGCTGAAGGGAGGAATTTAAAAGGTTTCATGAAGGTCTGATGTGTAAAACAAGTCCTATTTCTTAATATTATTGGACAGAGACTTCAAAACAGGAAAAATATGATTTAACAATTTATTCACAGTTTTAAACACAATGTATATTTAAAATCCTTAATCCAACTTTGAAAACTTATTACTAAAATATATTCAAAGCCTATATATTCTATTTGACACAGCTGAAAGGCAATCATACACAAACACACACATATAAAACATATGTCTATATATGTATATAAAATACACATGTATATCTGCATACACCCATATTTCACAATATGCTGTCAGCAAGATTGTATTACATTGCTCTAATTGAAAGTTCCCCCCAAACTATCAGTTTTAAAGTGGACTGTGATCTATATGAGTTAGCAATGTTATGTGGCAACCAAAAATGCTAATTTGATCTTGATCTGAATTAAAAGAGGCACAACTTCCAAGAGTGAGGATATGATGGCCCCTTTGTTCTCTGCCTAGGTCACACAAGAGCTAAAATATTATTTTTAATCCCTGGGTAACACAATTTAAGAAGGAAATTGATAAGCTTGAGAATATCCAGAGGAAGGCAATTGTGATGGTGAAGAAGGCCTTTGATTGCATGTGATATGAACACTGGTTGAAGGGAATGTAGATATTGAGCCTGGAGACAACTCAGGTGATACGAGAGGATTTGTTCATGTTTAAAGGCTTGTCATGTGGAGGAGGAATTAGATTTATTCTAACAAATTCCAAGTTCAGGCAGCAGAACCAGAAGCATTGAGTGGAAGTACCAAATAAGGAAATATAAGTTTGATACTTGGGGTAGGAAGAGAGAAGAGTAGAAAGTAGAGTAGGTCGTTTCAGGAGGTGGCGGAACGTAACTGACCACTATTGTGGTACATTATAAATGAAGATTGTTTTTTAGGTATTGTTTAGGTTAGATTTCTTCTAACAACTCTAAACTTGAGTGATTCTCTGAAAGTTAGGGAGACAGAGAATTTTAAATTACAGGATATCACTTATAATGCAAGGATCATAACCTCATAGATTTAGAAATGGAAGGGATCTTAGACATCATCTGTTTTAGCCAATTCGTTTTACAGATAAGGAAACTGAGTTCCAGAACAATTACATGACTTTACCAAGTTCAAAAGAGAGTAGTAAGTAACAGAGCTGGGATTTGAATCTAGTTCAGAATAACAACTTATGTTATATTTTGCTTCTATTTTCTTTCCTTAGGAGAATCACTTAGGACTAATTAAAAAGGATAAAACAAAAATACCTAGTTATCTTGATACAGAATATAAGTAGGTCAATTTAATATGAGAAGTACCTTTGATGAATTCAGGTCCCCTGACTTAGATGAAATATGTATTTTTATACTTAAAGAATAATCATATGTAATTCCTGAGTCATTCTTAGTGGTCTCTGAAAAAGAGTGGTATTGAAGGACTGGAAAATGGCAAATGTCCCACTTTTCCGAAGAAAGTCTGCGAAGGAAAGTGGACATTCCTCAAATTTCTGGGAAAATTCTAGGTTTTGTTATTAAAGAGATTATTAATGAACACCTAGAAGAGAGGCAATGATGGGGCATGCTACCAGAGACCTCTTTCCATACTGATATGAAACAATTAATGACTCGTCTGGCCATCCAATGAAATAGAAACCCAGCTGGCTGTATTATAGTCAGTGCTATGTCTCTAAGAATAATGAGTGATTTTTTAAGTCTTTAGTTAAAATGTAAGTAAATTATATTTACAGCATTCCTCCAGTCTACCAGTCTAGAAGAAAAAAAGAAATGTGGTTAATTTGACATAATCCATCCTTGACAAAGCTATACCTGGCTTCTTATGATCACTGCTTTCTTTTCTAGGTATTTATTAAAAATCCTTTATAATAATAAAATGTTCAAATAGATATTATTTGAAATGATTAATATATCTAGCAATGTTGCTGGGTAGAAAATGAAAAAATAAATTGAATTTGTCATGTATTACCAACAAAACTCTAGTATGTATGTTTGGGAGTCGAATCCAACTATATGAAACTTTTGGCAGAAATAATTGTAGACCTAAATAATCTTTATTGAGATCAAATCAAATCAATAAGCATTTATTTATTTGTTTATTTATTTATTAAGTGCCTCTTATCTGTCAGGCACTGTACTAAATGCTGGCATTATAAATAAAGACCAAAAACCCCTCTGAAAAAAGTGCCTAGTCCAAGGGCCTCACATCCATGTCTTTCTCTCACCCAAATTTAATTAAGTTTCTTTTGCAAACTGGTTTTGTAAGATTCTGTGTGAACTTTTTGTTTTGAAAAAGTTTAAAAATTTTAATTCCTCATGGATAGGTTGAGTGTAGAATAAAATGACTATGTAACTAAATTAAAGGATTTTTTTTTGGATCTAGGAAAGAGTAAGAATAATGAAATTGACACAGAGGGAAAAAAAAGTCAAGAATCTCCTGAGTAATAATGAAAGAAGAAAGAGGTAAAGAAGGAGACTTAGTAGTACCAGATCTCAAAGTATACTACAATGCAATAATCATTAGAACAATTTGCCCCTTTAAAAATAATGACTGCTCCCCTCCCCGCCAAAACAAAGCAGGAGATCAGTGGAACAAATTAGGTATTCAGTATACAGAGCAGAACAATATAGTAGCATAGTGATCAATAAAACTAGATTCCAGTTACATATGGTTTAAGACTCATTATTTGACAAAGACTGATGGGCAAACTGGAAAGCTGTATAGCAGAAATTAGATCTAGATCAACATAGAATGTGGTACACCAGTGTAAGTTGCAGTGGGGTACATGAATTAATCATAGAAAGATGCCTTCATAAGCAAATTAGAGGAATGAAGAAGGCATTATTTTTTAGATCTATGGACCAGGGCCATTACCAAACAAGGGATTGAGAGCATCATAGAAGATAAAATGGACAATTTTAATTATATAATTTAAAAAGTTTTTGCACAAGCAAGACAAATGAAGTTAAAGTTAGAAGGGAAATAGGTAATGGAAAAACATCTTTTCAAGTTTCACTAACAAAGGAATCACATCCAAGATACATAAAGAACTGATTCAAATAGATAAGACTCATAGCTGTTCCACAGTAGATAAATGGTCAAAGATAAGAGCAAGTGATTGTCAAAGAAAGAAATCAAAGCTACCAATAACCATATTAAAAATGTTTCCAATGACTAATTAGAGAAATACAAATTAAAACAACTCTGTGGTTCCATCTTACAACTATTAGGTTGACAAAAATGACAAAAAAAAGATAATGACAAATATAGGAGTTGTGGGAGAATAGGAAATTAATGCGCTTTATGATAGAATTGTGTATTGATTCGGTTATTCTGGAAAGCAGTTTGAAATCGTTTCTCTACCTCCCCCCCATCTAAACTCTACCTTTTGTCCCTTTGATACCACTACTGGGCCTGTGCCTCAGAGATTAAGGAAATAGGCCAAGGACCAATATGTACAAAAATTCATTGCAGCTCTTGTCGTAGTAGCTAAACTGGAAACTGAGGTGTTGTCCACTAGGACATGCTTAAACAAATTTTGGTTCATGAGTGAATATTAATTTGAAGTCAGCTGACCTAGGACGTTTATAAAATGACAACTAAAGAAAAACAGCTTTTGGGGCAGCTAGGTGGCACAGTGAATAGAGCACCTGCCCTGAAGTCTGGAGGACCTGAGTTCAAATCTGGCCTCAGATACTTGATACTTACTAGCTGTGTGACCTTGGACAAGTCACTTGACCCCAATTGTCTTGCCTTCCCCCCTCAAAAAAAAAAAGCTTTAAAATACTTTGGAATTCTAATTAATGCAGTGATAAACCATTATTCCAGAGGACTGTAGGTAAAGCCTGTGGGACTTTTTTTTATTTTCTGATAATGCATATTTGTTCGGAGAGCTTCTTTTTTTAAAATTATTATTTAATTGGGGTTGGGGAAGTAGGAAGGAGAGAAAAAATAATAAAGTACAGTCATATGTGCATTTTATGAATACATGTGCATATAAATATATGTATAGATACACACTTTGCTCTAAGACTGTATCAAACAAATCTGATTTTTCCTTAAGAGGTTAGGCACATCAGTGTTTTGGAGTGTTTAGCCTCACTGTTTCCAATTTTTTTTTCTTTTTAAAGTGTAAGGTACTTGGTAATAGACATTTTGGATGAATAACATGCTTAGTAAGCTTTGAGCTTATATATCGTGGCAGATAATGTAATTCTGCAGTGTTTATAGAAAAAATAGGACAGGAAAAATAATTGTCCAAAAACCAAATCTCTCTTTTTATATATATTTTATTTACCTAATAAAATTTCCTCAAATATCATTTCTACATGTCACACTGACGTGGTATTATTACTTAATATCTCTTGCCTTTTTTTTTTCTTCCTAAGCTTTTAGAGTTTATATGGTAGTAGCATATCTATACTTGCTTGCCTGACTGGTCATTGTTCTGGATTTTTGAGGAATGGATGGCATTTTGTACTTGCTGGAAATATTGTATCCAAAAACAGTGTAAGATAACTTACATTGATATGGTGCTTTAACGTTTGCAAAGTGACTTATATAATCTCCCTTGAGTTTAGATGGAATAGAGTATAGAGAGAACTAGTTTAGGACTAAAGAAAATCCCAATCTAAATTTGGTAATTAACACATGCAGAATATGTGACCTGAGCAAGTCAAGCTAATCTCCCACTACTTAAAGCAAATCTCAGACTCCATCAGTCTTCATGAGGAGAGGGAACTTCCTAATTAGGAATACTCTATATAGCAAAGTCACAGGCCTGGTCCATAAACTAAAACAAAAAGCATTCCTATGAGTTAAGTACTGTAGGAATGATTATTCCTATTTACTGGTAAGGAAACTGAGACCATCTCATGAAATTCAGAGATAGGATTTGAATCTGTCTTTCTGACTTCAAATCCAGGACCCTATCCACTTCAATAGGTTATCTCCCAAAGAGACACTACTATATTATGTTTAACATGTAAGGTTATTTTTGATTCATAGTCTTGGTCTTGGTCCATGGCCAGCCTTTTTGTGCGTGTGTTAAAAAAAAAAAGACCTCATTTTTGCCCTGTACATTCCATAAAGAAATCAAGAACACAAATTTTTAGAATGTTGAGACAGCAAAAGTGAAAGACACTAATGCAGTGTTTGAAAAATATATTAAAACAAAATGTTTATACGACACTGCAAGAAAGTGCAAATTCCATAAGTGTGTTTTATTTTAATTCCTTATATCACTTACAATCCATTTGTTTTGGTTTTGAATTTTAGAGAAAACCAAACCATACAAATTTTTGCAGAAGGCTTATCAGGTTTTACATTTTTCTTTATTTCTTCTGCTACATACTCCACTACTTAAAGAGGGCATTGAAAGTACTCATCCATGACCTGTGGTTCAGGTATTTATACAGTTTATTTTGAGATGAAAATCCACAGAGGTAAGTTATATAGTTGATAAGAACATTGCCTACCACTTGATTTTTTTGCAGATGGTTCAAAAGATTTTTTTCAAATTCTTGGCTTTCTTTCTTTTGGGCTTTGGAATTTTTTTCCTGTATTTTTTTTTAGATCTTCAGCTTGTTTATCAGCCTCTGTGACAGTGGCATTTTCTGGAGGGGTTGTCTTCCAGTACTTTGGTATTATTTTTATGCATGTTCTTAGCTTCTTTTGGTCTGATGTCTACTTCATATAGTTTCATCTTTATTGAATTTCATAAATTGGCATTGATTTCTTTTCAGTTTTTTCTTTTTCAAAGTTTATTCTCACTCATTGGGAGCCTTTTTTGGTTCAACCTTTGCTTCATCTACAATTCCATCTTTGTTGAATTTGTCATTGTAAACTGGCAGTGATTTGTGTTTCTTTTTCTATCTTTTAAGAGAGAGTTTTTGCTTTGGTGTATTTTCAGTTTCTTTTTCTGAATTGTTAGCCTGACGTATTTAAAAACCTTCTTTCTCACTTCTCATTGCTTTTTAAATTAAACAACCATCTCTCAATGGTTCTTTGATTTTTCATGACTCTGCATGACCTTTTCAATCTTAAAGGATTTGTTACGTCAGGCAATAGAAGTCATTATAGCTTTCAGCATCTTTAGCTTTACCACTTCATTTGCCATCCTCTCTCTTCTTTGGCTCTTATTCATTTTCTTCATCTGATCCATCTTCAAACTTCCTTTCATATTTGCTTTCACCCTAAATGCTTCTATCTCCTGCAGTTCCTTTATGTCTGTCATAGTCACCTAGCTTTGTACTTTGTACTCTGTAGATAGGCCTATGAATGATTAATCATTGAAGGTTATTTATTGGGGCTCATGATGAGATTTCTGGCTGGAAAGGCTCCAACTCTTTGGACTGACTGCCCTTTTTATGTTTCTCTCCGTTCGCTATGTATAGCAACTGGTTAAATACTAAATGTTCAAGAATAGCAATTTTACTTAGCTTTTTCTTCTCTTCAGTGCATTTTCTCCCTTTCTTAGGGAAAAAAAATATTGTGATTACTTAGGATTCCTTAAAATGTTGAACACTGTGATTTGCGTTGGTACAGTTACGGTATTCTCTTTCCATTTTTAAAATTTTATTATGTCCAGTAGTGAGAGAGCTATTCACATAAGTGAACTATGTCTGCTCAAGTCTATGTGTAATCCTGTTGACAACCTAAGGTATACATATTGAATTTGGGTTGTCAGACCCCTAGTTGATAAATCCCATAAATCTATGGCTGGTTTTGTGAATGATGATTCTTCTTTTTGTTTTTTAAAAGAAAATTATTTATTTATTTTTAGCTTACAACATTTATTTCCACAGGATTTTGAGTTGCAATTTTTGTCCCCCTCTTTCCCCCACCCCCACCCCAAAACAGCAAGCCTACTGAATACCCTTTCCCTACTCTGTTCGCTCTTATTTCCTCGCCCATAACCCCCCCTAACTTTCTAGTAGGGCAAGATGGATTTCTATACCTCAGTGCCTGTATGTCTTATTTCCCAGTTGCATGTAAGAACCATTTTTTTTTAAACATTTGTTTTTAAAACTTTGAGTTCCCGATTTTTTCCCTTCTTTTCTCCTCCCGCTCCCCCACTGGGAAGATAAGCAATTCAACATAGGTTCTACATGTGTAGTTACCCAAATCATTTCCATAGTAGTTATATTGTGAAAGACTAACTATATTTCCCTCCATCCACTCCCATCCCCATTTATTCTATTTTCTCCTTTGAGCCTGTCCCTTTTCAAAAATGTTTGCTTCTAACTACCCTCTCCCCCAATCTGCCCTCCCTTCTGTCATCCCCCCTCTTATCCCCTACCCCCGCCATTTACGTATAGGGTAAGATACCCAATTATTTCCTCCTTCAGCCAAATTCAATGAGAATCAGGTTGTCCCATTCCCTTTCACCTTCCTGCTCTTCTCCTCCATTGGCACAGTTTTCTCTTGCCTCTTTCATATGAG
>CM053583.1:254908963-254970662 GCA_028627135.1 Pseudochirops cupreus | reverse complement strand
ATCCTTCTTAAGCTCCTCTGTGTCCTGTAACCAGTTCATATTTTTCTTGGAAGCTTTTGGTGCTGGAGTTCTGACTGTATCGTCTTCCTCCCGTTCCATGCTTTGATCCTTTTTGTCCCCCAAAAAGGAATCTAAAGTTGGATTGCTGTGCTTGCTTTGCTTCCTTTGCCTGCTCATGTTGCCAGTCAGTTACTGGACTTTTGAGCTCTTTGCCACAGTAGAACTCTGCTTGCACAGGGGAGAGCTTTGTCCCAAATCACTGGGGTTTTTCTAGCAGCTGGAGTTCTTAGGAGGCCACTGTCTTTATAGCCCCCACCAGCTTTGGCTCACTGGTCACGCACCTCAGGACTACCACCCAAGACCATGACTGAGATCCAGGCAGGTTAAGGCAAGTATACTTAGCCTCTGAATGGTCTGTTGGCCCCCCTGCAATCTGCAGGCCAGGAGCTCTGAAGCAGCCATGTGGAGACAGCTGCCTGGCCACTGCTTCCGCTGCTTCTGGCTCTGGGGGCAGAGGACTGGACCCACTCTTCTGACCTCCCCAAATTCAGCTGAGTTCCACTGACCTTTTACTTTGTCTTTGGCATTTATAGGTTGATAATTCTGGAAACTACCACAGCTGCAGGTGATTCAATCTCCCCACCACTGCCACCACTGGTCCTGGCCTCTCTGGGGCTAAAACCGTGGCTCATGTGGGGCTGAGCTCAGCTCCCAGCATGCTGCAATGAACCCTTCTTTCTGCCTGCTGGGCTCCCTTCAGCGGGAGATTTGTTTCCCTGTCACTTTATGGTTACTGGGGCTCTAAAATTTGTTTAGAGTCATATTTTCTAGGTATTTGTGGTGGTTATGGGGGGAGCTCACTAAATTTTCCTGCTTCTACACCTCCATCTTGACTCCGCTGAGCCTCATTTTCTTAACATGTAATATGAAAGGATTTTACTTGATATACTCTAGATTAGTGATCCTATGATCATTTCTAATTAGTTTTTTAAAAATCTACATGATTTCTATATGGAAACTAAAGTTATAATGCAATGAATAACTGTTTTATGTGAGTCCTGAAAGTCTAGGATTTTTGTATTTTATTTTTACTTAGGGATAATAAGGAACAAGGAGAAACTTAGAGTGATTTACTTGATGATAATATCAGAGAATGACCTATTGGTAAATATAGTGGTCCATGAGTCCTGAATCTGACATTGATTTTTTGAGTTATTTAACCTCTTTAGATATGGGTTACTTTGTCTGAAAAGTAGATGCAGAAAAATACGTTACCTCTTGAAGAGCAACAAATAGTGTGAAAAAATGAGACCTGTTTCTGAAATGCACTTAGCAACTTGGAAACATGTACAGACTTGTGTAGGAGACTTTTCTGTTTAATGTATTTTTCCTTTTGCATGATGAACTTGTTGAAATATTTTCACTGTTTCCTCTGCCTCCTACACACATTGCCAGAAATCCTTGATGCTTGAAAAGCCTACATTTGTTCTTATCATCTCCTTAAGCTTGTCTTCTCTTTTACAGACTAAATCCTGGAAAAAATTTACTATACTCATTAGCTCCCACTCATTTCTCGCCTTTTTGCAATCTGATTTCTGTCCCACAGTTCAACTGCAACTTCTCCCTTCAAAGTTAGTGATGATCTCTTTTCTGCCAAATCTTATGACCTTTTTAAAATTCTTTTTCCTTCCTGTCCTCCCTTCCCCATTTAATACTGTTGATAACCTCCTTCTAGAGACTTTCTTCTCCTTGGGTTTTTTAGACACTCAAATGGAATGAAAGGAGATGGAATAATCATTTATTATGCACCTATGTGTCATGTAATGTGTTAAGTGCTTTACAAATACCTCATTTGATTTCACACCTCTCTCTCCTGGTTGATCTCTTCCTGTCTGGCTGTTACTTCTCAATTTCTTTTATTGTATCTTCATTATTGTCCCACAATCCATATATGTGGGTGCATCCTAGGGTGTGTTGGGTTGTACTTTGTTTTCCTTTATCTGGCACATCTGTGCTGTATCTAGGTAGTCTCTCTTCTAAACCCATCCTCCTGAATCACAGATTTGCCTGTAGGACATCCCTAATTGTCAACATCTCTTGTATGCATCCCAAACTCAATATATTCCAAACAATTCATTGTCGTTTCTCCCAGACTTTCCCTCTTCCAAACTTCTAGTCACTCAGGTTCTCCACCTTGGTGTCTTTTGACTCTTCTCTCTTGTATTCTTCACATTCAGTCAGTTGACAAAGAAAGGCTTGTTGGTTCTTCCTCCATAATATATCTCTCTTTGGTCCATTTTCTTCACTTCCATAGCTACCAGCGTTATTTGGACTATGTTCTCATTTCAGTTTTATTGTAGTAGCTTCCTAATTGGTGTTTCAGTATCGAGGCTCTCTCCTCTCTAGTGTGTGTCAGAGCTTTAAAGGATTCAGTCTAACTCTCTCATTTTACAAATGAGAAAACTGAGACACTGGAGATCTAGTTTGAAATTTTATTTCATTTTTAGATGCCAAATTTGTGAGTCTGAATTTTTTTTGTAAAATGGGAAGAAGAATGCTTAGTCAGGGCTTTTGTGAGGAATGTGTTTTGTGAATGTCAAGACATAATTAAATGTGAGATGATATTTTAATTTTTGAAATATTATTTTATTTTTTCGCCAATCACATTTCAAGAAAAACTTCAGCTTTCATTTTAACAAGATTTTGAGTTTCAAATTGTTCTCCCTCCCTCTCTCCCCTTTCTTCTTCTAAAAAAAAAGGTAGGCAGTTTTGTTATAGTTTATACATGTGCTGTCATGTAAAACATTTCCATGTTCTTCACACTTGTGGAAGAAGAAACAGATCAAAAGGAAAAAACACAAGACAGAATAAAGTAAATGGAAAAATGCTTCAGTCTGCATTTAGAGCAGCAGTTCTCAAACTGTGGCTTGTGACCCCTTTGGGGGTCGAATGACCCTTTCACAGGGGTCGCCTATGACCATCAGAAAACACATATTTCCGATGGTCTTAGGAACCGAGACGCCACTCCTCTATTGTCTCCATGCGGGTTCGCCCACATGCAGATACAGCCACATACGAGTATTAAAGGGTCGTGGCATTAGGAAGGTTGAGAACCACTGATTTAGGGTCTGTCAGTTCTTTATCTGGATATGGATGGCATTTTCCTTCCTGAATCCTTTGTACTTGTCTTGGATCATTGTGTTCCTGAGAAGAGTGCAGTCATTCGTCATTAATCATCACATGACATTGCTGATACTATGTATTTATGCTGTATTTTCCCAGTTCTGCTCATTTCACTTTGCATCAATTTGTAGAAGTCTTTCCAAGTTTTTCTGAAATCTAGTATTCCATTATGTTAATATTCCACAGCTTGTTCATTCATTCCTCATTTGATGGGCATGCCCTCAATTTCCCATATTTTTATTACCATGAATATGGGTGCTGTAAATATTTTTGCACATGTAGGTCCTTTTTCCTTTGTAATGATCTTTTTGGGATACAGACCTAGTAGTTTAGTTGCCCTTTTGGCATAGTTCCAAATTGCTCACCAGAATGGTTGGATCAATTCACAACTCCACCAACAATGCATTAGTTTCCCAATTTTACCATATCCTCTTCAGCATTTATCCTTTTCCTTTCTTGTCATATTAGCCAATCTGATTGGTATGAGGTGTTTTAATTTGCGTTTCTCTAATCAAAAGTTATTTAGATCACTTCTTCATAGATAGCTTTGATTTCTTCATTTGAAAACTGCCTGTTCATATCATTTGACCATTTATCATTTGGGGAATGGCTTACATTCTTAAAAATTTGACTCTGTTCTCTATATATTTGAGAAATGAAGCTTTTATCAGAGATACTTGCTGTACAGCATTTCCCAGCTTTCTGCTTTCCTTCTAATCTTGGTTGCATGGGTTTTGTTTGTACAAAAAGATTTTCAATTTAATATGATCAAAATGATATGTTCTACATTTCATAATACTTTGTACCTCTTATTTGGTCCTGAATTATTCCTCTCCCAATAGATGTGACAGGTAGACTATTCCTTGCTGTTTTAATTTGATTGCTTCATTGTCTATGGTACCTTTTAGCAGGATGTAGTTTCCTTCTTTATCTCTTTTAATTAGGTCTGTTTTTGCTTTTACTTTGTAGAGATCAGGATTCCTACCCCTGTTTTTTTGTTTTTTATTTTTACCCTTTATTCTGTGTCTCTCTGCTTCAAGTGTGTTTCTTGTATGCAGTGTTTTGTAGGATTCTGATTTTTGATTGACTCTGCTATTCATTTTCCTTTTATGAGAGAATTCATCCCATTCACAGTTATGATTACTACCTGTGTACTTCCCTCCATTTTATTCTTCCTTCTTTTTGTACTCTCCTTTCACCCTTTCCCACCTTAGCAGTGTTTTACTTCTGTCTACCATCTCACCTGATCTGCCTTCCCTTCAGGTAGTCCCTTTTACTTAATCTCCCTCCTTTCTGCTTCCTTGTTGGGTAAGATAGATTTCTGTATTCAACCAATTGTGTGTATGATTCCCTCTTTGAGACAATACTGAGGAGAGTAAGGTTCAAGCAATTCCCTTTGCCTCCCCTCCCATCTTCACCATAATAAGTCTTTTGTGCTTCTGTGTGGAAGATAATTTACCTCATTCTACATCTTCCTTCCTTCAACAGCCATTGTACCCCTCTTCTCATCTCTTAATTTTTTTTATGGCATTCATCTTATACCCATACCCTTTGTCTATGTATATTCCTTCTTTCTTTACCATTAGTAAGTTATGAGTTACAAGTATCATCTTCCCAGATAGGGATGTAAACAGAGTTCAGTTGAATACCTGTATTGAATCTCTTATGTTTTCTTTTCTCTTTTTACTTGTTTATGCTTCTCCTGGGTCTTGTTATTGGAGGTCAGCTTTTTGGTTTAGTTCTGTCCTAACTTATGAAGGCTTGAAATCCTTCTATTTTGTTGAATGATCATTTTTCCCCTTGATGTATTATGCATAATTTTGCCAGGTAAGTGATTCTTGTTTGTAGTCTTAGCTCCTTTGCCCTTCAGAATATCAGGTTCCATGACGTCCAGTCTTTTAATGTTTCAGTTGCCAAGTCCTGCGTGATTCTGTTAGTGGCTCCTCAATATTTGAATTGTTTCTTTCTGACCATTTGTAATATTTTTTCCCTTGATTTGATAATTCTGAAATTTGACTATAATGTTCCTTGGGGTTTGTTATTTTGGGATCTCTTTCCTGAGGTGATAGGTGGTTTTTTTCAGTGCCTATTTTCCCCTCTGGTTCTGTAATAACAGGGAAGTTTTCCTTGATAATTTCTTGAAAGATGCTATCCAGATCCTCCTTTTGATTATGACTTTTAAGTAGTGCATTGATTCTGATATTTATCTCTCCTGCATCTGTTTTCCAGGTCAGTTGTTTTTCTCATAGGTGCTTTACATTTTCTTCCATTTTTTCATTATTTTGAATTTAACTGATTTGTGATGTCTCATGGAATCTTTAGCATCCACTTGCCGAATTCTAACTTTTATGGTGTTGTTTTCCTCATTTCTTTTCCAATTGACCAGTTGTATTTTTTAAAGAATTGTTTTCTTTAGTGGATTTTTTTGTATCTCCTTTTCAATTTTTCCAGTTCTACATTTTAAGCAGTTTCCAAGCTGTTGACTCTTTTTTCATAATTCTCTCATATCACTCTCATCTCTTTCCCCATTTTTTCTTCTACTTCTCTTATATGATTTTAAAGTTCCTTTTTGAAGCTCTTCCATGAGCTCTTTCTGGGCCTGCGACCACTTCCCATTTTTCTCTGGGGGTTTTTGCCCATGGGCATTTTGACATTGTTTTCCTTTTCTGAGTTGGTGTATTGGTCTTTCTTCCCTGTCACCATAGTAACTTTCTGTAGTTAGATCCCTTTTTTGTTGTTTTCTGGCCTTTTTCCTTTCTTTTAAATTTCTGTTCTGGTCCCGGGGTGGAAGGGGCTCTGTCTCAGGCTTCTGGTGTCAGTAGTGGTAGCCCCTGGTCTTTACCCAGTGTTGTGCTGATGTTGCCTGGAGGCCTGTACAGGGGACCCTTGTATCTGGTGCTGTGCTGAAGGGGTGAAGCAAGGGATTGGCTGATGGTAGCTTGCCTGGTGCTCAGCTGGGGTCCTGATGGTGGTCTCTTGCATGTGCTAAGGCCCAGTAAGGTGTTTCTGTGTTCCTCTACAGCTACACTTAAGCAATGTAGCATAGTGGTCTGGCCTCTGGAGGTTATCTGTTTGCCCAGAGCTATGCTGAAACATGGCTGAGGCTGGTGCTGGGTAGTTGCTGC
Organism: Pseudochirops cupreus; assembly: GCA_028627135.1. Classification (NCBI taxonomy): domain Eukaryota; kingdom Metazoa; phylum Chordata; class Mammalia; order Diprotodontia; family Pseudocheiridae; genus Pseudochirops; species Pseudochirops cupreus. Next base: position 254,964,354 of record CM053583.1, on the reverse strand, counting down.
CTGTTTGCTTAGGCATCTGTATGGTTGGCATTTACCTGTTTGCCTAGGGCTACATTGAGGCATATAGTGGTTCTTGGGGCTGGAGTCTGCTAGTTCCCCTGGCTGTGCTAAGGCCTGTGGGTGGTCCTGGTGTTGGTGTTTGCCTGCTTCAGCACATTGGGGCTCAGGATCTCCTATTTCTTGCTGGTTTGCTGAAGTGGGCCTTGCTGCTGGCTTGCTGGGATGCTTCCTCTCCTGGCCTGCTCTCCTTTTTCACCCAAATGAATGGGACCTATCTTGCCAGCTCTCCAAGTTTCTTGGGCTAAAAGATTTTCTCACCTCTCTTTTTGCTGGCTCTGCTGCTCTAGGATTTGTTTCGAGGCTCTATTTTATGCTTGTTTGGTGGTGAGGATGGGAGAGTTATAGCTGTTTCTTGCTTACTCTGCCATCTAGGCTCCTGGAAGTCAATCTTGAGATGATATTTTAAAGATTGAATTTAAGCGAGTATTTTACTGTCCCTATAACTCTTGTTTTACTAAGTATTAGGAAATTAGTTAAATACAACAATAAGCATTGATTTTTGGCCAGAATTTTTGTATTTTCATCATTCATGTAACCTTCCAATTTATTCATCCACTATGCTAGTATGTCTAGTTTAAGCAACCCAGTCTATGAAAATCCATTTTTTAACAAATAGTTAAATAGGAGATAGCACTTTGCAAAAGAGTTTGCTATAGAGTCCTTTTAAATGACTACTTACTCTGCTACATTAGAAGAAATATTTGATTTATAATTTTTATTTACATAAAACTTTTCAGGAATTCAGCTGTTGCATAAAGAAAGATGTGTCTATAGAGGAATTTTTTATTTTTTTGATCCTGACTTCTGATTTAGTTTATGTTGGGAGCTTCAGGTGAGGATGTTACCTCTACCAATGCTGATTGGCAACTTAATCTTTCATTTGCATAGTTGCATGTGATCTTAAGAGGTTAAATGACTTGTCCACAGTCAGTATGTGTCAGAAGTAGAATTTGAATGGAAGTGTGGTTTGAGCAATGGCCCTAACCCATGGTTGCATGCAAGTTAGATTAGTTTTTCCTTACAAGGTATTGAAACCATTCTGGAGACTTGATTGGCCTACGCTCAGGCTGTTTAATTCATTTCCTGGTAGCCTCAGTACAAAATCAGTCTTGAGACGGTAAACATTTTCCAAATCATTTCTAGATCAAAATCTAGACATTTTCTGATGGCTGGTGGAAAATGACAGATAACTCAAAGAAATTTCCTTCCGCTAAATAAAGTAAAGGTATTCTCTATGTTTATCCTTTTTGAATATCCTTTTCCAGGTATGTTTCAGTAAATTCTTTATGTTCAATGTGAATTTTCTAACATTGTCTCATTTTATTCCAGCATCAAAGCTAAATGACCAGTGGATTGGCCAGGGTTAGGTCAAGCCCAGAACAATTGGCTTAGTTGCACAAGATTAGACCATTGATGATATTGTTGGAGTATATGCAGTATAAAAAAAGGATAAGCCTAGATTGGACTTCATGCTTCTGGCAGTACTTTTGGTTAGGTCTATAGAGATGGTGGTTGCTTACAGTCAGGTGTCCCCCCGTCCTGGAAGATTAGAGAGTAAATTGCCTATGACCATGAGCAAGGAGAGACAAATATGAATATAATCTCTTTTCCTTCAAACTGTATTTTGATGAACTCTCTTTTAGGCCTACTACCTATTATTCCTGAGACTCCTAGGTTGGTAATTTAAATTTCTTCCCAAATCTGCTGGGGATTTTCTAAAAATTCAGTTTACTTTCCAAGTAGCTGGAAGGGATTGAATTTTAGGAAATGGGAAGATATTTTTTTCTCCATCAGAAAAGAACAAATTCCTAAATTTGATGGGGTGGATAGCACTTGTATTGATTCATCATCACCCCAATTCCTCAGAGTTGATCTACCGAAAGAATGCTCCTCCCAGCACTGAGGGAGTCATATTTGTGTGTGAAAGGTAGGAGTATGGTTTTGAGTGGATTTTTTGAAATAATATAGTTGAACAAGTAATCTCTAATATTTTAATTGCATATGAGTCTAGGAAGTGAAGGGGCAGTGACAATCTGGCCTGTAGCACCAAACCCTAGATTAAGAGGACAGAATCAGTTCCCAAAAGTAACTTTGTCTACATTGTTCTTTCCAAGCACGGGAGAGCAGGGGCAATAGAAGAGGCTCACAGTGACCTGTGTGTAGGCGTAAAGAATCTGGCCTAGCAGTGGCAGAACAATAAGGCCAAGGGCAAGACTGTGTCCCAGTAAAGGGCAGAAGAACACAGGCCCTAGTAGTGGTAGATGTCCTCCTCTGGCATGGGGTAGCCTTTAACCCTGGTAGAGTGGGTAGCAGTTACAAATGCAGGTTCCAGGGGCAATAGGCAGAGGCATGAGCTCTAAGGGCAGTATATAGCAGATCAGCTGCCAGAGGCAGTGGCATCTTGATAGTAGAGGAGTGGGCTCTGGCAGGTATAGTGGCAAGAAGTGGATCCACTGCAGCTCATTCTTTGCTGTAATGTAAAACTGGTAATCCCTCTGTAATACTGCCTGTAAAAACTCACAAGGGTCATTGTGCAGCTCTTCCTCTGGGAGGGTTTGGAGGACTAAAGGGTGGTATTGTTGGGATGGGCTTGTTTCCTAGCCACTAAAGGGAAAGGGAAAGTGACCTTTAATGGCCTCTCTTAAGGCAAAGATTTTGTATTCCTTCTGATTCCCTCTTCCCTCCTTTCTCCTCCTATGCTAGTTGGGTTAGTTTTGTCATAAAAGGTATTAAGACCATTCTTGAGACTTGGCTGACTTAGGAGACTAAAAAACTTAGAATGGTAACATCACTTCCTGATTGCTTAAGTTTGGCTGGTATATAATAATAAGAGTGTTTATAAACTACCTACTATGTGCTAGGCCTTGTGCAAAGTGCTTTATCTCATTTGACCAAGATGGGTAATTCAGGCAAGAGAGACTGGTCTGAGTCAAGGCAAGCCCAGAATACCTTAAATTCAAACTATCCAAAACAGAACTCATAATTACCCTCAGACTAAAACTCTGCCATCTTTTGGAACTCTATTACTTTCCAGGACACCACTATCCTGTTAATCACCCAGGCTTCCAAGCTCAAGACCATCCTTGTCTTCTTTTTCAGATTCATCCCTCATATGCAATTTTTTGCTAAGTGTTATTGTATTTTACCCATAGATCTCTAAATTCTTTTCCTTTCTCTTAACTCACCTAGCCACTACCCTGTTTCAGGTCATCACCTCATGCCTGGAGGATTGCAATAGCCTTCTGGTTGATTTATCAGTCTCAAGCCTCTTCCCACTCCGTCTGTCATCTGCTCAGCTGACAGTGATCTTCCTAAAGTGAAGCTCTTTCCAAGTCACCCATTGCTTTTCACACTCAGTAAACTATAGTGACTTCCTTATTACCTGCAGGATCAAATACAAAACCTCGTTTGGCTTTTTAAACCTTTCACAACCTATCTCTTCCTACCTTTGGAATCTTCCTAAATTTTGCTCTTCTCTGCACACTCTCCAATCCAGTGATTTAATCCTTTGTTGTTTCTCGAATGAAACGTTCCATCTCCTGAGTCTGTGCCTTTTTTATCTGCCATCCCCAATGACTAGAATGCTGTTTCTCCTTGAATCCACCACTTGGCTTCTGCCAACACTGAGCTTAAATCCTGCCTTCTGCAAAAAAGCCTTTCCTGGTGTCTCTTCTGTTCCCTTTTGTCCGTCACTACCAGGGCTGTCTCTAAGATGGCTTCCAATTTACCATGTGCATATCTTGTTTGTACATAGTGTTTTGCATGTTGTCTTCCCATTAGGATGTGAGGTCCTTGAGGGAAAGAAACTTATTTTTTTTCCTCTTTTTTTTTGTATCTCTTGTGCTTAGCAGTGTCTTTTGCATAGCACAGGGCTTAATACGTGTTATTTTTAAAAAATAGTATTTCCCCACTAAAAAATGTACTGTTTTTAAAAAAATATTTATTTAATTTTTTTTCACTTACATTGGAACTTTAAGCTCTTTACCTCCTTCCCAACCCCTCACTAGAGAAGACCAACATTTTTTTTTGCTTTTTTTTTTTTGTAGGGGGAAGCCTGGGCAGATGGGGTTAAGTGACTTGCCCAAGGTCACATGGCTAGTAAGGGTTAAGTGTGTGAGACCAGATTTGAACTCAGGTCCTCCTGACTCCAGGCCTGGTGCTCTATTCACTGTGCCACCTAGCCACCCCAAGAGAAGGCTGACATTTGACACAGATAGTGTGTGTGTGTGTGTGTGTGTGTGTGTGTGTGCGCGCATGTGTATGTGCGTGCGTGTGTGTGCGTGCGTGTATGTGTGTGCATGAAACTATATAATAGATAGCTCCATATATATCAGTTCTTTCTCTGGAGGTAGATAGCATCTTCCTTCATAGGTCTTTCGTAGTTGATTTGAATATTCATATAATGCAGAATAGCTTAGTCATCAACATTTACTCGTTTGACAATATTGCTGTTAATGTAGACAGCGTTCTGCTCATTTTACTGTTCATTATCTCATGCAAGTCTTTCCGTGGTTTCCTAAAATCAACCTGTGCCTGCTCACCAGAATTCCACATGGTACCCTTGAAAGTGTGGGAGACAATTGAGTCACTTGTTTGGGGTCAGAGAACTCCTAGATGAACTACTCATGCTGCCCCAGCTGTCATTTGCTTCTAGAACCCTAGCATATTGCCTCACTGGTGCCAATATCCAACTAAGCCAGAGAACTCCATCAATTTCTTATAGCATAGTAGTATTTCATCACAATCATATACCTCAGCTTATTTAGCCGTTCCCCAGTTTATGGGAATCCCCTCAATTTTCAGTTCTTTGATACAACAAAGAGAGCTGCTATATTTTAGAATCCCTTTTTCCTTGCAAAATTTTGGGAAATAGACTTATTAAGTGGTATTTCTTGGTCAAAGAGTATACATAGTTTTAGAACTCTGGGCTTAATTCCAGATTGCTCTCCAAAAAAAAAATGTACTGCTATGAATATTTTTGCACATATAGGTCATTTCCCTCTGTCTTTGGTACATTTGGAGTATATAGCTAATTGTGTTATCACTGGGTCAAAGGGGAGGCATAATTTAGTCACTTTGTGGACATTGATGGTTTAATCAATTCATAACTCTACCCACACTGAGTTAGTGTTTCAGTCCTCTCACTCCCTCTCCAACCATTATGATTTTCCTTTTTTATACACTTTATAATTTTGCCAATCTGATGAATGTCTACAAGAACTTCAAAATTGTTTTAATTTGCACTTCTCTTATTAGTAGTGATTTAGAATATTTTAAAAAGCGATTGTTGATATTGTGCTGATTTTTCAACTTCCTGCTCATGTCTTTGACCATTTGTCTTTTAAGGAATGGATTGTGTTTTGTTTTGTTTTATGTGCCAGTTCCCTATGTATCTTGAATACCAGATTTTTTACCAGATAAGTTGGCTGCAAAGATTCCATCCCCCCCATATCTGTTTTCCTTCTTATTCTTTATTGATTTTGTTTGTTCAAAAACATTTCTATTATATGTAATCAAAATTAACCATTTCATTTCCTGTGATCCTCTGTGTCCCTTGTTTAGTTAAGAGCTCTTTCCCTGTGTTTCGCATGACTTCATATGTATAATGGGTATCATATTGCTTGCCTCCTCAATCAATGCAAGAGGGGATGAAGGGAGGAGATAATTTGGAACTGAAAATGAAAAAAAAAGAACTTTCAAAATAATTTTTTAAAAAAAAGAACTGTTTCTCTATCTATAGTTGTGAAAGACAGTTTGTTCTGCTGTAAAATCAACATTTGAAATCCTGAAAATTACCAAGTTATGAGAAAGTGCATGATTAAAAGTAACAAGACTTATGTGGAAAACAGGGTTCGGGACAACAAGCAAAAACTTTGTCAGTGATAAATTAAAAAAGAAAGATACGAACCTATTTTATACATGTTACATTGTTAAGAGATGCAGAAATACTATAATAAATAGTGTAGGGTCCTTGACCTCTGGCTGCCGTTCTGCCTGCACTCTGATTGGAGAGCTGGGAGGTTGGAGTATGTGTGGGTATGGATCAGCCCTCCTCTATCCACAGCTCCTACTGTACTAGAAAATATCTTACCTTGACAAAGATATGAAGTTGGAAGTGGGCACCGGAACTTGGTCCCAGGGGAAACCACTGCAGCTGCAACCAAAGAAATGTCCTTCGTGGGATCTAGGAGACGTTTGTCTTGGCCTCTTATAAGAGATGTCTTGGGGATCCCCAACCCAGAAACCCAGTGTTCTTCCCATTTTCATGGAGGGAGGTGTGCTGTAACTATCCAGCTGGGCTTTTCCCTGGGCAGATAACTTGGGAGTGGGGAGGTAAAAGGGGCTCAGCTGTGATTGTTCTTTTGTGTTATTCTGGAGGTGGAGTGGGAATAACTGTCTTCTCTTCCTTTGTGTGCCTGTCTCTCCAGGTCTTCACCTCTCACTCCTCTTAGTGTTATAGGTCCTCCCCTCCCCTTGCTCCCCAGTAGTAGCTTTCATCACGTTCTGGTTTGAAGAAGATGAGCACGGCAGTGCTTTTCCCCAGTTGTAGGAAGATATCTTCCCACAGACCTCACTCCATACTTAAGGTACACTCTGCCTCCCCAACTCATCTTCTGTGGTCACCTGCCTGCCACCCTGGGGTAATTTTTCTCAATAAGGAACACGCTCAAAAGCAAGTGCACCTTATGCCTCAAACTATATCCTTGGAACAAATTTAGGCTTTCAAAGCAAGTGTTATAGCAGAATTGATGAAATCTCCTTCCCTGCTCCTTTATGATACATCTTTTTTAGATCTAGGTTATATATGTATTTAGAGCTTATTTCCCACTGTATTAATTAAATGATCAGCCCTTACCCTAGTGGTTTGTGATTGTAGTACTATTTGCCATAGTTATTAATCTGGAACACCAAGCCATCATTCTTTATAGTTCTGGATCTAGTATGCCTAATCTATTCTGCTGATCAATTGTTATTTTTAAATCAGGACTAAATATTTGATCTCTTACTATTTGTTAATTGCTATATAGAATAATTTGAGATCTGGTAAATCTCCTTCCTTTATTTTTTTCATTATTTTCTGATATTTTTCACCTTTTGTTCTTTATAAATTTCATTATTTACCCAAAAGCTAATCATGACATTGAATCTATAAATTAAGTAGTATATTCATTATTGGAAATATTTGCATGGTCCAAACACGAGCAATTGATATTTTTGTAATTAATTATTTCTTTATAGAATTCCTTATGCTTATATTCATATAATTTCTGTCTGTCAAGGGAGGTGAATGCCCAGAAAATTTTATATATTCCATAGTTATTTTGAATATAATTTATTTTTCAATCATTTTCTGCTGGATTTTGTTGGTCATATACAAAAAGGATCATGATTTTTATGGATTGACTTTATATACTATTATGTTGTTGAAGTTTTTGCAATTAATTTTTACTTCAGTTTATAGGAGTTTCACCAGGCAGCTAGGTGGAGCAGTATGTAGAGTATTTTGCCTGAAGTCAGGTTGAGTTCAAATCTGGCCTCAGACACTTGCTAGCTGTGTGATCCTGGACAAGTCACTTAATCCTGTTTGCCTCAGTTTCTTCATTTGTAAAATGAGTTGTAGTAGGTAATGGCAAACTACACTATTATCTTTGCCAAGAAAAACCCCGAGGGGATCACAAAGAGTTAGACACTATTGAAATGACATTAACAAAGCAAAAATCATTAGCAAAATGTAAACTCTTGTTATTATATAGATACTATTTACCAAGTGTATCGCCAAGGCAGTTTTAACAATACTGACTGTGACTATGACCATGTTGGCATAGTTCTGAATCACAAAATATAACAGACTCTCCATAGAAGGAAAGCATTTATTCAGACACTAGAAAGTGAAATCCGAACCCCGGAAAACTGAATTCATCATAGCAGCAAAGAAATCTATACACAGTAACAGTTCAGCAAACAACACCATCCCAAAGCCTTCCCGCAAACACTCATAAGCCTATAGCTGTCTCCTTGCCTGCATCCTCTCTTCTCCCTCTGTTCTAACTGCTTTGACTCCCAGCTTCCTCTGGGCTCTGCTTCGCACTTCCCGCTCCACCCATTCAGCAAACTCCTCCTGCCACAGGCTCCATGTGATTGTATTCGCCCTATTAGGGGCAGGGAAGATCTTCAAAATCTCATTTTCATTTCCATTACATTTAACCCCAAGATCTTTCATGTCCCTTACATAGGTCAGTGGGACTTTAGGGGTACATGGTATTAATAGAACTTTACAACAATATAACGGAGATAATAGAAAATAAGCACATAAAACAATATCTTAAGGTGGGGCTTGAGCACAAGTACACCATCATTCCCCCTTTGAATGAATGGAGTCCAGAATCTTGGGATAAGGGGCAAAGGTCTCTTCTTCCATGGATACTTTCTGCTGAAACTGGATGTAGAACTGTCCCTATCTCAAGAGTTCCAATTTGAAAGATCAGTTCTTTAGCTGGTATTTGGAGCTTGGTTGACACCAGATCCAGGGGTGAAACATTACAGTTGTGGATGGGGGGGGTGACATCTGGCTTAAGCAATCAGGCGTCTGCAGGTGGAGGTTATTAAGCCTGCAGAAAACAAATCTATCAAACAAGTTTAATAGAAAAAAAAGCCAAAAAAGGAGACGAGGAGACAATAACCATAAACAGGGTAGATATAGGATCAGCCATACTTCTGGAGTTCATGAACCTACTATCATAGCTTCTTCATTGTTGTTTACTGTTTTCTAATTTGCAGTTTTGGGGCCATCATTTTGACTAGAGATATACTTTCTTTAATCTGAGCTGAGTTCTCCCTGTAGCTATGATTAACTTGAATACAATGTTTCAGGAGGATCTGTACGGGCAGTTCTCACTTCCCTGCTCAGTCTAATATTAAACCCCTTTTCTTCATATGTTTTATGTAGTTCATTAGTTGGAATACCATCTATTCTTCCAAAATCTACCTCTGCTCTCCGTAGAGCAGTAAACAATTCTTTTCTTGTCAGTCTATTCTGACTTTGAATCTACTGTCCATTTACTCTTCTTTCTTGAGGAAATTTATCTTTTCCCCATGCCCCCAAGTCAATTAACTGTGAAATCTTATTCAGCACCTCCAAAAGAGAGTACCCTATCTCCCAAATTAGTAGAGTCAGAATTAGATGCTGATAAGTAGGAGGAGCCATCTTCACTATGATATTTCTATGATGAATTGCTAAGGGAGTATTGTGATAAGCCTTGGCATCTCCAGTCATTCTTGCTGTCTTCATCACCTCTTCCTTTAACTTTCTCATATAGTATATAAATGAGTAGCGGGGTCTATTTCCACTAGGACACATTGTCAGTGGAATACATTTTATTGCATCCCTCAGCAGCTAAAGCTAACAGATTAGTCCCAACGTTACCTCCTTGCATGTAGCAATTACTAAAAATTGGTGTACAAAAAGATTCTGACTAATAGCTATAAATTTCAAGCAATCCACGGTATCTACTGATACTCCTCCAGCCCCTTCATCACTGATTTTTTACAATCCAAGACACTAAGGATTTTTCTATCTTTTGGGTGAATTGACTTAATATATCAGTGACCTCCTACTGAGTAACATCCTCAGTTATCTCCTGGAAGGCTGTGTTTCCTCCCTGGTTCACCTGCTTTCTTTTCAGTATGGGGTGAAGTTCTGCCTGAGAAGCCTTATCTAACATTATTTCATTTTCCCCCCTTGCATTCTCCTGGTAGTCATCAGGGCAACTAGGCCCAGTCTGTGCAAGGGCTGCATGCACATTCCTTTTGTTAGTTTTTTCCTTCTTTTTTGGGGACAAACCCACAATAACCCTCTCTTCTGCCACCTGACTAGCTTCCTCTTTTAAAGGAGAGCCTGAATGCTATGGCACAGAAAGATTCCCATGCAAATCAGTTAACTTCCTTTCCATTTGAACTTTCTCTTTCAGCATCCTGTCCCTGCTTTCACACATAAGATGATAACTTGTTACCAAGACCCAACCTCTCCTACACTACCCTGCCAGTTCTTGCAAACATCTTTACAGATCTCTAGGTTCTCCCTTTTGTAGCCTCAATACCCCCTTTTCAGAGTCCTGTGCTTTTAGCCCATTCTCTTGTTATGGAGGAATAAGGTAAATCCCCCCATCTTGGGATATCCATTTCTTCCTCTAAAGTCCTTCTTCTTCCACATAGAGATCTGATACCTTGCGATCCTGTTTGTGATGCCAAATGTATCGCCAAGGCAATATTCACACCACTGACAGTGACTATAAATATGCTGGCATAGTTCTGCATCACAAAATATAACAGACTTTTCAAACAGAAGACAGAAGCAAAACATTTATTCAGACACCAGAAAGCAAATCTCACCACCAGAAAACCAAATTCTTCATAGCAACAAAGAAATCTATACACAATATCACTGCAGAAAGCAACACCATCCCAAAGCCTTCCCACAAACACTCACAAGCCTGGCTGTTTTCTTGTCTTTGTCCTCTCTCTTCCCTCTTTTCTAACTGCTACAGACTCCCAACTTCCTCTGGGCTCTGCTCCACCCTTTTTGCTCCATCCATTCAGAAAACTCCTCCCACCACAGGTTCCATGTGATTACATTCAGCCTATTATGGTACAGGGAAGATCTTCAAATTCCCTTAGGCCTACTAAGAGGCAGGGGAAATTGTCAAATTCCCATTACCATTACTCTAAGGTTCATTTTTTTTCCCCATGATTTTTAGTGTTTTTAACATGAGTGGGTATCATATTTCATTTAAAACTTTTTCTGTGTGCTCTGATACATTTAAGAGGTTTTTAGTTGTTTTTGTTATTAATATGTTACATTATCATCATATTTTCCTAATATTGAACCAGCCCTGAAATATTCTTAAAAATCCAACCCTGTATTCAATCCATCTTTTAAATACCATGTAGACTCTTTACTAATATTTTGTTCAACATTTTTACATTGATATTAATTAGAGATATTGGTCTAGAGCAGTGGGTTCCAATGTTTTTTGTTCTAGGAACATCAAAAGAATGTATTGTGAACCCCCAAGGGTAATTTAATATAATACTCATAATATTCCTTTTAATTTATTCATTAAGATTAGATTTATTCCTTTGATATTTAGAATTATTACAATATTGAAAATAGTTTGTTTGATTTATTCATATTAATAACTATAATAATAACTTTTGCCCATGAAGCTTGAAATTGAGTTAAATTATATAATTATAAAATATAAAATTTTATTTTGCCAATAATTATGAAAACTATGAAATGATTATAATTATTTTACATTATATTGTGCTATAAAATTTGCAACGTACTTTACAAGTACCTGATTTTATCCTCACAACAATTTTGAGAGCTCTGTTATTATTATCCCCATTTTACAGATGAAGAAACTGTTATGGAAAGAGGATAAATCACCTGTCAAGGGTAATGCAACTAGTAAGTAACTGAGGCTGGATTAAATCTCAGGTTTTTCTGACTCAACCCCCAATGCTCTTTCTATGGACAAAATTAAAATTAATAATTGAGTAAGACTGCATATGTTATTATTACCTACAAGACTTCATATTCAATTATTTGATTACAAATTTTGTTTAATATTAATAACATTTTAGTGGAGTAAATTACAACTTGTGAATATATAATGTTATTTATGTACACGTATATATGTACATATACATATATACTTAGTTTCAATGTTGACGTTTTTTATTTGAACAAATATTTGCAATATTGACCTTAATATCCAATAAACACAGTCTTAAATTAGGTTGTGCCTCAAGTGATTTCATTTTTTTAAAACAAGAATAAAGTGAAAATGCTTACTCGTACAAATGTAGTGGGAAACTATTGTAGAATTTTACAAGTTCTCTCGTTGAGAGATGTAAAAAAATGTTTTTGGGTTTTTTTTGGTTGTCCTTTATTTTTGAATATTCTTAAATTTCATTTTTAGTTTTCAGCATTGATTTCCATAAGATTTTGAGTTACAATTGTTTTCTTCCCATCTTTCCACTACCCATACCCCAAAATAACAAGCCTACTGAATACCACTTCCCCCAATCTGTTCTCTCTTGTATCCTCCCCCTTTACACTGCTAACTTTCTAGTAGGGCAAGATGGATTTCTGTACCCCAGTAGCTTATCTTATTTCCCAGTTGTGTGTAAAAAGCAAATTTTTAAACATTTGTTTTTAAAACTTTAGGTTTTTTTTTCCCCCTTGTTCCCTCCTCACCCACCCCCACTGGGATGATGAGTAATTCAATATAGACTGTACATGTGTAGTTACCCAAATCATTTACGTAGTAGTTAAATCATGAAAAACTAACTAGATTTCCCTCCATCCTATTCCGTTCCCCACTTATTCTAATTTCTCCTTTGAGCCTATCCCTTTTCAAAAATGTTTGCTTCTAACTAACCTCTCCCCTAATCTGCCCTCCCTTCTGTCCTCCCTCCTCTTATCCTGTACCCCTCTATTTGCCTGTAGGGTAAGATACCCAATTGAGTGTGTGTTATTCCCTCCTTAGGCCAAATTCAATGAGAATCAAGTTGTCCCATTCCCTTTTATTTTCCTGTGCTTCCCCTCCATTGTAACAGTTTTGTCTTGCCTCTTTTTTTACGAGATAATTTACCCTAATCTATCACTCCCTTTCTTCTTCTTCCAATAAATTCCTCTCTCATCTCTTAATTTTATTTTTTTTAGATATCACTCCTTCATATTCAATTCATCCTATGCCTTCCATCTATGTATACATGAACCTACAAATGCCCATACTCACATATATATTTATATACACAAACATCCTCTTATCCATATATATGTATGTATACATATATATGCATATATATTCCCTTCAGCTATCCTCATACTGAGAAAAGACTTATGAATTACAATGACCATTTTTCCATGTATGAATGCAAATAGTTCAACTTTAGTAAGTTCCTTATGATTTCTTTTTCCTATTTACCGTCTCATACTTCTCTTGCTTCTTGTATTTGAAAGTCACATTTTCTGTTGAGCTCAGGTTTTTTCATCAAGAATGCTTGAAAGTCCTCTATTTCATTGAATGACCGTATTTTCCCCTGTAGCATTATGCTCAGTTTTGCTGGGTAGGTGATGCTTGGTTTTAGCCCTAGCTCCTTTGATCTCTGGAATATCATATTCAAAGCCCTTTGATCCCTCAATGTGGAAGCTTCTAGGTCTTGTGTTATCCTGATTGTGTTTCCTTGATACTCCGATCTTTTCCTCCTGACTGTTTGCAGTATCTTCTACTTGACCTGGGAACTTTGGAATTTGGCAATAATATTCCTAGGAGTTTTCTTTTTGGGATCTTTTTCAAAAGGTGATTCTTTCAATTTCTGTTTTGCCCTCTGGTTCTAGAATATCAGGGAATTTTGCTTGATAATTTCTTGAAAGATGGTGTCTAGGCTCTTTTTTTGATCATGGCTTTCAGGTAGTCCAATAATTTTTAAATTATCTTTCCTGGATCTATTTTCCAGGTCAGTAGTTTTTCCAATGAGATATTTTACATTGCCTTCTATTTTCTTCATTTGTTTGGATGTTTTATAGTATCTTGATTTCTCATAAAGTCATTAGCTTCCAATTGCTCCAGTCTAGTTTAGTTATTCTCTTCCACGTGTTTCCATATGGCAAATTTGGCTTTTAAAAACATTCTTCTCCTCGTTGGCTTTTTGAACCTCTTTTGCCATTTGAGTTACTCTATTTTTTATTTTTTTTGGGTCTCCTTTAACAGGTTGTTGACTTGCTTTTCATGATTTTCTTGCCTCGTTCTCATTTCTCTTCCCAATTTTTCCTCCACTTCTCTTACTTGATTTTCAGAATCCTCCTTGAGCTCTTCCATGTCCTGTAATCAGTTCAAAATTTTCTTGGAGGCTTTTGATGCAGAAGTTCTGACTAGTTGTCTTCTTCCCACTCCATTCCTTGATTCTTTTTTGTGCCCAAAAAAGGATTTTATCATCTGTTTGTGCTTCTGTTGCTTCCTCATTTTGGCAGCCAATTACTTGAATTTTGAGCTCTTTGCCATGGTAGAACTCTGCTTCCAGGATGGAGAGAGCAATATCCCAAATTGTTGGGGTTTTTGCAGCTGCTAGGGCTCTTAGATGAGCGTCCTCTCTACAGCCCCCACATGCTCTGGCTCACTGGTCACACCACCCAAGGACCGTGAACTGGATCCAGGCAGGTGAAAGCAAGAGCTCTTAACCTCTGAATGGTCACTTGGTCCCCATACAATCTGCAGGCCAGGAGCTCTGAAGGAGTCACGTGGCAGCGGCTGCAGCCACCTTGCCTCCACCACTTCTGGCTTCGGGAGTAGCAGCTGTACCACGCTTTTCTGTCTCCCTCTGGACCAACCACATTCCACATTTGTCTTGGCCATTTATGGACTGAGAAGTCCCGAAACTGCTACATCTGCTAGTGATTTACTTTCGTGAAGCGGGCTCCAGCTGGCACTGGTTGGGACCACCCTGGGGCTAAAACCGCAGCTCAGGTGGGACTGCCCTCAGCTCTCAGTGTGCTGTGATAGACCCTTCCTGCCGGCCTGCCAGGCTTCCTTTAGTGGGTGCTTTGTTTTTCTGTCACTTTGTAGGTTCTGTAGCTCTAATGTTTGTTAAGAGTCATTTTTCTCACATACTGGAGGAGGTGGAAGCTGGAGCAGTTTGGAAGTGCTGTTTCCACTCCGCCATCTTGGCTCCACCTGAAAAAAAATTTTTTTAGCCCCAAATTAATGCAGTCATTATTTTTGAATGATCTTTGTAGTTCAAAAATCTATTGATACTTCAGTCAGTTTTTTAAAAGCCAGAAATATAAAAGATATCTCAAATGGGTTTTATTTCTATTTGAATTTATTGAATATTTCTGGAAAATATTTATTGGAAGTTACTTCTTGGGGCAGCTATGTGGTGCAGTGAATAGAGCACTGACCCTGGAGTCAGGAGGACCTGAGTTCAGATGCTTAACAGACACCTCAAACACTTAATACTTATTAGCTATGTGACCTTGGGCAAGTCACTTAACCCCAATTACCCTGCCTTCCTCCCTCCAAAAAGCAAAAAATAAGTTACTTCTATAAATTTCAGATTATTGCTGATGTCTTTCTTGACATCTTTATCTAAAGATAAAGTAAATTTTAAACAGGAAGTCATAATAGTGTCACAGATCATTCTGTGTTGTTTTCAGTTGTGTGATTACAAATTTTAACTGCTTACTTATGCCTTTCATTTTGTTTTGTATATTGAATGTTCTTGTATTTGCACCTGTAATGATGTCGACTTTAATTTTTTAAAAAGATGTTTCCTAAATATGCTAACTTTTGTAGCCATGTCATTATACTTGTATGCTTAGGTGAAAAGGATGGTCAGTGAAGAAGACAAGTAACTTTTCTCAGTTAATATAGATGAGTAACAATTCTACTACATGTTGGAAAGCTATCTCTTTTCTGTTTGTATTGGAAGTGTAACTTGTTTGCTGACTACCTCTTTGCATAAAATAGTAAATAATTGAAAGCTAGTGGGTCTTGATTTGATAAAGTTACTGATTTTGGCAGTATCATCTATTATACTTTTAAGTTGTAGCCTTCTTTTTGCAATCAAAACTTGTTTGTATATGCTGCAGGGTCCACACTGTAATTGTTTTCATTTTTTTAATGTGTGAAAACAGTGTCCCCAGATTTCTCAGTATTGATTTTGCTTCATTTGTGCAAATTCCGCAAGTGGACAAATTGATTTGATTTCCCTCAAAGTGTGAATTAGATTTAAAATATCTTTCCCTGTTGTGCATCCTATTAAGAGATAATGAAACTGGTATTTTCTCTTCTACTTTACCATCACACAGATATCTGATGAATACAATTAGGACTACTAGATTACCAAAAAAACAAAAACAAAAAAGACCCAAAACAAAGCATTTGTCTCATCTAATTGCTGTGTGTAAGTGTGACTTTTTTTAAAGTCATGATTCAACATTACTGGACATATTATGTATCTGATGAGACAATGTATTAGCAGAAACATTTGTCATTTCTTTTCTTTTTTTTTAAAATTAACTTTTGTTTATTTTTAGTTTATATCATCCATTTCCGTGAGATTTTGAGTTACAAATTTTCTCCCCATCTTTCCCCTACCCACCACCCCAAAACAGCTATCCCATGTTTACCCTCTCCCCCAATCTGCTCTCTCCTATATCCTCCCCCATCACCTCTCTGACTTTCCTGTAGGGCAAGATGGATCTCCTTAATTCCCAGTTACATGTAAATAATTAATAATAAAAAAACATATATATAGTTTATATATGTATATATAAACTATATATATATATATAAAATCAAATGTTAATATGTATATACATATATATATATATTAACATTTGATTTTAGAACTTTAAATTCTAGATTCTTTCCCTACCTCCCTCATCACCCATCCCCACTGGAAAGACAAGCAATTCAATACAGGCTGTACATGTGTAGTTATGTAGAACATCTCCACAATGGACATATTGTGAAAGACTGACTATATTTCCCTCCTTCCTATCCTGCCCTCCACTTGTTCTCTTCTCTACTTTCTCCCTGTCCCTTTACAGAAGTGTGTGCTTCTAACAACCCGCCTCCCTCCCCCAACCACGTTTGTCATTTCTAATCTCTTCCTGGAATCACCTCCAAACATACACTAAACAATTGCTTTTGTACCTGGAAAATTAACTTTTCTGAAATTTTATGAATTTCTTCATTTTTTGATTAGTTGGTAACATGTGATTTTTCAGTCACTCTTCTACTTTCTTATCTATTCACAAAAATAAATTAAAGTGTTGCGTATTTTCAAATTTTATTCTTTCCACTTAAAAACGTCAACAGGCTTATCAACACAAATTTCATATTTTGATTTTCAAGATAAAAAAGGATGAAAAGTTAAAATAAAAGTGATTTAAAGCTGTTATTTGTAAGAATAGTTCCACAAATTACACATTATGGCTGTGGATATTCATTATCTCCAAGAAATGAAAAACCAAATTTGTATCATAATTATATGTTCTCTATTCCATGCCCATAATAATACAAGTATATTGAACATCTTTGTGAATTATTTCAGATTGTGACCTATGAAATGATTTTTAATAATTTTCTGATTGCCCTACGTTAAATCTTGATGAATATTTAGAAAATTCCTCATTGACACATTTTTCATCTTTTTTTCTATCCAATGATCCACTGGGGCTTATATTATTTTAAAAAATGAAATATTTTCCCCCAAATTTCATTTTTATAGTCAATATATTTTAGGCATATAACTGTACTGTACCAGTGCAATTGATGCAAATGTGTATTCCTCCAAACAACTTTATTGTTTTTAACTGTAGTCAGATATAGGGGCATTCCTTGGAGCTAAACAATGCCATTTTTACTGAAATATATAGACTTTCGAAGATATGGCTACTTAACCATTTTATAAAAAATAATAGTTATCTTATAAAGTATTTACTTTTCTCTTGGTTAGTGAAGAGAACTGATATTAAATGACAAATGTTCATTTGCACATATTGTTTAAAGTTCAGTTGCGTATATCTGCTCATTTTATTTTAAAAATCACATATAAATTAACCTTTATAAAGAAAGATATTCTTCACAAATGACTTTCTCTTTTACCACTGTTGTACCAGCTACACTCTTATAGAAAATCTGTTGAACAAGTGTTGCCAAGAAGTTCATTTGAAAATCTATCAGATGGAAGAATAGTAAAATAAGCAAAGGATAAGTTTAAATACAAATCTTAATACTTAATATTAGTACTTCAATTAGAGGCAATAAAACATTTATTTCTATAGAATACTCGTTACAATTTCAAAATGGTTTGTGATGTGCATGCTTAGTACTTGTGGTTTTAAGATAGGCTAATATTTGTACTGAAAAAATGCAAACATTTATAATACCTTGATCACATGATTTATGCCTGGAGATTATTACATAGTAATAGAGAGATATGAGGGATCTACTATGTTGCTTTGTACAGAATGCAAAAGAAGGTGTGCACACACAACCAACTATCTCTTGAGAATTTATTTGTGTTTGGAAGTTGAGTTCTTGTGAAAGTTTGGAAACAATTTGAGAATACCTTGAGAAGCTGTTAATATGCTGTGCTTAGTCAGAATTTGCTGTAGTTGGTGCATGAACACCAAAGTTATTGTGCACATGATCATGACAGATTGATGCAAAAATAATGCATGTGCACAAACCCACATGTGCACATGATCGTGACAGATTGTTGCAAAAATAATGCATGCGCACACACACACGTGTGTATATAAAACATAACTGGACTATTATTATTAATTGATTAAGGTTCCTTTCAAGAATCTTTAGCATGAATTCTTTGGAGCAATATTGCAAACCCCTTAAGGGGTTTGAGAACCATTGAATAGGGACCACTTATCAATAGGTTTATTTCTTTTCTTTTTTCTGTTTTAGCTACTAGTTATATATTTGGTTTGATAGGTACCTTTATCTATTTTTTTCATTTATTTTTTGCAATTTTTATTTTTATATTTGCAATACTACAAAGTTTACATTTATATTATTTTGCATATTACCGAAAAGGAATTGTTCATTGAATACTTGATGGCATTCAATTTTAAATCCATCTTGTTCTCTTTTTCTCCCCTTTGAGAGTTCCTTTATAGTTAGTTTAATTTCACTGAGATTGGGTTATTTAATTTAAATGTACCATTTCCAGTGCTTATGTGGGTTTTTAATTTTTTTCAGTTTTATATATTTTTAGTTATGTACCCATTTCATTTATCTGTTCTTTCTCTCTCCTTTGTTGACTAAAGCACTTAACAATATAAAATTTTCCCAAAGACTACTTTGACTATATTGCAAAGGTCTTGGCATTTTATTTCACTAACCATTTCCTTTGATGAAATTATATGTTATTTTTATGATTTGTTCTGACATCTCCCTAGCCAAATTTAACATAATTCAATGACTCTCTGTTAGTTTCAGGATTAGATATAAAAACTTCTCTTTGGCTTTTAAAACTCTTTTTAACCTGGCCCTTTTCTACCTTTCTAGTCTTTTTTCACCTCACTTCTCTTTACCTTCTCTGTTGAACTAGTCACATCATTCTCTGTTTTTTTGTTTTTTGTTTTTTTTTTTTGGTACTGGATACTTCTCTCATGAAAGCACTTTCAGCTGACTGGCACTTTTGCTTGCAATATTCTCCTTTCCTATTTCTGTCTCCTAGCTTTTCTGGGTTTCTTCAACTCTCCACTAAAGTTCTACCTTCTGTGTTTCCCAGTCCTTCACTCTCCAACTATTTATTTTGTATATATTTTGTTTGTGCATGTTTGTGGTTGCATGTTTGCATGTTACCTTCCCCATTAAGTTAGAGCTCCTTGAAACCAAGGACAGTCTTTTGAATTTCTAGTATTCCTAGTGTTTAGCTGAATTCCAGGTGCACATTATAGTTTTTTTTCCCTTTTTTCTTTTTTTTTTAACAGATACTATTTGACTTTCTGACTTTAGGATGAAATTATTTCTTCTTCACTTAAGTTTAAAGATATTATAATAATATCCCTTCTTGATAATAAGTCTCTTCTGAGCTTCAATTCTAAATTTTATCATTTATCCACAGGACATCTTCAACTGGATGTCTCATAGACATCTCAAAACTCAACATGTCCAAAATGTAAGTCATTGTCTTCTGCTCTACACACTTCTTTTATGATCTCAATCATTCTTTCATCAGCAGTTGGCAATTTGGTTGGCAATTTTGGAATTCTCCTCTGCTCCTCCCTGCCCTTCACTTTTCATATCCATAATTCTTGTTAACTTTTTTCTCTCTCCAGCATTTATCTCCTTCTTTTTGCTCACATTAGTTTCCATTCCAATTCAGAACCTCTCACCTGGACTGCTATAATAACCTCCTAATTTGTTTTCAGTCTTCTAGCTGCTTCCTGTCTCATAAACAGTTACCAAAAAATTTTTCTTAAAGTATGGATCTGACCTTCCACTCCCAGATTGAAGAGTCTTTGGTAGATCTTTATTGCCCCTAGGGTGTAATACAAACTCAATTTGGCATTTAAAGCTTTCATATTCTGAATTTGACCTACCTTATTTCCCTTCAGATTCTCCATCTTCTAACTAAATTTGTCAATTTGCTGTCTTCTGGGAAGAGGTGGGGTTGGGGGTGATATTCAAATCGGTTCTACCAGTGCAATCTCTGGGTCTTAAGTATCTGGACAAATCATTATTTACTTAAGCAACTAAACGAAGATGTTCTGCTAAGACAAACTTCAAAAAGAAGTTTGGATTTTTGTATCAGGTCCGAAAAAACTCCCAACCACCCTCAAAACCAAAGGCAACCCCCACATGCTTCTTGGAGAGTTTCTTTCCTTATAAATGGTAGTTCATTTGAGATGCCCAGATCATTAGCTTTGGGGTGGGGGTAATTGCTTGTTAGCTGTTACTGATTGTGCTATATTAAAGTAAATTTCTGTCATACTGTGCTTACATTTCCCTAAATTTGGCATTTCGTGTCTTTGCATAGGCTGCTCAATATTCCTGCAATGCACTTAGTCCTTTCTTTTGTCTTTTAGGATAATTGACTTCCTTCAAGGTGCTATGCACCTTCCTTACTCAGGTGCTATGTCTTAATAAAGCATTTCTTGCCCCTTCCACCACCTAGTTTTTAGTGCTTTCTCACTCCTTAAATTGCTTTCTACTTAGCAATGCAAACAAAGTCGCTTTCCAATAGAATATAGGCCGTTTGATCTCAGGACTATTATTTTTATTGTCTTTGTATACACAGTATCCAGTGCATAGAATAGATACTTAATAAATGCTTGTTGAAATGAATTTAATTATCCTCTCCCTTTACAGTTAAATTTAATACACTAAATGACATACTTTGCTTTGAAAATGACACGCCAAAGTAGAGTAGTGAGCCTAGATTTTATAGTTTGAAATAAGAAATGCATTAAAAATGTGTTTTGTCCTCTGTATGTCTATTATCACACCTTGTCTTTTTTTTTTCTGACTTAAGAGAATTTGAATCCTGGCACAAGTCCTCCTCAGAGGCAACATCAGCAGCAAACCAAATGACCTTATTGGATTATTGTGATGAAAAAGTGATTTGTTGGCAAGAAATATTCTGTATAAAAGTCAGTTGTAGACATGGCATCATTATGATGTTAGTCAGGGCCTAGGTGGCAGTGGGGTGGAAGAAGTCAGTCTTTTGTGATCTTATCCACCTTGGATCCATGAAATTGGTTATTGCCCTACCTCCATGATGCTCTGTGTTGCTGCCTTTCCAGAAAGCCATTTTTTTCCTCAAAATTTTTAAAAAACTTTTTTTTGTCTAATTACATGTGAAAACCTTTTTTAACCTTTTTTTTTGAGTTTTGAGTTCCAAATTCTCCCCCACCTTCCTCACCTTTCTCCTGTCTGAGATGGTAAGCAATCTGATTTAAGTTACATGTGTGAAATCATGTAAAACTTTTCCATATTAGTCATTTTGTACAAGAAAACTTGAACTCCCCCCAAAAGAAGGTGAAAAATAGTATGCTTCAATTACATTCAGATGACATCAGTTTTTTCTCTGGAGGTGGACAGCATTTTTCATTATGAGTCCTTTGGGATTGTCTTGGATCATTATATTACTGAGAATCGCTAAGTCATTTACAGTATTTCATAATGTATTATTGCTGTTACTATGAACAGTATTATAGTTCTGCTCACTTCACTTTGGTTTTTTTTTTCTTTTTTTTGCATGGGGGAAGACAGGGCAATTGGGGTTGTGACTTGCCCACGGTCACATGGCTAGTAAGTGTTAAGTGTCTGAGGCTGGATTTGAACTCAAGTCCTCCTAACTCTAGGGCTGGTGCTCTATTTACTGCACCACCTAGCTGCCTCTGCTTACTTCATTTTGTATCAATTAGTGTGAGTCCATGTTTTCCTGAAATCTGTCTGCTCATCATTTTTTATAGCAGAATAATATTTTATTATAATCATAGACCACAACTTGTTCAGCCATTACACAGTTGATGGGCATCCCCTCAATTTCCAAGTCTCAGGCACCATAAAAAGAGCTACTTTAAATATTTTTGTACAAATAGGTCCTTTCTTCTTCTTCTTTTTTTTTCTTTTTGAGATACAGACTTAGTAGTAGTATTGCTGAATTAACGAGCATGCACAGTTTTATAGCCCTTTGGGCATAGTTCCAGTTTATTCTCCAGAATGGTTGGATCACTTCACAGTTCCACCAATGATGCATTAGTGTCCCAGTTTTCCCAGTCTCCTCCAGCACTTATCATTTTCCTTTTTTGTCCTGTTAGTCTATCTGATAGGTGTGAAGTGATACCTCAGAGTTGTTTTACTTTGCATTTCTCTAATCGTTCGTGATTTAGAGCACTTTTTTTCATGACTTATAGATAGCTTTGATTTCTTCACCTGAAAACTGCCTGTTCATAGCCTTTAACCATTTATCAATGGAGTGTTCTTTGTGTTCTTATAAATTTGACTCATTTAACATGTATTTGAGAAAAAAAAGCCTTTATCAAAGATACTACAAAAATTATTTCCCAATTTTCGGCTTTCCTTTTAATTTTGGTTGCATTAGTTTTGTTTATGCAAAACTTTTTTAATTTTATATAATAAAAATGATCCCTTTAAATTTTCATAATATTTTCTATATTTTGCTTGGTCTTAAATCCTTCCCTTATCCATAGATCTGATAGGTCAACTATTTCTTGCCCTCCTAATTTGCCTATGACAAAACCACATTTATGTGTAATTTATGTACTCATTTTGACTTTATCTTTGTATATGCTGTAAGATGCCATGCTATTTTCCTGTTTTTCTAGCAATTTTGTCAGATAATGAATTTTTATCCCCAAAGCTAAGATTTTTGTGTTTATCAAACTCTGGATTACTATGGTTATTTAATACTGTGTATTGTGTACATAATCTACTCCCATAATCCACTACTCTATTCTTTAACCAGTACTAGATTGTGGTGACAATTACCACTTTATAATGCATTTTGAGATCTGTTATGACTGGACCACCCGTCTTCAAATTTTTTTTCATTGATTTCCTTGATATTCTTGACTTTTGGTTCTTCCAGATGAATTTTGTTACTTTTTTTTCCTGGCTTTATAATTCCTTGGTTTTGTGATTGGTATATCACTGAATAAGTAAATTTAGGTAGAATTTTCATTTTTATTATATTGGCTTGGCCTGCCCATGAGCAAGTGATATTTTCCCAGTTATTTAGATCTGACTTTATTTGTGTAAGAAGTGTTTTGTAATTGTATTCATTTAATTCCTGAGTTTGTCTTGGCAGGTAGATTCTCATGTATTTTATATTGTCTACAGTTATTTTAAATAGAATTTCTCTTTCTATTTCTTGCTGTTAGACTTTGTTGGCAATGTATAAGAGTGTTGATGATTTATGTGGGTTTTTCTTGTGTGCTTGGTAAGGGAATTTGAAGATCTTCCCTGCCTGTTAATGGGCCTCAAGTGGAACCCAAGAGGAGGGGCTTGATTGGGGGGAGGCTTGTTTTTCAGGAAGGCCCACACCTTTTGTTACTTTGTAATTAGGCAGCGAGTCACAAAAGTTTTTTCTGACTCTGAAGAAGGGTATATATACTCTGAGGTGAGGTGTCGTTTTGGGGCTCACCTATGGGAAGAGTTTATGTAATTTGTCCAGATGAGACTGGGTAGCCATTGAGCCCCGCCCCAGCTTTGAAAACCCAGATGTTGGTGCTTCCCTCTCTTGTAACTAATTCTGTATGTACCTAATGGTCAGACAGGTATAGGCCCTGTCTGGTGATCTTTTGAATTGTGTTATTTTCTCTGTCTCTATTTTTTGTCTGCTTGTGATTTCTGTTTGTATTTTCTGAAGTTCAGGGTACTGAGTTTTCCCCCTCAACTAAGTGAATGATATATACATAAATACACACACACACACACACACATTTAATTAGAGATTTTTGGCCCCTTTAAAGTTGCTTTACTTTAGTAAAGCAGATCAAAGAACCTGTGCTAGCAGCCATCCCGGGTATGCTAGGGTGCTTGCTGTAAGAGTCGTGCAACTTTGCTAAAGTTGTTAATTATTTCAAGTACTTTTTAAATTAATTCTCTAAATTTACCACCATATCATCTGCAAAGAGTGATAGTTTTGTTTCCTTATTTTTATGCTTATTTTAATTTCTTCAATTTTTCTTTCTTCTCTCATTGATATAGTATATATTTCTAATACCATTTTGAATAATAGTGGTAATAATAGACTTCCTTGCTTCACCCCTGTTTGTATTGGGAAGGCTTCTCTTTTACCCTCATTACACACGATGCTTGCTTCTGATTTTAAATTAATGCTACTAATACTACTTATCATTTTAAAGTAAGCTTCACTTATTTCAATATCCTCTAGTGTTACATTTTGTCAAAGACTTTTTCTGCATCTCTTTAGATAATTAGATGATTTCTACTGTTTTTTTTTATTGATATAGTCAATTATGCTGCTAGTTTTCCTAGTATTGACACTACATTCCTAGTATGAGTCCCACCTGGTCATAATGATTCATCCTTGTGATGGATATATTGCTGTAATCTCCTTGCTAGTATTTTATTTAAAATTTTTGCATCAATATTCCTTAGGGAAATTGGTCTATAGTTTTCTTTTTCTGTTTTCACTCTTTCTGATTTCTTTCCTGAGACTTCCAACTCAACTAAGACCTTGGAAATGAATGCTGGCACTTCATGTCAGCTTTCACTGGTGCTGGGACCAAAGAAGTATCCAAGTGTTCTCAATTTTACCCCACTCCTTTTGAGCATTCTTGGTTGTTTTTCCTTACAAAAGTATTGGACATTATTTAATTTGAAAATTGAAGGGGATTTCCAGGGTCTGCATGACCAACCCATGCATGAAATGAATCCCAACATAATATATCTCACCAGTGGCCCTCTATTTAAAGATGTCCGAGAAGAAACAACTTGTTATCTTTTCAGGCAAGCCATTCCACTTTTGGACAGATGTTATTATTAGAAAATTTTTTTTTACCTCAACCCTAAATTTACCTTTTAAAAACTCAGTTGCTACTGGTTTTTATCTTAGTTCAAGCAAAACAAGTCTAATTCCTCTTCCACGTGATTGCTCTTCAAATACTTGAACGCTACTATTCCACTGCCCATCCTCTTCTTCTCTGGACTAATTATGCCTGATTCTTTTCACTAATCATTAGATGATGTAGACTTAAAGACCATTGATGGATCACCTCTTATTTACATTTTCCAGCTTATCAATATCTCTTTAAATGGTAGCACATAGAACTTAACATAATTCTGACATATTACATTGGTACTACCACTTTCTAGTTGCTGATTGCTATGATTTTTAATGTGATCCAAGATGACATTAGCTTTTTTGGTTGCTATTGCTAACTCATTGACCTGCAGTCCACTAAAATAAAAATTTTTCCAGAATAATTTTTGCTTATATATGCCTTCCCTTACTTTAAACTTATAAAGTTTTTCTTTTTTTATGTACAAGTATAAGACTTCACATTTATCCCTACTGAATTTCATCTTTATTGAGTTGGCTGAATAGTCTAGCCCAGAGATCAGCAAACTCTAGGCCCTCTGGACAAATCTAGGCCATTTCTTTTCTTTTCTTTTTTTTTTTTTAGATAAACGTTAGAGTTAAGAATCATTTTTACTTTTGTAATAATGTTTATTATATTTAAAATACAAAAGTCATTCTTAGCTTAACAGGCCATGTAAAAATAGGTAGTAGGCCAAATCTGTGCCTCTTCTTTGCCTGCCCCCTGGTTCCAGCTAGTTAAGGTCTGTTTGGAACCCAGTTCTGCAGTCTAATGTTTTAGCTCTTACTCCCAGTTTTGCATCATTTATAGAGTTGGTGAATGTGTTCTCAAGGCCTTTATCTAAGACATTGACAAAAATATTAAAAAGCACAAATGTAAGCACCTATCTCTTTGGCTTTCCACTGGAGGCCTCCTGGAAAGACTTTGATTGATAGGAAAATCTTACCACTAACAATTACTCTTTTGAGTGGTTATGTAGTCAGTTCTGAATCCATATAATGATATTATCTTTTAGTATGTATCTCTCCATCCTCTCAAGAATAGTATGAGGTATTTTCTCAAAAGCTAAAGTAGATAAGCTACTTCATCTACCAGTTGAGTAATCTTATCAGAAAAAGAAATGAAGTTATTTTGGCATGGCTTGCTCTTAAAGCCATATTGGCTCTTTGTAATCATTACTTTCCTTTCTAAATGTTTGTCAACTATCTCACTAATGATTATGACAGAGTTTTTTCCAGGAATAAAAGTCATGCTCACTGGTCTATAGTTTGTAGATTCTGTTTTCTTTGTTTTTAAAAATTCAAAACATTTGCCTTTTGTTAATCTCTCCTGTTTTCCATGATATTTTGATATCACAGAGAATTAGAAATTACATCTGCCAATTCTTTCAAGTTTTGAATATATAGCTCCCTTGGGTCAGGTGACCTGTATTTACCAAGGCTAGCTAGGTGCTTTCTTTTATCTCCCTGCATATTTTGATTATCAACCCTGTTAGTAATTTTTGTTCTGTCATTTCAAGTGTAAAGATTATTCTCCCTTGTCAAGAAAACAGAAAATAAATAAGTACTGAGCAATTCTGTCTTCTCTCTGTTGTCAGTTATCATTGTCTTATCTACCGAAAACAAAGACTGATGCCCTTTTTCTCCTGCTATCAGTAAAAAAACCACTTTTGTTTTTCTTAGCTTCTCTTAAGAGCTTCAGTTTATTCTGAGTTGGAGCATTCCTGACAGTATTTTTACAGGACTGTTTTCTTGTTCTTATCTGGACTTGCTTCAAACTTCCATAGACTTCTTTTAAGAACCTAAGCTGATCAGAGTTCCCTGTGCATCCTGATTTCTTCATACCAATCCTATTTTTTTCTCATTGGAATTGCTTCCCTTTGTGCCTTTAGACATTATTCTTGAGTATCTCCCATCTCTCTTGCAACTTTCCCTGAAGCATTTTATTCCATGAGATCTTTTAAATATTAAAGTTTTTTTTCATTCAGCAGAAATCCTCTTTCTCCTCCACCCCATGCCCTTGCCCTCAGTTAAAAATGAAAGAAAAACAAAACCCACTGCAAACAAGTGTAGTCAAGCACAACAACTGTGTTGCCCGTGTCATTCAGTTTTGCATTTCTGAATTCTTCATCTCTTTATCAGAGGTGAGGTCACTAGCTTGATTAATCTTTAGTCCTCTAGAATCTTGGTTGATCATTACACTGACCATAATTTCTAATTCTTGCAAAGTTCTTGGTCTTTATCACATTGTTATTGTATAGATTTTCCTACTCCTCCACCTCCTCCTCCTCCTTCTTCTTCCTACACTTTGCATCAGTCCATGCAAGTCTTTCTAGGTTTTTCTGAAACCATGCTCTTCGTCATTTCTTACAGTGTTCCATCATATTTATAAAGCAAACTTGTTCGGCTTTTTCTCAACTTTTGATCATCTCCTCAAATTCCCATTCTTTGCCCCTGAAAAGAGCTATAACTATTTTTTATATCATTAGTTAGTTCGTTTTGATTAGAAGGATCGATTCCTTCCTTAGTCTATCATCCCTCTGATTCCCCCTTCTTCCATCTACCTTCTCTCTTTTTCCTTTAATTCCCAATTCAATGCAATGCATTTCTGGGCCCAACTTTGTCTGTGTATACACACATATATTTATGTATATGTGTGTCTCTGTGTGTATGTATTCTTAACTTCTTTGACCAAGTTCAGATGAAAGTGAAGTTTCTTCCTCTTTGTTGGTATGGAGGTCTATTTGTGTTCCCTGATTATATGACATAATTTTCTTTGACTCTCCTTTCTCTTCCCCCTCAACGTGTTTTTCCCATCTCTTTCCATTCTCCTCATCAGGTCATCAAGATGCTACCACTTCAAGGTCTTGTCTAATTAGACTTCCTCTTTGATCCCTAATGATGATTAGGGTTCATAGTAGACATGGATATCATTTCCCCTTATTAGAATATAAGCAGTTTATCATTATTAAGTCCTTTATCATTGTTTCTTTGTTTTTACCTTTTTATATTTGTTATGAATACTTGAAAGTCCTCTATCTCACTAAAGGTCCCGGATTATCCTACAGGATTATGTTCAGTTTCATGTGATATATTTTCTCGTTTTTCTTTTCCCTTCTGGAATATGATATTCCAAGTTTTCCATTCCTTTAATACTGGGGACTGCTAAATCATATGTGATTTTGACTGTGTCTCTTTGGTACTTGAATTCTTTCTTTGGATATTTACAGTATTTTTTCTTTGATCTGGAAACTCTGGACTTTGGTTATAGTGTTTCTAGAAGATTTCATTTATTTATTTTTTTTTTAAGGAAGGGACCAGTGGATTCTCACTAGTTCCATTTTACCTTCTAATTATAAGAAATATGGATAGTTTTCTTTCAAGATTTCTTGAAATATATCTAGGCTTTTTATTGTTGTTGTTCGTAGTCTTCAGGTAGTCTGATTTTTCTTAAATTTTTCCTCTTTGATTTATTTTTCAGGTCAGTTGTGTTTGCTGTGAGGTACCTAACATATGCTATTTTTCTCAGACTTTTGTTTTAACATGTAATATAATATTTAATATTGTCTTGTGGAGTCATTGGCTTCTATTTAGTTCACTCTGATTTTCAGGGAGTTCATTCCTTGCCTTTTCAATTCTTCTTTCCATGCATCTGACTTCTTTTCCAATTGTTTTCCTCTACCACTCTCATTTTTTCTGCTATAAGTACTTATTACAATTAAATATCACTATCATTTAATTGACAAAAGCATTCTTTATATCTTTTTTTTAAATGCTTGTTTTATCTCTTACAGTAATTCTAGTTGAATACATGCCCAAACTGTGTATTTCTTTGAGGTTTTACTCGTAGATGATTTGGAATCATTCTTTTCTCTTGGTTTTGTGTATTGAATGTCCCTGTCACCATAATAGCTTTTTATGGAATTTTTTTCCCTCATTCTTATAGTGTGATTACTTCCTGACTTTATACTCTGTACACTCTGGAGGAAAGATTTGAGTTAATTCTGTTTCTGCTTTATTGGGCTGTTGAGTGTTTTATTCTTGGATCTCAAGGATAACTCAGGCTAGATACCTGTAGGGTTTCAGTGCCCCAATGTACTCTGATCTAGAGCAGAGTCTGATTATTGCACATTCCCCTCCGCACTCCTCAACCTTGTCTGAAGTTTACAAGTTCCATATCTGAGTTTGAGTCTGAGCAACATTAGACTACTGATGGGCTTAGCTACTCTCACCCATCTGAGAAGCTCTGGTGGTTCAATGACAGAACAACAGGCTTCTTTTTCATTTGAAATTCCCACCTTGCTTATTCCTTTCTAGGCTTCAGATTGGGATAGAATTTGAACCTGAGAATCTACTTTACTTCTGGGGTCAGAGTCACACTGCTGCTCTTTGCTCCTGAACTTGTTCTTCTCAGCTTAGGACCTGCAGCTGCTCCCTACCATGGAACGTAACCTCCTAGCAAAAGTTCTGTTCTGCACTCTACCCTGCATCTGTAACCATCAGTGGGAGAATAAAAGACAAAGCTTCCGGTTTGCACCCTGTGGTTTCCTCATGTTGTCTGAGACCCCATTTTTCTCTGAGACACAGCCACCATCAGAGTGTCCAGTGGGCAGCCATTCCTGGTGATAACTTGTCTACAATATCTGTAAATCTCTCTATCTCCTTATGTTAACCTAGGCAGTTGTGCCTTTTTCTTGCATTTTCTCATCAGGATTTGGTTGGTGCATTTTCTAGATCTGTTTGGAGGAATATTTTGGAGATGAGTTCACTGTACTGCTTTCTAATACTTTGTTCTTGGCTTCTTCTCTGCTCTGTAAAAATAAGTAACCCGTCTTTCCTCAGAATTTTAAAAAAATTTGTTTTCCTAATGATAAATGCTGGAGAAGATGTGGGAAAATTGGAACACTAATGCATTGTTGGTGGAGTTGTGAACTGATCCAGCCATTCTGGAGAGCAATTTAGAACTATGCTCAAAGGGCTATAAAATATGCATACCCTTTGACCCATCAATACCACTTCTAGGACTGTATCCCAAAGAGATCATGCAAGTGGGAGGACCTGTATGTACAAAAACATTTCTAGCAGCCCTTTTTGTGGTGGCCAAGAACTGGAAATTGAGGGGATGCCTATCATTTGGGGGAGGGCTGAATAAGTTGTGGTATATGAATGTAATGGAATACTATTATGAATGTATAAGAAATGAGGAGCAGATGGATTTCATAATAACCTGGAGAGACTTATGCTGAGTGAGAGGAGCAAAACCATTGTATACAAGAGAACATTGTACACAATTCCAAACACATTGTTATCTGTGATGACTGACTTTGATAGATGGGGCTCTTCTCAGCAATACAAGGTATAAGACAACTCCAAAGACTCATGATGGAAAAGGCTTTCCACATCCAGAGAAAGAATTACAGAGTCTGAATGCAGATTGAAGCAAACTACTTGTCTCCCTCTTTTTCATTTTGTTTTGCTTTGTTTCTTCTTTCTCGTTCATTGGTTATAATTCTTCTTTACAACTTGACTAATGTTTAATGTGAAGGTGTTTGGTGTTTGTAGCACCTATATTGAATTGCATGCTGCCGTGGTGGGGTCAGGGGGGAGGAGATGGAGGGGAAGAAAATTTGGAACTCAAAAGCTTGTGGAACTGAATGTTGTAAACTAAAAGTAAATAAATTTAAAAAATTTATTATCCTAAAATCTAGGTTTCATGCCATAGTATGCCAGATGTCCAATTCTGTATCAACAACTGGGATAAAGTCAAGCCCTTAATTCTACCAAGTGTTCTCATCATTGCCACTCTAGCTACCAATTCATTCCTGTTAGTAAGAATAAGATCCAGAATAGAATTGCCCCCCTGTTGGTTCCTTCCTCTCTTGAAGAATGAAATTATCACGTAAGCAAATTAAGAAGTTACTAGTTATTGTACTTTTGGCAGAGAGAAAACTTTAGCAGATGTTTATATAATTAAATTTTTCCATCACTGCTACACTGGCCTCTGTGCCATTCCTGTGATTCATTTCCCAAAATCCTCATCTGTTTCCTTTTTTTCCTTTTCTGTAGTATAATCAAATGGCAAAAATAATTTGTTTCATCATCTTTTGACCTTCATTGAAATATTCTCTGCTATGCTTCTTCCTTCTCGGATCTTGGATTTCCTTACATGACTGTATCTTCTCAATATGCAATACTAACCTTTTAACCTTCCTATTTCTTTTGAAGAAAGACCACTTGTGGGTTTCATCCCACTAAGATTCAGTGATACTTGTGAAGTCAAATTTTGCCTTACTTCATTAGAATCTCCAGTTTTTGTTTGTTACCTAAATATTGGGCATTTATGTATAGAGACTTGAGGACATAGGGATTAGTTTCTTTATTAGATTTTTGTTTTCTGTGAATTTCTGGATGTTCTAGCTGTTATTATTAGTATTCCTTCTTGGTGTTTGCTTTCTACTGTTTATAACTTGGGAGTATATACATAAGCCATCTTCTACTTCCCCCATCTCTTTTGAGTTTTTGATAACTTTTTCAAAATATTGGAAGATACAGTCTTACCAATTTTTATTAAAGGTACTCTGTCTCTGGCCAACAGTCTATGACAGCGGTTCTTAACCTGTGGATCGTGACCCCTTTGGGGGTCGAATGACCCTTTCACAGGGGTCACCTAAGATCATCGGAAAATACATATTTCTGATGGTCTTAGGAACTGAGACACCACTCCTCTATCTGTCTCCATGCGGGTCCGCCCACATGCAGATACACCCACATACAAGTATTAAAGGATCACGGCATTAGGAAGGTTGAGAACCACTGGTCTATGAAGTCTGCTTTGTGATTTATGAAGCAAAAAGTCAAGCCCATTTTCACATGCTACTTTCTTAGCCTGTTGTTTACTTCCACAATTAATTTTTCTCTTTTGTATTTCTTACTTTCATTGGGAAAAAATGAGAAATAGGGGCGGCTAGGTGGCGCAGTGAGTATAGCACCGGCCCTGGAGTCAGGATGACCTGAGTTCAAATCCGGCCTCAAACACTTGACATACTAACTAGCCATGTGACTTTGGGCAAGTCATTTAACCCCAATTGCCATCCAAAAAGCAAAAAAGAAAAAAGAAAAGAAACCTGTATCCATATGCTCTTTAAATTTTTGCTCAAGACTTCATAATTGTTGTAATACTTTTTAGGTTACTTCTACAAGGGTCATTTATTCATGTGTGAATTATCAGAAATGGGTGATTATCACTTATTTTAACAAATTTTCTGAGCTTGTTGATTATGTCTTGTATATATTCATGCTCCATGAGAAGACACTGTTATCAGGTTGAGGAATAGCTGCTTAAGTACAATGAAATCACTGTCTTCTCATCTTTTTTGACCTTCACTTATTTGATTTCTGCTAGTGAGATCGGGGTTTTATGTAATCTGAATAAAATATCAATATCTGTCCTGTGATATTTAAATAGTTTAAAAGAGGTGCT
Organism: Pseudochirops cupreus; assembly: GCA_028627135.1. Lineage (NCBI taxonomy): Eukaryota > Metazoa > Chordata > Mammalia > Diprotodontia > Pseudocheiridae > Pseudochirops > Pseudochirops cupreus. The sequence goes on along the minus strand of CM053583.1, from coordinate 254,931,680 downwards.
TTCATTCATTTTTATATTCTCTTTTCAAGAGGATTGAAACATCTGTTCCCTATAATAGAAATAGTATTTGTTTTAGAAATTTTTAATATTTTGGCTATGGCCAAAACTTGTTCCACTGGTTATCCATGTTACCATTGATTTGGTTAGTTGGTTAGTTGTGGTCTTTTGTTTTGGAAGAGGACAAAAGTGACACCACTGTGTTGGAGTCAAGGTACATTGTGTCTGACTGTGTCTGATCAGACCAGTACAAACTCAGAAGCCTCTACCACAGGTCAAACACAAATAGGCCATGTGAACATTTGGAGTGGAGATGTCTTTACATTTGTGCATTTCCCCTTTTTTTTTGAGCTACTGAAATTCTGCTTTGCTCATAGAGTACAGCACTTTCTTTGATGAGGGCATGCTGTACTGGGCAACCCTGTGCTACTGTCTCCCATGTCATGTGATTGATTTCAAAGTTCTTCAGAGAGACCTTGAGAGTATCCTTATATAACTTCTTCTAACTACCATGTGAGTACCTGCCATGTATGAGTTCTCTGTAAAATAATCTTTTAAGCATTTGAACAACATGGTCAGTTCATCAGAGTTGTTCTCTCTGCAGTAGAGTTTGAATGCTTGAGAGTTTAGCTAAAGAAAGGATCTTAGTGTCCTGTAGCTTATCTTGCCAGGTGATCTTCAAAGTCTTCTTAAGACAATTCAAATGGAAACAATTCACTTTTCTGGCATGGTGCTGGTATGTTGTTGTGAAACCAAGCACAAGCAGCTTTTCAGAGAACTGCTGCTATGAATAGCTTTAAGGTTCTGATCACATAGTATAGTGAACTCTATTTATTCAGCAATAAACTAAAGCAAAACATTCACAGAAATCAAAGTAAAATGTTCACAGTGATATAACAACTCATTACTAAAGTGGCCACATAGTTTTAAACAAAAGCTATCATTCAGGATACAAGGTACAAAGGTCTCCCACCCCTAAGTCATATTGTCTTAATCTCGTTAGTCAGAAAATCTTCTTTCATCTCGATTGGAGACTAGCTTCCAATCATCCTTAACTCAAATCATCCTTAAGGGGTACAAGGTTCAAAGTACAAAGTTCTCCTACTCCTAGGTCACAGTAAATCATGATCTTTTCAGTCAGCACTAAGTATGCAAGGAAAGGTCCTTTCATCTTGGCTCAAGGCTGGCTCCCAAATTCCATGGTTCTTCTTCCATGCTCCCAACTCCTGCCTGAATTCACCCAACCATCAACTCAATTCCCAGGTAGGCAGCTCTCAACTCCTCATCTACTTCCCATTCCATATTGAAGCTCACAGTGACTGGTCCACCTCAAGTCCTTAGCAATTTCTATTTCTGGGAAGATAAAGCTTAACAGAGCCACAGCAACATTCATGCACACTACTGGCACTATCATCTCAATGTACTTTCTGCCTGTGAAATCAACACAAGTCAACAGACAGGATGTTTCTTTCTGACAAAGTAACACAATTTAACAGATAGAATGTTTTTGTCAACACAAATCAACACAGACAGAACAGACAAACGGAGTGGTAACAAACACAAATCAACACAGACAGAACAGACAAAGTGCCAGACACCACAAGTATTCTCCTTCTCAGTTCTGCTCTGTTCCAGTTTATGCTCCTGCTTTTATATGGTGGTTCTCCTTCCTGTTATACCCTTCCTGCTATGTCAGCAGGTTCCTCCCACCTTCAAATCACAGGCAGGGCTCAAAGGCAATTGAAGAACTGAAACAAGGTGCTAAGTACTCCTATGCTTACCATTACAATTATCCATGTTTCATAGGTCAGCACAACAGCTCTGTAGACCTTCAGTTTTGTAGTCAGACCTCTTCTGTCCCACCCTTTCTTTTGGAGCTTCGCAAACACTAAGCTAGCACTGGCAGTGCATGTGTCAACCTCATCATCTTTGTGTTCATTACTGGAAAGTATACTGCCAAGATAAGTGAATTTATCCACAAAATTGAAAACTAGTACATTTGTTGTAACAAGTGGTTCCATGTATGAAGGGTGTGGTCCTTCGCTGGTGGAGAAACTGTGGTTGCTTGGTGTTTATTGTTGGGTCAAAATTCCCTCCAAAAGCAGGAGGGAATTAATCCATACTTTGTTGCATTTTGGCTTCAGAGGGTTCATTGAGTGCACAATCATCTGCAAACAAAAATTCATATACCACCCCTCCCACTTTAGTCTTGGCTTGTAGCCTTTTCAAATTAAATAATGTACCATCATTGTGGTAGCTGACCTTGATGCTGTGTTTGTTCTTATTGAAGGTATCTGATAACATTGCTGAAAATATCATGCTAAAAAGCACAGGCGCGAGTACACAGCCATGTCTTTACTTCATTCATGACTGGGAAAGCTCGAGAGCATCGTCCATTAGCCAGAACATGGGCAAGCATGCTGTCGTGAAATTGGCGTACAATAGTGATGGACTTCTCTGAGTAACCAGATTTTGACATAATTTTCCTCAAGCCCTTGCAACTCTATCAAAGGTTGTGTCAGATTGATGAACATTGTGTACAAACCTCTGTTCTGCTCTTGTCATTTCTCCTGGAGTTGTTGGGCAGCAAACACCATTTCAACCCTTCCTTGGCCCTTTTAGAAGCCATGCTGGCTCTCAAGTAGATGACCAACTTCCAAGTGAAAGCCTGTTAAGGAGGAATCTGGCAAGAAATTTGCCTAAGAGCTAGACCACTCTGTGATTGTCACAGGACACTTCTTTTACTGACAGTGGAAGTGTCCTTGACCTCCTGTGGTATAACTTCCTGATGCCATATAACCTTGAAAATTTATTCAGCTTTTGTACAAACAGTGGACCCTCACCTTGTAAATCTCAGCAAGACCAGAATCAGCAGGTGCTTCGCTGCAAGAGAGAACTCTAAGGGCATTCAAAGCCTCTTCTTCAGTTGGAAATTTGTCTAGAAAAGGATTGATTTAAACCTGAGGTAGACAGTCAATGATTTCAGCATTGATTGATGGTGGTCTGTTGGGAATACTATAGAATGTTCAGCCCATCTCCCCAGTATCATGTTCTTATCAGAAATCAATATAGCTTGATCAGCACTGAGTAGTTGAGATATACCATAGTCTTTGGCCTGAAAATAGCAATCAGGGCATCATAAAAGTGCTTTGGATTGTTACTATCAGCATAAAACTGAGTCAAGAATCCTGCATCTAACTTTGCTTGCATTTTACTTTTCATGGAGTTAAATGCTACCTTCTTAGAGATGGATAAATTATCCTTCTGGAGTTCTTGTCTTTCATTAAACAGCTTCTGAATTTTCCCATCATTTTCATAAAACCAATATTAATGTGAATATTCTGGCCCAGATGAGTAAACATAGTGCTGCACACCTAAACTCTGAAAGCTAGCCACTACTTTTCTGTTCCCACTGTTGCCAGTTGTGTGTTGGTTCAGCTTTCTCTCCAAATTAGCAACACACTGTTCACACTCAGAGAAGCACTCTCAGCTGTTGACATTAAGGCTTCTGGTAGTAGTCTTGCCTTGGAGCCATTGCTTTTATTGAATGTGAATATTTAGAGAGGAAAAGTCTGTGATAGTCCAGCACTCTGCAGCCACCCATTGCCTTTGTCACTCTCACATCTTGTCTCTTCTCCTTAAAATGACATAATCTGTTAAATGCTAATGTTTATTGCCAGGATGCTTCCACAAAGTTTTATTATGTTTAGGTAAATGGAAGACAAGTGTTGATGAGAATGGCATGAGATGCAAGACGCACTAGTCAGTAGTAAGTGACCACTGCTGTTGCTGTTTCCAACTCCATTCCTCCCAAGGACTCCTTGCCACTTCTGATAGTCAGTGCTCACTCTAGCATTAAAGTCACCCAGAATTTAAACTTGTCCTCTTACGGCAAATTGATGATGAGGGTCTACATGTTTTCATAAAATTTTCTTTGACCTCATCAGGATTTGTTGTGGTGGCAGCTTATGTACTGATGATGGCTGGGAGCCTCTTTCCTGCAAGTGACAATACATTGTCATGAATCTGTTGTTCACTCCTTTTGGGAAACATACAAGCTCGTTGATGAGATTCGTTTGGTTGTGAAAACCATGCCAACTTCACAGCATTCCCCTTCACTGCAGCCACTCCAGAAAAACATGTATCCAGCTCCAACCTGGGTAAGCTGGTCTTCATTTGCCATCCTTATTTCACTCATGCCTGCTGTTTGGATATGATACCTGCTGAGTTCTCTCACAACAAGATCTGTTCGTCTTGGGATTTTGTGTTGTCCATAAGCATGTGCACATTCTGTGTACTGATGGTGAGTGGAATCATCTTTGCAAAAGTTTTTGTATTTTTGTGTGTGTGTGTTTTGACCATAGCAGGTAGGATCTCCACTAGCTGTGGTAAGCAAACCAGGGCTGGGGGAAGGAGACAATTTTTAAGACACCTTTTCTAGTCCCTTCCTTATACCAGTAGGTGAGCTGTGCCATCTTTAAAAATGGCTGCTCAGACACCCAGTAGGCTTCCAAATCCCACTGCTGCTTCCAGGAAGCCAACATCTTTTGGCCTGGGCCTCCTGTGTGCAGAGGTGTGACTACAGTTCCCAATGTATCATCACCTACTGCTTTGTTGCTTGCATGTTGCCAAAGGACTTGAGATAGGCAAAAATGGTAAAATGGTATCAGTGATGTCTTTTAATTGATTCTTGCATATGTTGGATTTAAATCAGACAGAATTGCATGCGGTTGTTAGCCTCACTCTCTCTTCCTGAGTCATCAAAATCCTTTGATAAGACAAAGTGAAGATGACTGGTGATGGCTTGGGATGCAGTGGATGACCTTCAATGTTTAACAAAACTCTAAATGTTTCACAGTGCCCACTTCAGCCACCTTCATGGGCATTGGAACAAATTGTTTTCATCCACCTATTCTACCAGGAGAAGTCTTTATATGCTTGGGGTAGATATCCCCCTAATTCACCAAAGGTTTCAAGACCTCTCAGTGACCCTCATCCTGGTTTAGCCCACATGCTTAAATGGTTTGCTGGGGTGTAACTGCTGTGTGTACTGTAGCTTCCTGGAGCTACAGATCAGATTTTGGTGAATCAGGTGGAAATCAAAGGTGGAAAGGAGACCTGACACCAGAGGTACTCCTCTTCCCTGAACATACCATATACCCCTGCCATTGCTACTTTCTAAGCTGGACCTTGATGACTGCTAGTAGTGTACAAAACTTTTCTATTTTTCTGACATCTGATAGAGATTTTGCTCTTTTGGAATCATCTTCAAGTCTTCAGAATTGTCTTAACACCATGATGAAGCAGTTGGAGTTAGACATGCACTTTGTAATTTTAGATGAATTGACTTTATTTTATATGTGTCCAACTCTTATAACTACCAAGAGAATGATTTGTGCTGCTTAAGTATTATTTTCATAATCAGAGTCTAGATACTAGGGAGTTGAGACATGGAAGGAGTTGCTCTTGGGAGCTACAATTCCCTCCCCTTTTTTTCCTCAGCTTTATTATACATTAACCTCTTCACATTCTATAATCCTGTCAAACTGGTATTTCTGTTTCTTATGCAATACATGGAACTCTATATCCTATCCCTGTGCCATTGAATTGGCTACCCACCCATGTTTGGAATGTGCTCTCTTCTCATCTCTACCTCATGATCTCTTCTTTTAGCAGACTAGAGGAATGAGCAAACAAAAGAAATAAAAGAATCACTTCACCAAAAGCTATTATTATGACAACGATGTTCAAGACCTAAATCCAGAAGAAAATCGGCAGGAAAATTATGCTGAGACAAAGTTAGAAATGGCCTATATACATTTGTCCTAGGTCTTTCCCTTATAGGTTTCCCTTATGGCAAATTATTTGGAGAAAAGAATAGTGTTTTTACAGGACAGTTTTCCAAGGTTCCCCAGCAATTCTGCTAATGAAGCAGATTGTACAACAGAGAGTCAGATTTGGAAAATTGCAAAATAATCACCTTAATAGAATGCCCTCCACAATTTAGTCCCCAGTCCTTTAAAAAAATTCTTTAAATTAAAAGATTATTCTGTCCTATTTCATAAAGGTTAAATGCTAGGATAGATAGAAAACATGGATATTAAATATAATATTCCCCTTTGGTGTCATAGGAAAATTTAATTTTGAGGGAAAAGACAATACAAAAATCTATAATCTTCGGCAATTTGACTTTTCTAAGATTTAGGGGCTAATGGATGAATAAATATGGAGATTTTTGGCTACTCCCAAAGTACTGGGGAAACTTAATAATAATGTTTCTGCTGTAACACTGAGACAAAGAGAGAAATCTTTGTTCTTTATGGAAGCTTGCATGATAATGACGTTCTTCCTCTTCCTTCCCCCACAGTCACATCCCTCATCAGTTCTCATGGTACAGCTACCTAAATGTCTTTTCCATCATGTTTGGAGAGAGCTGGAGTGCTCATGAGAGCACTATCCCTTCTTTGGCAAGACTTCTTTATTTTATGTCATTTTCACTTCCTGGTACAATCAAATACTCAGCAACTGTGGAAAGCTATAGCAAACAACATTCTCACTCCATAGCTTTGATTGCAAATCAGCACCACAAACTTAAGAAAGTCCTTGAAATGGGATAAACGGAGAAAACATTACCAGAATCTTTCTGTAGATTTTTCAGCCCTCTGATTATGTATGCTAAATTCCATTATCTGTGTAAATAACTTTTTTATTTTCATCTCTTCTACCCCCATCCCCCCAATCTCCTGCATGATAAATAGTAAGATTACTGCTCTTCATGCGCCAACACCTGGGAATAATCAAGCAAAAATAACAGAGAGAGACTGCGGAACATCTGTTGTAGACATTAACTTTACATGGTTTGACAGACTGCCACTACCAGCTGTTAGATTTAGGTGCCTTTTTTTCTACTAGAAGTGACTGCTTTCCTGCTTTCCTGCTTTCCTCCCTTTGGCTTCAGTAGGTTACATGAGGGGTCCTATAGAGATTGTACAAAAGCACTTTTGACAATGATTACTGAAATTGACTGACTTTCTATTATGATACTATGAGTTTGTTCTTTTAAACTGAAGTTTGGACCTGAATTTGACACACCCATCCACACACAATTTCTTATACAACCATCCTAAGAAAATCCTTCTCCCTTCTCCTAGTCATTTATTTCATTGTTACCTCACTATTAATAGGATTGTGGATGACTATTATGATCCCTCTCAGTGTTTTATAAATAATTAAGTGCTATGCTGTTTCAATATGAAAGTTACCTTTGCAAAGTACTGGGAGCCAGAGACAGAAAAGAAACAGTTTCTGCTTTCAAAGGAAGGTGGAAGGAGTGGGGTGGGGAGAAGATAGACATTGTTAAGAGTGAGCATGTCTGTGCTGTTCTGGCTGTGGAGAATCTGCTAATCTTTACCGGTGTGGTGGTGGTGGTGGCAGCAAGCAAGTGTCTAGACCTAATTTAAATATCACCATTTTCATGAAATCTTGCTTTTTCTCTCTCTCTGTCCCATTCTCCCAACTATATTTTGCATATCTCTAATGTAGTTATCTGTGTATATTTCCTAGTTGCCTGTTAGAATAGAGGCAGGAGATATGATTTATCTAAACTTTGTGCTTCTCCCTCTAAGAACTGAATTGAATATATTATCTCTTCATGTGAAATTCCTTAGAAGAAGGAGTCCTGACACATACAAATGTGCACACGATCTCAATATTCTGTTTTTTCCCCCTGAGCTTTGCTACAGTGAACAAACCCTTTCAGTTTCAGATCTTATTCTCTTTGACTTTTCAAGAGCCAAGAAATAAATTATCTTGTATACTTCACTGTAGAACTTTTTCTAACTACACTGCCAAGTAGAATAGCATAGATAGAAATTCCATCTTTTGGTATGTGTATACACACACACACACACACACACACACACACACACACACACACACACACGTTTTTGGCCTTTGCCAGATCTTCCCAATACTTAAAAAAACAAAAGTCCAACAGTTTTCATTTAGACTTTCAAACGATTATCCTAAATCTCTTTCCTGTCTCAGCAAACTTCTTTTATATGTATTTTGGTTTTTTCTGATTACATGTAGAAATAATTTTTTTAACATACTTTTTAAAAATTTTGAGTTCCAAATTCTTTTTTCCTCCTTTTTCTTCCTGCTCCTTGAAGAAGGCAGTTTGTTATAGACTATACATGTGCAGTTATTTGCTATGTGAAGCTTTTCCTGATATCTCTGTCTTCTAATACTCTTCCCCTTAAAAATTTTTTCTTGTCATTTTAAAAATTTAATATGTATTTTGTATATATGTATTTATGCATGTATTGTTTTCCAAGACAGAATATAAGTTCTTTGAAGGCAAGGATGACTTCTTTTCTGCGTTTGGTATTCCCAACTGTTAGTATAGTGTCTGGCACAAAGAGGAGCTTAATAAGCACTGACTGATTGATTTACTGATCATTGATGCTCTCTCTGAAGCTGCCTAGGGCAGTGCTCAAATGATAGTCACACTATGTCATGGCCCATAACTGAAGTCTTCCCAATTTGGTAAGACATTCCAGAAACTGTACTCATCTTTGAGTGCCCAGCATCACTTTATAAAACAATGAGGCATCAGAAGAAAACTTTGGAAGGGAGATGTAAAATAGCACTCTTTAAATCAGAAAATCTAATTCTTTTAATGCCAAGCTATCAAGCAATTTCCGGAGATCATAGGATACTACACCAAAGGAGAAGTTAGAAAAACTGGATTTGGAATCAGAAAACCTGGGTTCACATTCAGCTTTTACACATACTATCTATGTGACCTTGGACAGGTCTTCTCACCGTTTTTCCCTCATCTATAAAATTAAAGATCCCGACTAGATCAGTGGTTCTCAACCTGTGGGTCACGACCCCTTTGGTGGTTGAACAGGGTCACCTAAGACCATCAGAAAACACATATTCCCAATGGTCTTAGGAACCGAGACACTGCTCCTCTATCCATCTCCAGGAGGATTTTAAGAGACAGAGTGGCAGAAAGAGTGCCTTCTTGGAATGGGAGACTGCCAGAATAAAGGCAGAGGGGAGATTAGTTAATTATTAAATCAATCAAGTATATATTAATCACCTACTCTGTGCCTGACAGTGTGCTAGCTAGAGATAAAAAAAAAAGGAACCATCTCTACCCTCAAGAAATTTATATTCTGTTGGAGGAGACAGCATGTACCTATATAAATAAATACCAAATGACAAGTTAAAACATCAATAGCAGTAACAGCTAGCATTTATTTAGGAAACAAGAGAAGCTAGCAGGCAGAGAGAGGAAGTAGAACATTCTAAGCATGGGCGAGAGGTTCTGCAAAAGTACGGATACCACAGAGGGAGGTTTTAAGGAACAAGTTAGCAGTGTAATTGCATCCTAGAGTCTGTGGAGGAGAGTAAAATATAAGAATGTTGGAAAAGTAAGACAGAACAAATTTATAAAGAATTTTAAATGCCAAATAATACTCTATATTTGATACTAAAGGCAATTGGGCGCCACTGGAGTTTATAGAGTAGGGAGAGTGACATGGTCAGATCTGTGCTTTTAGGTGAATCACATTAACAGCTGAGTGGAAGTCTGACGAGTAGTGAGAGACTTGAGAGGCAGGAAAACTAATTAGAAGGCTTTTACAATAATCTAGGTGAGAGGTGATGAGGGTATGAACTTGGATTATGGTTCTTTGAGTAGAAAAAAGGAGATGAATGTGAGAGCTGTTGTAAAGTTGAAATGATGACAATTGGCAACTGTGGGCTGAGGGTGAATGTGGAGTTGAGAATGAAAAGTTACATGTTTGGGTGATTAGAAGGATGGAAAGCCCTCAGCAGTATTAGATAAATTCAGAAAGGAGAGAGTTTGGGGCTAGGATGAGTTCTGTTTTGATTATATTGAGTTTGAGATGCTTTTAGGACATCCATTTGGGGATCGGCAGTTAACATGGGACTGTAGCTCAGAAAAGAAGATAGAGCTAGATATATAGATTTGGGAATCATCTGCATTAAGGTGATAATTTAATCCTTGGGAAATGATGAGATCAACAAATAAGATAGTATAGAGAGAACCAGAAGCAGAAGTAGACACACATCAGAGCTTTGAATGATATCTACATGACTGAAGAAACAGCAAAAAGGAGACATCACTGTCACAGAGTTAACCAACCAACAATCACTTATTAAGCACTTACTATGTACAATGCTTTGAGATAAGAGCTTGGGTTAATGGAGAAAAGTGAGGCAGTTGCTTCCTTCTGAGATCTTATGTCCTGATGGAAGAAATAATTAGAAATTATTACTATATGATTTAATATGTACAATAATAATATAATAATAATTAGTACATGTCCTGTAATTTTTGGAGAGACGGTATTAGGAGCTGGGAGTGGAGTGAGGTGAAGAAAGGCTTCATGTAGAAAGTAGCACTTGAACTGAGTCTTGAAGGAGACCAGGTATAGAAAGGTGGAGAGATGAAGAGGTGTTCAGGAAATGGGAATAGAAAGGTATGCAGATGAGAGATGAAGTATTGTGTATGTGGAACAGTGAGTAAGCCAGTAATAGTTTGGATTACACAGTTCAAGGAGGGAGTTACATGCAGGAAAGATTATCATAAAGGTGGAAAGAGGCCAGGTTATAAAGAAATCTAAATTATATAGGACTTCATATTTGATCCTAGAGTCAGTTAAGAACCACTAAATTTTATTGAGTAGGAAAATAATTTAGTAAGATTCAAGTTGTAGGAAAACCATTTTCATGACTTTCCCCACTGGAGTGGGGAAAGACTTGAGACAAGAAAGCCAAATGGGGAGAAATTTCAGCAGTACAAAAGAGAAGTGACAAGGGCCTAAACTGTTGGGATGGCTATGTGAGTGAAGAGAAGGGGATAAGTTGAAGAGATATTGTGGTGGAGTTAGTGAATACGCGGAATAGAAGATGACGTTGTAATCTGAAGGAAAGGAAGATTGGTGGTGATTTTAACAGTAATAAGTATAGAAGAGGGGATAGTTTTGGGGAAAAGATAATTGTTTTGCTTTAGACATTTAGAATTTGAGATGCCTAGAGACATTATTTAGAAATGTCTAGTTGAGAGTGATGATGAAGAACTAGAACTTAGGAAAGGAAGCTAGAACTGGATTTATAGATGGATGTATGTGTCTGTTGTGAATTCTTCTTGGAAATGTTATTTAATCCTTATGGGAGTTGACTTAAAGAAATTAGATAGACTTCCAGGTCATGTGAGCAAGAAGACAGAGGACTAGAACTATTTTCTTATCCCCACACCCTCTCAAACTCTCCGAAACAGAAATTAGACATGAAAGATAAAGGAACTTCAGTTGTTTCCATGGTCCAGGACACACAGAATCCTAAAAAAAAGTACCAAAAAACCCCAAAACAAAACAAAACCAAAAGCTCTTGAATTGACACTCATTGACACTGAGCTCAGTCCACAAAGCCTGAGAAAAAGTAGAGTATCATCTAGCAGGGGCTAATCACCCAAAAGTTACTTAGGACAGATACCTAGGCTGATGATCTGTGAATAGCCTACTGTTGGAGGAGGCTGATACTCTATGAGATCCAGCCCCCAAGGATAGAAGGGAGGGGATTAGAAAATGAGCAATAGGGGAAAATAAGGGGGGAAATGACTAAAAGTTATAAAGATTTCAGGAAGAAGAAAACACAGTTCTTGAAGATAAACTGATAAATCAACAAGAAAAACAGTAGCAGCAAAAGGAATTATGACCTCCAGATTGAATAAATAAGTTCAGTTTGCAGTAGCAAAACAACAACAGCAAAAAACTAGCCAACCCTAGATGACACAGAGGACCCTATGGAATTTGAGGAAAATTTGAAACAACAGCACCCTGTTCCTTAGTGGTTTATAAGAGATGTGAAAATTATGAGAGCATATGGCTATATAACAAAAATAATTGGAATTTACAATGCCCTGCTGTAATATTAATGTAATTTGATCCCTTTGTATTGGCAAAGCTAACAGGTATTTAGCACATAGTTTGAAATTAATTAGATAAAGCTTCTGTTAAGAAACAAAAGGTATGAACCCCTGTTGCTGACATAACAAGAAGTTGCTGATGTAACAGGAAGGGGAAGAACATAGAGGAGCTAATCCTTATATAAAGAGAAGCCCTAGCTGGAATTTCAGATCTTCTTGGAGCCAGGTTCTGGAGGCTGAGGAAGAGAGGCCCAGGCTGGAGAGAATGATTTTTATTTTGAGAACCTGGATGAAGTGACTTTGATTCTGGGAACCAGCTGAAACTTCTGCTGAGTCTAAGGAGCTGCTGAGAAGCGCTGAGGAGTTGCTGAGTCCAAGGGCCAGCCAAGTTGCTAAGGATTTCCAAGGACCAGCCAGAGCTGCAGAAGACTGAAGAAGCATGACCATGGTGCTTGTCTGTTTGTGGCTTTGTTAAGCCTTGACTTCCAGGGAACAGAGATTGTGGAGGATTTAAGGTGGACTGGACACTGTGAGCTTCAGCATGGAAGAGAAACTGTATGGAGAGCTGGACAAGGAGCTGGGAGCTGTCTGCCTTTGAACCCAGGTGACAGTTTGGTGAATCCAAGTAGGAGCTGGGACCAAGGAAGGGGGTACAAGGAATCTGAGAGCCTACCCTGAGTCAACTGAAAGAAGACTTTACTTGGACACTGTGTACTGACTGAGAAGATTGATTTACTTGTGACTGAGGGGTAGATGGCCTGTGTATTTTCTGATAATTGAATACTGAATGATGACTGAATAGTGAGTGATTTGGAACTTAGTGTGTGCCCCATGAGTGGAGAACTTTGACTATTGTATTTTGTGACCCTGAGTGGTTGCTTAATCCCACTATGATCTCCAGGCCAGGAGTTCCAGGGGCAGCCACTTGGCAGTAGCTGCAGGTACTACTCTGCTACTACCTCTGCTGCCCCGGAGGCAGGGGCTAGACTGTGTAATAGTAATGAAATTTGAAGATTCCTTTGTATTGCTAAACTAAGAGGCTCTTAGGCCCTAGTTTCAAATTAAGCCTGTTAAAGAAACAGAAAGAATGAATCTATGTTCCTGACATAACAGGAAGAGGCTCAACAGGACACCCCTGTTGCTGACGTGATAGGAAGGGGCTGAATAGGGGGAAGCAATCCTGTATATAAGGCAGAAGCCTAGCTGGGAGAGTCAGAATTTTTTGGAGCAAGGCACGTGAAGGATGAATAAAGTGATTTTGAATGGAGGTTATGGTGCTGAAGGAGGGCCAGCAGGAGATGCTGAGGATTTCTGAGGGCCAGCCAGAGCTGCTGAAGACTGAGGAAGCATGAATGTGGTGCCAGTATTTTGTCTATTTGTGCCTTTGTTAAGCCTTGACTTCCCAGGAACAGAGACTGTGGAAGATTTAAGGTTGTCTGGACACTGTGAGCTTCTGCATGAAAGAGAAACTGCATGGAGAGCTGAACAAGGAACTGGGAGCTGTCTGCTTTTGAATCCAGGTGACAGTTTGGTGAATCCAGGTAGGAGCTGGGACCATGGAAGGGGATCCAGGGAATCTGAGAGCCAATCGCAAGTCAAGTTGAAAGGAGACTTTACTTGGATACTGTGTACCGACTGAGAAGATTGTGATTTACTTGTGACCGAGGGGTGGATGGCCTGTGTATTTTATAATGATTGAATAGTGAATGATGACTGAATAGTGATTGATTTGTAACTTAGTATGACCCATAAGTGCAAAACTTTGACTTTTACATTTTGTGACCCTTAAGGAACCTCCTTAAGGATGATTGAATGATTGAGTTGATTGAATGATGGAGTTACTAAGTGATTGCTTGACTAAATGATTATACTTTGTTCAAAACTATGTGACCACTGTGGTAAAAACTATGTGGCCATTTTAGTGATAAGTTGTTGTGAGTGCTGTGTTTTGATTTTCTGTGATAAGTTGTAATATTGTGAGTGCTGCTATACCTTGATTTTCTGTGAATGTTTTGTTATTGTTATCGATTTGTTATTGAATAAATAGAGTGTTCACTATATTGTGTAATCAGAACCTTGAAAAGCTGTTCACAGTAGTATTCTTCTGGAAACCTGCCCATGCTGGGCTTTACACTAGTTTCAGAGGGAGAAATAGATTAAGAAAGATAGACTTTGCATTTGCCTTATTGTGAAAAGGGGCTTGGCTTTACTGAGAGTCAATAATAGTCAATAAAAATGTCTTTTTAAAAATGTTTAATATTATTTTATTTTTCCCCAATTATGTATTAAAGCATTTTTTAACATTTGTTTTGTTTTTTAAGTTTTAAGTTCCAAATTTTATCTCAGCCTCCCTTCCTTGCCTCACCCCCACTGTTATAGTCAGCAATCTCTTATAGGTTATACATGTGCAGTCATGTAAAACTTTTCCATATTAGTCATATTGTGCAAGAAGATCAGAGAGAGAGAGAAAGAGAGACAGACAGAGAGGAAAGAAGCAAGGAAGAAAGGAAGGAAGGAAGCAGGGAGGGAAGGAAGGAATGAAAAATGGTAAAATGGTATGCTTTGGTCTATATTCAGACAATATCCGTTCTTTCTTTGGAGGCAGATAGCACTTTTCATCATGAATCTTTTGGGATTTTTTGGATGATTGTATTGCTGAGTATAGCTAAGTTATTCATAGTTCTTCATCATACAATATTGTTGTTACTATGTACAATTTTCTCCTGGTTCTGCTTACTTCATTTTCTATCAGTTCACATAAGTCTTTGTAGGTTTTTCTGATATCATCCTGATATCACCATAACACCATGAAGCAGGAAATAACAAAATAACTGTGCAGAAAATTTGAAAACAGAAAATTAATTAACAACCAAAGGCATTCACAGTTCACCACTAAGAAAAAAAACAACAAAAAATGCAGGAAGCTCCAAGACACTTAGTAATTCAATTTAACAGATCAATTGAGAAACAAGTTTTGCAAGCAATCAAGAGAAAGACCCTCAAATACAAAGGAAAGAAAATATCAATAATGAAAGAATATTTGCACCTACCAGAAAACACAGGAGGGAATAGTGTTCTGAAGATAGTAGAACTCAGAATAAAGAACACAGTGACCTCCCCTGCAAATATGAGCTTAACCATAACTGAATATATATGAGACAAAAGATGTATGTTCAATACTAAAAACATGTTGGAAACATTTTTAGAACAATAACCAGAACTAAAGAGATTTTTTGCTTCTTGAGCATGCCAGACAACAGAAAATCAGGAGGAATTAACAGATGGAGCAGGCAAGGACAGCAATAGCTATAGAATGACTCCAGAGGGACCAGTAAGAGACATCTTTTTGAATGTGTTCAAGGAGCCAGGGGTGAAGGGAGAAATCTGGTAGAAGAAACAGTGAAGAGAAGGACAAGGACATTATGGACAGAACCTGGTGACATCTTGCCTACAGGTGAATCTTTTTTTTTTTTTTGTAGGACTACATTGAAACATGGGGTGGTACATGAAAAGAATGGGAAGGGAGCAGGGAAATAGAGAAGAGTATGTGATGTATCAGGGTAAAATCAAGAGTTAATTTGGGGAAGGTGATTTCTCTGGTCTTAGAAAGAGAAAAGCCTACAGAAGAAAGGATGAGGAGAGAGGAGGAATTATTGAAAAGGGGAGAAAGAAGGCTTTACTTTGGTAGTGGGAGGATTTCCATTGATGAATACTTCAGTGGGTGAAGAGATGTTCTTTGAAGGGAGATAGGGACTTTGTGCCAGCTGTGGCCTGGGTGATTTGGTGCTAGCAAATTAGACATGTCTCACTTTGAGAGGTGAGAGAGTTGGAATCCTTGAGGGTAACTGTTATGTAAAGAGTTGGAGGACATGGATTGAGGGAGATTTGGGGACAAACATGAGAAAAAATGTAACCAGTGAGAAAAAAGATAACCAGTGGAGAGTATAGGTCAGTGCTGAGCTACATAATCAGGAGGGGCCCTATCATGGGGAAGCATACTCTTTGACAACCACAATAATTGATATTATTTTGGAACTTGAGGCATAAGTGAAAAGAGAAATCCCTGAGGCAAACTCTAAAAGACTGTGACCTCGAGAGGAGATTCTAGAATGGTTACCTTGAAATCCAGTTTTGATTGCATTAGGAATACAGAGAAAAGAAAGATACCAGATAATTATAAATAGCATGAATTAGAATATGAGGGTCTAGATTAAACAGAAAGAGTGTTTATAGATAGTAAAGAGAGTAAGAATAAAACTTTTTGGAAAAGCGTAGAAAAATAAAATTTAGAAAACTACTGAGCCATACTAGTCAGAGGTCATGAGAGGAAGGGGGAATCTATTTGACTTAATTGAGAGGAAGAATGGAGGGAAGGATTATGTAATTAGATAAAAGAGAAAAAGGAACTAATAGGAAAAACTCAAAATGGTAACAAATGATAGGAAGGGATCAGGGGTGAGGGAAAGAGACAGTGGGAATGAGGGCAGCCTAAAAAAAAAGATTAAAAAATGACATCAAAAGAGGAGGGAAAGTTCATAAATTGAAAAAAAAAACATGAGACATGGAAGAAAGTGAAAACCTAGTTAATAACTTTAAATATGAATGGATTATTTGGTTGTTACTTGTCGTTCTAGAAGAAGACTAAAATGACTCAGTATATTGGAGTTAAGATACAGTGTGTCCAACTGTGGCTAATCAGACCAATATGAGCTCAGAAGGCTCTACCATGAGGTGGATACAAATGGGCCATATGAACATTTGGAGTGGAGATGTCTCTGAATTTCTGCAGCTCATCTTTCTTTGGAGCTATTCTACAATTCTGCTTTGTTCATAAAGTCTGACATTTTCTTTGATGAGAGCACAGTATGCTGAGCAGTCCTTTGCCAATGTTGCTCATGTTGTGTGATCAATTCCAGAGTTCTTCAGAGAAACCTTGAGATTATCCTTATATTACTTCTTCTGACCACCATGTGAGCATCTGCTGTGTATGTAGTCTTTTAGGCATTTGAACAACATGGCCAACCCATGAGAGTTGTGCTCTCTGCAGTAGAGTCTGAATGTTTCGCAGTTTAGCTCAAGAAAGGACTTCAGTATCCAGTAGATCATCTTGCCAGGTGGTTTTTGGAATCTTCCTAAGACAATTCAAATGGAAGTGATTCACTTTTCTGGCATGGTGCTGGTATACTGTACCGTGGATGTGCAGTATACCGTTATAGGTGTACAGTAATGATGTCAGCACAACAGCTCCGTAGACCTTTAGTTTGGTAGTCAGTCTAATACCTCTTCTCTCTAACACTTTGTTTTTGAGCTTCCAGAACAATGAGTTAGCTCAGGCAATGCATGTGTCAACCTCATTATCTATATATACTTCCCTAGAAAGTATACTGCCAATGTAAGTGAACTTATCTACAGGATTCAAATATCCTTTCGCTGTAACTGATGGTTCTGCATATAGATGGTATGATGGTGGCTGGTGTGTTAATTGGTTTTTGGTGTTGTTTGTTTGTTTTTCTTACTATACCATAATCCTTATTTTTCACTTTGCTTCATTCTAGAACAATGTTAATGGATGTGTGTGTGTGGGGGGGGGAATACCAAGATCACCATGTTAGGTGACCCAGAGTCTTGTTTTCAGCTCTGGGTATGACAGTTCATATAGTATCCAAGTGGTTAAGATCTTAAATTCGGTGTTAATCTTGGTGTTGTTAGGCCAAAATTAGCATAAGCAGAAGAGAAACAATCCATACTTTGTTGCATCTTGGCCTCAGAGGCTATATTAAGCATGCAATCATCAGCCAACAAAAAAATCATACACTGACTCTCCCTCCACTTTAGTCTTGGCTTGTAAACTTTTTCAGGTTAAATAATTTGCCCTCAGTGTGGTAGCTGGGCTTGATGCCATGTTCATCCCTTTTGAAGGCGTCTGACAACATTTCTGAACACTATGAATGGATTAAACAATTTGATAAAAGGAAAAAGATGGAATAAAACAAAATTTTACAGTCTGTTGCTTACAAGAAAAACACTTAGAGAACAAAACCTTACACAGAATAAAACTGCTAGTCTAGGAAGAAAATTACTCTGCATCAAGGGAATCTGAAAGAGTAGGAGTTGCTGTCATGTTATCTGACAAAGCAAAAATTTATTCAAAAAGTTAAAATGTGTAAACAACAAAATTACTGTTCTTGTTGATCCTTTGTTCTGCAAGAGGGACCAGTGACATCAGGAGGGCGATGCCTTGACTTGTGTGTGAATTGGATTTAAGTGAGGCAGAGCTACTGAAAGTTACCATTTCCTCCAGAGTCAGTGAAGTCCAGTGGCAAAACAAAAGTCAAGATGCCTGATGATGGGCCAGCCTGGGATGCAGTGACTGACTTTGGCCTTTCTATATTAAGGTTTTTCCCAGTTCTCAGTGATGCTCATTCAATCACACAACAAAATCCGATGTTCACAGCACAGTCTGACATAACAAAAATAGACATCAAAAAATTTTAAAAAGGTACAAACAATTTAAGGTCTGAAAGTAATTATAGACAACATGTAATAAACTTATTAGTTCCAAATGCCTATTCATAAAAGAGACATTATATAAGCCTCACAAAGACGTGGGTCATAATACAATGTGACAGGAGGCTTCAGTTTCTTTCTCTCAGTTTTGAATAATTCTAACAGAAAGATCAATAGAAGGAAAAATGTATTTAAACAAAGTGCTAGAGAAACTAGAGTTGCAAGAATTATGGTATCTTCTAAATGGAATAGCAGAAGAATATGTATTTCTCAGTACCACATGTGACTTTTACAAAACTTTATCATGTGCTGGGCCACAAAATTAAAACAAACTAATAGAAATGAATTTGAGTGTAGAGGAAAATATAGAATTGAACCGACTCACCAAGGGAAGCAAAATGGGTAAGGGACGACATTGTAGCCGGTACAGGGGTAATAACCTGGGTAAAAAACTGAAGAGTGGGGCAACTAGAGGTCACATTGAGGTTGCAGAACAAGATTTGGGGGATTGAGGTAAATGGAGCAAAGCAGTAGAATGCTTGTAAATTCAAGGGTATGTATGATCAAGGGTATGAGCATCTCTGTGCATAGCAGTGCTGAGATCATGGAATATGTCACAGGAAATGAGTAATCTTACCTGAGAGGTTATGATATTTAAGTTGAAAATAAAAAATAAAATCAAGAGAGGTTCATAATTACAAAGCAGGAGGTTCATATGGCACAGTGGTAGTTATGGCACAGTGGAAGGAGGCTCAGGAGTGGGACATTGGCAAAACTGTTATGCATTTAAATTGTATGAGTAAATTCTGAACTGCTCAGTATGGACCCTAGGGATTTGTCCAATATGTACCCAGAACAGATGGAGCAAAAGGGTGGAACTTCAGAAATTGGTCCTTAGAGGGGCCTTTTGAGCCTAGTTGTACCTAGTTCTAAATATACACCAAAGAGAAATCAGTTCATATTTTATGTTCTTGATGTTTTGTGAATAGCCAGTGAAATAGATTTTTTCCTAGTTTGGAATCATGCTTTATACAAGTTTCTGCACTTAATAAAACTCTCTCCCTCCCTCCTTCTTCTCTCTATGCATGTGTATATGTATGTATATGTGTATATATGTATATGTATATATGCACACATATACACATATATAGACATATAGATATCATAAGGCACATATACATATGAATATGTATATACACATGTGTATGTATATACATATATAAATATGTATGTATAAAATATCCTTAATGGTATGTTCTAATTAATAACTAGCTGTAATATGCAAATTATCACAAATGATTTAGCCCTCAATGTTATATAAATGTTCTTGATGTTATTGCAACTGTTAAAATTCTTTCCCAAGCATTAATAATTACCAAATTTGGTAATACTTCCAAAACATGGCTAAATATTTTACTTTTAGTCTGATAAATTTGTTCAGTTTAATATGTGTCTAAATACCTTCATGGATAAAATTCTTCAGGAATGTGACTACTAGATTTGACATTCAAAGTTAATGTCATTAATTAAAAAAAAAACACTGTCAAGTAGGTTGTAGATTCACTTCTTCACAGTGTAGTTTGTTGATTGCAAACCTGTATACATGTTAGCTCTGTCCATGTAACATGTATACATGTTAGCATCAGGAAACAAAGTAGATTCTTAAAAGCAGTAACTTTTTTTGTAAAGTAATAAAATTCAGGAGGAAATTAAAAAGAAGTCCCTTTTAACAATAAGTACAATATTGATAAAGTATCTGAGAGTTAATCTACCAAGGAATTCTCATGACTTGTATAGATATGATAACAAAAAAATTAACAAATAATAATACAGGTTATTGGATGTTTACTTCTTATGGGTCTGGGGGTAGTCCCGAGAGTTGGCATGTTGCTTTTCTAATACTATAGTTTAATGAGTCAGCATTGGAGTGTTTCCCACCATGAATTTCTGATATCATCTAGTCAGCCAAACAGTTTTTTAGAAAGGGCCATTTACTAAGGAGATATTGTCAGAACAGTTCTTACAAAATATGCCTTCCTAAGTCTGTGACTTTCTCTCCCTCCCAGTACATACAGAATCCAGGTGAAAATGAGCACAATGTTAGACAGCATATGGTAAAGGGGTATCTTATAGCTCTTCCTTGTTGGAAGTTTTTTCTCCCCTTTCTGGGATTCTTTAGAGAGAGATCTCCCATCTGTTGTATATCTAGGTTGAGATTTATATCCCATAGATATCTCAAGAAGTATTTCATAGCTTTTTACTCGACTCTTTGTGGAGCTGTGAATCTGAATTGTTTGTCTTTGCCTTCTGATGCAGAACTGCTACCAATTGTTGCTTTCCTGTGGGAATGATGCTAGGAAACCAATAGTAAGATGGGAAGTCAAAACTCTTCTAGATCCTTCTTTCCATTGATGTTGTAGCATCTTTGCCCCATGACAGCTAGCTGCCTGATTTGCTCAATTGTTCATCCTCTCCCCCACCTCCCTTACACAGAAGTGTGCCAAATAATAATAAAATTTATTTGTTGAACAAATGGTCTAGGATCTCAAGAGAATACGGGGGAAAAAGTCAGAGTGAACAGGTAACAGCAATTTCAGTTTTTAAATTACATTATAAAAATAATCAAAAGTGTTTGGGACTGGAACAGATTATATAAGGAAGAATCAGATAGAATTGAACTCAAGAAACCTAGTTATCAACAAAGCTGAGAACACAAATTTACTTGAGGAAGACCTTCCTGTTTCAAATAACTGCTGTGAAACCTGTAAAGTAGTTTGTAAAGAATTATGTTTAGGGGCAGCTCGGTGGTGCAGTGAGTAGAGCACCAGCCCTGGAGTCAGGAGTTCACATCTGGCCTCAGACACTTAACACTTACTAGCTGTGTGACCTTGGGCAAGTCACTTAACCCCAGTTGCCCTGCCTTCCCCCCTCCAAAAAGACACACAAAAAAAGAATTAGCTTTAGACCAACATCCAAAACCTTTTACTGACAATGATAGTAATCTGCATATTAAAGGCACTGTTCAAAAACATAAAAGAATCAGATCAATCAAATTTCTTAGCTGTCATTGGGAGGAAAATATTAACTACACAAGGAATACAGGAAATCATAAAAGATAAAATAAACACATATATAGGGATAAAAATGGAAAAGTATGGTAGTATCTTCTCTTAGGGACCTGAAATTTTAATTCAGAGAGAAAATACACACAAGGCAGAATTGGTTGCAGGTGAGATGGTAAGGCCCCGTGATCCTTAAGGTGTATCTACAGCATATGTCATTGCTATCATCTTTCTTACCCAAGGTAGTATAAGATGATTTATTTCCTTTTTTTTTTTTTACAGAGGTAGGAGGTTATGAGTATGATATATATATATAGTTAGACTTGGTTGGTATGTTAGTTCATTTGGTTGAATTGCTTTTTTCCCCCCACACTTCCTCTTTTTTTTTTAATTAATTGTTACAAGGAGGGTACTCTGCGGAAAGTATGTATTGGAAATGAAAATGATAGAAAAACAAAGGATAATAGTAAAGTATTTTTAAAACCATATAAATATTAATGTCATAGTTGTCACAGTTTGACACCATTGCTGCTCATTTGCTCTGTATAAGACAATTCTTCCTCATATGTGTGATAATTGTCTCCAGCTAGTATTGCCAACTTGATTGATCCCCAAATAATAGAGCAACTCTAGCTAAGTTTATATCAGACCCAAATTTTATCTGTTGGTGAATTTAAAATTCTTGAATATCTTATAATCTTTGAATTTTTATTTTTTTAATTTTTTGGATATTCTTTTTTTATTTTTTTTTAGTTTTATTTTAGTTTGCATCATTCATTTCCACAAGATTTGAGTTACATATTTTCTCCCCATCTTTCCCCTACCCACGGCCCCAAAACAGCCATCCCAGTGTATCCCCTCTCCCCCAGTCTGTTCTCTCCTATGTCTTCCCCCCTCACCCCTCTGACTTCTCCGTAGGGCAGGATGGTTCTCCCAACCACAGTGCCTGTGTATTTCAAGTTCCAGTTGGATGAAGTTAATAATAATGATAATAATAATAATGATAATAATAATAATAATAATTGCATATATATAGAGAGAGATAGATATAGATATTTATAACATTTGATTATAGAACTTTAGATTCTAGATTCTTTCTCTTCCTCCCTCGTCACCCACCCTCACTGGAAGGACAAGCAATCAAATACAGGCTGAACATGTGAAATTACACAGAACCTCTCCATAG